>OX596010.1:24353852-25553852 GCA_951394025.1 Heteromyza rotundicornis
TGGAATTTGACATGGATATGACAGAGGTTCTTTAGACAGAAAAACTGTCAAAAATATTTGGAAGCTGTCAAAAAAATATGAAGAGGAAGGTGCTAAAACAAGCATCTCTTTTATCTTAAGTAATATGAAATTCTTTTATGCTTTGACCAGCAGGGCGTATGAGTATCATTTTGCCTGGAAAGTATTCTTAATAATGAATTTATCATAAAGTTAAAATGTTAACCAATTAACAAAGTAAAAAAAATGTTTCCAGCACTTCTCGCCTACTTGCTATTCCATGAATACATATATCCTAAAATGTTTAACTTACAAATTATTCCTTCCCACGCAACACTCAAATCAGATCGTTGACGTCTAATTTCGTATATTGATGAGGACAAACATTTTATTTTGGCTCGGCAGTGAATGGGAAGAGTCAGTCACGTTCATCGATGAATGCCAGACAAAATACATATTAATACAAAATTGATAGCTTTATGCCTTTTCTATTGATAAAAGGAGAGAACTTCCTGCTTCACAGCGTAGAATATCCACGTCCTGTACGGATGGTGAAGACATCAACAAGTTGTCAAGCTTTCCTCACAATTCCTTTTCCGCTGCTTATTCAGTTGCATGTATTCAGTAAATAGTAAATGTAATTCTGTAGCAGTGAAAGGAGGAAATTAAGCTTTCAGGCAGTCTGTACAATAGACTTGGAGATTGATCGTTGCATTTGTGAGTATATGAAAAAGTGACTGAATAAGAACGTTTCCATGTGACCCAAATCACTTATTACGGGAAATAGGAATTTAAAGTAAGTAATCATAGTATATCTAGTAAGTAATTAGATTTATAATTAGGGTTAAGTATAGTACACAAGAACAGCAACTTCCTAGGAATACAAGCAAATTGTAAATATTCATTTGAGTATAAAAATTTAAAGTAAGAAAAGCTTAAGTGTCTTAAGAAAAGCCTGGCTTTTCATTCATTAGGCAAAATTCAGAGACAAAATTGACACGCTCAGAAGAAAAAAGCACTGCAATGTACTGACGTTCTATACATTCCATTGTGTCAATTAATTATTTATAAAACATATTTTCCGTTTATAAAATCACTCATTGTTACAATATTCTGTACCGAAAGACGATTAAACTTGTATCTCATCTCTGCCTTAATTTAACAATCATTCATTCTTAATATTCTATGCTCTACGTAAACAAGCTGTCGTAGCTGAATTTTCTATTATTCATTTACTTTAGTTTATGAAAAGATGATGTAAGTTCTTAAATATGTCAAAGGCTAAATTGCCTTCAAGTGAAGTGTTTAATTATTAAATTGTTGAGTAGGTTGCTTCAAATCTCGATCGATTTCTCAAATAATTTTATCAAGAGATATTTAAAAAAATTTATTAAAAATCTAGTTCTAAATAAAGCAGAATTGACATGCTCAGAGGAAAAGAGCGATAAAATGTACTGAAGCTCCATTCATTTCATCGCTTTTTTATTCTGAGCGTTATCATATTTTTCAGAACAAGTTGAAGTATTGAAAAATTCTTTTGCTAATGGATTACTCATTTAACAATCATAGAACACATACAAAATAATGTAATTAAATTAATGTCTGAAAAAGTGTCTGGACATTTTTTTGTGTATTCCCAATTGACATTGGCTGACCCTATTCCATTCGACATTAACCGAATGCTGAACATATTTTGTTACATGCTGTAGTGGAGGATTATTTCTGATTTGAACAAACTGCCAACTTCACAGCCTTGACCATAAATTACACTAGCAAAGGATGGGGAAGGATGTCACTCGTAAATGTTACAAATCCGATTAGATTTGTCGCCTTTGTCTCTCTTGTGGTAGTGTGCTTATACAATTGCTTGTCATCACGACCATGGCGAGTTAGCCTTTAAAGTTTGTGAATACAAATTCAAAATTAATATTGAATGTAATGAATGAAATTGAAAAATTTAAACTAGTAAGTATTACTCATACGACATGTGTAACAGTCTGTAGTGGTCCAAGTAATGAAAACAAGATTTCCTATTAAAGAACACAAAAATCTATCTTCTCTCTACTGTATGGATACTAGATGCACATTTGGAAATTCTTTAATGCATCTGCCAATTGCATTTCACTGTCAGGTGCACAACATTGTTATTTTCAATTCCTGATTGCTTTTCGAAGCAATGGCAGCTTTGTTGAGGAAAGAATGTGAAAGACTAAAAGTTTTGAAATGTCTACCACTTGAGCTTAGGGGAAATAATTCGCATAGAACTTACCAAGTAAAAGTACCAAACTTTCAATTCTACTTAAATCCAAATGGATAGTTGACCCTCATTAATTAGCACCAATGATGTCTCCAATGACGTACCAGCACATAAAAGCTCTATATTAAAGTTAATTTGAAAGGAGACTCTTCATATAACAATACTAAGAAGACACTTGTTAGGAAAAAGGAGAGGATATAAAATGAAAAACACACAAAAAGCCAAAAAGCCACACAAGTTCTTTGTTGGAAATGATGTGGTGCATTCCAAGTTAAATAGAATTTATTATTGCGGTACTTTTTCTTCCTATATACAAATGTTTATGCTTTTGTATGTATAGGTATGTGTTGTGTTCGTTATGGAATTTTTCAGCAGTTATAAAGAAAAGCTGTTACCTGAATCAAATTAAAATGGCATAATTCCCTTTAAAAATTGATATTTGCTTTATGACATTCCTTTCTTTCTTTGCACAGCACCAAAATATTGTCTCAAGCCATTTGGATAAAAGGTAATATGAAACGTGTGGAAATGCAAATCAAATCAATAAAAGCGGAATTTGATTGCCTTACAGGAGTATTAAAGTTCAATTTAGAAAATTTAATTATATTTTATGTAGAGTATGCAATGTAAAATCAACGGATGGGAGAAGAAAACAAATGCAAGGTTTCAGGAAATCATTAAATAAGGATTTTCAATTTTCAATTTAATTATACAAAAAAAAATATATACAATTTCCATCTGCGTAGTATGAGGTTTATCATATTAGCGCAATTGACTATATAACTCGCTTTGTTTTTTGTGTATTGGTGTCATGTGATTTGTTCCCTTACTATCTGATTTTTTAAAAACTTTAAGTTCAATTAAATTCCATTCCTATTCTAAAAGGAAATACAAACTTTTCCTCATTCCCATAATTTCAGTGAGATAATACTGCGTGGGTTTACATGTCTCATACCACTACACGCTGTGCACATGTAGTGGTACATTAATTGCGTGTGGCTAAAATACCACACGACATCGAAGGTAATTGCGCCAATTTGTTTTCTTTTTTACATTCTTTTCGAATATGAAGTGGCGTGTGTTTCTAATGAATACTTTGTCTATCCTAAAATTAAGAACTTAAGCCACAAGCAGTAGGTGTGAAATGTGTCGGCAAATACACAATGAAGGAAACATGAAATCCCCATGGATTTAATATAGTCTTATGCCTAATAACTGATTAGATTTGGCAAAGCGAGAAATCATATTTGCATTCATTTATTATTCATAGATACATTGAGTATGGTAATACAGCCAACTCAGGGGTCATTGACACGTAGCAACGTTGAATTTGTAAGTACACCAGGGAAATGTAAATACCACACAATTGTACTGAATTTCAGAATACATTCGGAATACAAATGTAAAGGAAAAGAGAGAAACATGTTGAACTATTTACGTTCACAATGTAAAGGAACGTCTGTTAATTTATATTTGGAAACAAAATATTAGCTTCCCAATAACCTCATTTAAATACTAATATGAGATTTCCAAATAACATCGATTGCCTAATATCATAACAATAATCTATTTTTTCAACATATCTTTGCAGGCATTATTAGCTGCCCACAGACAAGAATTATGTGTGTGTGCAAAAAAAAATCAATTTCATTCTATCGATGTTATTTTGCCCAGTCAAGTGCTTTCGAATGGCCTATTTTGGGGCCAGTCAACACATTTGCTCTTCTCTGTTCAATATTTGATACTCGAAAAGCAATATAAATTTATGTGCCACTTAAAAAGCATTTTCTAAGCACTGAAAATGTCCTTAGGCATTCAAAATGTGAGCTCGTTGGGTGCTGCTAAAATGTCGTTAAAAAATATGTTGTAAAATACATTTTTTTGTATTAATAAAATATCAGAAACCTGCAAGCCGTGCAGCGTATATCATGGAGCTGAGGGGCATATTAGACCTATCATGCGGTGACTTGAAGAAGGTTAAGGATTCAGGGTGTTTTCGTTGTGTTGCAAATTTAAAATGTTATTATCCTTATTGTTAATTGAAAAAGTGTTAAATCCACTGTACATGGTGGAAATATTTACGCTTTTTTTTTTTCATATTGTATGGAATTTTAAAATGACAAACATTTTTCGAATGCATTGAATTCGTTTATGGAATGTATAATAAACTATCTGGGAATTATTTTTTCAACAATTCGCTGTAGAATTGAGTACGGCATTTATGGTATTTATCATGCCATTTCAATTTTAAAAATGAAATTACAATGAAATCAGAAATATGAAAAAAATGTTGCCTTCCACATCGCGAATTCTTATGACAATAATAGCTGCATACATACATAAGTATATCTACAGTGAAATGTAAAAAAAAATTGGCGGACAGCCGGAAAGGGGTTTTTTGCCTTGTCATTTTTTCTTTTTACGATCTTAGATTATCCGCTTTTAAGGACTGCAAAACTTTGGCATGAAAGTTTTTTAATTAAGTGCATCAGCCGCTTGGAAATAATAAGCAGATGAAGATAATCTTGTAATAATTTGAATTCAGCTGTTACAAATTCCCTCCTCAAGTGGGTGAAGTGGAACCTTTTTTTCCATTAAAATTAGTTCACAGTCAAATTTTACACAGCAATTTTAATGTAATTTCATGAAATTTAAGTGTATTTTGTGTTGATTGTAAACATTCAATTAAAGGAATGTGTGTTGTACTGGACCGAAGTTCATAAAATGTTTACAGCCAATAAGAAAATGAGAGACAGGGTTGCAAAAAAATAAAATTAAATGTTTTTTTTTTCATATAAAATCTACGCCACTAAAAGTGCAATCGTATTTATGTATGTACCTCATCAAATCGTGAAATTCTTCACAAGACTTGTGCAAAGATTTTACGATTCTCCACTTTCGATACACTCGATACACTCGTAAATTGAAGAAGGTGTTAAAAAGAATGGTAAGTGTGTACCGTGTGTATCTTTAGTAATCATTTTTAATATACCTTTTGAGTATCTAAAACAATTTGTGTACTAGTTCACACTAATTGTGCATAATTAAAACTTTAAAAAATATATAAATTTATTTAGAAAATTTCACTTAATTAGTGTTTAGTTTGGTTAGATTTGCAAATAAACCCGAACGAACATAACACACTCTGAACGTCCACAATATATTTTTTTGATTTTTAATTTTAGATTTCAATTAAATACGCAAAAAATATGAGAATTGTTGGACAAAAATTTCATGCCACAATGACGAATTTACGAACATGCCAATTAACTCAATTGATAAATATATTTAATTAAATGCAAATAATAGTGGAATTCATATTTCGTGTGAATAATATTTTGATTGTGATTTGAAAATTGTCAATTAAGAAATAATTTTTTTTTTCATTTGCTGTCAGTTCATTCAAGTGAATTGGATTTATTTGGCTGCAGGTCAACATTGGGTTTTTTTTTTGGAAGTTTTTTTGTCATTTATTATTAATTAAACTTGTAATTACATTGCTTTGTTTTTAATGTTTTTTCTATGACTTTTTAATTAATAAAGGAACTGCATTAGAAAAAATTGGTCAATAGTGCGGTATTGATAAAATACAACAAACTGACAACAAACTATGCTTTTGTTTTCATAATCACATACTTATCAGCAAAATTAGTAATTTGACAAAATTCAATTCATAATTTAAATTTTCCAAATAATATTAATTAAACATATCCACAATTCTGACAATGGAACTCATTTAATAGCATTAACGCACAGTATTGGTATTGCATTAGTTTTGTTTTTATGGCGGATGCCATGCGCTTTATTATGCTGACTTGTTGTCAATGTTCGAGGAAATTCAAATTATTCGCACTAATTAAAATGTAATAATTAATATTATTTTTATAAATTTGCTCTATTTGGCTGCCACTGTACGTAATGTAGTAAATATGACATGAGTTTATGAAGTGTTATTGGAAGTGGTAACCAAATTAGGCACAATTATTTATTAAATAAAGTTAAAGTATTAAATTGAAAATATTAATTAAAAATTAATTGCCGTTTTAATTTACAGTTTCCCTTGATGAAACCATAAAAGCCACAATTTTCAGAAACTTATTTCAGCGATCATCTTTTAATTCCACCATAGTCCTTTTGTGTATCTTCTTTTTATCTCAGAGGTGCTTAACTAAAATTGTGGAAATTACCCAGCGACCAGTGAAAAGGAAATTGACATTAGCCACATTCCGGACCCCGAAGTCATTTCTATTGTTCGCAAAATGGTCCGGATGAACTGCAAATGTGGCGAAAATAATAAATGGAGTTTAAACGCAGCCAAGGACGAACAAAAAAGAAGAAACAAATGGAAATGCATTCATTGTGGCTAGCACTTTTGACTCCCTTGGACTTTTTTTCATCGTAGACAACGTTTGATCTTTTTTGTGTTTAATTTCCTTTTGCATTTGTTCTATCAACAATCACATTATTTCTTACAACGCACTCACTCAACATGAAGGACAATAATTCTTCTTAATTTTTTTTTTTTAATAGAATTTACATTCAAATGAATGGCATAGGTATGAACTTAAAATTCATCATTAAAAAAAATTCTTATCCGTTACGAACTGGAATTTCCTCGACTTGTATTGTTTGTGCAATAGTGGTGTGCACAACGCTTCACTTCATAATGAAAACACTCTGTTTCAGGCTATAAAAAACTGAATGCAGTTTTCCGCGCAAAATTAATTTTTTGTAATTCACTGAAAAATTCCACGAGTGCCAAACGCTGGTTTCCGCTCGTTTGCTGTGAAACTAAAAGGAAGAAAGTAAAATAACACCAACACCAAAAACACCAAAGCGTCATGCAAATGGGAGTCTGATGAGTTGAATTTCTTTCGAAGGACTTAAGCCACTATAGACAGCAGCTTAAGAAAGCCTCACGAACACTCTTCCCTTTGAGTTAAAAAAAGCAGAAAAACACAAGCAATCAAAAATGATAATAACTTAAAGCGCGTCTCGGTTATGTTGAGGAAAAAAAAATCGCAAATGTGCCATTTTCAATCTTCTTTATGTCGATATTGCGCTGGTGTAAAGCTTCTATAGAATTACTCGGCAAGCGAGCATCCTTCAAAGTGTGTGACTTTTTGTGTGAATTTTCATTCTTGGCAGCTGGCTGGGATTTTTGCTGTTGGTAAACATTACATTTTAGGTTTTTTTCTTTTCTGTTCTGGTTTTTGCTGTTTTTCTATTTTTTTTTTTTTTTTTTATTTTTTGTTGTAGACAAACCATCTCTTAGTCAAATCATGACTGGGAAACGTGGCAGAATCTCAAGTTATTTACCCTCTTGATTATGAAATGGCTTGAGTGTGAAGAGGATAGAATGTGAGAGCCTGAGGAGGTATGCTTAATGATACGAAGCATCTGCATTTACTCAATTAAGTTTCCGAGGCAAATCAGCTTCCATTTTGTTGTTGTAATGGAATTGTAAAGCGATTGTAACAGTAATTTTTAAAAATGATTAATCAATTTGGGCCAAATAAATTTGCATAATGCTTGTGGAAGTAATAGTGATTAGGTCATTCCTGGTAAAAATACTAACCTTTAATATAGTTCCATTGTCCAGCGATCTGAAATAATTTATTGTAAATTTATTATATTTTGTTGTATTCTTTCGCTTGAGCTGAATTCCGAAAATATTTTAAAACTCCAATAAATTGACTGCCTTTGAACTAGAGCCAATTGCGCTCACCATTAGCCCACACACGAGCATGTAACCGTTTTGTGTGTGCAACGATGAAAAATCTACCATGGCTAATAAATCGCTTTTGCTGCAGTTGAACGCATTCAAATTCAATTGAATTTAGGTGCGGTCAACTGCAGTTGCTGGCATGAAATTCGCTGAGGAAGCTATGTATGAAAAATTTTGCTAAATTTCAGATTTCATGTGGCATGTGTGAAAAAAAATGCTGAGCACCAGGGCAATCAACTTTCAAATAATTTTTGTAATAATTTTCTTTACTTTTCAGGATTTTCTTCGATTTTCTTATGTCATAGAGTGTATTTGAATAAAGTTGAGATTTCATTCAACTTAAATTTTGAACTCAAGCAGTATCGTCGTGCATACCATTTAGTATTAAGTAGGTAGATATGTCCTGTTCTCACACTGTGGTTCTCTTATTTATTCACGAAGAAATACTAACTGTGATCTTGGAACATGTCTTAAATTCAGTTCCTAGCATTCCTTCATACTCCAAGACTATAAAATTAATGTGAATTGAAATTTTATTGAATTTTTGAAGTTCTTTCACTTTTATTGTTCTAACATTGCTATACAAGTTTGCATATACACTATCAATTCATCGATTTCGTGTTCAAAAACTATGTATTTCAAGGCATTCTTTCACGTTTGTTCGTTCAGTCGTTCACACCATCCATGCCAGAGTTTGTTAGTCACGGATCACTTTCGTGAAATATTTTCACGCACATTTCTCGAGTGTAGTGTCAGTGGAGCTCATCATTCATCATGTTGCTCTTTGGTGGTATAAATTATACTTTCAATGGTATGCTTTCATGCATATTCTCCTAAATTCCAGCTAAGTGAAGACTGTCAAATAACTCAAAAGTGGAATTTCTCCGCAGACTTACCGAAAGCGCGGCATCAAAAAGAAGAAGACACTGAATTTTTGAGGGGATTTAAATTGAGTTTCTGCTGCACATAATTTCACAAACTGATGCTACTTATGAATTCACTAATAGAAGTTATCTCAGATTTTGAATTGAAGCTCTTGTGTTGTGTTTGTTTTCCCGCGGTGACATCAGGGCGTATGAGTATTTACATTTCAATGTATTTAATTATATAAATAATTCCGAATTTTCCAACACTTTTATTCCTTTAAATCCACTCAATCCTGTACACAATATTTTTTGTTGTTGTTGGTTTAATATTTCAAACTGAAACTCAGACACGAATCGTTTATGGTCTTCCGAATCGGGAAGTGCAAGTGGCGAGAGAAATATTCCCAATTCACAGCGTTCATACGAGAAATACGTCGCACTTATGCTCCAAAAGCGTCATGTGGCTACGCATATCAGCTGCAAATTGAAATACTGCCAGTGGCATTCTTAAGCTCAGCATTTATTGCTTTTAACTGGAAAACATTGTTTCCTGGCCAATATCGATTATTTTCATGATATCATAATCGAAGTGTTAACCATTTATTAAGTTAGTAATTCTTAATGAAAAATATACTAAACATAATGAAAATGTAATACAACTACAACAAATAAAAGGCAAAGAAATGTTCCTTTTTAATCGTTTACTTGTATATGTTTTCACAAACGATTGTCTTGACATCTTCATTCACAAGTACTGCCACAAAGCACAGATTATCAACAACTCAAACGCATGAATGAATCAACAAGTACTGGTAAAATCGAAAATTCCTAAGAAGTAATCAAAGGAAATTACATTTAAATGGAATTGACAGCAAAGCCATAAATCAGTAAATTCTTTAGAGCAATGTTTAACCAATTAAATATTTATTAAGCACTCACTACTTACAATAATTGCTTTCTTATTAAAATCATTTAAATGAATACTTCATACTCGTGTGTACTCTTGAAAATATTGCAAATATTTCAGCTCGATTGCATGCACAATAAGGAATTCGAGTGTCCATTGCAGAAGTTGCGGCTGCGTCCAATGGCAATGTGAGATGTCAGTGCTGGTAACTCTTCGTTTCAGCAGTGTTCTATTTCTTCTTTTTCATCGGATGCAGCAATAGTAATGATCATTGTATGTATATTCCAAGGAAGTTGTTTATAGAATGAAAGAATGAAACAATTCACATATTGTAACTTTTTGTCATCCAAAACGAAGAGATTTGTCAGCACATAAAGTGGAATCTGAGAAAATTAAAAATAAACTCTGAGGTCAAAATGACAATCAACTGTTCACCACAGGACAACTACATTGATGTCAGTGGCAGTTTTCGTTACTGTTATCCACTAACTGAATAAAATAATTACAGTTGAGATTCAATGACAATGGAGGATGAGCTTAATGTGCTGATCTGGCAATTTTTGGACAACGTTCATAGCGATTTTAAGTGATACTCATCACTTAAGTGTACATTCTGACCTAAATCTCACCGAAAACCACACAATAATCTTTGTATTTGCAACAACTTTTCAAAATGATTCTTGTGAAAAATTCCATTTAAAGTTTAGTTTTTCCACCATTCCACAAATGTGCTTCATTTGCATAATCTTAGAAAGGGATTTTCTCAAACTGAGTCAGTGGTACAAGCTTTTGTAAACTAAATATTTGTCTATTTGCCAGTTGAAGGAGTGGTACGTGCCGCGGTAGCCTAGAAATCATGGCCTAATGAATGTGCTGAAGTTGTGGTGAAGTGTTTAGTTTATTTTTCGCTGACGAGATGACAAAAGCTGTTTCCTGAAACCAAGAAAATTTTGCAGCCAGGCACATTCGGAGATAGCGACAAATGTTAATCTGAGATTTAATTAAATGGCAGAATGCAATTAAATGTGAAGAGAAAGTCGTTGGCATCCAGTTGGGGTGTGACATTATGTAAACGGAGGCGAATTTTTGTAAATGATTATAAAAGCGAATGATTTATGAATTTTGGTAATTATTTAATTGTGTATGTATGTGGTGTAAATAATTAAATAGTGGTTTTGATATAATTAATATTTTTCAATACATTGAAAGGAAAAAACTTGTAGACTTGTACAAATAGAAGCGCAACAAAGAAACATTTTTGCAGGGTTGCTAAAAAGGAAAAAGCAAAGAAAATTGCAAAAAATTCCCTATACGCTGTCTATACATATTAAGTGTGTGTGTGTGTACAATTTGGAAATGGAATTGAGACACATGTTGCATTACTTGACGGACGGGCACTCAATATTCAATAAACTTTATACATCTGAGACGTTCCTTGGAGATTTCTGAGAAATGTTGAAATAGTGTTAGATGCATTTGCGATTTTCCCCTGCTGTTAATCGAATTTTTAAGTTTAGAATTTCAGTATTTTAGCACCGAAGAAATTACCATATCGAGTATTAGGCTTCATTCCATTGTGACTGTGGTGAGTGTATCATTTAAAGAAAGGTATTCAATTTATGAATTAAGAGTAAAGTGGTAAGAGTACCAAAATTACAACAATAAAATTGTATTTTAATGACAAAATGACAAAAGTCATCTGCCGTCGTTACACAAAGTATTCCGTTTCACCATTTGATATGAGTGCTTTGACATTTCTGGGCAATGTTACCACCATTTATTGTCTTCTTTCTTTGTCTATCTTTCATTTGTGGTCCTTAATAGATTTGGGTCTGCCTTAAGAGTCCTTTGTGACGTATCTAATTGCCTTTTTGTGTCATTATTTTCTAATTAACTGAATTAATTTAAATCGCATTACTTTTTTGTGTGTCTTTTGTGTGTCTTTCGTGACTAACCAAGAGGACTTTTAACAATGGTGTTCGACAAGGTCACACGCAATAATTGTTAGCTTTTGCTTATCGTAAAGTAAATGACGCAGCAAGGCGAATAATGATGCGTTAAATGACTTTTCTAGATGAGCATGGTCATCCTTTGGGCACAAGGTTATATTATTTGAGTTATATGAACATCATCTGCAAGAATCTGTTCAAGAGTTTCAAAATTCATTCTTTTTAAGTACTTCTAAGTATAGTAACGAAAGGCTGTTCATTTTTCGGGTAGCAGTTTTTAATAAAGACAATTTACATTATTCATTGAAAGCTCTTTCTAAAACTAAAGGCAACTTGCTATCAAAAGGCAATAAGGTGCATATCGTAGGTAATGCTGAATGATTTGCAACCATATTCCAAAAAATACATTATTCAATATTCCCAAAAGTGCCTGCTAACTGGCTCAATTCTAGAAATTTATCGATTTTCAAAGGAAGGCAAAAATGGAAAATTGCACTTTTCACTCTGTGCAAGCATATTTCCGCAATTGAGCTTGTTCTCAAATGCACAGTAGGTGCTTCGCAGGGCAACCTAAATACATGGCACTCTTCAATGCAGCTTGAACTTTAAAATTTCCATCGAAGGCAACGGGAGCAATTTTAGCCAAACAAGAGGAGCAGACACGCAGCACAGGATGATAAACAAAAATATCAAGAAACCAATTTTCAGTAGGTTTCTGCAGAGTGTGCACGTAAATATTTTTCTGTTTTGGAAAATGAAAAAATAAATTTTAAATATTTGGTGGAAATGGAAATTTAATTTTACTGTACAATCAAAAGAAAGTAGCATAACAGAAATTAGCTTGTGGTCTGGAGAAAAATTTGAAATGATATTAAACCGAGTTCTTAGCTGAGTTTCGGTGGAAGCTATTTAAATAGTTTAAAGTTTTTAAATTTAATTTCAATATTAAGTTTTGTTTCCTTTACTGCATACATTTACCACATAAAGATCCAGTCTAAGCTAAGACTTAATTGAATTTTTTCCTCAAATATTTCATTTATGCGGAATTTGATTATTATTTTTTCAAATCATTCCCCTCCGAGACCAAGGCATTTCTGTCACGTTTCTCATAAAGTAAAACTGTACGGCCCTCACAACTCTTAGGCACAGCAATTGCCTTTCACATTGCTCAGCTCTGCAATAAATTCATTCTTCAAATGGCTGTCGCCAACATTATAGCTTACTATTCCGCAGTAAAGCTGGCATGAGTTTTGAATTTGTGGAAGGGCAGCAGAGCCGCCTTGTGCGTGGCTGAGGAAAACTTTTTGGAATCAGTGAGGAACACTGAATTTATTTGTCGTAGCCAGAAGTTTTTCAATAAATTGTGCACAACAATTTTCAATAGTCAAAGAAAAAGGTTACCGCCTACGCCCTTGGGTGTACTTAAGTAGGTGATCAGAATACAGAGTGGTCCGTAGGTATCTCTCCGAATTGTTTTATTAACTTTATAAATGTTGACACCATCAACGTGCTAATATTGTGTACACAATTGAGTAATGGCTGAGTTGTCTGTGTTACTAATTTAGAAAATCTGTAAGGGGCCGCCCTCCTCACTTGATGCTGCTATTTTCCACTTTAAATCACACACAAATTGAAAACATCTACGAAATAAGAACAAACACTGAAAAGGCTATACTGCAGTGATACTTTCGCATCAGAATCAGAAAGTTTACAAGTTTGTTGATTGCATTTGCCTTTTCACTGCCCATTTGTACACAAGCAATAGCTAACAGCAAACACCACAAGTCGTAATAAATTCACGAGCAGTGAACCGAGCGAAATGCTAATTGCGGCAATGGTAATTAACGGCTGAGCAGAGCCAACCTCAATGGAAACGCCTTTTCTGTTTTTCCGTTGAGTGGGAATTTTCTCATTAGCGTTACACTTCACTGGGCAACTTCATTACTACGTCTCTGAGGCAAACTGAAATTTCTAGTCGGGCAGCACTTGAAAATGTGCAATGGCTTCGAATTGCCGCCTAATTCTATTCAGACATTTCAAATGCACTCAGAGTGAACACAAGGAACATTTTCGATCTTGAAATATTTTTCTCATTTGCTTTGCTATTATCAATGCCAAAACTTTAGGGTGTGTGCACAACTGAATTGAAAAATAAATACTTTATGCCGGACTATGCGCACACTGCATCCAACAATTTTGAAGCATACTTCGGGGCCATTGAATGCAACTGCAAACACAAAAACTAGACAGCAAAAGAACAACAATTTTGTGCAATAATCATCAACGAGTTGTAATAATATGAGCAGCACTGAACGGAGGCAAAACATTTCAAATATGTACACTGATTCCAAATGGATTTGTGGCACAACAACAACCAGTTGATTCCTATGGCAAATTAATTCCATGTGAGAGAGTCACATGCAATTGAACATTTAGAAATTCAAATTATCGCATATCAACTGGTTGAATCGAATTGGAAAATGGTAATGAAATTGCTCGATTTTTGATTTTTAATTTAATTATTTCAAATATTCGATTACTGAAGTGGCTTTAAAAAGGCATGTTTGCTAATAAAAAAGACATGTCAGTAAAAACAAAATAGAACTCAAGTTTGATGCTGTAGAAATTTGCATGATAATATTCACACAGAATCCATTTTTGCAATACAAATATTTGTCATTTTTGTGTCTGGATTGTTTGAAAGCACAGAGTTCAGTCGTAACTATTTTGATGTGAAGTGTGCCGTCACATTTTTACATTTTCTTCTAGATTCGTCCTGATTATCAAACTTTTACCTTTACTGAATAGTAAATTTATTCAGATCTGTCTGTGTGTCAGTCTTTCTGTGAGGAACATTAACAGATTCACCCATCCTATAGTGAATAGTAATTTTCAACGGCATGTGCATAATGCAAATACAGTACAGTCATGCGTTCATTTTAAAGCTTTTGCAGGGATTCGGCGTAATTTGGCGGAAATAATTCCAACACACACATTTAATTAATTTTCATTTCGACTTAAATATGAAATGGGTCAAAAAAGTGCCAGTAAATGTTTATTTTTATGTCTTCTCTTGCCGTGATGAGTAATTACAAGCAAATTTGCACATTTAATTCATACAAAAATGAAACAAAGCCGTTTGTGGTTTTGTGGAAAATTATAGAGCAAGCTGTTCACCTCAGTAAAAGCCAAATCAAATATGGAGATGGCGAAAACCCCACAATATGCCATGTGTCCACTAGTAATAATTGTATTTTTATTGGTAATTGATTGAAGCGTATGAATGTTGTATTGTCATGTTCTCCAATTGTGTTGACCACGAAACTTCCATTCATCTCGTAGTTTCACTTTAATTAAATGAATGAAATTCAATAAAATTCGTTATATGAATGGAGACATGTACGAAGGAATACATGTAAGTAACATTGACATACACATGATAAATTACAAAATAAAAAAATACTACATCGAAGTCAATTCTTTTTGCAAGAGCTTTCATACTAACAAGCAGAATGTTGTAGTTATTCAGTTTACTACATGAGCAGAAAAAAGGAACAAGCGCAAATACAAACAATGACAGCCGACATTGCAATCAGCCGCAAGTTCTGCAATGGACATTCGCATTCCTTATTATGGTCGAACCAAATTTCGAAATTGCCGTTTACAAAATTTAAACTACACGGTGGCCAGATAAGAAAGATACAAAAATAAGTTGTCGAGAAAGTCGGTAAACATCGCTATGTACCGAGGATGGTATAGGTGTCTCCTTCTTCATTTTGAAAGAAATAAGCTCCAATGAAGCCGCAGTGCCATAAAACCCACCAAACAGTCAATCTTTGAGGATGCAATATTGCTTGGTCAATACTCGACATTTCGATAATATTTTTTTAATAATTTCCACACATGTGGCAAGCGTTTGGACGACCTCAACTGTTACAACCCTTTAATAATAGTATATTTTTTCCGAGTGTTACTTACTGAGTATATCTAACTTCCTCATACTAATTGTTTCAATACTTCACTTTGCTTTGTGGCAGTTCCTACTTGGAATAAACTTGGAATAAACAAGAAATTCATCATTTTATTATGTAGTTAATGCTGGCACCAGATGCGAAGCCACTTAAGTAATGAAAATTAAATTTTGTTTATATTTTAAACGCTTAAATTTCAACAAATCCTGATAAAATTTCGTCATTTTTGGGAATCTTACTCCTTTAGAATATTCTTGGCATTATGAGCATGTAAAATGGAAAATGCTTTTGTGGATGAACATCCTGTGTGGGAAATGTGTGTGTTTGGCTGACTGTTGCTTTTAGTGTGGCATTTCGCACATGATAAACAATTTGGCATGTAGTATTCCAACGATGACAGATATTTTGATTTATTTGCACTTCTTAATGCCAGAGGAGAATCCAAAAAATGTTACTGTCATCTGAGTACACAAGATAAAAGAATTCCAAAGTATTTTATTTACATTTATGCACAATTTAAATTTAAATTTACTTTTTTATTTATTGTGTAGTATATAAGATTTTATGGAATGGTATTCAATAACGCCATCTCGAAGGCAAAGAATATATTTACCCAAAAACAATAAAATTTTTCAATAACTACCACTGTTGCATACATAGCTATTGTGCTTTTTTATGGTTATGATTGCGAAAAGAAACCCCTCATCGACATGTGTGACATTCTCATTCCACACGTACACTTCATGGCAATTCATTTCGATAGTGTGACCACATCTGCGAACGATAAGAAAACTATTTTCCATTGCGACGTATTGTGATGCAAAATAAACAATTTTTTTCATTCACTCAAACATAAGGAAAACAAAATATTTTACAGTGAAACATTGAAGTGGGAGGTGTAGAAAACACCATACGACAAAGTTCAACTTTTGGTTGAACCGTAACGTAACCCAGGTCTGGCCGTTTTTCGATGTCAATCGTGTGAATTTAAATAAAATAAAACTGTGAATTGGTAATTGTTCCATTGCGGGCTTAAAAAAAATGTACAAAAAACAACTCCTCGTGAGCCTTTCAGTCCTATTCTTCTGTGAAAACTTTTGTCAGACGGTGAAGTAACTCAAGAAATAAAGTTTGTTGGTCGGAGCTGAAGCTTGACAGCCCTACTTGTAACATAATGCACTCGAGAGTCTCTCTAAGACAAGCCAACAGACATTTTTTGTTCCTTACTCCCACATAACTCATTCTACCAATTAAAATAAGCAACTCGGTTATCATTTTCTTGCAATATTTTCTACATATTTTTTCCGTTCTGTATTGCTCCTTTGAGGGCTATTAAGAGAAACATATTTTTAAACAGGGTTACTCCTCCTTTTCGATGTATGTGATGACAAAATATGAGAAACAGAAAAATGTTTCACAAAAACCTTGTTGATGTGAAAAGCCACATTCTTAAATTCCTAATACACTTGATACTTATAAAGTCGCCTTAAATTGTTGTTCATAGACTGCTGGTGCACACTCCTTTGTATAATGTTTTTTATGGTGCATTGTGCATTGCATATTTTCGTTTTCAACATGCACACAAAGTATCAGTTTTATGAAGTAGCCGAGCATAAATAAACTTTTTGAGTTTCAGAAAAACAAACATAAATAGTGCGCTTAAGAATGCAGCTGACAGTGTTGCAATTGCAGCGCCATGAAGGATGATGTTGCTGGTGCTGCATGAAACAGTCATGGCACAAGTGCTGTATGGTATTGCATTGCGAATTGCCAATAGCTTTGCAATTCAATGTAAAGACAATTCTGGTCACTGGCATGCTCGATTCACGAGGATCTGTGCCGTGCGTGCATAAAAGCATTCATGTTTGCATTTCTAGTGTGCGTTGTGTGCGGGTGTGTATGGGTACGGGCGTGTGAGTGGTAGGAGTGTGAATCATGCAAACATTTACATTGTGCACTTATGTGGGCTGCTGGATAAGCTGGGTGATGAAATTTACTGCCACGTGACATGAATGGGATAGAGGAAGACATGCATTTAAGCGGAGTATATGGTCCAGAGTTGTGATGTCGAAGTATCACATTTAAGTGATTTCGAATGAAATTGTCTATGAAGAATTTTATTTCAGTGTGCGATAATGTGAGTGTTTGTTTGCAGTGGCAGGGGGTTGACAATTTATGAAATTGATAAGCTTCAAGCAAACAATCTCAAGGCAATTTTATTATTCTTTTTTTGTATACCAGAATGATATCGAATCAATTAATTAAATTGGAAAATGTGTGTTGTGCTACCATAAAATGAATTCTGCAATACAGTTTCCTCAATAAAATTGCTGCAAATTAACCGGAACGAATAAAATTTATTAAAATTACTCATACGCCCCGTTGTTTGAATTTCAAATATATACAAAAATATATGTGTTTAAGCAAAATACATGCCACAAAATATGTACCCATAAGCCTTAGTACGAAAAACCAACTCAATAACTCAGCAAATTTGCCAATTGCCTCACTTAATGCCAGCGAATGTTTTAGACCGCACCTAAATTCAATTGAATTCACATGCGTTGTGTTGCCGTTAACGCAATTTATGGCTTAAGGGATTTTCCGTGGTTGCATGCATGGCACAAATCATTTGCAGGCGAGTTTATCGATTCAGCGATAGTTAATGGCCGTGCTGAAACAAGCCATTGCATTTTCTTGATTTTATTCAAAGAATGTTCTTCAGGGAATTTTAACAAAGTAGTACTCAATAACTCAACTGTCAGCGCATTTCCCATGTTTTATTTTTTAATAAGGAATAGTGAATTTATGTAGTACATGCCAAACCGAAACATATCCTATGAACAAAATTTTTTCTATTTAATCAGGATCATGTCGAATGTTTATTGTTTATATATTGTCATAGGGAAACGCAATTCCATTATATTTGAATAGCTTTTAAGTAGCTTATGAATCGGTCGAATGCCCATTAGCCTCGTGTTGTTATCTCGTTTGCATTTAATTTGGTTCAATTGGCTAAAATACAAATATATAAATATGAGGTATTAGCAATTAGCAATTAGCGAATGTCCCAACATAACCGGCCACCGGAATAAACAAAATTCTGTGATAAATATTGCCACATTCGCACAAAACACAAATAAAACAATTTCAATTGAATGGAAAACAATGCTTGTTAATTGTGAGCGAAGATATTTCCTAACAATCACAAATAAATGGAAAATTAAAATTTTTGTTATTTGTTATTTTAGTTTTGCTGTGGTTCTTTTTTGAAAATGGACATAATTGGCGTTTATTCGGGTTGTGGTAAGCTCAGGCGACACAATTAGACAGAATTCGGATACAACTGCAGCAAACACAGTTAAAATAGACAAATGACAAAGTATATGAGTTGCAAAGTCTTGCAGTTTAATGCCGAATCTGAACGGCACAAGCGGCAAATTATGGTACACGATCATTGAGACACATCGGAGGGAGATTATTGAAAGCGGCCAGAACCGATCAAGGGTTGTGATGGCCACTTATGCACTTATGTCTAGATTTTTGCAAGAAAATTAACCGAGCGCAATGAAGTCCTTCGTGGCATATCTAAGCTGACAATACGTACTCTTATCACATTTATGTCATTAAATGTCAGCAAATATTTTCCGATTCCTCCTTCCGTCGTGAATACAAGACAAATCTACATCATAAATGTACCTCATAAAAAATAAACTAAAAATACACAGCCGAAAGCCTTGTCAACTGCCATGAATGAAAAGTCTTATAAACTGTAAGAATTTCTTGGCATTTGTGTTATGGATGCGCTTTTGCCAGGGCAACATTGCAATAAAGGAGATGGTGGAAATGTGGTGCATTTCCGTTTTCCATTTTATTTCTGAATGCTGCCTTTGTTTGTTGAAAAAAAAATTGTTTTGAATGTGAAAAATGTAGGTACTTTGGTTAGTTGTTGCATTATTATTCCCCAACTTTTGATGGTGGGTGTAAAAAAGTAAAAAAAGTAAAAAAAAAACCCTGTTGCTTCTCAAATCTACTGTCTTTACTTTGTGTTCGTGTTCGTGTTCGTGCAAAAGTGTCATCTATGACATGCTCAGATATTGAATGGGTTGGAAACAAACAAAAAGACAGGTGAGTGAACATTTTATTTTACTTTTAAAAACTGAAGTATTTCGATGTAATTGGAAAGTTGCAAAGTGAAATGTGACTTGGCTAAGATACAATTTGACTGCACTTCCTAAATCTTTTTAATTAAATGTTATAGAAACTCACATGAGCTATTCTTTATGTTTCTGTGTGTGTTGTACAGAGAATAGTATGACAAAACTTTTTAATTAAAATTGAACACAAGGACTTGCTCTACATAAAATAAGTCTGCTGAGATGCTGAGTATGCGTTCATTTATAAAAGTGTTTAATCCAAATGTAATTATTTATCCAACATATTTTCAGAATATAAACTCGAATTGATTCCCATGTTAATGAGTACAACGTCTAAGATCGTCTAAGAATAATTTATTTCTCATGTCATAAGTCGAAAATTAAAATATAGAAACAAATTGTTTTGACACTACTTTCGAACGTTGTACAGCCTTTCATAACAAAAATGCGTTAACAATTACAAATCCAACATAACTTCTGTATGGTCATACAACACCAAAAAACAACTAATTGGACAAACCTATATTGTGAGACAAGCCTAGGTTAAACTACGAACATGGAGGCAACAATGATGATGATGATGAATAAAGTATGTATCAGTTTCCTCTCTTGCCAGTACTAAAAATTAAATGAAACAAACGACTGACTAAGTAAACAGTCAAGTGTATAAAATTCCATTAAGTTAATACTAAAAAGTCCTACAAAACTTAATTCTTTTAGGTAGGGTATAGGCACTTAACAAGTTCCTTAAAAGCATACAATGAAAGTCATACGAGTAGAAGATTCTTTCCTTATTCTTCTTCTTCGCGCAAGTAATCCAAAATTGCCACTCAACATGCTACTTGAGAGACAAACAAAATTTTGAATGGATACGAGGAAAGGCATCATACTTCCGCGGTCATCAACCTATGTGAAGGCTTTTTTTTATTTTGTTAGAAGCTCTTTTGCTGTTGTTTCAGCTATTTTATTCGGATCGACCTACCTACCCACTGTGGAGTGACACTGATGAGTGAAGCACGGAGATTCAAACTTTACACCCACTTTACTTTTGTTTTTATCCTTAGCTTTGACAATTCCTTGGTACTCGCCCACATAATGTTATTAATGTTCTTGTCCTTGTACATTACTAATGAATTTCATTGTTGATTGGTTAGAGAGAAAGGTCAGTCAGTAACAGTAGAAATATATATAAAAAATTATACTCATCCATAAATACATTCTATGCCAATTCCTCAATCGCAAGGCAATAACATTTTTGATCAGATTACCGCGAAACTTAATTGCTTTAGCTTTCATTGAATACAACAATTAACTATGACATTTGATCTCAACAGTTTACATTTGAGTTATGCAAACACTCAAAGCTCATCTTCCCTCGAGCAACAAACACTAGCGCAGTATTTACTGAAATTAAATCATTGCGGTGTTTGTGTTAATCTATCACAGTCAAAACTTTTCCCATCATAATGCCACTAACGAGAAGAGCCACAACTGTCACATTATACAATTTCCTGAATAATTTGATTAGCTTGTTAATTTCTAAAAATTACACAATGAAGATTCCAAAAGTGCTGAAGTAGCATAGAACATCGTTTCATTGTGCTATCACATGAACTAGAATGTAGAACTTTTAAATGGAAAATCTTTGAATGTCGATTGGAGGCCATGCTGTAAGGATTGGTGTCTTCTGTTGGAGCAGAAGAGACAAGGCGGAAGAGGAGACAGTAGAGCATCTGCTGCCGGCGCTATCTCGTCGTGGAAGAGCCTTGCTGGTATCGTCTGTGGGGCCTCTCGACGATAAACAAAGGGAGTCTACATTGGTTCATCATGAACTCTAATTGGTTTGACGATTAGGTGTAAGGTGCCACATTGGCCCAAGTGTGTTGGTATACCCGAGGCCACCATTCAAAATTCAAAAAGGCTCAAGTTACTATTTTCCTATAATCGAATTTACTAACGTCAAATCAATGAAAAACAATTCACAATTAACTTACTCAAAGCTTTAAATTCAATGATATTATTGCTGTTTTCTCTCCAAATAATGAAGAAGAAAAAACCCAAAAGCAGAACACCAGCGAAATGATTCTATTAGGAATTACGATTGAGTGGCCGAGTGCCACTGGGGGTCAATTCAATAAAGACGTGACTGAACTGAATTAAATTTGGCAAATTAAGTGGGCGAGTAGTGAGCCAAGAAAAGAGGCAGCCTGTCGCCAAGGAATTCAAAATTGAAAGTGGCATATTTTTTTGGCACAAAAATGATAGCCAAGTGAAAGCTGTGAAATTGTGCAGAATTTTTCCTATTTTTCTGATAATGAGATAAATGAAATTGTTCACTATGACAGACTCTTATATTTTTTTGAATTTAATCTAGCACATTTACGAAAACATCTACGAACAATTAAAACTCTCAACTAATGTAATTTAAATTTAATTAATTCCTTTTTCTTCTCATCAAACTTTATCAAACAAAAATCTGCACAACAAACTTGTGCGCAAAATGTAAAATATTTGCATCATCATCATAAAATATAATTACAACATTGACAAGCTCCAAATGCCTCAAGCTAATTCGCGACGCTTCCCACCTTCTTTGTCTCTCACAATTTACGAGTATTTTCGACAGGTTCAACCCACACTTTTTGAGTTATTAAAGCAAAAAGTTAACACGAATTTGCCTCAAGCTCCATTACTGCTTACGAATGGTGCAGCCATGGTGTTTATGTGGTGCTTTATGGTGCGAAATTGTGTTTTTGTAATAATATTTTCCTTCTCATGGCATTAATTACTTGGATCAAAAGGGAGCACGGAAAACTTTTGGAAATTTTCGATATTTCATGTACTTACTCAAGATTGCATGAAATTGGTTTGAAAATAGGTTGAATGATAACCAAGGGAAACACACAACAACAAATCTTTAAGCTTTACAGGAGAAATAGTAAGAAATCAGTTGTGGCAAATAAAAAAGCACAAATGAACTAACACCAGGAAAAGTTAACATAAGAAAAATCGAGTCAATTGACACTATGGCCCGGATGGTCAAAAGTGTCAGTAACGAATGCATTCTCATTTGTTTGTCTATTTTCTGCATTTAATTTCATTCTGGCACCATTTGACATCATTTATTATCTGCACCACATTGGCCGTAGCTCGTGTAGTGTCAGTTCCTTTCAAGCGGAAATTCCAACAATTTCACTCCCGCATAGCACGAGAAGAAATGATTCTGGCACTGTGTGAACGTGCCAAATATCAATTTCCTCAACCATTGCCGAGAGTAGTTATTTTCAAGGAACCTGTAGGGGAAATGGAAAATTCTGAGCAGATTTTTAAGGATACTTGAAAAAAATCAAAAAATATTTTGGTATTTGAAAATCCTTTGTATCCTTGTAAATACACTTCGTAGGGGTTCCAAATTTCACACGAGGCTAGTTTTTAGTCTCGCCTTTCACATGAAAAAGGAACTAAGGGAATCCGATACCTAGAAACGGAGATATGTGCAGTTGAATATGGAAAATCTTAAAAGTGCTGTAACTCCTAAACTAAGGCCCGGAGCATAGTGAAAGTATGCAAAAAATCGAAAATATTTTGGTACTGAAAATCCTTTGTATCCTTGTAAATACACTTCGTAGGGGTTCCAAATTTCACACGAGTCTAGTTTTTAGTCTCGCCTTTCACCTGAAAAAGAAACTAAGGGAATCCGATACCTTGAAAAGGAGATATGTGCAGTTGAATCTGGAAAATCTTAAAAGTGCTGTAACTCCTAAACTAAGGCCCGGAGCATAGTGAAAGTATGCAAAAAATCTAAAATATTTTGGTATTGAAAATCCTTTGTATCCTTGTAAATACACTTCGTAGGGGTTCCAAATTTCACACGAGGCTAGTTTTTAGTCTCGCCTTTCACCTGAAAAAGGAACTAAGGGAATCCGATACCTAGAAACGGAGATATGTGCAGTTGAATATGGAAAATCTTAAAAGTGCTGTAACTCCTAAACTAAGGCCCGGAGCATAGTGAAAGTATGCAAAAAATCTAAAATATTTTGGTATTGAAAATCCTTTGTATCCTTGTAAATACACTTCGTAGGGGTTCCAAATTTCACACGAGGCTATTTTTTAGTCTCGCCTTTCACCTGAAAAAGAAACTACGGGAATCCGATACCTAGAAACGGAGATATGTGCAGTTGAATCTGGAAAATCTTAAAAGTGCTGTAACTCCTAAACTAAGGCCCGGAGCATAGTGAAAGTATGCAAAAAATCGAAAATATTTTGGTATTGAAAATCCTTTGTATCCTTGTAAATACACTTCGTAGGGGTTCCAAATTTCACACGAGGCTAGTTTTTAGTCTCGCCTTTCACCTGAAAAAGAAACTAAGGGAATCCGATACCTAGCAACGGAGATATGTGCAGTTGAATCTGGAAAATCTTAAAAGTGCTTTAACTCCTAAACTAAGGCCCGGAGCATAGTGAAAGTATGCAAAAAATCTAAAATATTTTGGTATTGAAAATCCTTTGTATCCTTGTAAATACACTTCGTAGGGGTTCCAAATTTCACACGAGGCTAGTTTTTAGTCTCGCCTTTCACCTGAAAAAGGAACTAAGGGAATCCGATACCTAGAAACGGAGATATGTGCAGTTGAATCTGGAAAATCTTAAAAGTGCTGTAACTCCTAAACTAAGGCCCGGAGCATAGTGAAAGTATGCAAAAAATCGAAAATATTTTGGTACTGAAAATCCTTTGTATCCTTGAAAATTCACTTCGTAGGGGTTCCAAATTTCACACGAGGCTAGTTTTTAGTCTCGCCTTTCACCTGAAAAAGAAACTAAGGGAATCCGATACCTTGAAAAGGAGATATGTGCAGTTGAATCTGGAAAATCTTAAAAGTGCTGTAACTCCTAAACTAAGGCCCGGAGCATAGTGAAAGTATGCAAAAAATCGAAAATATTTTGGTACTGAAAATCCTTTGCATCCTTGAAAATACACTTCGTAGGGGTTCCAAATTTCACACGAGGCTAGTTTTTAGTCTCGCCTTTCACCTGAAAAAGAAACTAAGGGAATCCGATACCTAGCACCGGAGATATGTGCAGTTGAATATGGAAAATCTTAAAAGTGCTGTAACTCCTAAACTAAGGCCCGGAGCATAGTGAAAGTATGCAAAAAATCGAAAATATTTTGGTACTGAAAATCCTTTGCATCCTTGAAAATACACTTCGTAGGGGTTCCAAATTTCACACGAGGCTAGTTTTTAGTCTCGCCTTTCACATGAAAAAGGAACTAAGGGAATCCGATACCTTGAAAAGGAGATATGTGCAGTTGAATCTGGAAAATCTTAAAAGTGCTGTAACTCCTAAACTAAGGCCCGGAGCATAGTGAAAGTATGCAAAAAATCTAAAATATTTTGGTATTGAAAATCCTTTGTATCCTTGTAAATACACTTCGTAGGGGTTCCAAATTTCACACGAGGCTAGTTTTTAGTCTCGCCTTTCACCTGAAAAAGAAACTAAGGGAATCCGATACCTAGCAGCGGAGATATGTGCAGTTGAATCTGGAAAATCTTAAAAGTGCTGTAACTCCTAAACTAAGGCCCGGAGCATAGTGAAAGTATGCAAAAAATCGAAAATATTTTGGTACTGAAAATCCTTTGCATCCTTGAAAATACACTTCGTAGGGGTTCCAAATTTCACACGAGGCTAGTTTTTAGTCTCGCCTTTCACCTGAAAAAGAAACTAAGGGAATCCGATACCTTGAAAAGGAGATATGTGCAGTTGAATCTGGAAAATCTTAAAAGTGCTGTAACTCCTAAACTAAGGCCCGGAGCATAGTGAAAGTATGCAAAAAATCTAAAATATTTTGGTATTGAAAATCCTTTGTATCCTTGTAAATACACTTCGTAGGGGTTCCAAATTTCACACGAGGCTAGTTTTTAGTCTCGCCTTTCACCTGAAAAAGGAACTAAGGGAATCCGATACCTAGAAACGGAGATATGTGCAGTTGAATATGGAAAATCTTAAAAGTGCTGTAACTCCTAAACTAAGGCCCGGAGCATAGTGAAAGTATGCAAAAAATCTAAAATATTTTGGTATTGAAAATCCTTTGTATCCTTGTAAATACACTTCGTAGGGGTTCCAAATTTCACACGAGGCTATTTTTTAGTCTCGCCTTTCACCTGAAAAAGAAACTACGGGAATCCGATACCTAGAAACGGAGATATGTGCAGTTGAATCTGGAAAATCTTAAAAGTGCTGTAACTCCTAAACTAAGGCCCGGAGCATAGTGAAAGTATGCAAAAAATCGAAAATATTTTGGTATTGAAAATCCTTTGTATCCTTGTAAATACACTTCGTAGGGGTTCCAAATTTCACACGAGGCTAGTTTTTAGTCTCGCCTTTCACCTGAAAAAGAAACTAAGGGAATCCGATACCTAGCAACGGAGATATGTGCAGTTGAATCTGGAAAATCTTACCAGTGCTGTAACTCCTAAACTAAGGCCCGGAGCATAGTGAAAGTATGCAAAAAATCTAAAATATTTTGGTATTGAAAATCCTTTGTATCCTTGTAAATACACTTCGTAGGGGTTCCAAATTTCACACGAGGCTAGTTTTTAGTCTCGCCTTTCACCTGAAAAAGGAACTAAGGGAATCCGATACCTAGAAACGGAGATATGTGCAGTTGAATCTGGAAAATCTTAAAAGTGCTGTAACTCCAAAACTAAGGCCCGGAGCATAGTAAAAGTATGCAAAAAATCGAAAATATTTTGGTACTGAAAATCCTTTGTATCCTTGAAAATTCACTTCGTAGGGGTTCCAAATTTCACACGAGGCTAGTTTTTAGTCTCGCCTTTCACCTGAAAAAGAAACTAAGGGAATCCGATACCTAGCACCGGAGATATGTGCAGTTGAATATGGAAAATCTTAAAAGTGCTGTAACTCCTAAACTAAGGCCCGGAGCATAGTGAAAGTATGCAAAAAATCGAAAATATTTTGGTACTGAAAATCCTTTGTATCCTTGTAAATACACTTCGTAGGGGTTCCAAATTTCACACGAGGCTAGTTTTTAGTCTCGCCTTTCACCTGAAAAAGAAACTAAGGGAATCCGATACCTAGCAGCGGAGATATGTGCAGTTGAATCTGGAAAATCTTAAAAGTGCTGTAACTCCTAAACTAAGGCCCGGAGCATAGTGAAAGTATGCAAAAAATCGAAAATATTTTGGTACTGAAAATCCTTTGCATCCTTGAAAATACACTTCGTAGGGGTTCCAAATTTCATACGAGGCTAGTTTTTAGTCTCGCCTTTCACCTGAAAAAGAAACTAAGGGAATCCGATACCTAGCACCGGAGATATGTGCAGTTGAATATGGAAAATCTTAAAAGTGCTGTAACTCCTAAACTAAGGCCCGGAGCATAGTGAAAGTATGCAAAAAATCGAAAATATTTTGGTACTGAAAATCCTTTGTATCCTTGTAAATACACTTCGTAGGGGTTCCAAATTTCACACGAGGCTAGTTTTTAGTCTCGCCTTTCACCTGAAAAAGAAACTAAGGGAATCCGATACCTAGAAACGGAGATATGTGCAGTTGAATCTGGAAAATCTTAAAAGTGCTGTAACTCCTAAACTAAGGCCCGGAGCATAGTGAAAGTATGCAAAAAATCTAAAATATTTTGGTATTGAAAATCCTTTGTATCCTTGTAAATACACTTCGTAGGGGTTCCAAATTTCACACGAGGCTAGTTTTTAGTCTCGCCTTTCACCTGAAAAAGAAACTAAGGGAATCCGATACCTAGAAACGGAGATATGTGCAGTTGAATCTGGAAAATCTTAAAAGTGCTGTAACTCCTAAACTAAGGCCCGGAGCATAGTGAAAGTATGCAAAAAATCTAAAATATTTTGGTATTGAAAATCCTTTGTATCCTTGTAAATACACTTCGTAGGGGTTCCAAATTTCACACGAGTCTAGTTTTTAGTCTCGCCTTTCACATGAAAAAGGAACTAAGGGAATCCGATACCTAGAAACGGAGATATGTGCAGTTGAATCTGGAAAATCTTAAGAAACTAAGGGAATCCGATACCTAGAAACGGAGATATGTGCAGTTGAATCTGGAAAATCTTAAAAGTGCTGTAACTCCTAAACTAAGGCCCGGAGCATAGTGAAAGTATGCAAAAAATCGAAAATATTTTGGTACTGAAAATCCTTTGTATCCTTGTAAATACACTTCGTAGGGGTTCCAAATTTCACACGAGGCTAGTTTTTAGTCTCGCCTTTCACCTGAAAAAGAAACTAAGGGAATCCGATACCTAGCAGCGGAGATATGTGCAGTTGAATCTGGAAAATCTTAAAAGTGCTGTAACTCCTAAACTAAGGCCCGGAGCATAGTGAAAGTATTCAAAAAATCGAAAATATTTTGGTACTGAAAATCCTTTGTATCCTTGTAAATACACTTCGTAGGGGTTCCAAATTTCACACGAGGCTAGTTTTTAGTTTCGCCTTTCACCTGAAAAAGAAACTAAGGGAATCCGATACCTAGCAACGGAGATATGTGCAGTTGACTCTGGAAAATCTTAAAAGTGCTGTAACTCCTAAACTAAGGCCCGGAGCATAGTGAAAGTATGCAAAAAATCAAAAATATTTTGGTACTGAAAATCCTTTGTATCCTTGTAAATACACTTCGTAGGGGTTCCAAATTTCATACGAGGCTAGTTTTTAGTCTCGCCTTTCATCTGAAAAAGAAACTAAGGGAATCCGATACCTAGCAGCGGAGATATGTGCAGTTGAATCTGGAAAATCTTAAAAGTGCTGTAACTCCTAAACTAAGGCCCGGAGCATAGTGAAAGTATGCAAAAAATCAAAAATATTTTGGTACTGAAAATCCTTTGTATCCTTGTAAATACACTTCGTAGGGGTTCCAAATTTCACACGAGGCTAGTTTTTAGTCTCGCCTTTCACCTGAAAAAGAAACTAAGGGAATCCGATACCTAGAAAAGGAGATATGTGCAGTTGAATCTGGAAAATCTTAAAAGTGCTGTAACTCCTAAACTAAGGCCCGGAGCATAGTGAAAGTATGCAAAAAATCAAAAATATTTTGGTACTGAAAATCCTTTGTATCCTTGTAAATACACTTCGTAGGGGTTCCAAATTTCATACGAGGCTAGTTTTTAGTCTCGCCTTTCACCTGAAAAAGAAACTAAGGGAATCCGATACCTAGCAGCGGAGATATGTGCAGTTGAATCTGGAAAATCTTAAAAGTGCTGTAACTCCTAAACTAAGGCCCGGAGCATAGTGAAAGTATGCAAAAAATCGAAAATATTTTGGTACTGAAAACCCTTTGTATCCTTGTAAATACACTTCGTAGGGGTTCCAAATTTCACACGAGGCTAGTTTTTAGTTTCGCCTTTCACCTGAAAAAGAAACTAAGGGAATCCGATGCCTAGAAAAGGAGATATGTGCAGTTGAATCTGGAAAATCTTAAAAGTGCTGTAACTCCTAAACTAAGGCCCGGAGCATAGTGAAAGTATGCAAAAAATCGAAAATATTTTGGTACTGAAAATCCTTTGTATCCTTGTAAATACACTTCGTAGGGGTTCCAAATTTCATACCAGGCTAGTTTTTAGTCTCGCCTTTCACCTGAAAAAGAAACTAAGGGAATCCGATACCTAGCAGCGGAGATATGTGCAGTTGAATCTGGAAAATCTTAAAAGTGCTGTAACTCCTAAACTAAGGCCCGGAGCATAGTGAAAGTATGCAAAAAATCGAAAATATTTTGGTACTGAAAATCCTTTGTATCCTTGTAAATACACTTCGTAGGGGTTCCAAATTTCACACGAGGCTAGTTTTTAGTCTCGCCTTTCACCTGAAAAAGAAACTAAGGGAATCCGATACCTAGAAAAGGAGATATGTGCAGTTGAATCTGGAAAATCTTAAAAGTGCTGTAACTCCTAAACTAAGGCCCGGAGCATAGTGAAAGTATG
This sequence comes from Heteromyza rotundicornis, assembly GCA_951394025.1. Lineage (NCBI taxonomy): Eukaryota > Metazoa > Arthropoda > Insecta > Diptera > Heleomyzidae > Heteromyza > Heteromyza rotundicornis. The sequence continues at coordinate 24,383,643 of OX596010.1, forward strand.
CAAAAAATCTAAAATATTTTGGTATTGAAAATCCTTTGTATCCTTGTAAATACACTTCGTAGGGGTTCCAAATTTCACACGAGTCTAGTTTTTAGTCTCGCCTTTCACATGAAAAAGGAACTAAGGGAATCCGATACCTAGAAACGGAGATATGTGCAGTTGAATCTGGAAAATCTTAAGAAACTAAGGGAATCCGATACCTAGAAACGGAGATATGTGCAGTTGAATCTGGAAAATCTTAAAAGTGCTGTAACTCCTAAACTAAGGCCCGGAGCATAGTGAAAGTATGCAAAAAATCGAAAATATTTTGGTACTGAAAATCCTTTGTATCCTTGTAAATACACTTCGTAGGGGTTCCAAATTTCACACGAGGCTAGTTTTTAGTCTCGCCTTTCACCTGAAAAAGAAACTAAGGGAATCCGATACCTAGCAGCGGAGATATGTGCAGTTGAATCTGGAAAATCTTAAAAGTGCTGTAACTCCTAAACTAAGGCCCGGAGCATAGTGAAAGTATTCAAAAAATCGAAAATATTTTGGTACTGAAAATCCTTTGTATCCTTGTAAATACACTTCGTAGGGGTTCCAAATTTCACACGAGGCTAGTTTTTAGTTTCGCCTTTCACCTGAAAAAGAAACTAAGGGAATCCGATACCTAGCAACGGAGATATGTGCAGTTGACTCTGGAAAATCTTAAAAGTGCTGTAACTCCTAAACTAAGGCCCGGAGCATAGTGAAAGTATGCAAAAAATCAAAAATATTTTGGTACTGAAAATCCTTTGTATCCTTGTAAATACACTTCGTAGGGGTTCCAAATTTCATACGAGGCTAGTTTTTAGTCTCGCCTTTCATCTGAAAAAGAAACTAAGGGAATCCGATACCTAGCAGCGGAGATATGTGCAGTTGAATCTGGAAAATCTTAAAAGTGCTGTAACTCCTAAACTAAGGCCCGGAGCATAGTGAAAGTATGCAAAAAATCAAAAATATTTTGGTACTGAAAATCCTTTGTATCCTTGTAAATACACTTCGTAGGGGTTCCAAATTTCACACGAGGCTAGTTTTTAGTCTCGCCTTTCACCTGAAAAAGAAACTAAGGGAATCCGATACCTAGAAAAGGAGATATGTGCAGTTGAATCTGGAAAATCTTAAAAGTGCTGTAACTCCTAAACTAAGGCCCGGAGCATAGTGAAAGTATGCAAAAAATCAAAAATATTTTGGTACTGAAAATCCTTTGTATCCTTGTAAATACACTTCGTAGGGGTTCCAAATTTCATACGAGGCTAGTTTTTAGTCTCGCCTTTCACCTGAAAAAGAAACTAAGGGAATCCGATACCTAGCAGCGGAGATATGTGCAGTTGAATCTGGAAAATCTTAAAAGTGCTGTAACTCCTAAACTAAGGCCCGGAGCATAGTGAAAGTATGCAAAAAATCGAAAATATTTTGGTACTGAAAACCCTTTGTATCCTTGTAAATACACTTCGTAGGGGTTCCAAATTTCACACGAGGCTAGTTTTTAGTTTCGCCTTTCACCTGAAAAAGAAACTAAGGGAATCCGATGCCTAGAAAAGGAGATATGTGCAGTTGAATCTGGAAAATCTTAAAAGTGCTGTAACTCCTAAACTAAGGCCCGGAGCATAGTGAAAGTATGCAAAAAATCGAAAATATTTTGGTACTGAAAATCCTTTGTATCCTTGTAAATACACTTCGTAGGGGTTCCAAATTTCATACCAGGCTAGTTTTTAGTCTCGCCTTTCACCTGAAAAAGAAACTAAGGGAATCCGATACCTAGCAGCGGAGATATGTGCAGTTGAATCTGGAAAATCTTAAAAGTGCTGTAACTCCTAAACTAAGGCCCGGAGCATAGTGAAAGTATGCAAAAAATCGAAAATATTTTGGTACTGAAAATCCTTTGTATCCTTGTAAATACACTTCGTAGGGGTTCCAAATTTCACACGAGGCTAGTTTTTAGTCTCGCCTTTCACCTGAAAAAGAAACTAAGGGAATCCGATACCTAGAAAAGGAGATATGTGCAGTTGAATCTGGAAAATCTTAAAAGTGCTGTAACTCCTAAACTAAGGCCCGGAGCATAGTGAAAGTATGCAAAAAATCGAAAATATTTTGGTACTGAAAATCCTTTGTATCCTTGTAAATACACTTCGTAGGGGTTCCAAATTTCACACGAGGCTAGTTTTTAGTCTCGCCTTTCACCTGGAAAAGAAACTAAGGGAATCCGATACCTAGAAAAGGAGATATGTGCAGTTGAATCTGGAAAATCTTAAAAGTGCTGTAACTCATAAACTAAGGCCCGGAGCATAGTGAAAGTATCGAAAAGTGAAAAATCGAAAATATTTTGGTACTGAAAATCCTTTGTATCCTTGTAAATACACTTCGTAGGGGTTCCAAATTTCACACGAGGCTAGTTTTTAGTTTCGCCTTTCACCTGAAAAAGAAACTAAGGGAATCCGATACCTAGAAAAGGAGATATGTGCAGTTGAATCTGGAAAATCTTAAAAGTGCTGTAACTCCTAAACTAAGGCCCGGAGCATAGTGAAAGTATGCAAAAAATCGAAAATATTTTGGTACTGAAAATCCTTTGTATCCTTGTAAATACACTTCGTAGGGGTTCCAAATTTCACACGAGGCTAGTTTTTAGTCTCGCCTTTCACCTGAAAAAGAAACTAAGGGAATCCGATACCTAGAAAAGGAGATATGTGCAGTTGAATCTGGAAAATCTTAAAAGTGCTGTAACTCCTAAACTAAGGCCCGGAGCATAGTGAAAGTATGCAAAAAATCGAAAATATTTTGGTACTGAAAATCCTTTGTATCCTTGAAAATTCACTTCGTAGGGGTTCCAAATTTCACACGAGGCTAGTTTTTAGTCTCGCCTTTCACCTGAAAAAGAAACTAAGGGAATCCGATACCTAGCAACGGAGATATGTGCAGTTGACTCTGGAAAATCTTAAAAGTGCTGTAACTCCTAAACTAAGGCCCGGAGCATAGTGAAAGTATGCAAAAAATCGAAAATATGAAAATCCTTTGTATCCTTGTAAATACACTTCGTAGGGGTTCCAAATTTCACACGAGGCTAGTTTTTAGTCTCGCCTTTCACCTGAAAAAGAAACTAAGGGAATCCGATACCTAGAAAAGGAGATATGTGCAGTTGAATCTGGAAAATCTTAAAAGTGCTGTAACTCCTAAACTAAGGCCCGGAGCATAGTGAAAGTATGCAAAAAATCGAAAATATTTTGGTACTGAAAATCCTTTGTATCCTTGTAAATACACTTCGTAGGGGTTCCAAATTTCACACGAGGCTAGTTTTTAGTCTCGCCTTTCACCTGAAAAAGAAACTAAGGGAATCCGATACCTAGCAGCGGAGATATGTGCAGTTGAATCTGGAAAATCTTAAAAGTGCTGTAACTCCTAAACTAAGGCCCGGAGCATAGTGAAAGTATGCAAAAAATCGAAAATATTTTGGTACTGAAAATCCTTTGTATCCTTGTAAATACACTTCGTAGGGGTTCCAAATTTCACACGAGGCTAGTTTTTAGTCTCGCCTTTCACCTGAAAAAGAAACTAAGGGAATCCGATACCTAGCAGCGGAGATATGTGCAGTTGAATCTGGAAAATCTTAAAAGTGCTGTAACTCCTAAACTAAGACCCGGAGCATAGTGAAAGTATGCAAAAAATCGAAAATATTTTGGTACTGAAAATCCTTTGTATCCTTGAAAATTCACTTCGTAGGGGTTCCAAATTTCACACGAGGCTAGTTTTTAGTCTCGCCTTTCACCTGAAAAAGAAACTAAGGGAATCCGATACCTAGCAGCGGAGATATGTGCAGTTGAATCTGGAAAATCTTAAAAGTGCTGTAACTCCTAAACTAAGGCCCGGAGCATAGTGAAAGTATGCAAAAAATCGAAAATATTTTGGTACTGAAAATCCTTTGTATCCTTGTAAATACACTTCGTAGGGGTTCCAAATTTCACACGAGGCTAGTTTTTAGTCTCGCCTTTCACCTGAAAAAGAAACTAAGGGAATCCGATACCTAGCAGCGGAGATATGTGCAGTTGAATCTGGAAAATCTTAAAAGTGCTGTAACTCCTAAACTAAGGCCCGGAGCATAGTGAAAGTATGCAAAAAATCGAAAATATTTTGGTACTGAAAATCCTTTGTATCCTTGTAAATACACTTCGTAGGGGTTCCAAATTTCACACGAGGCTAGTTTTTAGTCTCGCCTTTCACCTGAAAAAGAAACTAAGGGAATCCGATACCTAGCAGCGGAGATATGTGCAGTTGAATCTGGAAAATCTTAAAAGTGCTGTAACTCCTAAACTAAGGCCCGGAGCATAGTGAAAGTATGCAAAAAATCGAAAATATTTTGGTACTGAAAATCCTTTGTATCCTTGTAAATACACTTCGTAGGGGTTCCAAATTTCACACGAGGCTAGTTTTTAGTCTCGCCTTTCACCTGAAAAAGAAACTAAGGGAATCCGATACCTAGAAAAGGAGATATGTGCAGTTGAATCTGGAAAATCTTAAAAGTGCTGTAACTCCTAAACTAAGGCCCGGAGCATAGTGAAAGTATGCAAAAAATCGAAAATATTTTGGTACTGAAAATCCTTTGTATCCTTGTAAATACACTTCGTAGGGGTTCCAAATTTCACACGAGGCTAGTTTTTAGTCTCGCCTTTCACCTGAAAAAGAAACTAAGGGAATCCGATACCTAGAAAAGGAGATATGTGCAGTTGAATCTGGAAAATCTTAAAAGTGCTGTAACTCCTAAACTAAGGCCCGGAGCATAGTGAAAGTATGCAAAAAATCGAAAATATTTTGGTACTGAAAATCCTTTGTATCCTTGTAAATACACTTCGTAGGGGTTCCAAATTTCACACGAGGCTAGTTTTTAGTCTCGCCTTTCACCTGAAAAAGAAACTAAGGGAATCCGATACCTAGCAACGGAGATATGTGCAGTTGAATCTGGAAAATCTTAAAAGTGCTGTAACTCCTAAACTAAGGCCCGGAGCATAGTGAAAGTATGCAAAAAATCGAAAATATTTTGGTACTGAAAATCCTTTGTATCCTTGTAAATACACTTCGTAGGGGTTCCAAATTTCACACGAGGCTACTTTTTAGTCTCGCCTTTCACCTGAAAAAGAAACTAAGGGAATCCGATACCTAGAAAAGGAGATATGTGCAGTTGAATCTGGAAAATCTTAACAGTGCTGTAACTCCTAAACTAAGGCCCGGAGCATAGTGAAAGTATGCAAAAAATCGAAAATATTTTGGTACTGAAAATCCTTTGTATCCTTGTAAAAACACTTCGTAGGGGTTCCAAATTTCACACGAGGCTAGTTTTTAGTCTCGCCTTTCACCTGAAAAAGAAACTAAGGGAATCCGATACCTAGAAACGGAGATATGTGTAGTTGAATCTGGAAAATCTTCAAAGTGCTCTAACTCCTAAACTAAGGCCCGGAGCATAGTGAAAGTGCGCAAAAAATTGAGAAAAGTTATCGCTTACGAAATTGAAACAGAAATAAATTAATTATTTAAATTGCATTTTTGTGCAGCCAAGAGCAGAAATTTAATATCCTAGAAATAAAATTTGTTTATTTCATTTATTTATATTCCGAAAAGCCATGTTTTTATATACAAATGTTCCACTTCGCCCAGTTACCTTATTACTACGTAATATAAATGCAAAAAACAATCAGACGGAAATTTTAAATTAAATTAGTGAGAAATTTAAGTTATTCATCCACAAAAGTAAGGGCCAGTGTACAGTAAGTATGTAAGTAATTTTGCTTGTATTGTGGTTGAGAATAACTTCACTAAAATGAAAATATATTTATGCACTACCGGTAAGGCATAACATTTCAGACAAAACCCAAAAAGCATTTCATACTAATGGCATTTTCATAATCATATAAAATTTGTGTGGATTTCCAAATGATGCAGTGGTTTTTTCTTTGCGCTTCTTAAACAAAACTCAGCTTTGGTCAGCCGTAGCGAAATGGGAATATGTCAGTTATGTATGAGACTATGTATAAGACACACAGAACTAATTCATCATCATCATTATTGGATCCTTGAACTCCTCGGGGAGCACAGGGCCCAATTCACAGGCAAAGAGTTTCTAACTCGCTTAGAAATACTTTTCGTGGCTGCCACTTGTCTCTTCAGAGTCTTCCTTAAGCATGCAAAATTTGCTGAAAATATTCAAGCGTAATTAAAATTTTGAATCACTTCCTGCCAAAATGAGTCCCTCAAGTGGCAGCTAAAAAATTCCATGAAGGAAAATTTTGGATAATTTCCGCCTGAACGATTTTCTACTGTTGCGTGAGCGTAACGCCAGATTTGAGTTTTAGGGGCAATTAACAGTAGCTCTCAAGAATCTTAAGAATTTGGTGAGCTGGATTTATTTTCACTGTGGAAGGCTTCCTTGGAAGAAATTAAAGTTTATAAATCACAATTTCAACTTATCAATTCCAAAATTGTTAAACCAATGAACCAGATTTCTCCTAACACAAAGGTTGGTGCTTAAAGGTAATGTACTTACCTGCGATACTTTAAAGCACAATCATGCTATGTTTATTTACATATTTTTGTATTCCTGAGAAGAAGCTGCATTGTGTCTATTCAATAGACTCCATTGTGTTATTTACACCGCATATAACCGATCTGACAAAATAATATTCAATGAAATTTCTGTGTAAAGTTTAATTGTATGACTTAGAATTTAATTGAAATACGCAGGAGCAAAACGAAAAGAAAACAGCTGACAACAACAATGCTGCATTACATGTTGATTTGCATATTATGCAACACAACTGCTGCAGCAATGAGGGTAAAAGTTTCCACAACTTCATTACTGGAGAACCATGCGTAAGCAGATTGTATTGTGAAATATTTCGAGGTAAGTTTATGCAAATTACAATTTCGAAGCGAAATAAGTAGCAATGACAACAATAAACAATGCATTTACACCTTTGTCATTATATGTTTTTCAAACAAATCGTTCAAAGAACATAAATGTTCTCAATAAAATAAAAATAAACAAAATAAAAATTTCTTTGGAACGAATTGCATTTGACATTTTTCACACCGCATGTATTACATGTGTACATCACACTAAGTTTTAATAAATACCAAAATCGAAAAATGGCTATAAGAATAATACTATGTCTTCACACACATGATATCATTGACGGAAATTCAACACACATCATATCAATTGATGCTCTGCCTGTTTGGTAAACTTTTAAATTTTCAATTTAAACAAATTTAAAACTCCAAGTTGAATACATTCGCTTAGGTAAGTGCTGAACATTTTACTTTGGCAAAGTACTTCAGCTCGAAGATTTCAGACCCTAAATGCTTATTAAAAGTTTCTAAGTTATGCACAATTTGCTTATCGCAATTTCCTGCAGCGTTATTTGGAAGTTTTCACGCAGGAAAGTTTTCACCAACCCAAATGACACTTTAAATAGAATAACTTATTGCCGCCATATTTTTTCCCCACTGATAAACATTTTTTATTGGTCATAATGTGAGCAATAGAAACACTTACTGGGCCGTATCTTTTGCAGGTCTACAGGTGGTATGAGTAAATTATGACTTTTTCTATTTGTTACACATCGCAATTAGTTGAAGAGGGCTTATTGATGAAATATCACTCATTGTTCTTCGTAGATGCACGAATCTTAATTTTTTGAATTTGAAATATTTGTTTCATGCTTGGACAGTAGAAGGTAGCAGTTCCCCTTTACCCTTACTTATTACAGTATTACAGCAAACGTATTCTTTCTGCTTGCACAAAATACTTTTTTGGAAAACATAACATTTATTTCGTAACTGGAGTTTACACGTCCAACTGATGTGTAAATGTATACTAGCAAAAAGGGCTTCCTGTTGCTCTGGCCTTTACAAAACCGTGCAATAAAATTTGTGTGGTTTTCCTGCCAATTCCTGTTTCCATTGGCTGCACAATTTACAATGTGTTCGCATTGTTTTAAGAAACTACAAAACGTAAGTTTTTCCACTGCAAGGAAAATGTGTGGGCTCCTGTGAATTCAATTTAAAGATTTCTATTCTGAGGTTTCCACGCTGTTGGCAAGTGTTTTTGACCAACCGATGTTGTTTCTGGTTTGCTTGTTACAATATTGCAACTCTAAGCAACTTGAAAGAATTCTTTTTAGACCTACGAGCAGTTTCTCTCCACCAATCAAGAGCAAACATATCACATGACTAAACTGAAAAAGTTTTCTATGCAGCATTGCATTTTGTACACCAAAGAAATGTTATAGTTTCCCAAAAAAAAATGATGCCAAAAACATTTTCTTCTTCCATGAACATAAACTCTAAGTGGTGTGAAAATCTTAGCCTCACCCTCATGTTGTTAAAGGGGCTTACAGCATATTTTCTGATAAACTAAATCCCACATCTTATGTCTGCAATCTTTTTCCATTTTTTTTTTGTTTTGTTTTCTTAGCACTTGTGTGAGCAGAGAGATAACATCAAATATGTTTTGGCTTCTGCCTCATGTATGTGCTTGTGACATTTTATGGCATGTGGTGTGGAGTGAGTTGACATAGGAGCGCTGGTGGGGATTATGTTTGCCTCAAAAGGTGAACAACACGCAAATGCCATCACTTATATTAGGCGCCTTAAAGGCACATGCACACAAAACAAATTTACAATATTATCGGGTCACTAAGGCAACAATGTAGATTCCGAACAAGTATTTGTTAGATATGCCAGCCAGCATTTGTCCCACTAAAGGAGCATTTAAATCATTTCCTTGGAATTGTTTGGCAAATATGAAAGGGGCTTAAATTCACAAGCATACGGTATAAAAAGATTTTCTCACACCTAACATTTTTGATAAATATTGTGGCAACCAACTACAATGTCTGCCATTAAATTTAAAAATAGAAAATCATGCAGTCGAATACGTGTATGGCAGAGAGATTACTTTGCATTGCTACTCACAAAAATGTGTCGGAAAAGATTAAATTTCTTTTCTAGAACATGTGACATGTGGCAATGCGTATTTGCGCCCTGCACTACGGAAACTAACTTTAACAAAATATTTACTATTATTAGATCTTATTTGAGGAAGCAACTGTGGAATACATTCCAATTGGCTTGTCTTCCTAAGTTCAAAATATCAAATTTCCTGTTGTTTCCTCTTCTTAAATGGAAGTGTCACTGTCTTGGAGTACTTCCTGTTCTTCTGCACATGAAGGACTGAAAGAGATTTAAAATTTTCATAATTGTGGCACATTGCGGCAGTCGTAGAGGATCATCTTTAGACACTTCTCTAATATAAGAAACATTTATTTATGAAATTGTACTATTCCGAAGCAAATAATAAAAATGTTACATAATAAACATTTTTAACGTATTTACCGGTAGTGGTAGTCAACAAGAAAGAAATTTTCTTTGTTAACAATCATTGCAAACATACAAAAATCCCTGCAAATCCCTCAAAAACCCCTACAGTGGAATTATTCATCGAATTGTAACATTGGCCTTTTTTCAATCGAACTAAAAGGCCTTGTTTTCGATAATAATGAACGAAAATCAAATACATACTTGACATATTAAAAAGTCTGTCTCACAACATTTCAAATACTCACATAAAATCAAAAAACCACAGACTTTTTGCCTGTTACTTCATGAAATGTACAAGGAATGAGTGAAATTTCAAGAATTCTCATTGAAATATGTTAGCAAAATTGAAGAAAAAAAATTACAATCTCTTGGCTGAACAAAATATTCTAATTGGTACATGCTGAATGGGAATTCTTAGGTGAAAACTCAACTCATGTTGCTTCATGTATAACTGTTAGTTTCGTGACGTCCAGCATTTTCATTTTGAAAGGCATTTTCAGTACTTACTTGAAGAATACTTCATACCTCTTTGTTATTTACTCCTTTCCGTTCTAATTTCATGAAAAGAATTAAGTAATTAAATTACATAAAGTGTTGCTCTTCAGAGCTCTCAAGGACTTACCTAATTGCTTTATGTACGAACATTGAAATATACAAAAAATTTAATACTCAATTACGCACATTCGTCAACTTATGTTTAATTGGGCATTTAAATACTTTGCAGCAACTTTTACCCCAGGACTTACCATAAGTGGGTTGCTTTTGTTAGGAGCACTGTTCTTAAGCAAATTATGTTTTTATGTGTGCCTAGAGTTTAGGCACCACCAATTAAAATGGAAAAAGGAAATAAAATCCTCTACTAAATGTTTGCCATTTTTACATAAAAATAATTAGTTTATAAAAAAAATTAAATTCCTATTTCAATTGAAAAAGCGAATTTTTATATCCACAATTTGTATATTAAAAAATTGTATATTAAATATTCTATAGATATATTTGTGTCGTTATGCAAAAACAATATGCTGTATGTGCTGATATTCATAAAATACAAAATATGTATTAGCAAATCGCTGAAATATATCTCATTCAAAGAGTATTTTTTGAGGCATCGCAGTTGCTTGTTAAAATATTCTTAATATGGGCAATTCTGTGAGCCCATGCCAATGTGAGTATTTTTATGATATAAATAAATTAAAAATGTAAAAACTCATATAATCGCACATAATTATTATTACTTTATCAATGGAAGCCAATGCTGAAAAATTCTGTAGACAAAAGCTTATATCCGCAAGCTTTCATTCAATATTTTTGCGGCAAATTAAAATGAATGTGTTGTCCAGCATTAAAAATGATTAAAATGAAAATGTGTTGAACAAGAAAATTAAAAAATATAATTAATTGCACTCATCAGCACGTCAGCTTAAGTGAAGTCACTTATGTATGCTTCGTTTGTCAGCAGCAAAAGTTTTTTGTTTGGGATTTTACAAAAAAAATTCACACAATGCTCGTATGTCGACAAAGTTGGCTGACTTCAGTACTAGCAGTTTTAAGTCAAAGGCAAGCAGAGGAAAAATTAGGCTTCAGCGGAAATTACGCGCTTGGTAAATTTACATGTTAAATTAGTTTCTACAATTTCCATATATTTTATTACAATTAAATAGTTTTAAGAACTAACTTGTACTACCAAAAACAATGCAAATGTATATATATATAAACCACAACATTTTAGCAGAGTTTAATTTCCTTATATGTAAAAGCCACCAGAAAAAAAGAATACATGAAACATTTCGGTGTGTTTCACTCCTCTCCTAATTAGCTTAAAATTAGTGCAGAAAACAAAGTAAATGTAAATATTTCGACCGTACCACGCAATGTGGTCCGAAACTCTTTAACAATGGTGGGAGGCCATGTACGTTGTGAATAGCTACGGTCCTGCAAACGCCCAGGTTAATGCAATTCCAGGAAGCCTGCTCATTTGTTTACTCAAATGTTTGTGTTTATGCTACGGTAATTAAAAGTTCGCAAATGCTTTCATTAAAAATGAGATACACGTAATCGTACGCATCATGAATCAGCACAATTCAAAGAATTCGTGCGCAACCAACAAAGCAAAATACATTCATGTCTAAGGATTTTTTTTTTCTAAAGTGTCACTTCCGCGCATTTTTTTTCATTTGCCAAACTAACAACTTTATTTACCAAGATAAGCTCGTTAATGGAAAAAAATAAAATAAAACTGCGGGCGACAGTTGAGCTGTCGCATAATGACAATTGAGACAAGTTACGGACTGTCACTTCCAGTTGCCCGTGTTAATCTGTAAATGATCAAAGTTGTATTTGGAATCAATTACATTTGAGCGCATTTCGGTTGTGTATATGTCAGCGATTTAGATTTATGCGAGTGTGCCTTGATTGTGCACAATCTTATCGTGATTTCCATGGGATCATTTTGACATGCGACGCACATTTTTCGGTGGCTGTTGCTTAAATGTTGCTGGCACCACATCGAGTGAAAGTTAACTTGCCTTCATTCCACACAGCAACTTGGTTCCTTCTTCATTTGGTGAAAGTGTTTTGTTTATTATTCCGCATGAACGGGTTGGCGCTGAGCACAATGAAATGTTGATGAACTTGGCACTTTTTGGCTGTTCTTTGTTGTCGTTTCTTCCTTGAGAACTGCCAAACTCAACTAAGTGAGGAAAAAAGTTTTCAGCTACAAGAAAAACTTATGCCGCCTAATGACGAGGCATCGAAATTTTCCCAGTGAAGTTTGTCATTTCTGTTTTGTGGTTCGAGGAAGGAGTTGTTTTGTATTTCATTAAAGAAACATTTTCTTTTGATAACAAAAGAGAAAGGACTTTTTATGCATTGAGTAACTCCAACATGTTCAACTTATGAAAGTTTTTGTTCAAAGTGTATGTTATGTCATATTTCAGCTAAACACAACCATTGTTCAGTTCACCAAAAAAAAGGTTGTCGCGACCTTCATTGATTGAATTGTTATTACATTGGAAACAAAGGCGTTCACTAGTCCCAAGTGCACAAAAACCCTTTTCCTTGTATCATTCAAGCTTATGCAAGTGCTTAACTTTTGACCAAAAAGGGTCTATTGCATATTGAAAACAAAAGACAAAAGGAACATAAGAAAAATGTTACAAATAGTTTCACTTATCATTGGAATTATATCAGAGAAAAGAACAAATTATTGTCCAATAGGTTGATGTTATGAGCCCCTTTTTTTCATTATTATAGTAAGTAGTGGAATTATAATGAATTTAATTGAAATAAACTATTCACGATGTCAGTGTTGTACCTGTAATACATGAAGTTCAAGTATTAGTGATCACTTGAACCATGTGTCAACTGTGGGATTCGAAGCCAAGGCTCCGTGCTGGTAGACATAGCATGCTTTCGCTATACCATAGGGGTCACTATTCTGGATACCAAGTCTTCATTTTATTAAACTTGAGCTATCACATTTTGCCTTTCACTTGTTTACTAATTTCGTTCAATGTTTTTTAAGACAAGAATACAAAATCCTCTTTTCCTACTAATCAACGAATCAGCATGAACGATGAGTTACATGACTTGAGATTTTCCACTTTATACACACAATCTAAAAGGAAACTGAAATACTTCAGAAACAACACGCACTATCTAAGCGCTCTGATAATGTAAATCATTGTTTATGTCCTGTGGCGACCGAAAAAAGTATTTCCTCATCCGATACGAAACAGGAAACCGGAAGTGAGTGTCGTGAGCGAGATGCTGTAAGATATGTGAACAAACGTATGGCAAAAAAATTAACGTTGAGTGTGAAGAATGGTGAAGCACAGCTAAATTGATTATACATACCTTCTTCTTTTGTTCAGGCTTTGGCATATAGTACCTAAGGTAAGCAAGTATACACACTCACAATTGATACAAATTTCCATAGTGACACGTATGTACATGACTTGAATGCCCACATAATCATAAAATTTAAGAATGCCACAAAGTGAGCAAGATGGGCAGTAAAAGTCTTTCTCACACAATAGGAAGGCCAAGCATGAACGGTCGAACTAAGATTAGATTTTACAAAAAATTCTTTACAAATTCTGTATAGCATTTGCTGAGATAGTCTAAGATGCTTTAAACAAACCAAACTGTGAAACGTCATTTAAAAAGTTATTAAAGACTTTTCGCTTTTTCGTATATACAATGAAATCCTGTTTCATACTTTTATATATTTCACACTGTGCACACTACGTCCGACTTAGTATACTTTATTTAAGTTTCGATTGCTCACTTCACAAACTATTTCGTTGAATGTTCCGAAGCGCACCTTGCTCTAAGGCGTATGGAAACTGCTTTTGTTAAGATGGAGAATTTTCCAATTTTAAGAAACCCAACATCGTTTTTCGTGTTGGATAAAGTCGCTCGAGTGGAAAACTTCCGGTACAGAATTTAAATTAACCATAAAAGAATACAAAATGGGGTATTTTGCAGCTTAGGCAATTTCTCCCCGCTGGCTTGCACGAAGCGTAAACTTACCAAAATGTGGAGAAGAAGGAAAAATGTTTGTACTTTAATTTCAAAGTTTTATATTTTAAGTGAAACGTTTGAAAATTTCGGTAGAAAAACTTGAAATAAGTCTTTAAAAATTCCATAAATTATCATAATTTAAAAATTGAATTTATTTGTTCTTATATATTTTGCACTAATTGAGAGGACGGAATTAATATTAAAGTTTTACATGAAGTTAAGCAAAATACAATGTCGCAATAATTAAATCAAGCGATTATGCAAATGGCCACTTAAAACTGTTTCAATAATTGTTTAATAGTAGAAAATTTAAATGTTTTCAGTTGATAATATTCCTTGTTTGACTTATACACAAATAATATTAAACTGCGGTTACTCATACGCCCGGGTGGCCAATTTCGCCAAATTGTTTATAGCTTCCGAAATATTGCAATGTCAGTTACAACGATGACTCCTGCCACGACTTTCATGTACTTGTCTTATTGCACATTTATTTAGCTTTTTATTTGGCAATAGGCTTGGTTTAAAACTCAATTCATTGTATGAACTTAAATAAAAAATTTAATTTTTTTTCTATATTCTGTGGAGTAGAAAATTCTTCCATTTTACTGTTGGCTTGCAAGAAATGTTTAATCAAATGGAAAAATATTAGAATTTGGCTTATTTTTCGATTTGTTCATTACAAAAACAACACATTAGTACCGATGAGTACCTACCCTCCTATGGGAATGAAAAAATGTGTTCATTATTTTGTTTGCACATTTTGGGGTTTTTTTGGGCAAGACATATGTATGTTCAGTCCAATGGCCAATTCATTCAATCGGAAATTTCTTGAGGAAATTCCAGAAAACTACACAAGTGCAAAATAAATTTTTAATATTATTTGTTGTTAGCTTATTCTATTTTTGGCGTATTCATATTTCTTTGCTAAAACTGAAAGCTATTTTTAGAAACAGTAAATTTTCTATTGTTTGTTAAGATTTTACCTCCTTTTCCTATCAAATGAATACCCCTGATATTTTGAAAAATACTAGGTATAAAATAATTGTATCTATGTACACAATAAATACCCACAACAATAAATAGATATAGAGGTAAATAAGTAGTATATGAATGGATTTGGAATTTTTCATACGAAAACAATTTTCATTTTAGTATAAAAAAAAAGTACCTCCAGTCATCCAATAGATGCCATTGAGGCAACCAAGGTTCAATAGTTTGCAGAGAATTTGAATAGAAAAGAAATTTATAAAGAAAATGCAAGAATACAAATGAATGAAATGCATTCAATAAAAATATGAGATTATTCTTAAAAAAATCTTTATTTTTTTTTCATTTGAGAAAAATTTACATTATTGACTTCAGTTGAACTATTCCTGCCAAAAAAAAAAGTACCCTACCTGCAATAATATAAAAAACGAATGCATAAAGTAGTTTCCGAGGGAATCCCAAATAATGAAATTTCGCAAAAGAAGATAGTTCACTGCAATGATTTCTATCCATTGCAAATTGAGGTAAATTTGCATAATTGCTCTTCCTCACGAAGTTATGTATTTGCATTTGGTGCAAACATTCAATTGAACTTAACTGAAGTATATGCGCTTAGGTAAATGGCAAAGCATTAGTGCTGTATCTGTGCCAAGAAATGCAAGGAAAACACGGGAGATATCCTTGAAAGCGACTGTCAATTTTGAAAGTTCAGATTTGCAATTGAGTCCGTTGAGCGGAAGTGTTTATAATATGAGCACATTACATTCACAATTGACATAAACACAGTTCTCTCCAGTTTTTAAAGAATTTTTCAAGTATCATCAAGCGGTTGTAAAATATATATTCTTGATGCGCTTTGCGAACTCCTATATATATTTAATTTCTATTTATTTTCCATTTTAGAAACGAAATGGAATGTAAACTGTTTCTTTTTTTTTGTTATCTTTCCTAGGAGCCTCGCCTAATGACAAAATGTAATTTTCTTGTGGTGAGAAGTTTGCAACCACGGTGTTTACGTATTTTTCTTTCATTTCAGTACGTGAGGCAAACACCGTCAATGCGATAATGAACGAAAGCAAAGCAAAATAAGACAATCTAATTTTAATGACATTTCCTTGAGCCATTGAGTCGAATGCTAGTTGAGGGAAGTAAATTGCTATCTAAAATAAATTTTTAAATTAAATTTAGTGTAATTTTAAAATCAACAAAACCTATAAACTCACATCATATATTGAATATGAAATTAAATGTGTTTATCTATTCCACGGAAGTCCTTTATTTATTGCTTAATTGGCCGTTTGCAATTAATTTGTAAACATTTCAGTGTATTGTGCGGCCATTTAGTGCATTTTTTAACATAAAATACTGCTGTGCTGTTGCACAGTGTTATCAGAGTCCAGCTGACTCCTACACTCTCCATGGTCTTCTGTGCAAAAACCTTGCTATGTCCTGTAATTACCAAATTAACCTGATTTTGTTTTTTTTTTGTGGCTCATGGCCATAGCATTAAATACATCATGCATTTATTTACCTATAAATAGATTTATTCAATTCACAAATCCATTCATTTTATTCTTTATTTTATTTAATTCAATTTGGTATTGAATAACACCAAAATACAGACGTCAGAATTCGATTTATAGTAGCGCCGCCGTAATTAGTAGAATTGCATTCATGTTAAATCACATTTATGTATTTGAATTGAAAATATTCTGTTAAAATATCAATTAATTTAACATAATAAGTGTAATTAAAATACTTGGTTGAATGATTTTTAATTGCACAGTACAGTTCATGAGAATAACGAAAAATAATTTTAGTGCAGTTCGAGAATGTTAAAAGAGGCTAATAAACTACAAGCATGAACTAATTGCATTTGTATTTCGGGTAAACTCGAAATTCTGCAAAAGCTTTATAACTTCGATTGCGTATTAATTCAAGCCAATTTCGGATTAAACCTGGAACGATTTTTCTGGAAAAATATTATATTATTTTATGGTATATTTTAAACTATTCAGTATAATTTAAATCACCTTAAGGTAATTTTTAAATAACATGAAATTTTCCATCCCTTCAAATTATTACCGAAAATAAACAAGAAAGTTAACACACCCAATTTTCACCCAAAAAACATGTACAAGTTGGTAATTCCACCTTAACCCAAAAATGTAAGGTCTTGTAATATTTTCTGATGCAGTAAATCCCTGAATTGCCATGCATGACAGCTTGTTGTTATCTTTTGCCAAAGAGAAAACATAACACCAAATAGAATGTGGAAAATATTGTACTTTCACACAATACTTGTGGTGTTGGCTGTTGGGGGATGTCAGCACTGAAGCATAATCTCGATTTTTAGCCAGCCTTCTTTATGTATATTGGACATACATAGGTACGGTCACAATTTGGCATGTATTGATTTAAACTAAATAAGGAGCAAATCACAGTTTTCAAATACACGCAGCCACTGTAATCTTTTGAGTACATTACAGACACATTTCGACTGAGAATTTATAAATTTAACTAGTAAATAACCTGTGACTTCTTGCAAATATAGCATAACATCCATTAGAATCCATCTGTATTACACTCCCTTCTAGCCGTGGTCTCAGAGAATATGGGAAATAACAACTCTTTAGGTTGACTATTGGGATCAGCGGAACGTACTTCTCGCAGCCCACTATGTACTGTCATGCCCATATTATAAATTACCACGCCTCTACCTGGACAAAACCTAAATTCGGTCTATCCATGGACTCACAAAATATATTTGAGAGTATTTACACCCTATAGGTCCTCTAGATGGTTTCTGGAATGCTATTCTGGCTTAAAATTAGAGATGGCAGATACAATTTGGCTATCGAAATATCAATATTTCATCGAAATAGTATGAAACTTGTGTCATTTTGTCACAGTGGGTGTAGAGTAGGTTTGTATAAGTTCCTCCTTATTTTTAATCATATGTAGTTACCACTTATTCTTTGCCTTGCATCTTCACATGTCACACTACAATAGTCGAAAATAGTTTCTCAAATGCAAAAGTTCTTTTTAGGTTTTTTTTCCCACATTAAATAATTCTTAAAACTTCTCCATTTACATGTAATTGAAATAGTTCGGAGAGCAAAAGCTGCTAAGTGTTCGGGTTAATTGCTAAGCAGTGTGCAATTTTTAAACGTTTGCATTTTGTTCCATGCCGTGCTATTATTTCTTTTCATTATATTTCCTGTATTAAAAGTTTAATGAATGTGCATTACGGAAGTTTTTGGCGTATTAACTTTTTAATTAAATTTGAACGCAAAGAGGTCTTAAGACGTGCTTTGTGCTAATAATTTTCTGGTTTGAATGGAAAACATGCCAACATGCTGCTATCCCTGATAAGTTAATTGACGACACGAAGCTGCAGTGGAGGCAGTAGAAATGCTTCAGCACGCTTTTCATAATAAGATAATTAATTTTACAATTTTGTTTCTTTGTGTATTTCGTGTGTTGGTGTAAGCATGAAAATTATAAAAATTAGTGATCAGTTTAATACTGAAGAGTTGACATAAAATTTTCCTCATAAATTAAAGGATATATAATTCCACTACCGTCACACATTAACACTTTTGCTATTTTGTTGGCTTATCATCTTACAAGCTGCTTTTAACCATAATTTATTTTTCTAGCCCCAACACAAAAAACAAGCAGAAGTCACCTAATGTCGTTTAATTTACGTGACAGCAAAAGGATTTATTATCCGCTGTCGTGTTGCGGCTCATTCCAAATGTTTTCCCGAAATAATATCTAACGCGTATAAGCTAGTATATGAGCAAGGGAATTGCACGTTTTACCACATGCGCTGCTGCTGCCATTTCACCAGGTGTCAAAATGTTTAAAACCCAATTGGAACTTATTTCATGGCTTAGCCAACATGTGTGGGTATGCTCGTGTAGTTGGCAAACACCCACTAACAGTTAGTCGTAATGTGATAAATGTTGCGCAGAATTTTCGAAACAGAATCATTCTCAACTATGACTTTTCTATTTAATTTTCTAGTTAAATCAATAACCAGGCTTAAGGTAAATCTTGTGAAAAGGCACAAGAAAGCAATTATAGATTCGAAATAAATCCAAATAATGGATATTTTATAATACATTTTAGGTCTAAAATTATGTGAGTGCAAATCGGAAACAAAATATATTTCAAGGCACTGACAAAGGCTTTATTTGAATAAGTGAAATGGAAATTCATAATATTCATGTGTTTCCTGTCTATTTACATTTGCATGACTGCAAACATGAAATCCTGTTTCAATATTTTAATATTCTTTCATTTCTTTTTGCTAAGTAAATAGAGTGCATTAAAGGATTTTCGTGTTGATTGTGCGTGGCTTATTACGCATGCATTAAATGTTCAAATATTGACACTTGAAATGTTATTTGGATTCATTTTATTCAAATTTTTTGATAGCTTTCTTGAAGACAAGCGTCTTCACGCATTAAGGGACAATAAAATTACTTGTATAAGGAATTGCTGTGATATGTCAAATAATTTAAGTAATTTTCAAATTGAAGTTCCTACTTAAGTTCAGTTTCCAGTTTAGTATCTGTTAAATAAAACTTTACTTTGATTGTAAATTCTTATGAGCTTGCTTTGAATTGCTTGGATATGGATCGTATTCCTGTCATCTATTGCACCAAAAATTAATACCACCACACAACTTTACTTCCCTTATATTCTCACAGTCTCGCAATTGACACATTAGACCATTATGCTTTGACTTACGTGCATCAATGTCATAAATTTTAGTGAGGTTGTCTTAGAAAAAACCGTAATTGTGTTGCCGACATTGAGTAATTACCGCTAGACCAAGGAGCAAACAAACTGCTGTGATGATATTTGGGTGGTTTTCATAGACCTGTTAACGTTCTATTGATATATTACCACGCGACTTAGTCAATGTCGAGGTTATATTAAATTTCAGCTAACGATTGCTTCTTAAAGAACTGAGGGTGGCCATGTACAGTACATTATTTCCCCTAAGAATCAGCTGTTCGTATTATTTTGCTTAAACAATTTAGTTGATCTCCTCAACTTAGTACAACGGTCAAGTGTAATAAGGTCCACTTTTATAAATAGAATTATTCAAATTAATATCAGAAATTAATTCAGAAATATGTCCTGTCATCTGTCAGTGGAATGCTAAAGTTATGCTTACGTCCAGCCACAATTTCTCCCTCGATAAATTGAAGTCACACAAAGTGCACAATCACCACACAACCCAGCCAACGCCAACCGCACTAGCCGCAATAATGACTTTTGGACTGTTACAAATGCGTTGCACTTGCTCCTAATTCAATTCAATTCAAGGGAATGGCATGGACTGACATAACGACCTCAATGTAAGCAGCCGCAATTAGCAGAGCAAATACTGGACGCTGGTAGAGGTGCAATTTGCAAATAATATCTTTAAAGTTTATATATGCGTTCGATATATTAAAAAAATTGCAATAAATCATCATAGGCCCATAAAACTTCTTAAGACATGTGGTATCCTGTATGAAAGTGTGGAAAATATTTAAATTTTGAAGTGTAATCTTAAATTTCTTCATTCTCAACACAAAAATATTCTCAGTTTTTGCTAACTAACATCTATGCTACATCTCAGCGCGTTACCGTTTTTTATGTCGGCAGTATTTCGAGTGAAATGTAATTTGAAATTGTTGAGTGTTTGCTAAGGCCGCTATTTCAAAGTAAAAGCGAAAGGAAATGCCGCCTGAAAATGCACTGCACCCAAGTCAGAAAAACAAAACGAATTTTCCAGGCGAAAGTATGTGCACTTCGCAACTGATGTAGCACGAACGTGCCAACAGCTAAATCATAAAGGATTTTTCATACTTCGGCAAACTGTAAAGTACATTTTGCTTTTTCAGCTCTGAATGCGTCAAAGAACGGGAACATATTCCGTATTCCTTTAGTAAATGTTTAAAGTTAGAATGGTTCGAAGCATTTAGCAAGGCATCATTTCCAAAGTGCATACATAGGGATGTGAAAAATATTTTTTTTATGTAGACAACTAGGTTTATGATTTATTAAAGTTCGTAGCAGAATCTGTGCGTATTAGGTGGCGAGTTTTCTTATCTGATAAACCGGGAAAAAGGTAGGGAACGAAAAGGAACGAAACTGGATCGAAATGGAATTGAACCGGAACAAAATGGAGTAGGAAGAAAATTTTGCAACGGATCTAAAAATAGAAATTATCGATAAATATGGAAAAATTATCAAAAAAAATCAATAAAAAATCGATAAATCATCGATAAAAAATCGATAAAATATCGAAAAATTAGCGAAAACTTATCTAAAAATAATCAAGAAAGTATCGAAAGACTAGCGAAAAATTATCGATAAAGTTATTGAAAAAATGGTATAAGAGCTCGCCGGGTATTTTAGCTTATGTCATACAGAAGTTCCCTGTTGCTTGTGATTGTCTTGACAGTAAACAGTAACTAATCACTGACATGATGATAGAATTTTTATATTTTAATTTAAACCCTTATATGTGTAATTCCTTTTCTTCGTACGAGCATGCACAATTTCGATTTGAACTAATATGGCAGCCGATTAACAGCTTAAAATTTTTATACAAACTTTCTCCATTAGGACAGATCGATAAGGATTTCTATTTTTCTAGTGGATTTGTTATTTTGTAAAACCCAAATGCTTCGTCTAATTGAAATAGTACTAGGAATGCATAAGAAGCCAAACGCATTCGAGTGCTAACAAAATGCTGGTTCGGAAAAACACTAAAAAGTCGATGCATAAAATTTTGAGCGTTTAAGGGTTTTAGTATGTAAAAAGCTGCTCCCAAATTACTTAACACCCAACACTACGATGCCTTTTTTTTTGTCATTCTCCACTGTCTCCTTCACTTCCTCTTAATTTAAGTGAAATCCAATCAATTTCAATCACCGGCGCTGTCACTATTATTCACTTGGCCTAAAGGCCACTCCACTAAATCGATTTTCAATGGAATCATTTCGCTGTTATACTCTTCGCTTTGACGACATTATTTAAAAGAGAATACGATGGTAATCGAATTTCAATTACTCAGCTCGTAAAAGTGCACTTGGACTGCATTCTGAAATTGACTTCAGTATTTAAATGCATTTTTTCCTAGATCATTTGTAGTTTCACAGAATACATAGAGTGAAGGGGAATCATTGGAAGAGAGCATATAATTGAATATTTGTATTTACGCAACGACAATGTTTGCTTTAGTTAAATTTTTTTTATATCAATTATTTGACAGAGTATCAGAAGACAATTTGTGCGCCATTGCATGTACTTGTCTTGGGCAAAAGGAATCTTGGCATTACGAATATATTTGATATCTAAGTGATTGTTTTTGTTCGTAATTAGTTTAAAAACATCAGAAACACATAAATTATAATATAAATACTAATGGCAACATATTTAAAATGTTTTCAACGCCATTTAATAACCAAAATGATTAAAATCTGATATATGGCTAAACAAGCACAAGTTTAGAAATAAATCTCAAAAATTATATTCATAAATTTCGTGCAGATTTTTAGCTGCAAAAAAAACTGCCAAATCGTTAAAAACTTTGAAAATCCCCATACGCATAAAACATTTTCGGAAGATTGATACACTGAGGGTGCAACTTTTTTGAACATAAAAGTCACATACATACATAAAAGACTCTAAGCTAATGAAAATTCATAAAACTTGGCCAAAATCCGAAAAGTCGTAAAATTCAATCAAGACTTTCAGATACTTTTCTCACCGTGTATTAGGGGAAAAAAATCCCGTTAATGGTCTCATATATTTTACATGATTTACGAGTCATCACCAGCCCTTAATTCGCTGATCCACTTAAGGCATGAGTGTGAAGTGGCGCAGGGAAAACAACAACTTAAGCGAAAAGTTTTTATTTCTTGAAAATACTTGATAAACGACTTTTGCCGCTTGCCATTGAAGTTTCCTTTAGAATATAAACTTTTTTGTGCCCGTGCATGTATCGTGTAGTATGCCTGGATCAGCATTTTGTTGCATTTTAATTCCATGGAATGGTTAAAATGGTTCACACTACTCGTATTTGAATAGCAAAGTTTTTTCCGACAAAAACGTCGAGTTCACAAAAAAACTTTCCACGAAAAACGCAAACTTCCTTCGGGTGGTCAAACATTTTTGGCGGAAAATTAAACCAAAACTTGTTTAAGTAAAGAATGATTTTGGCGTGGGGGAGCACGTTGTCATCTCATCTCAATAAATTATAACAAAACATTGAAAAAAATATTATTTCTTTGCCTTAACAACTAGAAAATAAATCCAAAATATGGAGAAAATATATAGCGGATACGTCAGTCACTTCGTGCAACTGTGGACGATATGAGTGAAGGAAATTTTTTACTATTTACCAACTGTCTGGTCATACATATTAACGAATAACAAAATTTTTCTATTCGCGTTAAATGAAATGCTTGCGGAATCGTGTAATTTCCTAAACACATTATCGTGTACAGCCATCATCACATAATTATTCTCTTTAATTTCTTGTGTGTTCATCTAAATTGACATTGAGTAATAGTCTTAAGGTCGAAGAGTCTTAACGAGAGATAAATTCATATATTCTTGTTATTACAACTTGTGACTAAATCTTGATTATGGCATGTGCATAGAACACATGCCATGTACAACACCGTTCGGCTGTAAGTAAGAATCATCCTTCACAACTGCTTAATTCGATTTTCCTATCATCCAGTAATTTAATATTTGTACACATGCGAAGTTAATTCTATGCCGTAAGAAGCATATTGCATTGAAATTGGATTCTTATACGTATTATGCTGTGTAATTTTTGTGACATTTCCACGCATCGTTTCCTGTTCGCATTGGGCTTGAGTAATGGAGTTTCTATTGAATTACAACAATTTGGAAATAATTTTTTATATATTTGGGCACCTATTGGGTTCTTCAAATTGCATGTCAGTAATAATTTGTATCTCAACAAAGGAAATAAAACCAGACTAATTTCAAAAAAATTTTATTGTTGAATTAATTTTAAAAAAGTTGGATTTCAGAAGCTTGATCAATCTTATCTGTGTAGTCAGAAGTATATAGAAACCCCTCTCAACTAAAAACAAAAATCAAAGCAACATTCCCCATACTTGCTAACAACGGAAGACGTCCAGCTGTAATGGCAGCCAATTTCAACAACTGCCAACATGGCCAAGAGTGAAATAAACGGAAGCTGTTAAAAGGCAAAGGTGTTGCAAATGTTACACTCAATTCAATTTCAAAATTGGAGTCACAACACAATCCACACTCCAGCATCCTCGACTCACAGTGTAACCTCAACTACGGAGCAGGCGCTCTTAATGTGGTGAATTCAGCGTAGTACCCACCACTGCTGTTGGATGCTGTCTGCTGCTGATGTTGGATGCTGGCGATGGCCGTTTGTGTCGACAGTCCTTTCATGATTTCAAGGATGTACGTTCGGACGCGGAAGAATCCACGACAAAAATTCAGGAACGGCGTGAACTGAAAAGTTTCCTCTTAGTATATGCGCTAAGCTGCTGTTCTTGTTGTTGCTGTCTTTTATTATATAGTTCGTAGTTCGTGTTGTTGCAAAGAAAAAAAACCAACGCCGCATGGCACTTTAACGCCTCGAGCTCTCGCGTGAATTGTAAATGTAACGCATTTGTCGGCAACCAAAAAGCAAGTCAATCGTGCCGTGCCGTGCCGGGCCCCAAGTGGAAGCAAAAAGGCAGCAAACGGAAAAGGCATTTGAAACGGTCGCCAGAGGACCTTTCACGAACGCAACTACAAACCAAAAGTAAAGGAAGAAAAGGAAACTGTTTTGCATTTTTAATATGGATTACGCGCGTGGGTGTTATGACAGAAATTAAAATTTATCCAATTGAAAAAATATTGAAAAGCCAACAACAACTAAGTTGTGAGTTGTGCTGAGCTGTGCGCACAGAAATTAATTTAAGCGTGAAATATAAGTGCAAAAGGGGACTTGTTCCGTTCTGATGTCCTTGTGGAAAAAAGTTCTTGCAAAAACCATAGCTCTCGTTGGCAAGTGTGTAAATTTCAAATAAGTGCGTGGAGCGAATATGAATTATTACAAAAAAAAAGTTCCCTTCCATGTAGCAGCTACACAGCATGTGCATAAAGTATCTAAAGTTACCCTCAACAAAGAATTTTAAGGATATTCCATAATCTTCGCTAATCACAAAGGATATTAAAAGTCATAATTTAAAAGGGATTAACACTGTCTTAAGAGGATTACGGATTACCTTTGTTCTGGGCGCATCAGTCAGGTATGGTGTGTGGAATGAAGCTCTCTATAAATTCTAATTACTTGTGCTTTTTGTTAGTACTTACCTATAATTTTTAATTTAAATTCAAAATCATTCTGCAAACATCAACCGAATATGATAAGTCATTCCTATCTTGATTCAAGGAATGAGTGCTCCCTGCCCACACACAT
This sequence comes from Heteromyza rotundicornis, assembly GCA_951394025.1. NCBI lineage: Eukaryota > Metazoa > Arthropoda > Insecta > Diptera > Heleomyzidae > Heteromyza > Heteromyza rotundicornis. The sequence goes on from OX596010.1 coordinate 24,409,039, forward strand.
AAATCTCGTACAGCAGACAAATTTATGCCATGAAGCTGAGCTAAATTGTATTTTCACACATAGTTGGGGGCGCATATTGAGTGCACGTGTATTCCATATTGACTACCTGGCTGTTGTGTGGGCTTCAATGAATTTGTCGTGTCAAGGTTTGTACGTGGTTCGTTTGGAAGAAATTCCGAAATTCGTTTTTTTTTTCTCTTTTGCGCCTTTCAATTTATGTGTTGGCTAGATTTGCCCTCAATTTCATATTTTTTTGCAGAAAAAGCTGTATGAGAAATAAACTTTGCATAGCTTTTTTCGATGCTCTTCTGCCACTCTGTTCGCACAAATTTCAACCACATTCTTTTATTGGTACATAATCAATTTTTTTGGCTTAAATTTTCCTCCAAAAATTATACAAAAACGACATGCAGTACGAATGTATGGCGAGAAAGGGTTGGCATTGGCATAAGGATATTTTAATTTAATGTATTGCTTATATTTAGTTTACTGTTACATACTTTTTAGTGAAGAACCGATTATTGAGCAATTGAGTAAAAATCCACATCCCTTATAACTCAATTAACACTTGACCGTAGGAAATGTAGGTAATTTCATTGACATCGACATCGGCTCGACATAGGTTAAATGGTATTACATAAACTTTGGACGCTCGATAACCGATTTCGCCTATTTATGAGGTGTTGTGTGACTATGCCACACCCACTGCCATGAGAACTATTATAAAACCTTTCGAGCTACTGTCTGTCTATTAGTTCTCGCATCACGCCTAAGCGGCTGAACCGAATCCCTTCAAACTTTCAGGATACAATTTGTAGCTATCGATATATGCTATAGGGTATATGCTACTATTTCTACTCTATTGGATTTTAAATATAGGGTTTGGAAGCTTACTTAAAAATTAGCCCTGGTTAACCAATTTTGATGAATTTTTAAATATAGAGGTAGGAGGTTCACTGGTTTTGACCTTGAGGTATGTAGCCCACAATGCGGCGTCAATTGTATACACCCCGTACAACGACGGGTATGTAACAGCATGTAATAAAAAACTTTTTTTACCGATATTACGCACGGTACAAATCAGGATAGGTTTTTTTGGCACACACATACGATAAATTTTCAATAATATTTCGATACCCTTTCGATCATTTTTTGATAATTAATTTACAATTTTGTAGTAGACATGTTGTTGCTTTTAATTTTTTTTTTCCCAATTCCATTACATTTTTTTCCCTTTAGATTCAATTTTTAAATTAATTTAATTGTGTTCCGGCTTATTTTAATTTCCGTTTCATTCCCATCCTAGACTGGTATACGAATGTTTGCATATACATATGTATGAGTTCTCCATACAATGCAAGTTCATTGAATAAAATGTGAGGGATTAAGTTTTGTTCTATCGTTCGAAGAAGTTAAATGTTTATTGCGTAAAAGTTGATATCTGCCATAGATGTATTCAGGGCAACGAAACGCATAAACGACTTTTTTTACGTGTGACCTAATTGCAGGTGTTTGAAGAAAAGTAAAAGTAATTCCATGATGGATTAAAATAAACGAAGGATTTTCAAAGCAGGTACACATTGCACAGTAAAAAAGTATATATATTTTTCATTAAAAGCACAATTTAATTCCAAAAGCAAATGCAGAAAACGTGCTCCAAAGAGTTATTACGACCTTAATTTGTTTTTTTTTCGTTCGTTCTTTGTTTTTCATAACCAAATGCTGAAATGTTTCTGCCCGGCGCCGATGTTTCCTTATGGTTTTGCTGCTGGCATTTCATTTCAGTTGCCAGACAGGAGTCTTCGTTCGTTGTTTTTGTTTTTGTTGTTGTTGTTGCCATTGTTCTGTACGCCGTTTTGTGCTTTCCCGTTAGTGCGTAAAATTAGCTCAGCTCGGTCTGCGCATTACAATGGGAATGCTAATTTTACATGTAGCCTTTGTTTTACTTGACATTCCATTTCCATGTTCTTGAAGAGTTAAACCTTGTTAAAGCGAATAAGTATAATTTATGTGTTATTGTTGTGTACGACTCGTACACAATAAAGGGATTCGCTTTGAATTTAATAAGTTCTTTTAAGAGCTCAAATACATTCCATTCATATTTCTGTATTTAGATTTGGAATTTTCCGAAACCCTTGAATCGTAGAAATACATACTTTATCGTCAACTGTAGGCCAAATAGAATTTTCAAGCAGGCAAAAGAAAAAACCTTTGAGCGAAAATTCACATTTACAATTCATAAAAATTTCTATGCCATACTTTGCTCTGCTCCAGATTAGAATTTATGTGGAAATGTTTGTCGCTTGGTAGGCGAACATTAAAAGTATTGCAGGTTGTCGCCGATTTGTGTGTTGGCTCCCTGCAGCTCTGTGTGGCACATAAACGGGGCAGAATTTCATGCAGCTGCATCGAGTGCATAATTAAAATAAATATGCTTTTCAATAAAATTCACCCACAAAAGCGGAGAGACCTGGTTTATTTTGACACAGCATTAAATGCAAAATAATGCAAAAAACAAACAGCTGTGCTGTCACACTCAAGAGGAAATGTTTCTATAATTTGAACTCGATTTTAGGGGGAATTTTTTTTTATTATTTTTTAATTATTACTAAAATTTTAGACTAGTAATTCAATTCATCAGTTAGGCTATCGCTAAATATTTATCTAAATGTTGATTCAATCATTACATTTTCATACAAAGTTTACATCAGTCTTATTACTTTGATGTGCACAACTGTAATTTGTGTCCATAGTAATAATTAAAAATTTTTAATACATTTTTAATAACATCACAAACTGGACGTTTACACATGCCCACAGTTGGAAATATGTAGGTATGCAGCAACTATGACCCATGAAAAATATTTTATTTTGCATTAGATTTATGAGTGTGCATTTTTGAATAATGTGTGTGTGGGTGTGTGTATAAATTCTATAAATTTTAATCACATTTGAATAACTAAAATAGCGTGAATTGTTGTTCATTAAATTTATTGTTCACTTGGGCCACAGGAGGCCGGAGAATATTTGGTGATTGATTATCATATACACACTGGATAAACATGGAAATTATTCAATGGTATTCTAGTCATACACAGTGCGACAGCATTTTCACACTTGGAAAAATCGTTGTGTCCGAAAACGGGGATCAATCAAAAAATATATAAAATCACATTGTTTGTCCAGATGTCTGTCCTCACCTTCCAGAAGCCACCACTGAACATAGAGAGTAGACACTTCACATATACACTAACAACAAGTATGACTGTACAAATTTCTAAATTAAAACAACTTAGAAATGAAGTAGACTGACTTTCATTCAGAGTCTCACAATATTTTTTTAAAGTGGCTACAAAGTCAAGTATTATGTGAAGTTGAAACCGCTTCCAAGCAATGTGCAACCTCAATGACGGTTTCTGCTTGATTTGAGGTGTTTTTTTTCGCAAAGGAACATATTTCGTTTGACTAATAAAAAAAGCACCAAACAAAGATTCTTGAACAATTCCAATCAAATAAAAACTTCTTTTCCAGTTCAAAAAAATATCAAAAATCACGAAACTTATCAAATTATGAAGCTTATTTTTCAATTTAATTCCACATTCTGTAGTGGGTCAAATATTATATAAAAATTCATTTGAAACCACCTTCAACTGTAAGAACTTTCAGCCCAACTTCGCTGGCCTTGTAGAAGTTTTAAATTGCATTCAAACAATAAACTTTGCTGTGTTTTGTGCCGTAACTTTCGCATGAACATTCCACGAGATTCTGTTTTCCGAAAGGAAATATTTGTGTTTTGCTCAGTTTTATTTATTTTATTTATTCTTCTGGCATAAATCACTTAAATTTATTTGCGCTGAGCAGCTGGGAAAAAAAACCAGAATGCTTTTGCTTCATGCAACAAATTACATTAAATGTTTACAACTTTATTGCGATAAGCAGAGAAGATACGATTCTGAAGGCATTTGCCTTATTGGCAGGCAGACTGTCACGTTCACGGCTCCTATGATATCTGGAAATGGTCAAAGTGGCGTTGGAATTAATTACGTCTCAGGGATTTCACGTAGGATCAGCTGGGTGTTTGTTTGTTCGTTCGTTTGTTTATATCGGCGTGAGGTTTTGATTTATTTTGTATTTTCTTTTTGAGATTTCAGTTTGGCCTAATTGATTAAGAGTATTTGCACGAACAATGAAAGTGTTGGTGGCCCATAGTCCTTGGCGCATTAGCATTTACTAAAGATGTGGTCAGGCGGTAATTTTTGTAATGATGCTTATGGGTATCAGTCGGAGAGGGCTCTGTGTGAATGAAGAGATTTAAAGCGATGGCATATGACTTACACCTGATAAATTTCCTTTTACAAGACTTGTGGAGTGTTTATTATTACATTCCAGTGGATTTTAAATGTTCTTGTTTTCCTTTCCTGTCCTTAGATATCAAGTGAGAATGGGGAAAAAATAAAAGTATGGTAACGTAAGTATGCAGAGGTCGGTGCCGAATAACCCGTGCAGCCCAGAAGAGTTATGCCGTGTATTTAATGGCAGTGGAGGAATTTTTATAACCTATGCGTTAGCCATTAAGGCATTTTCTCTCTGGAGTATTGGGAAAACTATGCCCATTGCATTTGCCTCCTTCCTATATGTGATACCCTCCTGTTCTTTTTTTATAGTGTAGCAGTTTTTCCCCAGCCTATTGTATGTGTTCTCGCTTGACAGTTTTCAGTTATTTTCTATATTTTATTTTATGTTCATTGCAATTTCCTTTTTGGCATTGGCATTTTCCTTCATTTCCTTCATTTATGTAGTTTGGCAACTTTCCATATAATTTGTGCAATTTTTTACCTAACACAAAGGATTTGAATGTGTATTGGTTTTTTCGGGCGGTTTGTTATGTCAAGGAGGAGGCGGGGCAGGTATAGAATTTAAGCTGAGACCTGTTAAGACAGTTGCTTAAGAGACACTAACAAAATATGCAACTGTCCGTAGTGCAGGTCACACGTGTAATATTTCGCAATACCTGATTTGATTTTTGTTTACACCCACCTGCATTATAGCTTCGACCTTGTTAATCCCTGGGCAATAAAATGATCATTTGGATTTATTTATTGCTTAGTGTATTTTTTTTTTCACAAACTTTATTAGTTTGTTTTTGCCAAGTTTTCTTGCGGTCAAGTATTTGTCTACACAAATTTAGAAGAATGTACCTGCTATACATGCACCTTTAACTGTAGCTTTCGGTAATCCGTTACATTTTATATAATCCTTTAATATATTTTAAGGCTCAAGGAGAGAACAAAAACCACTTTTTTCGCTGATATTCTTCTAATAGAGCACTAATAGAGCAACGGAAAAATACTGAGACAAATCAGAAAATTTTTCTTCAGTTCGCACAAAAAGCGCACAACATTTGAGCGATTCAGAAGATGTTGCCAATCATTCATGTCAGAAATTTATAAAAAAATTTATATTATTTTTAACATAGCATCACATTCCTTGGAAAGGTCCTATTTGTGAAGTGATTTTTCCTTCTAATGACTACATGAAATAAATAAACTTTTAAAATTAGTATTTAAAATGAAAGATTCTATTTTTAATGTATGAAAAATAAATGATTACAAATAGTGGTTAACTCTATATTGATATCATATTGAGGATATTTTATCACATATTGAAGTGCTTATAAAAGATAGTAAGTAAAGTAAAGATAAAGATAAAGTAGTTGAGTAATATTAAAAATTCACAGGGTATCGATTGGACATTCAGTTTCCGTGAAAGTGTCCTTGGCTGTCGTTAGTAGCACTAAATTCGAGTTATGCTACCGTTGGCTTTGGCTAACATCTTCTCCCATTTTCCAATTTGCGGAGTATGCTGGACTGGAGCTTGAAGGTTATTTTTGTATCCCTTGATGAAGGTGTAGGAATACGATGGTAGTGTATTCAGCTGACTCGGCGTCGATCCCATGCACTGGTTGGTGGTTAGATCGATGAATCCAGTATGTTGCTTGAAATGCATCGGTTCTTTCGGTAATGACTGAAGATACTTCCGGTATTGACTGAAGACCGCTTGTTGCTCTTGTTGCGCCAGTGTTTGCTTTTGTTCCATGCACTGGTTAGTGGGTAGTTTCAGGCAAGCGGCTTGTTGTTGCACATGCATTGGCCTCAAAGGCAATGGCTGAGGACTCTGAGCTTGTTGGCGTTGTCCTTGTTCTTGTTGTGCTTTCAATTCTTTTATTTGTTGTTGTACTTTGTAGTGGCTAGTGGTTGGGCTGTGGCTTGTATCTTGTTTCTGCAAATCAATCGGTTGTTGTATTGACTGTAAGTTGTGACTTTGCTGTTGTAGTCCTTGCTTTGTTTGTTGCAGTTCCTGCATTTGTTGTTGCTGCAGCAAGACATTACGCTGTTGAACGCCAGAATTTTGTACCGAATATGGAGACATCCTCATGCCTCTCTTTCCCAACTTTTGAGTCTGTGGCTGTAATTGCTCCATCTGTCCACTGCCGTGTGATCGTTTTATCTTCGGTTTCCAATCGGGTAGCTGTATGTTGCTGATTATTTCAGGCTTCTCGGGTAGTCTTCGTTGTATTTCCTCTATGGATGGATATTGCTCGTGTTCGCTGTGAGCCTTTATTGAGTCCAAGGCCCACTCAAAGAGGAGATCGATTTCTTGTTTGCTTAAATTGTCACCCAGTTGTTCCATTGTGGAAGGAGTGTGCAAATAATAAGTGACTGAAGAGTGGTTGCCTTCTATGTTCAATACTAGATGATTGATCAATGACTGACTTTAAGAAGTGAAATGTGCAGTATTTATATGCAAGAAAGGGATTTCGAGGTGTTGCATTTCAGGTAGAACAGGTATGTTTTCCCTTTTTTTGGCAGACACATTTTTGACCGCACGGAAAAATAGACCAAGCTTGGGTAAATATAATATTGCAAAAATATTCTCTACAAAAAAGTATGATCTTTTTATGGTCCAACAAGGATTAAAAGGGTAGGAGCTGTAATGCAGATGTGTATTAAAAAAGGATCAAGTATGACGAAGTATTGCATATATGACCTTGACCACTGACAGGCGCTTATTTTATGTATGGCTATGAACCTTCTTTCCTACCTGTTCATATAAAATGACTTACCTCATGTGTGATCTCGCTAAATACAAGCGGGATTTTCAAAAACAACCATTGAATCATAAAATTATTATTTTGTTAAGTGTTCGGTGCAGTAAATCCACCAACACCAATTTTATATATATAAACTTTATTCTATAAACTTTTCAAATATTTCCAATTTTTATTAATATTTCGTATCAAAAGAATGATAAGTTCCACAGCAAATTTCCATTTTAATCCTAGTATTTTGTAGGTTTCCACTACTCCATGACGATTTAAGTATTATTTCTTATTTCTATTTTCATTCCTATTAAATCACAAAAAGGTCAAGTGACCCTCATTCATTACACCGTCATTCCAATTCGTCTTCCAATAGCCACTTGGCAACCGAAATGGACAATGCCAAAACAAATTTTGAATAATAAATATTCCGCACCGTTTAAAAGTCAACTCGACATTCGCAGAAAAGGCGCAATAAGCTCTTTTAAGCACTCTCGATTTCCCTTTTGCAGTACCAAAAAATACAGCCTTTAAAAGTGTTTAATTTGAAGATGCAAAAGAAAATCCACTCAAAAAGGCAAAAGGAAATAACAATTTTTCCAAATAAAAATTTTATTATTGCGATTATAAGTTGAATGCAAAGCCAACGAAACAAAGGAAAACACAAAAAAAAAGAATGCCAAATTGCCGCTTCTGGTGCTTGAACGTGCACAGGTACGAACAGCGAAAGAACCAGGGAAAATACGAAATACTCCCCGGTGTAAAATTTTTTATATACGCAAATCCTGATAAAATTAAATTGGCTTGTGGCTTTTTTTCCCTCTTTTTGCTTTTTTCATTTAAATATTCCTAAGGACAAATGTGTGCGAGTGTGAATAATATATACATGCAGATATGTGGAACGTGCCGAAGGAAGTAAGTCAGGAATATATGCGAATCAGAAGAGCTGGCGGCTATGCGAAAGTAATCTCATAAGAAAGAAATGTATTGCGAATTCAAAATTGTATTAAAAAGTGAAATCACATAAAAATACAATTTATTTATTTGTGTGGGCTACAATAACAATGTTTATAATACGAAATAAGCACACACACACACACACGCAGAAATCAATTTATAACGGAAAATCAAGCCTCTTGAGGGTTATACAAAAGCCAAAATGGATGAGCTGAGAGGGTTTTTTTTAAATTTATTTTTATTAACTAATAAACCAGTCAGTGTATTTATAAAAATTATAAAATTTACTCATTACTGTAAATATAATAAACCCATAAAAAAGGTAATATATAAAAAAATATTTCACAACTAATTACCAGGTCCAAGTTAAGCCATAAATAAGTACTTTCCACTGCCCTTACCTAACCGTCAGAGTGTATGAGCAGGTCAATCTATAAACGCCCACAACCTCACTTAACCCAAATGTCAACTTTTTACGTTTCGTTGGATTTTACGAGGATTCCGGTTGACTGTGTGAAATGTGCGTGGGTATATGTCAAAGACATTATACGCTGTGTGCACAGCAAACACACAGACGATACGCATACGCACATTTGCCACATTAATTGTGCGCGCTTGTTTCTGTCACACAAATGCTTCTGTGTCACCTTTACTAATGCGTACGTGTGCGCTTTTGCGGTTACTTTCAATTATGTGCATGACATACATACATTCTAGTAGTAGTTCAGTAAATGTTCCACTCTCAAGTCATTAGTAAGTAATTACAAAAATAACTTTCTACTGAGCACTAGGTGGAGTTAGGTACAGCTTGACTTAAAATTTTACAAGAACAATTTCATCAGCACTTTTTCATACGCTCCTGGTTGAGACTTAAACATTTTCTAAGCGATATCATTTCATTTTTTATACAATGAGGCTTACCATAAGAATTCTTTGTAACTGGAAATACTCTCAGTCAGCTCAAAGACTTCTCCACAGTTTAATACACAGCAACTAAACACTGAGAGAAATGCCGAAGTCATTAACGAAAGCCATTCAGAATTTTGTTCCATTCAAAATAGAATTTTGTGTCGTTAAGTTTTGCGGCTTTTATTGCTTTTGTTTGGTTTTTATGCAACATTCACACCCTCAATGTCAGCTGCGTAGAAGAAAGTACTAAAGTGTGACTTTAATGCAGAATTTTATTTCAATTATAAGAATGCTTTTATGGTAGGAGGGAGAATGGTGTATATTAGGGTGGAGCGAAAAAATAAAAACGAAAATCATGTGGCCTTACAAGAAACGGTTAAAATGTATTTGCGAACACACATTTAAAATGTTCGGATAAGGCTAAAAAGTATTCACTCCACCCTAGTGTATGTGCTTAATGGCAAAACAGTGCACACACCCAAAGCGACATTCACAATTACAGCCACTATACCGTGAAATCGAGTACAGTTAAACGCGAAATTCTTTCCGTTTGCTGTCAATTTGAAATTCCAAGGAATTTGAATATGGAAATGGGAAATTTTTTCGCCAGCAAAGGTTGAACCAAGTATGAAAAAAAAACCACATGTAAATATTCACTGGGACTTAACCCATTAATGACGAGAGCGAAATTTTCGGAATTTTTTCAAGATTTTTTCAGGAATACCTAGAAATGGCCTAAGAAACGAATTTCTAACTTTTTTTTTTTTGGACCGCTTACCGTTTGCCCAGCCCTGGCCGTTACCATATGGTAACGCTCGTCACAACCCTAGCAAAATTACCTAATTTAAGATATTATTGTTTATAACTACTTTAATTTTAAATTCTTGAAAGTTTAGCAATGTTTTAAGATTTATTTTGTAAAAAAAATTTTTATCGACCAATTTTTTTAAATCTAAAAGTTTTTTAAAACAAATATTTTGTTAAAAAAAATTCTATAAATTCAGGAGCATTTTTGATCACAAAAGTTTCTTCAGCAAAGTAGTTTGTTTTTAAAAAAACGCACATTTTTGCATAAAAAAAAAAAATTTTAAAGCCCCCAGGAAAAAAGTTAGAAAAGTAGGTCAGTTTTCAACTATGATTTTCTTGATAAGTGTCCTGGTAGTCATCATAGAATGGGGTCCGATAGACCTTTTCAATAGTAATCAAGTTGATATTCTTAAAATTTTGGTAGTCGTTCAAAATTACTACAAAAGGCTGGCCTAATTATCTGTCCGCCACTGTATATAATATGTATCTCCACCTACACCAAAATACTGCTTAGGTTTTCAATAACATAAGAAATATCTCCATATGAACTGAAATTAGAAAGGTCCTCGTCATCATTTGACATACACAATTTACATGGCTGTAAAAGAGGTGTAGGATGAAGACCATAGGAAGTACCTCCTTCATCTTCCTCCTAATAATCTTGTCCAGCCGGATAAAATTATGCTCGCCTAAATGTCTTCATCGTAATGTAAATTTGTTAAAAACCAATTGAGTAAGTTTCAGCTGGTCGAAGTAAGCAATATATACCATACACCCTTCCATCTGAGACCTGGTGGCCATCTTCCGCTCATTCCACCGACGGTACTCACATGTGCTCCATTTAGTAGTACTTTTTTACATTCATCAGCTCGGCATGACCTAGCCATCTTAGACGTGGATTTTGTATGCGTCACGATGTCATGTCATGATCGGGGTATTGCTCATATAGCTTTTGCGGCACTCACCATCGACGCAAAGCGGACAATATATCTTACGGAAAATTTTCCTACCACAATTCCCGTGAAATTGTGTAACATTTGTTACAAAACTCGACTCTCACTTGTATGGAAGGTAGGCGTGGCAGCTGATCGATTTCGCCCATTTGCAATACCAACTCCTTCTAGGACCTCCAAAGGATAAATTCAATGTTTGGACCGCCTAGCTTTCATTTAGCTCCTTCAATAGCCCATACCAATCAAAATAACGGACAGACATACGGATATATCTAACTCAACTTAAGAGGTGCTGCTAATTTTTCATAAGCATACCAAGTACATAACCACACTTTAAAGACAATTTATTGATAAAATATATTTAACTTTATATGAAAGAAGCTAAAAAAAAAGATATTTCAAACCAATATTTACTTCATTTTACAAAAAATGCTCAAATTTGTTCGCAAATATGTATATAAACACGTACAAAAAATTATTTTAAATCTGAATATTAAAAAAAAAAATTTTTTTAATTATATTAAGTACACAAACACACTTTCAAATCAATATACAAATAAAATATATTTAATTTTACATAAAAAAAGCTCATACAAACAATTTCAGTAAGAAAATTTAAATTTGCTAGGGTTGTGACGAGCGTGCCCATATGGTAACAGCAAAATTCAAAATGATAAAAAGGTAACACAGAAGTTATAAATAATTTTATTTTATACGTTTTCTAATACTTTGATGTACTACCCAAATGCCAAAAAAAAAATATTTAAAATATATAACTTTCTATGGCAATGAAAAATATTCTTACTGGAAAGGTCGTGACTTTTCGCTGCTTTTGCCCACTTTTTAAAAACACTACTTTTCAATTATCCGCCACGATCGCTACTGACGAGCGATTGCTTAGAATCATATATCAAAAGAAAGATCTAAGCATGCTTTATTTAAATCAAAAAACAGATTAGTGATATTTGTTCAAATACTTTTTTAATTGAATATACCGTGGAACGCTATCAGCGTTACCATATGGTAACACTCGTCGTGAATGGGTTAACGTGGGATTGGATGTCAGCAGTTCAAAACAGTTGTGGAAATTCTCACACAAAGTTGAAGGTTAAAGAATGGAATTGTGAAAATAGTCTCGTTGCTCCTTTCTACAACATTTTCATCGAATGGAAGATGTTGGCTCTCGAATAATAGGTCATCAAATGACATCAGGAACTATCACGATTCACTAATTGTCGATGTTTCATTGGAAAATTTGCAAAGTATGGCTTCCGCTTTGGTTGCGTACACAATTGTGCAATTTTAATTATGCAAAATGACAAAATTTCCGTACAATTTTTTTCCCAGTCCTTTTTGATTTCGTCATGAACTAGCATTTTTTTGTTATGTTTATTATCGGTTTCAGTTTAAATTGATTTTAACCACAAGAGTGATGGGAAAAATACTAATTACATCTCCACACACACACATACACATGTATGAAAAAAACCACAGAAATTTGATATGGAATTAGGACATATGATGATATTTTTTTGTGTGTGTTATCTCTTTTTTTTTTGCTGATTATCAGTTTAATTAGGAAATTGGACAAAGGCTTTTTTCAATCCAATGTATATGTGCTACTCCATACAAAATTAAAAAAATTTTTTTTATTAGTCAAAATAAGATAAGATAAGGAAGTGTGATATATATTGAGAAGTAAATATATTCTCAGTTGATTTATCCCTATCCGTCTGTCTGGCTAAATATATAAGTATATAATGGTATATGGAAGTTGCTGACCCGATTATTCAATGCGCAAACTTCCCAAACTGAAGAGAAAGATACACCCAAAACGGAAAAGTGCTCCTGGTTTGATAGAATTTTTGTCATTTTCCCCAATGTTATGCCAGCACTTGAACAGTGATTTTTTTTATTCTTCAACAACTACACCGTTGAAGTGCTGTGCTTTCGGTAGCAAACGTGTAGACCATACAAACGTCACAGTGTTTATTTTTGTATTCCCCAAAAGTATTTCGAATGCCTTGGAATCGGAAATGATTTACTGATTCGAGTTTTCTCTCTTCTATTTGCAGCTGAAATAGACCGGAAGTATTAAAAATGTTAAAGCCCGTGGAAGAGTAGAAACCCAAAGAAGATTTCCCCTTCTTCCATCAACTAAACTTCCGAAAAACCTGAGAATTAACAAACCAAATCAAACCACATGCAATCAGCAGCGGCGGCAACAACAAACTGAAAATAAATAAATTCAACCAAACACAACAACCGCACAGCAGCAAAATCCCCAAAAGCTTCACCGCCACAAAAGCCAGAACAAGACCAAAAAGATGGTTAGCCGCTGCCGGATAATGTAAATCATTGGCTGTGTGTGTCTGGTGTTGACCGCATAAGTAGTTCACATCGTCAGCCACGAAAGCGGAAGCGGAACTCAAGTCAAGTAGGCAAACAGCAAACAGCAAACACGAGAGCACATACACAGCAAAGAGACAAACACCAACCACCGACGGTCGCTGCGGCACACAGTCGGTGCTGACTGGTATAAAATGAAGAATTGCGACATCAGCATCGATTTTATATACGACATTGACAAGTGTAAAGGATGAGGAGGACACCATCATATTCGCACAATTTGAGCCTTATTCGTTTGCTAACCTTTGCCTCGGTCATTGGTTCGCAATTCCATATATTATGTAAGTATGTGATGGCATGTTGTCGAAAATATTTCCCATTATGCAATCGATCCGAAAATTTACCACCCCCCCCCCCCCCCTTCCAGCAAACTCACTCCCATAAATACAACAAATTATGTTTTGGTTTATTCATGAAATGAGCAAAATTTTGCCATTGGCTAATTTGCTTTTCCACAGTTTATTGTTTGTTGCTCGTTAAATTGCGCCACAAGGTTGGTCTACAGCCGAAGGCATGGGAGCTTTGCTGACTTTGTGTTAGTCCAATGTATATTTCAAGCTGTGTGCTTGTGTGTAGAATGTGATGCAAATATTTGGAAATTTATTTCAGTTGGAGCAATAAAATATTCATTTCATGCAAAAGAAAGAAAAAAAAACTATTAAATGCATTAGATTAAATTTAGTGCTGCGTATAGTGGCGGCCACTTTTCCCATAACAATTAATCCAAATTATCTCCTGCGAACCCAGCCAGATGTGGTTGCAGTTGAAACTATTTATTTTTATTGTTAGTTGCTTGGTTGCAATTATATTTCTTTCTTTAGCCAACACTTTTGCACCCTCAAAACGAAGATAACATGGCAGACTTGCCAAGCCAAGGCGTTAATTAAAAGCAAAAATGTTGAAGATTCAAGAGAACCATAACAACTACTGACCCCAGAAATAATAATACACACACACCATAAAAAGTAGTTTACTCTCGCATAATGTGCTTTTTAAGGATTCGGTTCATTGTTCATGGTTACTATCGCACAGGACATTGCCATGTAATTCGACCTCAAGGCTAACATTATTCGTACTTTATTGCACAGAAGTGGATGGCAGCAAGAAGCAAAGAAGATATTGTTTTTGGGAAAATAGTGTGCGTAGCTTAGACGAATTTTTCTACTCTTTCGATAGTTTTTTTTTTATTTTCTTTTAATGCAGCTTAAGTGTTGCTGTCTCTAGAAAATGAGTTAAAAAAATTATTTTTTTTTTAAATTATAGTTTAAAAAAATTATTTCATGGGTAAAATTTCTACATGAGTGGTTTTTTCAGAATTTATACTCAACCGCAATATTCCAAAATAAAGAAAAGGGATATGTCCAGTTGTTGGACAGTGACAGCTCTGACATGTCGAAGTAGCGTAGCATCAAAGTTGTATCTCATTGTATGATCACTTTAGTGAAGCATTGAGGTTAATTCATGAATTGCTCATAGCCTCGCGGAAACAGAAAAATAAAAATTTAAAAAAGCGAAGGATTGTCGATTTCGTTCTTTTTTATTTATTTAAAAATGAGGTTTTGTATGGAATATTTTGTTTCTTTTCTGCTGGTATTTTTCACAATTGTTCGAGGTATACAGGTAACTTCATTACGCAAAAGGGAATCAAGTGTGCAACATCATGTCAGAATAGCAGAGCTCCCTACCTGTCGGGCACAGGGCTTGTCTAGATGTTGGACAGTTGTATAACGCAGTTCAAGCATATTAAATTGTAATTTTTATGATTCTACAGAACCTCAAGCCTTCTCCCGAAATACACCTCTGACAACGGTGTGTGTAAGGTGTCCAACAGGTGGACACACTTTTTTGGGGAACTTTTTTTGGAGCGCTCATGAAACGTACTGTGAACATTTTTGTTCTTGGGAATTTGAAATTCTAGGGTGATATAGTCAATTGACGCCTTAAAAATAGTTCATAATTTGTGTTTCTGCATTAGTCATGTTTCTCCATTGACCTCTAATGCAAATCGTTTGAAAGAAATTTAAGTCATTTGAGCCGATTGGACATGGAATGCCCCTGATATATTTAAACCAAAGATAGTTGCACTTAGTAATCTAACAAAAAATAAAATGCCTCATAAAATTCATAGCATCAAAAAAAGCAGAATCGAGAATAATAAATATTGAATACCGAATACGGAGTGTGAATAATGCATAAGTCAATACACATGCATGCGATATTACATTGCATGCCAGTGGCACGTGGTACAGAAATGGCAAGTACAAACAAGTCAGCACTGAATGGAATTAATATTTGCACATCGATGTTTCATTTGCATGCGACTACTGACGACAACACTTCGATTTACACACTATCCAAAGTACACACTCCCCTCCGGGGATCAATGGTAAACACAGATTTCATTACAATCAAAGTGTCAAATCTATTTTGTAGTCCGTGTTGTTGTTCCGGCTGATTTGATTGCCATTGTATATTGATATATGTTTTTCGTCCAAAACTCTTAACCTTCTGCAACTTGTTAGTCCTTTCTGTCCCCATTTACACTTACACTTTTGCATTTGTATTTGTCACTTCGATTTCAAAACACAATAAACCATCGTTCGCTCGTTCGTTGTGTTCACTTTGTCTCCTTTCTGTGTGATTCTCCCTCGAGTCTTATCATATGTCATACGAAAGGGGGTCATGGGTGTGACATTTCACTCAGGTGAAATGCTGGAAATGGAGCGATACAATGACAACAACAACAATAATAACAACAACAACAATGCAACTTTGTTTAAGTTAAGCAAACCAAAAAAATAACAACAACAAATGTTTTCTTTTTGCACATGAAAACTGTGATTGTGTATATTGGTTGTGTTACTGTTAACGCCCTCTTTTGTTTGTAGTTCATTGGACAACAATCGTACGTATTGCAGATGATGGTTCTGCACTGAGTTTAATTGACTGATGGTATTTCTATTCATTCATACATTCATTTATTTCTTTATTCACTTTTTCATAACACAAACAGAAGTGAGTTGCCCAGACTGTGACTATGAATTGATCCCAGATCACATAAATAGGCATGCCATGAGGAATTCTTCTTCAACATCAGGGTGATCCCTTTAATGGCCACAATCGGTAAATGGGCCACAGACATGAGCAACTTTCATTCGGCAATTTATAACTGAAAGTTTGAAATTCCCACAGAGAAATCGCAAAAATTCGGTGTGGAGAATCCACATGATTTGTATGATGACCTAAGCGGCCAGCTGCAATGTACAAGGACATGAGCGAATATATGGAAAGTCAATGCAGACCAAACAAGCGTTGCTATGTTGCTGTTTCGATTTGGTGACACATTTTCGGCTACTCTGTGGTTGTATGCCAAAATGGCCAAAACGATGTTCTCAAATGCCAAAGCATAGAGTTTTTTTTGGTCCTTTATCGTCAGACACAGTGGAGCAAGTGCCATCAATGGTGACTATAATACGGTACAGACTCTGAACTTGGTAACAGTACTTTGGAAATGTTTACATTTTCCAATTTGTGTTTTGATGATGGAAACAATCAAATTTTAGTACAATACTCACGCTTAAATCAAATTTAAATTAAAATTTTTCAAATACGCTACACGATACCAAATATTTGCATCTGTTGCCGGCAGTGGGCCGAGGTTAAATTTTTGGCAAATCACTTGAAAGTGAATGTTCACTTGCTCCCTTGTCTTGTCCACTGATGTCCTCTCCTCTTCCCTGACCCTTCATATTGCATTTAATTTTCTAATTGGTATTGGAATTTTCTTTTGTTGTTTCTCCCCAGCCACTTCAGCGGCAGCAGCGGTAACAACAACAAATTTCCATTTCGATGCTTTCAATACAACACGAACAAGTTCATCATCAGAAGAAACCCGAGCACCAACAATATCTTCATCAGCAACAACATCGCCAGCACCAGTCTCAACGTCTACAGCGCCTGCCTTCTATGAAAGTAAAACGTCCATAATTATGAGCAGCAGCAGTTATGCCAGCAGAGGCTCTGCAGCGGTTGCTAGCAGCAGTGGCAGCAGTAGTGGTGCCACAAGTGCTATGCCTGTTGGCCCATCAACCTCGACTGCCTCCTCAACAGTTAAAACGGCGAAGAGCACAAGCAAGTTCCCGTTGGAGTTTGCCTTTTCGAAGAATCACTGGACGAGTTCAGGTGCGTTCGGTTGGATGAAGAATAATTGATTTTGCAATTAATTTAAATTGATTGGCAAGGGCAGGAAATATTCAATTAATTTTAATTGAAATCAAACAATATGTGCATATGAATTTCGAAATTTTATTGGATATATTATAGGCATGTGAATGTATACATTGCATGAGTTGAGTCGGCAGTTTATATCAGCATAATTGGAAAAATACACGCAACTAAAATGATTTTAGTGGAATTAAAATGAAGAGAAAAAAATTTAAAATTTACTTGTATGTCTGAATGCTCTTTTATATCTCCGATATGAACTTTCAGAGCTTATAAACTTTCAGTGCTCTAATTGCCAGAAACGATTTCCGGTTGTTTAATCCTTCCAATCATCTCAAAAGTAGCAAACAGTAAAGGCGGAGAGGCTTAAGAATTAGCTACCAGCTACAATGATGAGGCGAATTCAATGAAATAATTCAAGCAATTATTTGACCCAATTATGCATAATCCCTGTGAAAGCTTCTTACACATTTTTACAACAATTAATATTATTTTGCGCCAGCAGACCATGTAGCTGAGTGAATGCAATAATGCACCGAAATGGAAGTTTCGAATTTAAGTAATTCCATAAATCCTGACGAAAATGAATCGGCCAATACAGAGAGAAAAAATATAAATTAAAAATACCTCACATTACAGACGGTCATTACGGGCACGTGGGTAAGGCAAATCAACTGCCATGGCTGCTTGCACATATATGGTACGGTAGGGCATTTCAGTGATATAGTTAAAAAATTAACAATTCAAAGCGCCAGGCCACACTTATTGCGTGGTACCTGCTACCTCAACCGAATTTCTGCTTGATTTTTGCCAACAGTCAAAATAATAATATGTGAAGTGTATGTGCCTTAAAAAAAAAACAAAAAAAAACATTATTACCATACACTTTGGCCACAAAATCATACGACGAAATCATGTACATCGCCAAAAATAAACGAAAGGAACCCAACGAAGCAAGCGACCACAACTGCAGCAGGATGAATTTATCGCATCATCCTTACGATATATTTTATGTTTACAATACCAAAGTTGTTTCAGTGTGTGTGTGTGTATGTGTGAATTTGTAAATGTGCTGGCTTTTTTGTATATTTATGAGAGCACGTGTGTGTGTGTGTGTGTGTGAATGTGGAGTGTTTGTGTTTCTGTTGTTATGTTGCGTATTCGAGGACGCACGCACATAAATATGCTCGCCCAGAGAGCAGTAATGATGCTGTTTACGAGATCGCCTGGGAGCTACACGTTCAACAGCAAAAGTACCAACATAAACGCAAATAGTGTGGCCACCATGCGGTGATGTGGCTAAATATTATCTTTTTTTTTTTTAAATTTCTTCAACTAAAATATTATTCAAAATATATGAAAACGTTGATAGATGAGATGAGATAAAGTGAAGGAAAATAACTGAATAAAATTATATTTAAAAATTCACATAACTTGGCAACTCTATTAACTTGCCAGCAGCTGAGAGCCTCCTGCAGCTGTATAAATTACATACTACGTAATTGAAGCTACTTCTTCATAATTTTCTTGTTGTTATTTTGTTGTTTGGTTTTCCTTTCAGATACAGTGGTGGGCTTTGGTGGAGTCTCTTCGCCATCGGCCGCATCCTCCTCCTCATCATCGTCGTCATCGTCATCGTCATCTTCAGCATCGGAAGCGGATAGGCCACGAACCTTTCGCAACAAACATCATCATGAGCGCCATTGGGGGCCATTCTTCGAGGAGCCAACACTCAACTCAACAGCAACTGGCGACAATCTCGTATCCACGGCGCATTTATTCACCGAGGCGGTGCTCAACTGTCGCGTTGGCATGCTGAAGGACAAAACGGTAAGTGAAGGGATTATGGGAATAAATTTCGGTATAAGAAGAATAAGACGACGTTGCCAAGCACTGGGAGTGACGACGCATATAAGATGTTGTTTATTTTGTACTTGAAGGGATTTAAAGGGTAAAACCAACTAATTTCCTCAGTACCAAAGTCAAAGTACAGGAACATTAAAATTTAAGTAATAATAAAAAGCAACACTCCGACCACACACACACACAGCCTACAACATCTTCAATTTGGTTAAAAGCACTGGAGTAGAGTATGAAAACAAGAACAACAACAAGAACAGCAACAACAACGTCAACAGTAAACTCACTTGAAACAATCAGGCAGCACTAATTGCAAGTGGCAGTCTACTGCAGAGCACATGCTGCATGCATGACCCGCTTTTGGGACTTTGCCTCTCCACTACCACTATCCACGGAGAGTTTCCTTCGAGAGCTTAGCGTTCGTGTCTTGTGACTTGACTTCCCTTGTCTTACGCTGATACATACTGCATAGTACAGTACAGTGCAACGGTTGTTGTCAAAAAAAAATATACAACTTATCAACTTCTCACCGAGGGAGTGTAGGAGTGCAGGACCTACTCCTGTCACGTGCTGCAGCATTCATGTCTTTATCGTGACCGGCGTCGTTTATGTCCTTTGGCTCTTTCGTGTGAAGAAGTTCTTGCTACTTTTCGGAAAAATTTGCGTTTTATTACTCAGACAGCTTGGGTGGAAAGGGATATACACACATACACACACATAATTCTACGAAAGAATAATGCACACAAAATTTAAATTTACCGCTTCTGCACTGACTGGCGTAATGAACTTTTGTAATGTTATTGGGGGAAGTGCAACTATTTAATGGAGATCGGTCCTCTGGAGACGAAATTTTCTTTGTCTTGTGCGACTTAATATCAGTAATTCGGACTTTTCTTCGAGCGCTTTTATGAATTGTTAACCAGAGCAGTTGCTTGGATTCACTATAAAGGAAATGCTTACCCAAATATCGCAACCCTAATTACAGGGAATGGCTTCTTTGGTGGACAATGACAATTGATGGACATTCGGTTGAAGAATTGTATTTCCTCAATTAACGATTTCATTTTACTACCCCTTAAGGGTTCATTAAAAATTCTTTAAGGCATTCTTAAATACACCAAACGAAAAATACTCCGTTTGTGGCTTTTGTTTGTGATAAACGAATTTCTTTTACAACAACTAACAGTTGCATTCGTGGGAACGAAATTCCTTTTGTGCGAAACGAAAAACCTTTTTATCAGATACTAGCTTTATTTGCTATGAGTTTACAATTTGCTCAACTCTGCCAGCAAAGGCAGCAGGCCTCAGATCTCCCCCGATAGTCGAAATCCTTCTGGAAGGATTAAAACGTTGACATTTTCATTTGCGCATTGCTCATTAAATACAAAAACTTCACGTAAAAGTTAAAAATTTCACCCACAAACAAGCGACTGAGATAACATTGTGTTCGGTAATGGAAAAATGTTTTCTTGAAAGTTCCAAAGTGAAGATTATTTCATTTTTGTCATTAACAACCATTCCTTCTTTAGCAGCGTTCGCTTTGCGTGCACTTGTTTGTAATAAGTTGAATTAATGTAATTGCATCAAACAAGCTATACAATAGAAGAGCGAAAACAATGCAAGCACAAGCGATAAAGAGTATGATAAATGCAACAACTCACTGCAAAAAGCAAACCAACAAAGGCAGCAAAAAGCCGGACCAAAAGCTCGGAACAAAAATGATAAAAGACAAGAGACCAGCGCCAGCATTGAGCGAGTAAGCTTATCCCACTGTTCGTCTGTCTGCTGCACAATACAATGGTGTTCGTGGTTTTGCAATCGTTGAAACGCCCTTGCAGCATACTTACATGTATCAACATACCAATTCATTCATTTTAATGTATATTTTGTTCCCTACACACTTACATATGTATTTCTTCTCTCCGCATTGCAGGTCATGTGGGTGCGTCGCACCACCGAAAAGGTCTCCCTGCTCACCGTGGGCAATGTGACTTACAGCGGCGATCCGAGAATACGTGTCAAGTTCCAATATCCCAACAATTGGCGGTTGCTGATTAATCCCACAAAGCACGAGGATGCCGGAGTCTATATGTGCCAAGTGTCCACCCATCCGCCTCGCGTTTTCACAACAAATTTAACCGTTTTGGGTAAGTAAGTGAGAAACCACAAGAGCGACAACGGATGTGACAGAGAAATACAGAAAAGGATAACCACGAAAAAAATGAGAAAATTGTGAAATAAATTACCCGCAATAATTGCATTCAAGGGCAGGCCAACATAAGCTGAGAGTTACGGGGAATGCTGCGATAATGGATTTTTTCCATGAATGACAAGGACAACGTGACAAATTGCGAACGTTGTAGTTTTTTTTTTCGGTTTTAACTCAGCGCTGATTGTCACTTGTCTGTCTGTCGGTTTTTCTTTCTGTCAGCTGGCCTTTTGTGTTGACCACAGAAAATTGCTTTATTTGCAGTTTCTCTCTTACTGTTGACTCAATTGAATTTACTTTGTATTGCGTGCGTAATTAAGGGCTTTGTAATGTTTGCTTGCTTAATACAAAAAATAAACTGAAGGCGTGATTGTGTAATAATTAAGGAATTCTGTCACACAGGCGAGTGTTTATTTATTTAATTTACTGATTACACAATACTTTTCCTTTGAGAGGGTTCGGGTTGAGCAAATGTTGTTAAATTGTATACCAACTAGTTTAAGTCATGGAAGAGTACAGGCAGACCAATAATAACTGTCAGCAGTTTCCGTTCATGCTTTCAAGCTCTCAAATCAAATCAAACTGAATAGCGAGAAAATGTTCCTTGTACAGGACAGTCACAATCAGTAAAATTAACGCGTGTATTCAGCCTGCCTTCTGATGCTCCTAGAGACAAACTTGCGGTAGGGCGCTTCCAGATTTGTAAAACGATGTCAAGGACAGGAAAATGTGAACATTTTCTCGACTGCAAAAGAATGTCCCTCATCAGCATCAGATATGAACCCATTTGATTTCAGTGTTTAAAGTAAAATGTATCTAACAGTGAACCGATTTGAAATGCTCTTGACCCAAAATATGGCAAGAAATGAGACAACTTTAATCTATTCCCTTATTTTCCAGAGCCACCCTTACGTCTCATCGACGACCAAGAACGTGAAGTGGGCGATCGTTACTACAAATCAGGCAGCACCATCGATCTGCAGTGTCAAGTCTCCCGAAGCTTCCTGATAAAGGAAAAGCAAAATATTCTCAAGTCCATGCAGCCACTCAACCAGAATCAAACAAAAATCAACATTTACAAAGCCAATGCGGCCGCAAATCAGGCCACATCGCCGGGGGTCGGTGTCGGATATAATGAATTAATTATGAGCGCAAATCAAACGGCCAAACAGGAGCAGGGGGGACTGGCAAAACAATTCAATAATTACATTTACTGGACAAAGGATTATGAGGCGCTACCGACAGCGGCCGTCAAACGATCAAGGTAAATTGCATTAACACGTGTTTCAGAGAAGTAGAAGAAGAACAAGAACAAGAACAAGAACAAGAACAACAATAGCAATCAAACTCAACAATTAAGAACAACCATTAATATTAACAGTTAGCTGCGAGTTTTGGCCAAACAACAGTCAAGTGTACTCGACCATGACTGAAGCTTCAACTGCACTAGCCACAAACTAACATGAGTGTGACTTATTGACTGGTGAACTCACTCACTGACTGACTCACAGTAGATACTTGAAAACGTCCAAGTAGTTGAAGCGTGAACTAATCAACCCCACCAACTGTAGATAAACATGCCAAGGATATACTTGAGAGCACAACAGCTTCCATAACAACAATAACAGAGAACACGAACTCGAACACGAACACGAACTTGAACAAAGCACAACAGCAAGTGCCAATGGCTGATTGCATATTAATTAATTGTATTTGGCCTTATTTCGTTCAATATTTGTTATTACCGTTCGGAATTTGTACTTTTGCAGCACAACGGAGAAGTGGCTGAACAGTCGTATTTCCATAACAGATGCGAAACTTTCGGATAGCGGCAATTACTCGTGTTCGATAGGGAAACTGTTCACGGCGATTGTGCAGGTACAAGTGCTGACAGGTAAGAAGACGTACAAGAAGAAGAGAAATATGCAAACAAATGCATATGTGTGGCCTTCAGTTCCATAGGGGATTAAGTCCGTAGGTCGCATCAAAGTTGATATTCACTAAGTGCTTACGGAAATCTGCGGACTTAGTGCATTTACGGACTTAATCCATTATGGCACTGTATGTATACTCACTATGAACTTGTGTGCACATAAATGTATGTATCAAGGTGGGCTGCTTTACCACCTGAAACAAACAAATGCTTGGTGATGATGAGGTAGATGATACATGACTTCGGTTGTGGTGGTGGCGTTGGCGGATGTATGGTTTGGTTGCCCCTCTCTCTCCCGCACTCTAATCTAATCGATAATTGTAATGCAATGATGTATGGCATATTAACCAAGCGGAATGTGTGGCTGGATTTGCCATTCATTTAATTGGCATTGCAAAGATTTAATTAAAACTTGAGCTGTTGTGGCATCGCATATATGCGAAGGAGGCGGTCTCAACTCTTAATTACATTTTAAAGCATATTGTGAAAAGGTATGAGGTTAGTTAGGGGTACACTTCTATGCTCAATATTCTATTCAAATTAGGAATTCAATAGCTCCGAACATGTTCGACATATTCGAAACATGTTGCAGTGAAAATCCATTTCAAGCATTAAAATTAAGATAAATAAGCTGAATACCACTCATTGCCCAGTGCCTTGAAAACATTGTTGATTTCAACTTCGAACAGGATATTGACGCAAATAATTCATTTGCCATTTGTGGATATTTACGAGCAAACACACAATAACCCCTTACGATGCCTTAAATAAATCACAATTAACGCATAATTAAGTAAAATGCTCAACACAAGAATTGCTTCCAGCACCAATTTAATCCAAGGCAGCACATGTATTCGTAACACAACACACGCTCATAAATTATTCTATGATTTCTGGTAATTAGTTGTGCACTTGCAAGAATTGCAGCGTACAGGTATTGCATAATTAAGCCAAAAGCAAACAATTGTTGTCAGCACAAAACCCATGTAAGCAAGGAGACATGAAAACTCACACACATACGCGCCAACAATTCACACACACAAACACACCCACATACAATTACTATTGTAAACATATCCCGGAGGGAAAATAAACGGCCGCCAGTGCTTTTTTGACGCGCTTGTTGTGCAGCATATGCAGCATACTATAATAAATATCAAAACATCAAAATCACCATTGAAAATTTACAACTTTAAGTGTTTATATAATTTAAAATTAATAATTGTGCTCTTAAAGCCAATGCTTGAGGTATGGAATAAACTCTGACCACTGTGTGTAGTTCTTTTTTGGCATTATACCTTGCACCTCTTTCGGTATATCTCCAAGTGTCATATTATAACAAACCATGGTATCAAAATAAAGGGAATTTAACACGCAATGATTCCTTATGAAAGTAAATTAGTGTCACTTCTGTGATAATAGGGGGGAATCATATTTAACTCAAACTATAGTGTCTAAAATGCAGAAAATTCCACTTTAAACACACAATTGTATCTGCAAAAAGAACGAATGTAAATTGAAGTTATACACCATTGAAAAGGAATTTTTGTTACCTTTTCAATGAATATTTAGCCCTTTTTCTAGCACTCTTGGCGTAGAAGTTATTTACATAAACCTAATAACAAAAATTTTGCTCAGTAAAAAATATAATAATTTTTAAAATGAAGTGGGTGGCGAATTGGCTATAAATTCATTTAAAATTTTTGTCATTCATATCTATTCTAATCTTTTGGACCATCTCGTCTGTTACACACTGTATAAGTTGCCTTTGACCGACTGGAACTTACCCATTGGTTTTTTTTTCAATATAAACTCATATAGACTTTCGTAAACTCTTCCAAACACACCAAGGCTCATAGTGTTTTCAAGTTTTTAGTACAAGTACACTGCAGGCCATTAAATTAGATAACGGAAAGCGCAGCAGCGGCAACTCCTTCATATCAAAACTAATTTCAATTGAAAAGTTCGTTAAAAGTTCAGGCTAATGTTTTCTTCTCATTTGGCCAACTTTTCGTATGCATTTGCTATTTTCCCCACTGGGATGCTATGCAGTGGTTTTAGTAGACCATGGCATCTACACGTACGGATATTTGCTTAGAGCATACTTGCATGGGTGTGCGGGATTAAAACATAAACAGGAAGTAAACGCAGCGCGTAAATCACATTGGAAACATCAACAAAGACGTCACACAAAGTTGGCTACGGCAGCAATTCTGGCAAGGTAGGGGGAATAATTACGATTTTATAACTGGTACGCTTTGATAAGTTTGCCACCAAAAAATTATACAAAATATGCGGATTTCAAATTGAAACTTCAGCAAAAACTAAAAATATAACAATGACTTTTCATTGAGGCAAATTCGTTGTTTTATTTTCGTCAACCCCATCGCCGTCACCATTCTGGGCGCTCATGCGCGTTTCCAATTCGTTGAGCATTGCAATTTTCCCCAAGTAAATATAATAATAATTTTCTATTTGGGAAATGTATTTCAAATATAACCAAAATAAATAGAAAATTTCCATTTTAATTTCACATTTCACAATTCCAGGTGAGCTGCCTGCTGCCGTTCAGCACAACTCAGCAGCGAGTGGCAGGCGGCTGCAACGGGTGCACCTCCTGTATTCATGCTGTTGGATTTATTTAATTGTTGCCTTCACTGTTATTTCGCGGAACATATCGTCCTCCAGGCGCACGGATTGGTTTTGAGAACTGCTGCTCAACGGCGCTGAAAACTAATTGGAATTCATTGTGCATTTGCAAATATGCAATTTATTTTCGTCTTGTAATTAAAGTAGAATTGTTTTTACTTAAGGAGGTGGCGTCAGTTAGAGTGTAAAATTTTCAGATTAACAACCACAACCAAAACAAACAAAAACAATTACAAATACTATAAAATTAGAAAATTTTCCGTTTGTAATTTTCTTTCGTTTGCAATTTTTACATAGAGCGCAGTTTCGTCTACAAAAACAGATGGCAAATAACGCATCTAAAATCTAAAATCTCTTAGTCAAATTTACTCAACCACAATAAAATAATGAATTAGTCTTAAGTTACTATGTACGTGTAAACATGACAGCACAATGTTTGGGAAATGGTAAATGAAGATGCAATACAGTAGACAAAGTATAAAAATTATTAAATGAAAGAACAACACAGCAACGCTCCATGTGTGAACTTTTATTTGAAACTATTTGCTGTATGTAATGCTCAACTATTGATTAACATAACACTCGATTCTGTAATAATAATAAAATTAACACAAGTAAATCGCATTGAAATAAAATTGTAATAACGAAATTTCTCTTCAGACTCAGTTGTCCACATTCAGGGAAGTTCTTTCGAGTTAGGCGGATTGCAGATGAACAACTAAATAATTACAGGCATTTCTTTGATAGAAGTTTGCATTGAATAAAATAAATACCGAAGCTAAGCAGGCAATATTTCATTACAAATCATCGGGTCATTTATCGATTAGAGCAGATTTGGCTTACTGTCTGTCAAACATTTGACTCACAACCGGTCGTGTTCAATTCCAACCTAGGACGAAAAACAAAAAAGAAGGCTTTTTTCTACAAGGAACCACCTCAAGCTGAGGAACATTTTCGAGAGCATAATTTGCTGTGAAAAAACATTAGGAACCGTCACTTAACTGTAGTTCAGCCTGGGTCCCTCGCGTACTAGTTATGAGGACCGCTGACTGGCACTTTTGTATGCGTATTAGTTTTTTTTAAATTCTTTTAAGGATGACGCTTTTCTTTAAATATAATATTTGATCATATCTGTCGGTCTGTCAGTCTGTCAGTCTTTCTCTTTGTCTTAGGCAAAAGCTATCATTACTAAAGTGAGGTACATATGCGGGGTTTGAAAAAGAGGGATAATGGCAAGAATGAGGATACAAATGTGATTAAAACGGGAAAAGAGAGAAGAACGAAAAAAAATATATCAAAATGTCCATGGAGAGAAATTATATAAATTGAGACAAAAAATAGGGAAAGTTATTAAAAGGTACCCTTGGGCCTTTCTGTGATGCAGTATAAAAGAGAGGTGACATCGAACCAGTCACCCTCCCATTCCGGCTTCGGCAATTCTTATTTAAGCACTCGTTTGCCTGTGAACACCAAGAAATTTGTCCTGAGTCTTAATATTTACTCTTGAACCAAGTTGTCTATGAATGGATTAAATCACAAATGAAATACGATTGTAATAAATAATACTGCTTGGAATAATTTGGTGATTAATAAGACAAGCACAAGACAGTCAGCATAGAGGACATGGATGAATCAAGCCACACCCATGCTAAAATACTGTATACGCCTCCGCCCACACTCATTGCAGTCGAATGAGCACATTAGCGCTGTATTGAATGCATTACATCATTGTAAATTTCTCGCATGAAACTCATTGAAACTTCATTTATTCGCCTAGAAGCATTTCAGCAAATGGTTTTTCGCCAAAAACTCATTTCATTTGCCCAAGCAGGCAAATACGATGCAATTATTTCAAAGTAATTAAACGGTTCGTATACATAGACGATAGTTACGAAGTAGCTGCAACATTCGCAATCCGAATTGATGCAGCGCCAACAGCTGCAGCATGCAGCAAAACTCGCTGAAGAACTTCACGAAAAAAACAACAAACAAACTAAATTAAACTCCACCCAAAGTACGTGTGTGTGTGCGTGTGTGTGTATGGGTGTGCATTTGTTAAATGTTATTTTTTGTTTATTTTGTATGCTTGCTCACCTCCTCGCTTCTTGCCGTGGTTTTTTTGAGGTTTTTGCGTTGAATTCATTTCATTCCCGGTGTTCAATTGTTATTCAGCTAAATAAATTGCGAAACTTTTGTGCAAACAAGAATAACAAGGGCAACGGCAGCAGCAATTGCAAAAATAATAACAACAACCAACTGCTACAACAAACAAGTATGGCAAATGTTGGTGCGAACGTGCTCAAGTGCGGATTTAAGATACCAGCTTGCGAAGGTGTGCAAGGAGTTGATGTGTGTATGTGTGTGTATAAGTGTGTGTGTATGTTTGTCCCTATGAAAGCATTGGGCACTGAAATGGGTGGTAGATGAATTGTAGATGGGCAACGCTTACAGTACCAGCAGCACCAGCTGGCATCTGCTACAATCTGGCAATAATGTAGACTGTCGCATTTCGCATATCGTCCAATTGCAAAGCTACTTTAATTATGTAGATCGCAATTGAATGCAGCAAACTTCGCACCGAACACTAATTTGTACCAAAGTTTGGACAGCTTTAATTAAAAAGTGTTTGGCTTCTGCTGCGCCACCTGCAAATGTCCACTGTACAGTTTCGCAATTAAAGGTGACCTGAATAATGGATTGAGCTTCAAACAACTAACAACAACAACACACAATGTCTCGAAACTAAAATACAACAATTATTGACAGACCAAGATTTTTTTTTTTTGGGAAATTATTAGCATAATTACTCACTAGTTAATGTAAAATGAATGATGTGATGCACCTTATTCGATTATCCAGTATTCTTATCTAGCATTTAGATAGAATTTCTTATATATATATATTATGCATATTATACGTACCGTATCACTAACCTACACACAAACACCTGTTGATTGGTTCGATTGATTCAAATACAAAATGGTTTTTCTTGTCCGTTCTTTCTTTTTGTTAACCTGGAAGAAGAAGCATGTTACAACTTTATACATTTATTAGATTTATAAAAGGAGTTAAACAAAACAAAAAGGAAATATTTGAAATTTATAAGCCATTACGAGTAAGTAAGTAAACTAATTTAAAACTATTTAATATTAATTGGAAATTATGTACATACATACGATGTAATTATTATAATGAAATAACGGATGATTGAATGTTTTGAACATTTATGGGCATTAATAAAACAACTCTATGAAATATATGAATTTGTTGTCTTTTACTTGAAACTTGGCAATGTGTTCAGTGCAAACTAATGGTAAGTACAATGTTTCCTAAGTGAATATTTGCCATAAGTTCGAAGTAACCAAAGGAATTGAAAAAGTGATGTGTATTAGATCTATCATAAGTCAAGTTAGCAACCACTGCGTCTCAACTTTAACTGAACATTTTAATAGTGCATTAAACAAATGTCATGAGCCAACTGCACCAGAAAAATCACTTCTGATTTGTGTTTTTGGGTACAACTTTCGGAAAATGTTAATACTTGTGTGTATTTTCCCAGATTTTCGACATTAACTCCGGTCTTTAGCCAAATTGTATCCAGAGTAAAGTTAAATATCTATTCGGACTATAGCAACTAAAAAACCACTCAAGTTCTCTTGCAATTATCTCATATTTGTAGTAAATGTTACTCATACGCACCGTTGGCTTCTTTGCATTTTGCTGCAAAACACTAAGCAGAAGTGACTTTTTATGCATAAGAATACAATTCATTGTCAATCTAGTCTTCTTTAAACCTGATGCACCATTCTTATTTTCAACTAATAAAATGCCCATGATTTCGCATATATCCGTTCGCATATATATTCCACACCCTGGTACCTTCTTAGGATCTGCCTTGGAACCCTTTGTACGCTTTCTGGACCCGAACTCTAACTACCGCATCAATACGCTCCTTTCAACATAAAAAATCATCTTCGGGAATTAGTGATGGCTGCAGGAGAGCAAACTTTAATTGACACGCTCATGTTATGAACTGCAAAGCCCTTTTGGATCAATTTCCAATTCGGCTCGAGAATCGGTAGTCATCCCATACTGAATATATATGTTTAATAACTGCGACGCACTTTTTCTGAAAATTAAAAATTCAGGGCATTGCCTCTAGCCACCGGCTCATAGAATATATATCTACTCTCAAAGTCCACTGGCGGCTTCAGGTGTGCCTACTTTCTAGAGTCCATGCTGTAGTCCGTTTTAAAACTAGAGAGTGGACTATCTTCGGCTATACCGAAGTTGAAATACCCCCACACAGTAGGAAGAAGTACCTCGAACATATAAAAATGTGGTCTCCAGACCCTATTTTGAGCTAATTATAGGTGGTTTTGGAGCCCGGACTATGTCCAAAATCCATTTCTAAAAATTTCCAAGACCCCATTTAGACCCTTATATATGTGGCTTCGGAACCTCGGACCATGTCAAAAATACGTTTCTAAACATTTCCAATCGAATACAACAATAAAAAATTTTTACCTTTTTTTTCGGTGTATGGGAGCCACGCCCAGTTTTTGTCCGATTTGGCTGATTCTCGAACTTGATCTCAGTATTCACGAGAAAAACATGTACCCAAAGTTTCAAGTCGATATCTCCAAAACTGCGACCGCTATCGTGCGGACGGACAGACGGACAGACGGACAGACAGACGGACATCGCGAAATCGACTCAGGAGGTGATACTGATCAAGAATATATATACTTTTCCATACCGGACACGCCTCCTTATGGGCGTTACAAACGTTGTGACAAAGTGAGTATACCCTGCCACAGTGAGTGTGGGGGTATAAAAATTTATGTAACATAAAAGAATAACATAATTTATCCAGCCAGGTATGTGCTATTCAAAGAAAATAACACGATTTTAAAGAAGCTTTAAGCTCTCTGAACCATTTAACATTATGTTACTTAAATGACAACTTCCGGTTCGTTTATTATATAACATAAACTTGATGATGCATCATTTCGCTTTCAGAGCTTTTAGAGCTCATTCACTAAACTTTCAATTCAATATCTTTGAGCAGGAACCTTTTATTTTTCTGTATATCGAGCTTTTCTTTAGCAAAGCCTTTCGTTAAGAAAAAGCTGTTGTACTATAAAAAGTTTTCTAGTGAATGCAAAGGTTTCTATAATAGCGATACCTTCATGCACAATCATGCTAAGTCACTTTCCAGGGAAATCGAGTTTTTGGTTTGGATTGAATTCCTGAAAAGGCTTTTGTGTCGAATGAGCTTTTGTGGAAAGCGTAATGACAGCAATTGAAAATTGAGGAATTCAAATTTCAAATAAATTCATAAGTGAGTAACTACGACGACACTAAAATGTATCACATGCAATACTTAAATGCGATTTCGCCCAAAGAAAAATAGGTGGTATAGTTCTATATACTACTTAGTACAACTTTTTGTGCATCTTTAGGAACACCTTGTACTTGAAACACTTTGAGTAAATTAATCGTGTGAAAGTTCAAATGTGTAGGAAGTTTCAAAGTAATTAAGCAAAAGGCATGTTACTTTTGTGCCAAACTAATTCGTCTAAGTGCTACTGAGGAAGGAGCAAATTTTAAGAAGTAAAGTTTAAATTTGGCAATTCAAGGATTATTACTTTGCATTAAAAACAATTTCATAGATTATAAATATGGTAATGAGAATGGGCATCAATTTTAGAATTTGTAATGTTTTTAACAGCGTACTTCACACCCACTCCATCTCGCAGCAATATGGTAAATCTTAAGTGTTTCCTTTTCTCGCCATTATTAAATTTTTTCATTTCGCAAAACGACCGCAAAATAATTTTCATAAAATTAACGAAGCCACAGCGTAATATTTTTACACGCTACTACAATAAATTGGCTGAAAATAAAAGTTGTTGAGCACACAAATGGCCACGAGCTGCAAGCGCCAAGTTGCAGCTCATACGCAAAAAAGGACAGCATAAAGGAAAATAAACGAAAAGAAGCACTTGGCGCCAAAAATAGAATTACATTTTTGAATACAATTCGAGAAATGCAGGAAACAGGACAAAAATTGCAGCACCAGTGCATGGCATGGCTGTGAAAGGCAACAACATACGTCCGCCTCAACAGCAGCAGCAGCAGCCAGAGGAGTAGTTGCAAAAGTATGTACTTGAAATTTGATCTTTGTGAAGTGTGGCGTTGAATTTGTTCTTGCGGCCGAGATATCGAAGTAGCCGTGGGTGTGTCGTAGTCTCATTGAAAAGTGGTGATATGTCTTGTGTGTACATATTTAAGTGTGGGTCGTAAAGATCCGATATGGCCCAACTACTCGCTGTGACACATCTCTGCACTTCTAAGTGCTAAGAAAATAAAAGAAAATATAAGGAGTCAGCACACACGGTTTCTTCTCTTTCTATTTAGTTTAATGCAAAACGAACTGAAATTTTTTCGAAAACATATAACTTGAGGCAGTTGTTCAGTTATTTAGAACAACTTTCAAAAACACCGTAACCATATCACGTTACAACCATAGGAAAAATAGATCAGAAACACTCGTAAAATTTTAATTGGGATAAGCCAAATTTGTATTTCCTCACACGGAAATAAACATTTTTTCCTCTCTTAGCCACAAAAATATTTCCTCTTTAGTGGCTTTAAATTTATGCAGCAGTAAAATGCCATCCAATGCTTTGAATGCTTTGAACGCATGTTCCAAAAAGAGAAAATCGATTTAATACAATTCCTGGCCTGACTAATTGCAATTCGTGTTACGCGCACTGCTCAAAGCTGAACATTGTCCAAATTCGATGTGAAGTTTTCTGCGACAATGTGGAAACTTTTCAACAGAAACACCTGCTTACGAAATTACTATTACAATGTAGTACCGAAAGGTCTTCGAATTCTCTGAAAGCTTGTGAATATTTCACAGAAATTTTCAATCAAAAACTTTTGTGGGTTTTCAGTAATACAAAGTCCTCTTAAAGGCTTAAAGGAACTGCACTTGACATCGTTACAAAGTCAAATTGAATATTCCAACACGTGAGCAAGTAATGTTCGCTGGAAATCCACAGAAATGATATCTCTTCAATGAATAAATTCCATTAAGCAGTTTTTTTTTACCGACCCAACCCCTTCAAATGATAGGCAAATGAAGCTGCATTGAAAATTAACGAAAGAGGAAACGAACATTAAAAAATTGTTGTCATTGGATGGCTGGTGTTAATGTTGACCTAGGAGGTCTAAATTTTTCCTACAAAAAGAAAATTCTACAGCCAGACATGTCTGCCTTCAATGACAATGGTGAGTGGTCATTGACCTTTAGGTTTGGAATTGTCTTCATTTCGTTAAATGAGTGGCGGTAAATCCTATAAATTTCCAATACAAATAAAAGTTTATGATGGTCACTCTTTCATTTCTCATCAACCATATATAACACAATATTTATCATATTTTGTATTGAAATATGAAAGTTATTTCATGCCATAATTCAGTTATTGCAAATCGTTCACACCACGTACGTATATCACGCAAGTCACCACCACTTTATGTAGAGATTTATGTCAACAATGGCTGCCGTAAAGCATTTTCTCAACGAAAAAAAAAACGTTTTTAATGAAAGAAGAAGAAAAATTTCCAATTTATTCGTTGGAAATATTAAATTTACGAAAAGCCGCGGCGTTGCTATCACCTCACATACAGTTGGGGATCACATACTTTTTACACAGTTAAGAATACTTTCTAGCATACACTTGTGTATGCAGATAAAGTGTGCGTATATATTTGCCGCCGAAGCCACAACTGCAACGGCAAACAAATCCCTGAGCTACTGCGCTACACTTTATATAAGTAAATTTTTGGATTTTTTTGGAAGACATATTGAATTGGTTTTAAACTTTTGAATTTGCATCGAAATTGAGAAGGAATTTAATACATAAAATATATGAAAAACTTGTAACAAGGAAAGCTTCGAAAAGAAATTCTTGTAAGTATTAAAGAAAAAAGTATTTTCCTTACAAAAAGTAGAATAAATTAATGTTCCACTAATGCCTCACAAGCATGTGCACTTTAGATATATATTTGCAATGATTGAGTGCAATCGTTCTATTCAATAAGACTTCAATCGAGAACCACACTTCCTGGGCTACTTGAATTCAACGAAGAATTTAATTCCATACTTTTGAAAGCAGATGTGATGTGAGTCGATGGCAGTCATGTTTTTCGGGCCCACAGGCAGTTAAACAAGGCAGTGGCTCCACAATTTCAAAACAGCAAATCGCACAGACTTCACGAATTGCGTGTGACCTGGAAATAGTGGTGCACTGCTGTTGCAGTCTTCTGGTCCTGCAGCGTAGCTAAGTTAATTTTGAAGAACTTAAAATAACTTTTTTTACGTGCTCTCCGCCACTGCAGTGATTGTCATAATATTTTAGCATTACCAAGTTACGCGTATAAGGACAGCAGCCAGGCGCTTAGGCATGTTATTTTTCAACATATTATTGGACGAAAGTTCACTATAAGTTACCACGAGGAAGCAAACTTGCGAAAATTCATTTAATATTAAGGAGTTTCATGAACAAGTTGCTAAATTTTACACACACCACCTCGTGAAAACCCTAATTGTTTACTTTAAAACGTATCTCCACCGAGTAAACTATTTGCAATTACTGTAAGGTCCAGCAACAATCTACGAAATTATGTGAAACGTTTTGCATAATATTACTTTAGTGTTTGCCAAACTGCATGGCAAACGTGTGAACACAGAATTGCCTTTGGCTATTGGCATTTGCTCACTCATATTTATTGTTTCACTGTGTGCAGCCGGCAATTGCGTCAACAAACTGCAATTTAGGCTTAAGTGGACATAACTAAACTATTTGTAAAATAAATTGGCCTTTGGGAGATCTGGAACATGCACACGTGTACGTCGATGCATGATTTGGCTCATTTTAGAGATTAATAAATTTTCATTAGCGTTCGCAACAACAATAACATTTCGGGCTTACTGGATTAATTAGTTTAATCCATAGTAGCCAAGTGGTAAGCGGACAAGGGAATAAATTCAATTTAATTTTGAATTTAGTGAGCCTTTAATTGAAACGGACAAGGTGAGTATCCTTGAATAGCTTTTCAACGGAACAGGAAATATTCTACTCACATAAACTATAATAAAATTTGTCTGCTTTCAAGTATCATTTTGTTTTAACTACATTTTCTTTAAAGTGGCACAACTAACAATCACTCCACCAACTGCAACTCGTTTAACACTTTATATAAAGTTTCTCTTATCGTCTGTTGAGAAGTAGCCAAACTTATTTTCAACAAAGTCATAAAATTTCACTCAGTTCACATCTTCTTCAGAGGACAACTGGCACATTTTCACAATTTTATTTCCGCTTCACTTTTTTTTATTGTTCCATGGAAACTTTTCCGGCGTAATTTGACTTAAATGTCCCGCCACTATAAGCATTTATCATTGGATATTTAAATGCAATAATAATTCGGTTACCGCAAAATTTCTGACCTCTGACATTTGCAATTTACATCCTGTTGCTGTCATCATAAATTCCAAATGCAATTTGGTTTATTTTGTTAACCAAACTTTTTCATTCGAATGTAAAAAAATTGCTCAATTAAGCCCGAAATTCAATTAAACGTACTGTGGGCGATGGCCGGCCGGTCCACAACACGAAGCATCGAAGCAATATTTTAATTGGCTTTTTTGGTCATGTTGATTGTCGTAAACCTTGGCAAAAAGCATACATTCTGCCAGAGGCATGCGAAATATACAAATGAACATGTTTATGTTGATATGTCAAAAGTGGTAGAGAGTAAAATCAGAAATAGTTTGTGAAGTTTGTGAAATTTGCGTTTTACCCGTAACATGCGGTCAAGCATCAAGCATTTTGTAGTTCATTGAAAGTAAAGGCAATTATTGACGTGTGGCCCACAATTGAATAGTGAAGAAGCGTATAATAAATTAAAATAAGTGATTCCAATTGAATGTGATGATTTGTAGTTAACAGAAATTTAAAAAGTCATTTGTGTGGAGAAGTTTTCCCAAACTAAGGCCTTCTTGCATCCACATTAATTTTAAAATAACCACTTGCGAATATTTAACACCAAACTGCCAAAAGGCCCAGAGTACAATCATTTTTAATCCGATGTACACTTTAGCCAACACAAATAAACTCACTGCACATACAGGCCATTTGTATGTGTATACAGCCACATGAGCAAACTCACAGCATGATTGTCTCCATTGGATTTGGTATAATTTTGAGGTGACCATATCGGCTTACAACATGCCATTGTGGGGGATCTGGGAAATCTCTGGTAGCCACACGAAAAGCACAATATCAACTGCAGGCAACCATTTATTTGGCATGCTGGTGAAGCCCTCGGAGGTGACAAGTACGTTGTACTTTTGCCACACATTCATGTTGGGTCACATCTATGTTCATGTAAGGACATACGAAAAAAAACACGAGCAAGTGCGTGTTTTTTTCCGAAAGAAATTTTAAATTTCTCAAATCAAATCGAATTTTCCAACCACTCAGTGAGGTAGAGTGAAGTACGGCAATTGAATTTTTAGTTCTTATTTTCTTCCATGTTCGAGTAAATTAATTTGATGTCGTGCAAAGCGCTTGCAACTAGAATCTTGCGAAAAACCATATTGGCCAGGCCACAGACTGACACGTTCACTTCGTTCCGGATTAAACTGTCACAACATTTGACATAAGAAGTGCTTGCCATGCAGGAGTTGTACAATTTAATGAGGTAAGTTGAAAAATGTTAAGTCAATAAGTGGGAGAAATTGTTGAAATGGTTCAATTGTGATAGAATTTGGTATATCCTAGAAAGATATTGCTTGAAAATTTAAATACTGTGAGTTAAACAAATCCAACTAAGTACTTGAATATTGTTGGAAAATTTCCTAAAGATTAGCTGGAATTTGCAACATGGTCAGATAAAAAAAAAGACAGACAACAATCTATCATCAGCTACTCTTCATTCCAAAATAATTACTTCCAAATGAATTGTGTGCACTGGCTCATGTCAGGCAATGAATGACTCAGCAAAGACATACTCATTGGTTCTAATTGAAATTAATGAGCGGGCATTTAAACAAAAAATAACTTTAAATACTCACTCTTCCAGTCAAGAGCGCCATTTAACACTTGCAAAACTTCGTAATAGTTTTCCGCAGAGCACTTGCAAAAGAAAATCTGTAAATTATTTGAAACATTTAACAGTTGAAAGGATTGACGTCTGCAGTAAAATTAATTGGCAGGATATTACAATTCGAACCGTCACAAAATGTTTTAGTTAAGTACCAAAGTCGTAGGGTGGATATGGATTTTAAACTGTTCTTTTTGGAGCTGGAAGAAACTACAGTAATTTGTAATTACATATCCACAAATATACTTTCTATCTTAATATCTGCCTTAAACGCATTCGGAGAAACAAATCATCAATCCATAACCGCACCCTCCTCTATCCAAGGCCTTTCTAAAGACTTTATTACAAGCATAAGGAAATATTTTATGTATTAATAACTTAAGTCAAGAATGTTCTAAGCCAAAATGATCATTAATTCCATTCTGTCAAAACCACTAAAGGAAAATGTCTTATATGATTAATTGGCATTTAACACATGATAACAATTAATTGAATGATAATCGCGAATGGGTGCGTGTGCTGTTCGCCAGTAACAGTAAAGTTCAATAAACCCAGGAATACTTTAGTTGGCGCCTTCATATGAAAAACCGCATTAAGACAATTTATGAACTTTGTGGAATCGAGCTTGTCAAAAATTTAAACAAACATTCTGTTTTGCCTGCGATGTATGGAGTAGGTACAGGTTAAATGATGCAGATGTGCTTTGAGTTTGTGAAAATGAGCAATATCGGATAAGAACCACGCCTACCTCCCAAACAAACTGGCCGCCATATTTGTATTATTTTCGTTTATCTTGAGAAATACTCAACCAATTTGGACGCAGTTTCTTTTATTTGGTTGGAAATGATGTCGGGAACGAAAATGGAATTGGAACAAAATGGGTCGGGAAATGGAAATTATCAGTAAATAGTTAAAAACGTTTGATGATAAATTATTCAAAAAACATCGATAAAAAATCGAAAAATATCGAAAAATTATCGATAAAATAGCCGTAAAATTTCTTTATTTTCCTTAGTCTTGTAAAACATGTAGCCGAATCAAATACAAGAATTGGGAATGGAACTGGAACAAAATGGAATTGGAACAAAATTTGGAAATTGATCGAGAAATGGAAATTATCGGTAAAAATTTAAAAATTATCGATAGATTACTCAAAAAAATATCAATAAATTTACAAAAAATTATCGGAAAATTTTTGAAATATTGAAAATTTATCGAAAAAATATCGAATAACTGTTAAAAAAATACAGAAAAATTGTCCATAAAATACCGAAAAATTATCTACGAACGTATCGTATGCAGGGTATTTTAGCTTCGGTCAGACCGAAGATAGTTCTCTTTTTTTTTGCTTTAAGCCATTTTTACAATACAATATTTCGATTGTAATATTACGTCAAACATGTATTTCATATGAAACACTGTTTTGCCAAAGCGACAAACAAAGCTTTCTCCTTAACACTAGAACTTATTCAACTGAAACATTCTCTTTTCGATACGGTTAAGTATAAATACTTTATGAGGCGTGCTTTTATGACTTCGAGTGTGAAAAGTATTAAACTTTCCACATACTTAAGGTTTGAGAGTATTATGAAGTAGGCAACACGATTTGCCAACCCTTTTTTGTAGCATAGGCAACCTCAGCGCTATGCATTGAGTCGTGTTTTGTAAGCGAAAACAACGTATAATCTCGAATTAAATTTGATGGAAAATTCAATGGTAAAATGTTTGCACATCACACAAGGATCAACGCCTGTGAGTACGTGCTCATACTGCTCATGTAGACAATAAAAGGCAATCTGTTATTATGAAGAAGTGCAAAGTCAGCCATAGTATGTACCTTCAGCTTCGTGATTAGAATAAGGTGCGTTGATTTGGAAAGATAAAATTGGATTATCAAATTAATTTTGAGTTCATTTTGGGGTTTCAAAAGAGTTATAGTAAAAATTAGACGGACACACAATACAATTTCGTAGAGCACACATTTTTTGATTAGAGCATCAGAGAAACAAAAACAAAGCTGAAATGAAGAAGCTTTTTCCCCACCTCACCCTAACCTGAGTGGGTGGCTTGATTGCGGTCGTAGTTTTCTTAATTGCATGGCACCGAGTATTTAGAAAGTTTGTCTGCAGTTAGCGTTACGCAGCTGTTAGCATATACAGCGACGAGTGTTTGTAAATTCAATTTCAACTTTTGTAATGTGTTCAGCAAAAATTTTGTTGCCAAAATATGTGGCGAAGTAAGTTTGCATAGCAGTTGTTTTTGTATATTTCTGGTGGAAGCCATGCAGATGCTTTTTTAAACAGACCAGCACGTAGCCACCGCCCCGACAAACGCCCAAGCGGCACCACCCACTAAACTCGTTCAGAGAAATAGTTTTTCGCACAGATTTGGTTAGTAAACTAAAACGTTGCACTGGCACAGGATTGGGCGCTCCCCTGATATGCGTGGTGAAGAAATGTTCACTAAATAAATTCTTTTTTTTACGTTCTCCAAAAAGTTACCATACTCTTAGGTTAAACAAATGTGGCCATAATGCTCCATCGTTACTTGCAGGGTATACATATTTTGCCTGAGTTTAGTTCGATTGTCTATACTCCGTAGACATAAATTGTTGCATGAGTGTTTAATGGGATTGGCTCAATGGTAAATCTCCTGCCAACCTGAAGTTCACAAAAAAGTTGAGTCCAAAGTCAACTGAGAGTGGAGAAAATCCCATTCGGTTGGTAATGGTGTCGATGCAGCACTTCCATTGTCATACAACATTCAACATGAGTGGTGCCTGGGGAGCTTTTGCACTCCATCAAGCAAAGCAGCGACTATTCATTCCTCCTAACGTGAGTCCGGCCAGCAACGATTCGTCGTTCGTTTTTTATCATACCTGTCATGTCGTTCTGGCATAAACTTAATCCGGGGTACTTCACTTTTTTAGCGTGTCACACAAGCATGGCACATTGTTCCACGTTCACGTTTCATATCACACAAATCAGTTGGGCATTTTTATTTTCGTATTTTCTCTTGTTATTTTATGATTTTATGATTTCATAGGAATTTGTAGGAATTTGCAATATTCTGAGCATTTTCCACATTGCTAATTTGAATTAATTTCTTTAATTTCAATAATCAATGGAAGCTGTATGGGAAAATTCCATTATCTTGGGGTGGAAATAATATTTAGGGTTCATATTTCAAATATTTAGCGGTTGTCCGCATTGGAGGAGGGTCACTGGCCGCAGAGGGAAAACAATAAACACTTGAAATAAAATACTTTTTCAAAATTTGTTGTGGGTAGGTGGAGTCCCAAATCTCTGATTTCACTCTCATTATTTTATGCTTCAGCAATTAAATTATATAAATTATATAAATTTCATTTTTGCTAGACGCTTTTTGCCGTTTTTCTCACCCGAACCAATTGACCCACCCTAATGTACATATACGTCAAGGCCTCTACCTAATTTCAGACTTAACTAACAGCCTCTTAACAAAAGCAATCCACAGAAAGTCCCAATATGACGAGTATCTGCTCGTTACCAAATTATTCATGACTTTTTTTCTTCTTGTTGTCACGCCTTGTCGCCCAGAAGAAAATGCTAAAGAATTTGTCCACTGAGAGAGATAGAGAAGGAAAGAAAAAGATAAAATTCTACAAAACAAGGATTCTTCAGTGTTTCCCTTTCGCAGAACTCGTGCACATTTAAAGATGCCAGAGAGCTAAAGTTTCTACTGCGGTTTGTTGTTATTTTTACTGGTTGTACGTAGTGCGTCTTGTTCGTTTTGGTAGTAGTGTGTGACTCCCTTTGGCTGCTGTTGGCACTGATAACCGATTAAAGTGTTAATGTGTAGACGTACATCCGCCTTGAATTGCGTAAGAACTGTTTGGCTGCCCTTTTGGCCGATTGCGGCGACGATTTGTTAATATTTGTTATAAATTACTTTTCTGTGTCACCGCAAAACTTTGCAGTTAATCTCTTGGGATAATCAAGCGAGTAAATGGTTTGTAAAGAGCGACAGGAATTGTCTAGTTACATGAAAAAAGTATTCTGTGAAATTGTGAAGGACTTTCGTGTCGTATGTGCATAAAGTTACAAGCAATCGACATTTGTTTTGGTTTACCACTGTTAAAATAATAAACATAGTTAAAATAATGCTTACCGAAATCACAGATTCGTAACATTCACAGTTTGTCTGGTGACTCAAATATGCACATTTCATCAATATTCTAAACGGCAACCCCAATCAACGCGGTACAACTTTTAATTGTCAACCAACAATTAATTATATTCGCGACAGCACATTTCACACCTGCTGATACTTTGCAACACTCGGGGGTGGCAGAAGTTGTTGAACCTGGTGTCACGTGCACAAGGAGGCACGTGACTGCTCACCTACCATCCACTAAATTTACATTAAAATGTGGAAAATTTCAAATAATAGACGATGTTTATTTATATTTTACCAGAATTTAGGTTGACATAATTTTGAGTTTGTTTTACTTACTTCTTTGCTTTTATTTTGTATTTTTCACAACCTAAACAAACCATTTGTGTACTAAAAAATTGTATTTAAAAAACTTTAGAGCAACAAAAAAATATAAAAAATAATACTAAATGCGGTGGCCAAAATACTGGCCATTGCCAGAAGTTTTTTTTTTTTTTGCTCAGTTGATGGAATTTCGTAACTAAATTTCCATCGTAAATTTCGTAGAAAAGTTCGCACAGCGAAAATTTATAATTTATTTTAATTAATGAGATTTCAACTTTTGGTTTCTGAGGCCACTCCCGCATAGTCCTTTGTGGAAGATGGAAAGCGTAAAGGGATAACGGAATAAACAAATGTTCGTCCTTTCGCAGAATTTCCATTACGTGTATGATGAACGATTTCATTAATTTAAAAGCATTCCTTATGATATTTGGTCTGGATTCAGTGAGCATGGAGCCAAAGTTTTTTTGCACAAAGTCTTCTTAATTTCATCTTTGGTGTTCTTTGGCAGCAAACTACACTGTCTGCAGCAATTGAAAAATTATTTAAATTTTTAAGACAATTAGGTGAGCCTCAGTGGGCACACTGCATTCATTGTGTTTATCCATGTTGACAGCCAATTAACCAATGCAAATAAATATGGTCAGTACAGCTGACTTTCGT
Source organism: Heteromyza rotundicornis (assembly GCA_951394025.1). Taxonomy (NCBI): domain Eukaryota; kingdom Metazoa; phylum Arthropoda; class Insecta; order Diptera; family Heleomyzidae; genus Heteromyza; species Heteromyza rotundicornis. The sequence continues at coordinate 24,451,368 of OX596010.1, forward strand.
AATAAACTTTTTACAATGGGTACCAAATACATTTCAACTAAACGGTGGCCATTACAACTTAAAAAACGCGTTTTCATATAAATTTCCAAGGGTTTTTCCCTGACTGCTTGGATAATGGTCAATTCAACACCAAATCCAAGTAAAAACTTTCCAAACAAATGTAATAAATCTTGAAAGTTCAACTAGGAAGTGCGGTGGCTAGTGTAGTAGTTTCACTTCTGCTTTCACTTTCCAACTAAACTTTGTGAAGTCAAAATATTTTTATTTTGGAGAAACCCGGACGACTTTTCCAACATATTTTATTCTCAAAATATAGCTGGTAAATTAGAAACCTTCTAATAAATATTAAAGCCAAATTTTGTGTGAAACTAAACAGTTGCGGGCACAAACTTTTGCTAACATTTGCTTGCATGTGAATGACTGAGCACGGAGCACAAATTGCTGTTCACTTTCAACAGTCAAGTGCAGATGCCTTGATTTGACTTGCAACGAATTGCATTTCATATTAATCATTTCGCGCTGCCATCTCCTTTCATCAGATTATTGTTCTTCTATAGTTTTCATTTTCCATTATGAACCTTCAATCACATGGACTAGAAAACAGTTTCACAGATCCAATAAAAACCCGCCAAACGAACATATCTGCTGCCGAAGTATCTTCCAAACATGGTTATGAAAATCCATTCCATCAATTCATTGGAGAAAGTCATTTCGCTTCGTGTTGTATTGATTATTTCATGCATTTCCAACAAATCATCGTTTTCCTCCCTTCTGTGGCTGTTAAAAATCTTTCCGTTCAATTCTGTTTGGTAGTGGAGCATTGAGAATTCCCAAAGGAAAGAGAACGATTTTCCATACACCACATACAAACAAAAAGTACGGTCTGCCATAAATATGCTTTATCCGGAAAATCAAACACAAAAGAAAAACTTCCGGCAGTTGGTGATGTTTGGCAAAAACTCCTCAATGCATTTCAAATAGACTCAACAAGTACAATTTTAAATCTTATTCTTCGTAGCATATACCAAATAACCATGTGTGTATATTCGATACTTTTATAGGGAAAGCGGTAATTTAAATTTTGTGGAAATTATGTTTCGAGGCGATAACATAACGCTGACTGTTACTTTAAAAACTATGTTATTTATCCGAGTACCCATTTACTCAATTATGTATTTAAACTTTTCTACACGGTAACAATTTTTTATTTAGTAATTCAACACATTTTAAAACAAAAGATAGTGTGTTTTCTGAACTAGCTACGGGTTGAAATAAGTGGGTACTCGGTGGGTACCCGGAAATTTTGGTTATTTTACTTAAATTTTTTAAGGTTTTGTAAAAAAAAGAATATGCTTTAGTATGAAAATATTTTTCATAATGTTAAAGATTAAAAAGTCAAGAGAATGATACTAATTTTTTCCGGTACCCGGTTTTTTTACATATCTATTAAGGTGTGCCATTTATAAAATTTGTATGCTATAATAAAAATACCAACTAGCAATCAAAGAGTTTCCCTTGCTTATCATACTTATGCTATCTAACTTAGCTAATCCAGAGTATTACAATTTTACATGAAGTCCTTCCATTCCTCCAGAAAAATCCCATGTCCGTTGCACTCTATTGTAGAATGAAAATCGTCTTCATTGTCAATAATCGATAAACTGTGGAAGCTAGCCATTGACATGATATAATGTGAATCACATTGTGTTCTGAATCCCAAAGGCATATTTAGCAATTAATTCACAATATCAATTAGAAATATTTTTCCTTTTCAAAAACTACACAGTTCCGCCATGACGCTCAACGTCAGCACAACCGCTTTGTTGAGTTTAGTCGAAATTGTAGTGCTCGAAAGTGAATTGGCTGCCTTGGTAACAAACATAAGCAATGCTGCTCTACGAGATCAACCATATAACACAATAGTGTACATGAGCAATGAAGACAGTACGAATGCCTTCAGCACGGATGCAATTCTACGTGCGTTGAGTAAGGACAATGGCATGCCTGTATTTCGGTTCAGCGATGATCGAGTGTTTTCGCTAAGGCATTTCTTCAATCGTGAGTTCTTGGTAATAGTTAAATTGGCCAGTGACGCAGAGCAGGATCACCGGTTATTGCAAAGCTTATGGCAAACGTTACGCCAAAACAGGCAAAGTCGCTTGATACTTTTGCTGGATGCTGTTGCCGCTGATGTGGCTTATGTGGAACACATACTGCAGTACTGTTCAGACAATAAGGCCATTAATGCTGTGGCCATTCTGACAACGGTGTTGGAGAATATGATATACTATGACTTGACAATATTTCCCGAGATGAAAGTGAATACCAACGAAATGAGCCTCAGTGCAAATCTCTTTCCTACTCACGTACGCAATATGCACAATCACCCCTTGAAGGTGATCAGTAATCAAATTGACATCAAGTCTTATACGTACAAGGACAACGAAGGCCACCTAATACTGAGTGGTTATATTGGAAAGGCAATTACCGAATTTGCACGCAAGCACAACGCCATACTCACATACCCTCTCATAGACGAACTGGGCACGGGCTTGTACATGGAACTCACTGAAAGTATGGTCAGGAATAATACCTACGACATGGCCGCTGATGTCACCTTGGGTTTCCCCGAACGCGGTTTGAGTTTCAGTGATGTTTACGATTACATGGACTGGTGCATCATGGTGCCCATGGAGAAGGACGTGCCCAGCTATTTGTTCTATGTGATCATTTTCGATTATATTACTTTGACTTTGCTATTGGTGGCCATCGTGGTGACGTCGTTCGCCTTGTCGCTGGCCTTCTCGTTGCGCGGCCACCAAGTGCCGCTGGCGGACTTCATTTTCAATGCCAACATCATGAACGGTTACTTGGGACAATCCTACAATATCGAACGGAAATTTGCGGGCCTACGCAGTGTCATTCATTTGGTAATTTGCCTGGCAGGCATCATCTTTAACAGCACTTACACCACCTACCTGCAAACATTTAATGCGCGCGCACCCACTGAGGCGCCGATTCGAACGCTTCAGGACATACGCGATTCCGGCATGAAGATGTACATGTTCAGCGAAGAAGTGAAGACTCTAAAGATGTACGGTGAATACCCCAACTACAAAGACATCATTGAGGAGGTCAACAACTACAATAAATACTTCGAAGTGCGCGATTCCTTCGACAGGCGTTATGTCTATCCGGTGCCCGGTCATCGCTGGATAGCGTACGAGGAGCAACAGCAGTTCTTCGCGCGACCCGCCTTTCGAATATCAGATATTTGCATTGTTAAGGGGATGGGCATGGTGCTGCCACTGCAGGACAATTCAGTGTATCTACAGGCTATGAATGTGCTGATTGGCCAACTGAATAATGCGGGCCTGGTCGAGTACTGGAAGTCGAGTGTGTTCCTGGAATCGGTGCGTTTGGGCAAGTCCACATTGATCGACCTGAGCGTTGAACGTGTTTTCGAGCCCATGAAACTAGAGGATATGTACCTGCTGATGATCGTGTTTGGTGTGGCCGCTGGCATCATTTCGATATGTTTCTTTATGGAAATGTACTGGCCTGTGCACGGTGTGTACTCGAAGAGAGCATGGCGGAAATTACGAACCTATTTTTGAGAAAATACTTATTGTGAAGCTTACAAATTGGATGGAACTTGCATTTTGACTGTGTGCTATAAAAAAACTTTATCTGTATGATTTGGAACAATACTTCGAACTTTCATAAAGTTTCACCAATAAATTTGAAATACTATTATGAATAGCCCTTCCTTTGGGATTTGGTGTTGGCGTTTGATGGTACTCCTCTATAATGTGTTACAAAAAACATTTCATTCGTCTGGTGGCTTTGTTTACTTTGGAAAGTGTTTGGCGTTCGAGTATTCATATTTCATATGTGATTAAAAATAAATTATACTTTACTGCTGTTGCTATGAGCGTAATAACATTATTACTACAAGGGGAAATAGTTCTGTGGTATTATTTGTTTGCTTAGCATACAATAAAAGCATTGCTAACGATGAGCAAAGTGTATTTCAAAGCATATTGATGGCAGCGATATATAATATTTTCCATTCAATTAATAGCTCGTCTACATATGTAGACAATTTCCCTCACCAATGCAATTCCCCTGTGCATTTAAGACAAGTTCTAGGCCAGCCGCAGTCTATATGAATATAAATTATTTAAACTGCAATATTAATGCACAAAAAAAGTTCACAATAAAGCTCAGTTGCAATTGTAGAATAAATTAAATCCCAGAATCGTAGCTTAGTGAAGCGAGGCACTTTCACCTTTTCGTACGGTTCGTTTCAGTTCTTCTTTGTCCTACATTCACCGCTGTCCAATAGAACCCTTCCGAGCGAAATCAAGTACCTACCTACTGGAAATGTTTGCTAATTCGCTTTACGCCATGATGGCAGCCGATGCTGCGTAAGTCGAAAGCAACGAATTGGAAAATTCAAGATGGTGCAAGAGGACAGACTGCACAGATTACCTGGAGCTGCTGCTGTCACGTAGGTGTATAGCTGAAGCCGAATTATAGTTCACTCCATTCACTTCCTGAAGCATCAAGAGGAGCGTAAGACAAAGACTAACTGAAGAGGGACAACGAAGCGTGCTATGTACATCTTATTTTCAAAATGATGTTTTTTTTGTTCGTATTTTTCCCCTTTTTTTATTTTTCCTTTTCAACCCGGCAAAGGCGTACGCAAATATTTTAATAGAAAAATCCATTGGGGTTTAGGTATTTAGGGCACGTTGTTACACCCTACATTGGAGATGTAGGCTTAATGTATTTTGTATAAGAAATGCAATAAACTTAAATTTCGTTTCAGACTTTCGAACATCCTTGTGACCAAAGTTACTCGCAGTCGATACTTTGAGACATTTGGTTGTGTGAATATTGAGTGTAGTGCCAACAACAAAATCCATTTGGCTCTCTAATTTTGGCTGCGGTATTCTCCGGAGAACGAAAAACTCGTTAAAGCTTACATAAACCCGAATTGAATCCTTTTTATCCTTCCCCCGGAAAATCACTAGTCAACACACAACAACAACAGTCGATAATCCTGTAAAGCAAGCAGTGGCGAAAAGATTTATTTAATTAAGTATTTATTCTTTATGGAACACAAGCAAGTATAATGTGCGAATAAATCGTTTTGTAAAGGCGTAATTGATATTGATGGGTAAAAAAAAGGAGAAAATCATCAAATAGCAACAAGTGAGAGAAATACTTCTCCTATGATTCCACACCAAGTAGGAAATGTTTGTTAAAATTAACTTTTCTTGAATAGCTTTGTTTCACATGGAAAACTTTTTTAAAATTATGAAAATTTTTATGCATAAGCGGGTAAAAGTATAACAAATTTGTAAAACAATTGCAAGTTTTATTAATTAAACGTTACCCGAATGTAACTTTGGCAACTGCAACTGCTAGTACCACACTTTCAAATAATATCATTGTAATTGGTAAATATTTTCTTTCCCGAATTCCATCATCACTAACCCAATTTAAGCATCGAAAATGCCATTTAAGCGTAAAATCGTGTAATCTTAGGAAAGCACAAAAAGGCAAATGGATCATAAAACTTTTACAACTGAATGCATATAAAAGCAAATTCATTTAATTTCAAGCGAATTTTTATTTGGTTAGAGTTAAATTGAATTTTGATGGATAGTTAAATGTTAACATAGATATAATCCATTCATAGGAATATTAGTAGGAGGAAAAAGAGATTAATGTCAGTGGATATTTGTTTTAAATTTGGTAATGTTGTAGCTGATGGATAAAGTCGTCTTAAGAAGGAACTACTACGGAAATTCAGGTGCATTGGAACACCATCGCAGCAAAATATGAGTATGAGTATCTCCACATTACCGAGTAGTTCGAACACTCGTACAGTCTTTTCAACAAAGAGTAACACCGATCATTGGAGAAACATTTAAACAACAGTATACATCCCTTATTACGGCGATGCTCTAAGGAGTCAATAGTACTGGATACTATTCTGTTATCAATCGCACTTCTCTGATCACATTCCACGAGCCTACGATCACATACACACAATACTTTCTTATGCAGATTCGAGAAGTGGTGGTGGCAAAGTATTTCTGGCACCGCTTACAAAGCTTAAGTATGTCACTGATTCTTTCAACACACACGAGATCTGATCGTTCCAATGGAGAACACCTTTGATTAGAATTCCCAGAAAATCGAGAGCAAGCGATTCTATAATATCTACAGCATCTACTTTAAGGGAAGGGGAAGGAATATCCGACAAACGCTTGTGCTAGCAATAAAATCGACCGAAATCAGTCTCACCTCTCCTGTTGGAAAACAATTATCACAAATCAAAGAAACTGTGTACTGTGTGCGCCTCATTTTTTATAAGGTTTCCCAAAATAGTCATCGTCACTCCATCATACAGATTCGGAGTATTACAACCTATAATAATAATTACATTCCGATAACTATGCACTAACAAAGCCCATGAACAAGGAAACCAAAACAATGAATTGGAGCAATTGTTTAATGAGTCCACAACGAAAGCCTACAAAACTTCAGTTCACTGTTCGTAGAGGTTCATTCACAGTACTTTTCTCCTTATTCGCACTGAAATTAACTTTTTTCCTTCGATGCGAACAATAGCAGTTCTGGCAAAAAAGCGAAACGATTCCGCATTATTCGTTAGTTTCCTCATACTAAATCCTTTGATTGTTTTGCAGATTTCCATCGCAGTTGCTGGGCAAATGTTGATCTCTTCTTGTGGCCATCCAGTAGAAACTTTTGATGTAGTTTTAATTAAAACTCATTGTGAGTTTGAATAAATAGGCTTTGGTATTGAGAGCTGATTGGAAACATTGGAAACATTGGAAACATTGGGCCGTTTTCGCAGTTCATTTTAATTAATTTAATTTGGTCCGAGTTTGAGATTTACTCTTTCTCCTTTGCTATAATGCTATTACTGTTTGTTGTTGTATACAATAGCAATAACAAAAAATCAATGGCAAATCAACTCACATTTCGAATTGAAATTTTATTAGACCAAATTCAATTGGAATAATTTTAATCAATTTATTCACTTCTTCACTTTATAAACGATGCGTGATACCAATTAAATTATTCACCATAATGTGAATATTTATGTCTTTTTTCGGTTTGTTCGCTAACATTTTCGAATTCATCAAAAAGTCGTTGTATGGTCGGCCATTAAACCAAAATAATAGCATGTGGAAATTGATGGTGGACTATCCCTTCGAACCTAAAATCCGATGAAAGGGACACACACACACTCACACACAAATAACAACACTCGAATAACAACAACAACTTCAACTCATAATTCTACAACAACAGTTTGTCAGATACATTGTAACGCACAATGGTTGAATGATTGGATGTGTCCAAAAAAATCTGAACAATTTCATCACCAAACATTGCGTCTACTGGAGCAAAGTAATAACTTGACGCTACTGTCATATTGCAGTAAAACCACGGTAAGCTGCTTTCCGTGGTAACACCAACAACAGCAGCAACATAACAAATGTTAAATTGGGTTTACTTTCCCACCAATACTTGCAGAGGCCCCACAAAGCAGCAAACACATTGCATGCTGCCAGACCGAAATGCTCACAAATTATTTCACAGTCGCTTAGGCAGCATTTTTTTCAAACATAGAGAGAGTGTTTTGGCAGACCGCAATAGCTCAAATTGAGCTTTTGGAGCGCATGCCTCTCTGAGATAGTTGAACTATGAGAGAAGCTCAACATGTAATAACATTGCAAAAAAGCTTCAAGAGATTCTGCAAAATGATGGAAGAGTTCCCTTTCAATAATGTTGCTCATACGCCATGTGGTGCTCATTGAATATTTTCAATCTAATCTAATGCAATTGTTTCGATTTTACTCTTGCCGGCCAACTGAACGAAAACTCTCTTTTGCTACTCACTGTTATTGGACTGCTTTGATATCCAACAATTGTTTGTGCAACAAACCCAAATTTTTTTTTACTTGAAGGCATCATTGTAACCACTATTGCTGCTGTGGTGATGCTGTTTGTCTGAAGCCATTGTGGCAAAGTGAATACCGTGACGCCGCCGTTCGGTATCATTAAGTTTTTCTACGCATGTTTTCGCAAACCGCATGTACAAAACAAACTCTGTGTTACTGACCTAGTTGGGCGCAATTGTCAAAGGATAAGTGTCAAGTTCCTTCAAACTGAAGAAAGTGGATAAGAACAAATTGTGTGTGAAAATACAAAAATTTTAAAAGAAGATTTGTATAAATTTGCTATTTGGAATACGGTGTTTCCATGAAAAGTATTTGTGGGAAATGTACACGGAAATTGTGAAAAGTGTGAAAGTGCACAATTGTAAAAGAGCAAAATGTTAACTTAGTTCTTTCGAAACAGACTTAAAATTGGAAAAACGTTCCTCAAAGGTGAGTGCGCGTTTTTTTGCATAACATATGTCAAAGGAACAATTTATTCAATTGGAGAAAGCTGTGGTGCACTTTTATTCCAAGAGGAGTCTGCACATATACCCTAATATAAACCTATTACAACGACAGACACAAAAATAAACGTGTCTCACATTATTGTGTATTAAAATTACTCATACGCCATGTATAACATTATGCAATAAATATGGGGTCATAGGTTTTCAATAAGGTATGATCATTGTTTTCTATTACTTCACGTTTACTTAACATCGTCCCAAGTGATTTTTTCGATGCCAACTCTTGTAGCATTGATCTTCGCCACTGTCTACTTACCTATTTCCATTTTATCTTTTGGGTTCTTCGCGGGTGAGCTCGCAAATCGATAAAACTGATCATGTTGGGCCAGAATATTTCACATAAGTTCCATTGCCATACAATATGGCTATGGATCTTCTCTTGAGCGATTGAGTTCCAAGTATTTCAGAATAATATTTTATTCTCTTCATGGCACAGTTGAATACGAAAAACTGTGAGGTATGACCACATTTTTCCGATTTTTTGCCATTTGAAACTACGAACTTTGTACTGAGGTGACACATTTGTCTTCCTGCAACAGCAGCAGGACACAAAGGAATTTACCATATCTTGGGGACACGAAAAACGAAACAAAAAACTTCCTTGTTGACGTTGTTCCCGAGGGGAATTGTGACTGGAAATCCGCAAAAATTGTCAGAGCTAACAGCATAAATAACAGCCTTAAATGCGGCACAGATGAGTGTAAGTACATCATTAAAGGCTACGCACACAAAAACACACAAGACGAATAAGCTGAAGACGAGCTTCTAACCGAACGGACAGGCAGACAGAATATCACCACACTGACGCTGGTGATGCAGGATTCCCCTAACGAAGAAAAATTAAAAAAAAATGTGAGTTTCAAACCCTAAATGGCGTATACATTGTCGGTAGTTGGTGCGATGCGACAGGATGTAAATCTTTTTTAATGGCCTCGAACAATACACTTTTGTTGTGTTGTTACTCTATGTGCTGCATGATGTTGCCTGGTGACGATACACTCTGCGATGATGTCGCGCAGAACATAGTATGCAGCCGCTTCTGGCGGATACAACCTAACTAACTCGACAAAATTAACAAATTGTTGAAGACTGGAAACTGTGAATGCGGAACAAAACACCAACAAAATAAACAGCCTGACAGAGCACTGCAACGAAAAACATCAGCAACAACAATGTCCAGGGAACAATTGTCCATTATAAAATGACTGCATAAAAAAGCATTCGGTTTGCCGGAAGTGATGGAAGCGCTGGAAGTGACCAATTCCAATTCTTCGCCTAGCATGCCAACACCATATAAATATTTATTTTCGGCCCACACACAATCCGGCATTCAAGTTTAGTGAATTGTTTCTATTTCACGAAAGGACAATTCCATGGAATATTTCATCATATATCACGCTCTTGGTCAATAACACTCTTAAAATCTTTTTTTTAAACTAAATAAAGCAGGGCAAGTGTTTTCTGCATCCTACACATTTATCAATTTCTTAATTGTCATACAATCAAATTATCACAAGGAAACAGGAAATCATTTTTGAATAATCCACTCTAATTTTTAAATAACCATCCGAGAATATACACCATTTATAAACCAAGACCTCGTATGCTGTAAAAAATGTAAGCAAAATATTGTGCGACTTCACCCAAGAAAGGACATTTGCAGTTTATCATTGCCGACAGTTTGCCGCTGTGCGTCAGTTGGGCGCTGCTGGAGAATATTCCCCAAAGCAAACTGTTTTTTTTGTCTTTTGAAGTGGTTGGGCTTTTAATGTAGATGTGAACTTTATTTTCATTAACTCACACAATGGTCTTGTCCCTCTCGTGTGGCCCAAAATTCCAAATAATTTTTTTTGAAGAATTTAATTCAATGAAAGCAAAGTCATAAGCAGGAAAGATTGAAATATGTCCAAAAAATCAGAAAAAATGTATGCCCCAAAAAATAGCAAAATATGTCATCATTTAAGCATGAAATAAATTTAAAAAAAAAGGTTAAAATCTGCCCAAAAAGCTATTGAAAAATGTCATAAATGATGACTCATAATATATCCAAATCTGCCAAAAGGTTGTAAAAATGTTAATATTGTTGAAAAGGCATGTATTTGCTTATATGTAATATGCATATACGGAAGGATCCTTGAATTCACATTCGAATTAGGGTAAACTGGAGTAGCTGTGACCTTCCGGCACATTTGTCTTTGGAGTTAAGATGTCCGGAAGTTGGTCAAACTAATACGACAGCATGTGTTTTGTGCTTCAGCAGCCACTAGAGAAATTTGTGAAACCATTTGAAATGCTCTAGCCGTCGTCATTCACACATAATAGGTGTTGAAAATATCCTTGTCAAATGCTCAGCCTAAAAAGTAAAGAGTGGTCCCTAGTAAGGACACATTTAACGTAGGTGTCATAGCTACCCCAGCTACCCCAGCTTCCCCTACTTAGCTGCCTTTCATTTCTGCTATGGTCTTGTTTTCAATAAAAACAAAACTCCTGAACAACTTTGCAAATTCAAGAAGTTTTCGAATGCCTATTAAGAAATTTTATTTATGAATTCATTGAAACGTGGAAGTTGTTCAGCTGGAGTGTTGCGCACTTTTCCCTGTTACGTTTCCTGAGCCTACCTGAAATGAGTTGTGCACCTCTTTTGCTTTTGGCAGCTGTTATTGAAAGTTTTTCATCTCTAACTTGTAGCGTTGTGCAAATACACACACTCAGGCAACCAAGGAGTGCCCACTAACAAGTTCTCAATATAGTACACATCTTCGAGGAGTATGGTTTTCAGTTTTTGCCAATACAAGGTTCGGTTTGCCAGAGTACTTCACATATTTATGTTTATTTAAATTCATTTTAGCTGTGGATGGTTGGACAAATCTTATAGAATTTCCATTTATGAACTGATTGTTCACAAGATTCCGTATTTTTCACTAATACCCTATTTTATTATTTTTATTGTATGTAAAATGATCAGTGTTATTCACTCTAAATGCACACTATACCACAAGCATATGTCTGTAAATACATAGAATAATTAAGATTCTTAACTTCTTTGTTTTTTGCCCTATGCTCTTCCATGTAGGTTTAGTCACACTTGGTTGCGACGTACTACCTGCTCTTATGCACTTGCGGTTTGCTCTGTCACTGGTGCACCACAATGTGCATATGTGTTGAAGTAAGTTTCACTTTGTAGCCTTGAACCGCGCGTTTCAGGCTGAACCACTCACAAAATGTTTGTACTCCAACAAATTAAGGTGGATACGTGTTCTCATTAAACGAGCTCACTGGCTCACTGTATATGGCAAAGCAAACCACACCCACACACACACACACTCAAGCCACTTCTAATCCCTTCTGGGCGAACATGAACTTCGTTGATGCAATTACTCCTAGATGGTAGGAGCCTTAATTTTGGTTTGTTACTCTTAATTTCTGTCAGTTTCGAGTTTATGTAATAAGTGGATGAAGTATTTCAGGAAAACTTTTTCGCGTTTATCATTGTTTTAAAAGGCCTCATTGCATATGGGTTGGTAAGACTAATAACATATGCACTTAGTGGAAATAACTTTTCTAATGGACAGGCAATAAGAAACACAAAAGGACAGACACAAGGACAGACAGATCTGGCCAAATATCTCTTTTATGATTAATGATTTCAAATTCGTGGTTAAGCTTTAAACAATCTGTTGGCGGCAACTTTCCTATTAATTTAGTTCTAATGATGTTTTAATGTACATCAAAAAAGTCAAACATCCGGACTACTAATGAATCGCCCTAATTTGCATTTAAATCCAATTCTGGTCGGCAGATATGCATTGGGGTGCTACCAAAATTGACAGACCACATATTAGCTAGCCTATAGAAGCCAATAACAATTGCAAAAATTACATTCCAATTACTAACAAATTTGTATGGGAGCGTAGGTTGCCTTAATTTTAATTTATCATGAACGTCAACAACAAACCGTTATCTTAACATTTTCAAGTTTATTTTTCTGCAATTTAAATCAAAAATTGTTCTGTTCCTAAGAAAATTTTACGATTTTTTATGGTCCACCCTAATGTATACCTCAAATCCTTTTCATAGAACGAATATCCATTTGACCTTAACATTCTTATCTGTGTTGCGAGTTGGTAGTGGCTACAAACATTAAACTTTGCCGAGAACTTTCACAACTAAATAAATAAAACCCAAAATGGTTTTGAATTTATCTACTCAAAGTGAATGCCAAACTTTAACCACTTTTCTTTTTTTTTTGCAAGGCTTCTGATTCAAATTATAACCCGCCAAATATTTATCATGAAAAATTGTTTAAATAGGGTGCGGTGCGTGTGGGTGTGAGCAAAGTACACAACTGCAGTTGGGATTTTAATATGAGATTGTTCGTAGCTAACTTTTCTGCATAATTTCTGATATTGCATTCGACAGTGGGTGGCTAACATCCGTGATTTTAAAAACATAAAAGTCTGAAAAGTTTAACATTGAGAACACACAAGAGCAATTACATTTTCTGCATTAATGTGCATGCTTAACCTTGAAATGTGAGATGGGATCACAACTGAAAACATGTTGTATTCATGGAAATTGGATATCAGATAAAAAATCCTCTCAACTCAAGGTTGTGGGGAATTTTTTATTCAGCAAAAAAAAAATGGATAAATGTTCACAACGGTATTCTGCTTATACATTGAAGGAGCAATGTAATTAACAATATTGAAATGGGTTGAGAAAGTTTCTCATAATAAAATACAACTGGGCGTATGAGTAACATTTATTAAGTAAGATGAGAAATTTTAAAACATTTTAAATGCAAAAAACTGATATAATGTTGGCAGTCGGATTCAATGGTAACGATAACTTTTCCTTGACTGAGTTGGTTAAGCGCATGTCTAATATGTATCATTGTCTGAGAAGTGAGAAAACCAGTTTTCCTCTAAGTGTATTCAAATGAAACGAAATTTCATTCCGCACATTTGCATAGAAATCGGAAAATTTTCCACTGATGCACTCGGAAAGGCTTCTTTTACAGGCACCACAAAGAAGACGAACAATGTCTACGAGCTCCTCTTCACCGATTCATACAACCAAAACACAGCACTACACTCTGATAGTAGCACACGCGTGACTAGGCTAAATGTCTAAAAACTTCAACTATTAAATTTTGCCTTGACATTCTGCCATTCCAAGAGTATTCCTTGGAAGCACATTTAGAAAATAACAAAAAAAAAAAAGAAAAAAAAATTGCCGCCAAGTTAACGACATAACAAGGATTTTCTCCCTCACTCAACACGAAACTTTTCAGGCTCACTGGGAAACGAAAACTTTTTGCAATTATCAGAACCGGAAAAAAAAGTGCTACAAGCTTCGAAGCCAGTCACAAGAGTGAGGCTCAGCCTTCGTTGCACTCAGTCATTGTCAATTTTTCCCGTCTTCAAAAGTACAATTTTTTCTTTAAATTGAAATGCGGATTATTTGTTGCTGACATATTGATACACAAATTAGAGGATTTTTTCCAGTTAATGAAAACTTTTATAACCGCAGAAGCGACGGTCAACACAATACCCTACTCTTGTGAGTGTGGTTGCTCATTGTCGGTCTAAGACATCCAACCTCACTGACTTCAAAAGATGAAAAGGAAATGGGAAAATGTCAGGAAGGAAGGTGGAAATTCTAATTGGTGGCATGAATTGGTAAATGAATGAAAGTTAATTCATAATGGCCCACGCTCTAGAATACTTTTAAACAATTTTCACACAATTTTATTAAACAAATGTTGAGGAATTAAAATCCAATCATTCTGTTAACAACATTAAATGTCAACAGTAAATTTTTTTTTATTTAAAAGTTTCTCTCTAAATGTTTATTCAATTCCAAAAGCGACATCATGGTATGCAAATACACACATACAACGCCAATTAGGCTTACTGCAGTATCAACTCTTACTAAATATTTACGAAATAAATAAGCCTTCCGGGGTGTTTGAACACAAATTGCCATAAAATGGAAGGTATCCGTAATTTATGATCCAGCTGAAATTACACACGACTGTATATGTGTGTTTTAACGACATGCACAACATGATGTACAGTGTCACCAGTAAGACACAAAACATAAACCACCTGAAAACATTTTCAATGTTTTTTATACCCCCACACTCACTGTGGCAGGGTATACTCACTTTGTCACAACGTTTGTAACGCCCATAAGGAGCCGTGTCCGGTATGGAAAAGTATATATATTCTTGATCAGTATCACCTCCTGAGTCGATTTAGCGATGTCCGTCTGTCTGTCCGTCTGTCCGTCTGTCCGTCTGTCCGTCTGTCCGTCTGTCCGTCTGTCCGTCTGTCCGTCTGTCCGTCTGTCCGTCCGCACGATAGCGGTCGCAGTTTTGGAGATATCGACTTGAAACTTTGGGTACATGTTTTTCTCGTGAATACTGAGATCAAGTTCGAGAATCAGCCAAATCGGACAAAAACTGGGCGTGGCTCCCATACACCGAAAAAAAAGGTAAAAATTTTTTATTGTTGTATTCGATTGGAAATGTTTAGAAACGTATTTTTGACATGGTCCGAGGTTCCGAAGCCACATATATAAGGGTCTAAATGGGGTCTTGAGACCAATTTTTTTTTTTTTTGTGGATTTAATTGGAAATTTTTAGAAATGGATTTTGGACATGGTCCGAGGTTCCGAAGCCACATATATAAGGGTCTAAATGGGGTCTTGAGACCAATTTTTTTTTTTCGGTGGATTTGATTGGAAATGTTTAGAAATGGATTTTGGACATGGTCCGGGCTCCAAAACCACCTATAATTGGCTCAAAATAGGGTCTTGAGACCACATTTTTATATGTTCGAGGTACTTCTTCCTACTGTGTGGGGGTATTTCAGCTTCGGTATAGCCGAAGATAGTCCACTCTCTAGTTTTTTATTAATTTTGTGATTTTATTTCAATTAACAAATTTTAACAAAAAACACCACCCTGATTTAACATAATGCAAGTACATAACCCTGTGAGGAGTCAATGTCAAACACTTGAGTATTAAACAGTCTTTCATTCACTCCCAGAAATGGTTTTCATAAATTTTGAAATTGTTTTTCTACATTCTTAAATTTGTTTCTATGACAATGCTAACTCTGTATGTGAACATACATATAAGCTGTACTTATACACAAACATCCACTTACGACGGTATGTGGCTAGCCAAAAGCAACCATAAACGCACACAGAAGATGTAATTGTCTCCCTTATATTAGGTAAGCCAAGTTGTAAGCTGCTATGGCTTACAACATGTATTTGTTGTTGTTAGTATTAGTGTTGTTCTTGGTTACGGGCAAAGGAGAACAGACCAAGCGAAACATAAACTACGAATGGCTTAATGAAATGAAATGCAAACACTTCTTTATTACGAGCGAATCGAAGCTGAACAGATTTTCACATTTTCTACTAACACCATTTACACACGCACTCACATTCGTTCACATACACGTAGAAATAAATCATATAACATTTTTTTTAATAAAATGCCTAGAGTCGCTTTGAAATCGAATTGCTAAAGGAAGAAGAGAGTCCAGTTTGATTTACTGAATTGGCATTCGAGTGAAAGGAAACATTGTCTATTAGCTTTGGTCAACTATCGCGTTCATATGCAAACAAAACTATCTAACAATGGCCAACCACTTAATTTTGTATCTTTCATTTGAATGGCATCGCTTGGGTCTCGTGAACATGTCGCATGACGCATCAAATTGTCATATCCTACGTCCAATGTTTGTGTATAACCTACATAGAGTAGTGTGCACTGTTGCTTCTACGATGACGTTGATGTTGATGATATGTGTCGATGATGGATTTACGGCACGGGTATTTGTACAATTGCCTTTAGCTGCAATAATTCGTAAACGAATGCATTGGATGGACACTTTATCATTTGTGCTATTCCGAAGGCAATCAATTTAGCGTTTCTGTTGAATTGTCCATCCACTAAGCAGGGCTTAGGCTATAATTTACAGGAACACAATGATTACACTGTCTGCTCAATGCAAGGGTGAAATAATTAAAATAATGAGTCTTGCAAAAATATTACTTTACAGCTAGTGGCAGCTCTGATGAAGGCACTAAGAGAAACATACAAAATTTCGCACGAATATTTCTGAGTTCACCGTATACAGTGATACAAAGTTAAAAATAAATAAAAAATTTAATGCCTTGCTGCACATTCACACTTCACGCTTTACAGTCTTTCAAAATCTATGACTACCTTTTTCTGTATCTGATTGAGTGCATCCTGGCCCACAAGCTTAACTCCGTATACAATCAACGTTTCGGTTGAAAGAAGTAATTGGTTTTAGGTCAAAAGCAGCACAAATGCAGGACACTGCTGAAACCAAGCAACAAAAACCAAACCCGAAGAGGAAACTAAAAAAATAAAATGTTCACAATTTAATTAAAATATCTTATTTGTATTGTTTCGTTTGCAACTATCCAAGGTTCGTTCCAATTACTTTTTTAGATTGTTTTTGTTGTGGCTTTTAAAGGTGAAAATGATTTTGAAATTAAAAAAAAAAAACTAGGCACAAACACATATACAGCGAAAGGAAATCGAAATAGCTGACGTCCTGCATTCTACCATTTCAGTATTTACTGTCATGCTGTTGTATGTCGACCAACAAAGTAAACAAATTTTAGGGGTTTTGTGACTTTTATTCCAAAAAAAAATCAGCTTGGCAATGAGATCTTAGCATGCAAGGCCTTTGCTTATTTGAAGGCTGCCCTGCTACCAACTACTTTAATCAAATTTTTCTCTAATCAAGCTGATTTGATTGATTGGTGAAATAGACTTGTGCATCGTATCGCATATGCTTGAAACCCAAATTCCAATTACTGACAAAGATTGGAAATCATTTCGTTTGGCAATTGGGTGTAGTGTGCCTGAACTGAACTGCAATGAACTTCCCTGCTGATCTTTAATGGAAAATAATGATTTGTTTGTTTTCAAAAGTTTTCATCAAAACGAGTAACTTTAGAACTTTTCCATTTACTCTCCACTTCATTTGAGTAAATTTCTTTCACTTCTTGTAACTTCTTCTATGAACAAAAAGAAAATAACTTGAAACATTCACAAGTTTTATGTTGACAATGAATGACCAGTTGAGTAGAAAGTGAAAGAAATGGTAAACTTTCCTCTGGTGCATTTATTATAGCAATTCAACACTTAATACTTGGTAACTTAACTGCTGCCACTTAAGTCTTAAGGGCACTTAATAGTATTTTTTTATATGGACTATAAAAGGAAATTCATCAGACCGACCATCGTAACTAACAAAAAATGAAAAATCCACACACAAATAATCGACACAAAAGGCCTTTTCGTCTCATTTGTGGTTAATTAAAATGATTTTTATGGTTCCCTAGCATAAGTTGAAAAGGTGGCATAACACATTTAACTCACTTCGACACCGACAATAGTCACGCACCAACCATTGTTGGCATCTACGCAAATCACAAATAACAAAGGCAGCACCATTAAGAGGGAAGCAGCATAATGCGGTGGTCATTTAATTGTTAATTACATACATCAAAAGGAGCTTGCGGGTAGACTGTGGCAAATTCTTGAAAGAAATTCCAGCACTAAACATCGTAAATTTCAACTAACTATGAATATAAATGAAAGCACAGAAATAGTTAACAGATTTCAATGCTTCAGTGCGGTAAAACGCGGAAAAGAAGTTTCATTTCCATCGTAAAGGCCAAGGCCACCATCATCATTCAATGTGGCATTGCTGAACTCCTGACAGCTGATTCTGCTGTTGAACATTTCTCCTGTGTGTGCTTGTGAATGGCAGCCGCTAAAATGCTACATTTGATCTACTGTCCCAATGCGAGCATAAAGAAGCAAATCCTGCAAATCCTGCATATGCCTGTCTGTCTGTCGTTGGGATAAATCTCAAATAAATTCTCCCACTCCCTCTCTCTTTCTCTCTCTCTCTGCTTATTTTAAATAAGCGCATGTGCCTTAAATCAATTCCCCTTGAGTGTTTCGCAAATATTCTCTCTGCCAACAAATAAAAATAAGTTTTTCTTTTGTTTTACTTCGAACCGTCAAATTTGAAATCAATTTGCGACTTTTTTTTAATATTATTGGTATTTACTGGGAAATTCTCCAGCCTGCCAGCTATTGATAAAAGGCAATATTTTCTAGTAAGAAGTTTTAGGTATTTCTGCAGGCCATTTGTGATATGTTACTATGCTAATTTCTATTTGAGGAAGCAACGAAATGTTTTATGCTATTTTTTCCATAGGATTTTTCGTGCGTATTATATATGTAGCTCGTATACTTTACAAGTTCATGCGGCAATGTGAGAAGTCAAATGTTTATTGTTCATCGTTCCTATTACCTTTTCATATGCCAAGTTCCATGTTTAAGTCTACCAAGTATATTTGTGTTTTCTAAATCTTCCATTTCCACTGCATTCTCAATGCATTTCAAAATGTTGCTCCAATTCCATTTTGTTTCAGTGGGAGTCATTTCGTTCCCAACATCATTTCCAAATCAAATACAAGAAAAGGCTTTAAAAGGGGTCGCCTCCATATGGCGTGTCACTAGTGTGTCTAAGTACAAAAATCACTTTGCAAAAACAGTGCACTCACTTGTCATTTTACTGATGGAATCGCTAGGGTAGTGACAAGGAACACTGGTGAGGTAAAAAAAAGGTAAGCTCAAAACCAATGCAGCTCGTTTCCGAAAATTAGCCAGCGCTTTCGTTGTAAAAGATTGGCAACACATGGAAAAGCAAAACTTTAGGCACAGCCTTTTGCGGATATTACAAAGTGAAATGTATGCAGTCTGAAGGCAGTGTATTTGCCAGGGTTTATGTTGCATTTGCTTTTTTGTGTATATTCTCTTTTCATTCAACTCTTCTGATACCTGACCAAAGGAAAGCAATTGAAGACACCGCTCAAAAAACTTCTATTGAAGGCTTCTTCGCTACTCAAGCGAATAGCAAATCATGATATTGAGTTCGTTTGGCTCTGCAACAGTTTGTTCAATTTCTGCAAGTAATTGGTATAAGGGGTTTTAGGGTTCGGTGAATGGGATGTCAAGTCCAGAATATGTGTTCCGGTACATTTTCCTTTCGTTCGTGGAAGCCATTATAATAAGTCAACTTTGACCAAATGAAACTTTCGCTTTTAGTTTCACAGTCCAACCAACCGAAAGTATTAAAGGGAATTAAATATAATAGCATAACAACAATATAACAGTAAGGCACTGTAGCACTCAGAGAAAAAAACAAACAAAGTAAACTGAGTACATTTTAAAACATTTTCTATTGTTGGTGAAAATAGCATCCGCACAAGTAAGCTCACTGGTGCATTGTTAACATTCATGCACTTTCTGACTTGCCCTGGGACTGAGTCTGTATCTGAGTAAGCGGAATTTAATTATGAAACCGTGAACAACACTACACGAACTTAAACATGAAAATAACTTATAAATGCTTTTTATCACTCGTAACTCTTGTACATTAAATGAAACACCTTCTGGTCGCAGGCACTTAACAAATTGCACTTTCTGCAGACCAACGAGTGCCAAACGAATGGCATGGCGACAAGTGGAAAATGCGCACCCAACAAGTAAACATATCCTTTATGCTGTCTCTAACAAACCATGAAATTCCTACTTAAAAGTAGTCACAAAGTAGCATTGCCACTTCGATATTGGTAGAAAGTGTAATGCACGAAAGTGCACAAATGCCGCTTGTTTGTAATTTCAAATTTATGTGAAGTTATGGCCAGAGTCATAAAGTGTTTTGTTGGCAGTGTGCCGAAGTAGAAAATCCATCTGTGTCAAGTTCTTAAGGTAGCAATCCTTGCGATTGTTTATTTATTTGTTAGATAATTAATTGTCGACATTTTTGTATACACAGCACACTAGTGTCCAAGCGATTTGAACGCTTATGTCGGAAACGAAATGGGAATAAAACTGAAACGAAATGGAATTGAATTAAGATTTTCAAATGAATCGGGAAATGAAAATTTTTGTTACAAAATAGATAAATTTTCGAAAAGTTATCGATAAAATTATCGATAAATTTTATAAAAGTTATCTATAAATTTTCGCAAAATTATCGATAAATTTTATGAAAGTTATCAATAAATTTTCGAAAAGTTATCGATGAATTTTATAAAAGTTATCGATAAATTTTCGAAAAATTATCGATAAATTTTTTAAAAATGATCTAAAAATTTAAAAAAAAATATCGACTAAATAACAAATGGAATAAAAAAACCTCAAAAAAATGGTCTAAGAAGTTACCGTACTCGCATGTGCAGGACAGAGGCATTTCAAGCTATAGCGAAAATTTACGAATGCTTGACGAATTTTTTTAACTGAAGTGGATAAAATGTGTTTAAAATCTGAAGCACACTTTTGTACAAATAAATATATCTGCGTGGCCTGTTTATAGGGAAAAATTTTTAATTTTATTTATTAAGCACGTTCAACGCTTTGCGAATAAACAAGATTTTCAATAACACTAAGGTAATCGCATTAAATCGCCTACGAATTTGTGCGAAATCATAATTTTTACGTGTTAATTGTGCAACGCTGAAATTCCATTGAAATATGGTTTTTACTAGAACGTCACAGCGCAAAAAATACGGTCACTCACAAATTAAGCTGTGCAGCCAATAAATATGCATATGAGTTCATACATGTTCAGCGATATGTAAAAAAAACATTCCACTTACCACAGTTTTCCATTTCAGAAATAAACAAAAAACCACGCAAGGTTTGCCATGACAACAGAGGGCAACTCATCTGCCATGGTGGATGTACCACATAGCAGTGCGGATAAGCACGCACACACACACAGTTGTTTAGGTGATTCCAGGTTAGTAGGCTGCTAACCAACCTACATATTTATGGCCACATGCTTTTGTTTTGTGGACACAAAAAGAGTTTTTGTGGAAGAGTATGCATCAGCCTTGGTTTGGGTAATGGTGTTTCTTGTATTGTTTACATTTACCATGCTACATTGCAGTATTTTGTATTTTCGTGTTGCATTTATTTGCAAAGAATGCAAATAGTATTTGTTACTTATTGATGAGCATTTAAAGAAATTACCTTCTCCTTCTCTTCTTATGGTAAGACAAAAATTTCAATTGTTAATTTAAACCTATTTGTATTTCATAAAGCATTTTAAGGAAATTAATG
Organism: Heteromyza rotundicornis; assembly: GCA_951394025.1. Classification (NCBI taxonomy): domain Eukaryota; kingdom Metazoa; phylum Arthropoda; class Insecta; order Diptera; family Heleomyzidae; genus Heteromyza; species Heteromyza rotundicornis. The sequence continues at coordinate 24,473,087 of OX596010.1, forward strand.
TATTGTAAACTTAATATTTGAGGACTACAGACAAATAACCCAAAGCATGCAAATAGTTAAATGAAACACTGAATTTATTGCTTTGTGGACAAACACATTCCGCAAATATTGTTTATTTGCAGAATTTAAGCTTTATTTGCTATCGCCTGCATATATGTATGTAAATAATGCATATGAATGGCCTTTAATGATTTTAATTACTGTAATGAACAGCAATCGCAGCATAAGATTGAATAATTGGACACTGGCAGCACTTTAGTAACTGAAATAATCAATTCATTCTACGGTCAGCAATGTGCAACAGAAGAATAAATATAAAGTGTGCTCCACACACACTCATGTGCAAGTACTTATTTGCCATTAACCACTTACGGTCGATAAAATGCTCACCATTTAATGATACAAGCGTACGTCACATTGAATCGACAGCAGCAGAATTCAGTGTGAACACTAAGGGTTATGATTACTGTTATTATTTAATAATTTCCATATTTATGGCATTCATCAGAAGCAGCAGCAACAGCAACAGCCAACACACAATACAAGCGAACATAAAAACATGAAAACAACAAAAATAAATGTCAAAAGTTCATTGCCACGCTTCATTAACTTTCGGCCTGTGTTGGCGTGAATGCATGCATGCATGCGACACTATGTGCCCAATGGTGGCGGTTACAACCGGCAGCAGATTCCTCATTTTGTGGTCCGCTTTCGCAATTCCAGTCGTCATTGAATATTAAATTATTTAAATAGTCAACATACGCCCTTACCCCATCGACATTTCAAGTTGCTTCACCACCATGTTCGCAGCGATAAAGTCCTTTTGTTTTGCATACGACGCAAATAGCGGGGAAATGTTTGTGTATTTCGGGTGTCGTAAGCGTGCTGGCGGGACTGTGTTGTTAATTAAATTTAATGTGTTGCATTGTTTTCGCTGGAAATGATGATCCTTTGGCAATTTAATTTCATTTATTTTTGTTTTTGTTGTGTTGTGTTGTTTTTGTTTTTGTTTTTGCAGCATTTTAATTTCACTTGCAAAAATTCAGTGTCGGCACAAATTAATGTCTACCGGCTCAGCCATGCGCTAATATAACATAGAATGTGTTGATTCCGCACATTTTATGCGGGAGATAAAAATATTGTGAAATTTTGTATGTAATCTCAAATCAAAGGTTGAGTCATGCAAATCGCTTCCATTTAATCGAAATTATTCAATTAAAGTTGGTATAGTATCCTCGCACCTCAGTGATTCCAGCTGGTGTGAAAAATTGCCATCAATTCACTGGAGCTGTGGTCAGTACAGAAGACTACTTTTCTACGATTGACAAATTTGCTATCAGACATTTTAAATACCTAAAGGGCGGGGCACTTACACATTCGATATTATACAGGTTACACTGAATAATTATGCCAATAAGCAAGAAGAGGATTCGTTTGGTCCTTTGATCTCAGGTCTGATCAAAATTGTGTCCAAAAATGTAAAGCATTAAAACGGCATACAACCATGGACGTAGTTACATGTCCACCGTATATTGTAACATTATCCATAAGATTCCATTACAATTTTGACAGATTTCCATTTCATTCAGCTGTTCATGGCATTGAAAATATTGTGTGCTTCTTTAAAAAATCAATATCGAAAGCACTTCTATGTCAAACACACATTATTAATGATTTTCCCCATGGCTGTAAACGAGAAAATCCACTAAAAAATCAAAATGCTACTTTGAATTTTGAACATTGCTTCCACTGCTGCTGCAACAGTTGTCAGAACGTACTATGATAAATTATTACATAAAATATTCCATAAAACAGCAAGACACTTCCCATTCAAATACAACTAGCGAGTGTGTGGGTGTCAATGTCACATGCTTCTTGGTGATACATAGATGTTGTTGCTTGTCTGTGTGTGCGATGAGAGTCATAAAATCATATAATATAATCTTAAATGTACGATCACTTTTTGCCATTCAGGGAATAAATGGATGAAAACAAGCTTCATGTCTTTGGTTTAAATGGATAGAAAAATTTTTGTAAGCACTTGAGGTTCGACCAAGTGAACATGTTCGGAGTTTTTTGGAGCATTTTGTATGAAATGGTTATCAAACTTAAAACTGGAAAATGTCTGTCGCTCTGGGAAATCGAATGGGTGTGGAACAAATTATCAGTTTAATATTAACCACATTGCGACTGTAAAGGCTTTAATAGGATTTTATATTTTAAAGGCGCCTAATTTGACTGTGCAGAGCACTCTCTACTACACCCACGTCCGTCTCTGCATATTCGTATTAAACACTGATTGATGATAATCTTTTCTTATTCCAACCCATTTCCCAACAGACACTATGGACAGTGAACATTATCCGACTCATAGGAGAAAGCTGGTCAAATCAAATGCCGTACATCCGTCTTTGTTAACTTAAAAAACTTTTACTTGCTTCGTTCACTCGAAAGAAGAAATCTTCAATGTAAATACTGCAAGCAATGAACAAGTACTTACATACCAAAAACTTCGCCAGTTGAGCATTTTTGTTTTCTTTTTGATTTATGTTTCGGTTTTGTTTTTTCCTTGCTGCAATACGATTTTCTGGCAATGATTTAGGGCAAAATCATCAAGTTCTCAGCCATCACTGTTCTCATTGTGCAATAGGTGAAGCACAATATTAGTCTGGCTTGTAAATCATTGTTTGCCATATGGCAGGAGAACAAGAAGAAAATATTTCAACAGAGCAAACACACAACTGACCGGACCATATTGTGGTATTTTTTGCTTGATTTTGGTTTGTGGCTGAACCAATGTGAGTGGATATGTGTGCTGCATACGAGTACAATGCCTAGTCGCCATTGTGCATAATCAATATTGCAATTAAAGTCAAGACCATGGGATGTGCATATTTTTCGGTTTTTTTCCGTTTGGATTCATCGAGGGCGATTGTTATTGAGGTTAACTCATATGCCTTTTTTGGAATAACAATGGATTTTTGGGATTTCTTTTTGTAACTAAACTTTGACAAATACTTTTTTAGTACAAAAATTACCCTAATTAATATTTTAATTGTCCATTTAGAGCTAATCAGTCTCAATTATGTATGCCGAATATCCCCAACTGTCATTTCAATCAAAGTGGATGACTGCCTCCACTGACTTCTTCACTGCCTGACTTCAGCTAATACTCGAATTAGGCCACCGCTTTTTGAACAAACTAACAAATCATGAGCGTAAATCCCGAAAGGGAATTCAATCAATATTATTATTACACCAGCGACACTAAGCTCAACGAAGGATTCAGAGGAGAAGGAAAGTTTAGTGTCCCAGTACTGAGCTAAACGCATTCCCTACAATTAATTTTGCACATTTTCCCCTTTGTCTGAGGCAAAGGGGAAATTTTTGTCCCTTTAAAAGGGGTTTGCATTTCAATACACTGCGGAGTAAACTTCCGAATACGCCAAATATCAAGCAATTAATTAAATTACTTTGCACTGGCAATAAAAATAGCTTCAATGACTCAATTCACATTTTGTACACAGATGAAAGTAATCGAACAGAGTGGTCAACTTACAAAATTGCACATATATGTCCTAAACACCCATGGCTTGAAACACTCAAGCAGAATTTTTGATTTTCCAAATGTAGTCATGGCAGTTTAGAAAAAAATAATACAAATAATTTTGCGAAAACTTTGTTGTCTAGTGTAATCGAAATCTCGACTACTGCAGGCAAAATACGTATGTACATTCTTTTTTTCATTTACTTCAAATATTCAATTTGGGAAATCCTTTTATTGTGTGACTCTTTAATTGAAAAAATGTTCGTTCTTTCATTTGTGTCGCTCATTCACACTGAGTATTGATTCAATTCAATGTAAAGAATAATGTTGACATCGTTCATTTAAATCAGTGATTGCGAAATTGGTTGTCTCGGAATGAGTATGGCTGGGGATTTTGTATTCAGACAACTGGTAATTAAATGCGAATAAATTGGCTGCAGCAATTAAACAAGTTAAAAGTTAAGTCAAATGGTGTCCGAAAAAGGTTGTATTTAAAACAAGTGAGTACGTTTGAGTCAATCAAAGTGTTGTATACCCTACACCTCACACAAAGTGTAGGGTATAGCAAAAATAAAAAAATAAAAATTCCACAGTTGAACATTTTCCTCACATTTCTCCTATTTGGTTTTTTTTTATTTTCTTTCCGTGATACAAAATACATTTCATAACAATTGTCTACCACATCAAAAAGCTTTTGTGTGGGGGTGTGAATCCTTCTGGCACACACACACTAACCAAGAACTTCTAAAAATGTACATTCAAAATGGTTGGCAAATCATTCCCCTCACCAGCAATAAGTACTAAGGGCTTTCAGAGCCTCTCGAAGACTCTTCGTCGGGCTTAAGTGTGAAATATTTCTGTTGCTTATGTTATGGCAGTTCATACATATGTATGTGTGATAACGTCTTCACACTTACTTGTCGAGATTATGAGGGAAACTCGATTTCACCATAAAATACTTTCGATGGACCCTTTTTTTCCACAGCAGGCAAAATTGACATCAGATTCAGGGCTTGGGTTTTTGGTTTTCGGTTGGGGAACAGTTGCCAATCATGTTGTAAGCACAAAACAAATTACAATAACGAATTCAATTTGAAAATTCATCTGGAGAAATCCTCTTACATTACACATCCTAAAAGGTTCAATGTTCGTATGTTGCAGGCAATAAAGCAATATGTTATCGTGTCGAAGGCGGGGGAGCATCGGATGGCCTATCCATCATTGACGACAGACGCATTATAATTTCTATTGTTTTTTTGCGTGCCAGTGTTGGTATCGACTTAACCCCTTACACTAAGTCCCTTTCGTGTAGGCATTTCACTGGAATGCATATAAATAATTACTACTGATTTTATTTTACTCCCCGTTTTCCTCTCTCTCCTTACTTGTGGAAAAAATTTTAAAATCTCATTAAAATCTGTGGTTAACGAGAGGTTTAAATTGTATTTGGATAACTTCGTGTCGCTGTTGTCATTCGAAATCAATGAAAAGTCCAGAACACACTGTCAGGCTTGCCAACTTAAGTTAAACAGAAATAATTAACTTTAAGTAGCTGCAACTTAAAAAAAGCCTGGGGCGCGCTTCCAAAAAAAAACGAACAACAACAAATAATCAGTGAATAAAGGAACGGCCCGGGGAGACATAACTACCATTATCTTGTGTGCTCTGTCCACATTGACTGCGAGTATTTAAAAAAGTTGGCCCGCATATTCGCAGCAGCTGCATTTGTGGTGAATATTCGGAGGAAAACGCTCTGGGGAAACCGAAGCCGGGATGTTTACTTTGTCTTTTTTTTTTAAATTCAATTAAAACTTTTCTATGCAAAAAAATATATAAACAATTTGCAGGGCAATACAACGACAGAAAAAGGCTTTTTGCGAAAGCATAAACAGAATGCCTCAGCCCATTTGCAGTATGAAATATATAAATGCTGGAATGCACACGACAAAAAAAGGGCTCTGAAAATCGTGGGCAAAATTACGAAGTTTGTAAAATTCGCTTGTGAAATAAACGAGAAATGATAAAATATTTGCCAATATCACAAGTAAATAAGTAGTCGTGATTGCATACATTCAACAGTGCAGTATTTGCTCCTGCAATTAATTGGCTGAGCACAATTGCAGCGACAACGTCGAACAGATTTGGGCGGACCTGGAAATTAAATAAACCATTAAGCAACATGAGGTTTACGGCGGTAGTCACAGGACACTCGAACGAATTATTTCTTTGGAATTGTTTTGAATTGAGTATCACTCATACGCCATGTGTAACATTAATTCCAAAAAATATGAGTAATTCGTTTTCAGGTAGTTTTCATGTCTATTTTGTATGGGATCCCCTCTAAGGGTATAAGAAAGGGTATAAGAAAGGGGGTAAGTATGTGTGGGGGTCAGAAATTTTGTAAATTTTCGTCGATTTTCTTCAGATTTCGGTGGTTTTATGTCTATTTTGTATGGGATACCCTTTAAGTGGTAGAGATAGGGACTAAGAATGTTTTGCAAAAGCGTAACTGGCGGTCAAATATTGCTGGTCAGTCATGCAAGTTAACCCTCTAGGGCCACCCAGGGTAAAGTCAGAGCCAATCTCAGATAAACATAAATTTTTCTTATGGTGGCCCTTAAGGTGGTGAGTGTGGGGGTTTCGAACGGGGGTCGATCATTATAACCCAACCCTAAGAGCCACACATGGGAAACTATGGTTCTAGGAGTCGATCCATACATTTTTTGAACTTTGTCCTCGATGAGGGTCCTCTTACCTCTTAAATTGTCTATTTTTTCAAGAGCGCATAACGTATTAGTTCATTCAAAAGTTAAAGTATTTCTCTACTTTTTATTTAACTTTTGTAATTAGAACTTGTTCATTGCAAGATACTCGTATGTGACAAGTTTATAATAGGAATTTAAAAATTGTTGCCAACTTTAAGTACATTCATTACGTAGTGACATGGGGTACACGCACTAATTAATCTTATTATAATGTTCTTGCTAATACCATATGACTCTGAAATGTATAAGATGTGGCACTCAAATGGAATCAAGACGAATGCAAAATCATTGCTGTAGATAATGTTGAACTTTCTGCATAAGTTTTAAGCAGAACAACCACTTTCCGCTGAGTAAATAATTCGTTATAAAGTAATTAAGTAAATGTGAGCGAAACTAATCCTAACTACAGTGGAAGTTAATACTTGTCTTGATAATTGCATAGGTGCTGTAATTAGATACAAACCTAAGTATGGATTTCATACCAAATGTAATTACATGAAAATGAATGGAAAATGTTAGTTGTTTGTAATGAGATTGGCCTTAGCTATCAAATCGCTCTCAGATGTTAATCGACGTTTTATTCACAATTGACCGTTAAGACATTTACATAAATTTGGAGAAGCAAACTTTATCAAAACCACAGCAAAATATTAATATATATGCCTTCCTTAAATGAAAAAATTCTTTGGCTGTCATTGAAGAGAAATGTGTAGCTGCTTTAAAACAACATATTTGTGAAGCACGAAAATAGCTTCGAGCTGCAAAAGAACCAATACAACGAATAAAGAAGGAAGATGTGAAAAGTATTATCGTTTATGAGTGTGTGAGGCGCCAAAAGTAGACTCCAACTTTTGAATACAATTCGTGGAATTCAACAAACTTGAGAATAATACAACCGGGTTGTATGGTGTGGAAGCAAAAAGCCACAACCACTGCGGTTGGAGCGATAGTAGCAGCAGCGAAAGTACGTACTTGGAATATGATCTCTTGGAAGTGGTGCGTTGAATTTGTGCTTGCGGCACAGCTACTCAAAGAAGAAGTGGGTGTTACGTCAGTGTACGAACATATCAATTCAGTGGGTGGCTAATTTAAAATTCAAAAATATACGAAATTGTTCAGCCACTCACAAAAATATTTTGTTTAATTTTTGATTTCATTATTCCATGTCAATCGTTTTTTAAACACTCAAATAAATTAAAGAGAGTCGCAATTCAAATTTTAGTAGGCTGTAAGGTAAGATGAGTTGTAATACTTTTGCTCAATTTAAAATTCCAAATCTTCCAATCGGTTGTTACCAAAAAAGTTTTCTTTCGTATTTTTCTTACTCAATTCCTTCGAATGGCTTTATCAAGGCAATACATTCCGAATGCCATCCAATGCATTGAAGAAGTTTTCATTTTAAACGCATGTTTCCACCCTTCGATTTAATGTAGTTCCTGACCTATTTCGTTTGTTGGGTAAATCCAATTCGTGTGGCAACTGCAGAGTGCCATTTTAAATCGAAGTGTTTTCTGGAATTATTCGTTTCGATGAAGTTTTTCGAATCGACGCCGAAAGTTTTCGGAGAAAACACATGTTTACGACTTTGGTGCTACAATGTGGCAAAGAAAGTTCTGTGAAATCATTGAAAATTGCAACAAATTGAAAAGAAATTGTATCTTTGTGGGTTAATTAAAGCTACAATAGTAAAACAAATTAATTGAAAAGTAATAACTAACTAATGTTGAATGTGAGACAAAGGAGTTCATGAGAACTATAAGCAGGTAATGAGAAAGTGTAGAATGTTTGCACTCCATTTGTATTTTGGTATTGCAGTGTTGCAGTGTTGCACGCTGAGAAATATTCTCAGAGATACAAAAGTCTTTCGGTGATGTATGTAAATCACCTAAATCCTTAATTACAACACTTGAGTTTGTTTCAAAGTGAAATCTGTTATTTTAACACTTGATTAAGTCGCAGAGTAAATAGCGTAAATTTCAGTTACTAATTCGTATTTATATCAGTCGAGGAAAGTGGCAGACTTTTCCTTTCTGGTTCGGCGAAATTTTTCGTAATTTTATTAATGAGACGCATTTTTCCCTTGAAGTGTCTTCTTCATTTCTTCTTAGTATTCTTTTATACCGCTTGGAAGCGCGAAGTATAGAAAAATATTGCCAAAGAAAGATTTTCCCTAAAAGTATGCAACGAAACGAATGAGCGCAATAATTTACATGATTTCGCTGTAATCGGATTTTGTGCTTGAGGCATGCCGTAATTCAGAATAATATCATATGGTTAATCAATATGGATGTTTTCATTCTTAATAGAGAGACAATAATACTGACATGAGGCGAAAGGATGGTCATGCCACAATTCCATGAGGGGACTGACCCCTTCCAATGACAACGCAATGTGAAAGTAGCCAGTTGGTTTCATATAAAAGTCAGATTGATTTTATCCCCACGGGGCAGTTAACCATTTTCTGACATAATTTTTATTCCAAATGATCCCCTAGTAGCAAAGCATTAGTATGTAGCTCATCACAAAATTCCATATTATCCGGTGGAAAAATTAAATACTCCAACAAGGAGAGATGTTATCATCTTATATGCGCTTGGAGACCACACGTATGCTGAACATATATTAATGTGGTTACACACTACCTCGTACATAATAATAAAACTATGTTTGCGTGTGTGTTTGCCAGTGGAACTTTGAGTGAATATTTCCAGCTAAAGACATTTTTTCGGTTGAAACTTTTGAATTTCCATATGAATTGGAAAGAAACTACATGAGTACAAAATACTTTTCCTTTCAAAATAGTTTCATTTTCAAATGAAAATAGCAAATACTCGTACATTTCCGGGATGCAACGGAGAACTTCTACATTCTTCTTAACTTCCAGCAAGCTTCGAAAATAAAAGAAATTCATTAAATAAGCATTAAAGTACACAGGAAAAAGTCGAAGGTAGCTAATTTGTACATTTAAAAAGTGTTTACAGCGGCCCATATCCCCCAATAATTCAATGAAGTCATCCAATTAAAAATGATTTCATCCACGTGCTACACATTTTAATGGAAATCTCATAATCTGATACTTATGATTTTTTTGGATCAGGAGGCAGTATTCGTATAGCAAACATAAAATGATGGCTTCACTGCTTTTAAAGGACAACAGACAACCTAACGGGTTTGCTGGCAATTTTGAAGGCAATCATGTTAACACAAAATTATTTCTACCTTCTGGCACATGCAATGCAGATTCTCTCTCATATTATTATTCCAAAGCAGCAAAGCCGATTTGATGGTACGTCAACCTATAACCAATTAAGCCTAATGTGACCATAAATAAGGTATAATTTTCCGAAATAAATTAGCCTTTGGATGTTCTTCATAAGTGGCTGCATTTGACAAAGTCAAATTTATGCCAACATAACCAATGGGTTATGTTGTCGAGTTTGATAAATTTGATAAATTTCGTCCCATTACACTCTATAAAGTTATGTGGGTGAATTCCACAAGTAAACATATTTAATGTATGAATTCATCTTCCTTGTCGCATTCATAGTTTATATTTTGACACCTGACACCTCAAAACCCCCAACGCTGCCCTGACACCATTTAATTAAATTATTAATTTTATTATTGTTCGCTTCGACATCGGGCTGACGGTTTCATTCGTTTCACACTTCAAGTTGATGGCTTTGTTCGTCACCTCGTGCCATAACCAATTTATTTTTTGCCCTGTGGTTCGCAGCTTACTGGGTTAATTGTGTAAAAGTTATATTTCCCGCGTGGCGAACAAGCGAAAAATTCATAATTCAATGCTGTTGGGAAAATTGAATCAAACTCACTGTGGAATTTATTGTTGGACTATTGTTTATGGAGTTCCACTTGAAAAGATTTATTAAATCAAAATAACCGTAAAGTTAAATTGAATTAAATTAATTTACATTTCTGTTAGCAAACCTAATGCTCCAATGGGAAATCATAGAAGGAATAAATGTTCGACTCTGACGTACTTTGATTTTAGATCCACTTAGTGTGTTCTTTTTGTGACAAAATGCTCCTCAAAAACACCAACTCAGCTCAGTCAACACTTCATATAAAGTTTCGCTCATCATCTGTCAGAAATAGCCAAACTGCAACTAGTGCTGGTATACAAATATGCCTTTCCCTTGAAAAGGAAAAACATTTTCACAAATTTATCTCCACTTCTCGTTTGTATGATAAAAGTTTCACATAATTGTCCCATCACCATGTGCATTTATCATTGCATATTTAAATGCAATTTTGGATTTCCGGCTTTTTACAATACACTTGGCATCTCTGTCATCATAAATTTCGAATACAATATTTTTTTTTTCAATAAAATTAAATAACAAAATAACAAAATACAATATTAAAATATGAGCAATATAAATATGCAAATCGGTGAACTCAATAAAAACAAGTGAGTAAATTACAGTCGGTCAAATTCGACTAATACGATAACCCGCTATTTCAGGGGAATTTCGGTTACAAACACACACATGGCAGTCTATCGACTCTGCCCTTTTTAAGAATAAGGATAAAACAACTCAGCAGATGACGCTGATCAAGAATATATATAGTTTTTCATAGCTATCACGCCTCCATCTTGGTGTTACAAATATCAGACCAAAGTGAACTTCACAAAGGGACTTCAGATGTATGTTACACTCATCACCTTTTACTCGCTAACTCCAATATCCTATCTGTCGCAATGAACTCTAAAAGTTATGCTATGATTTTTTTAAAGAACATACAAATGTTTGGTACATAGCATATAACACATAAACCAGCATGTACTATGGTTAAAAAGGAATATGCGAAAACACTCAACTTAATTGTCTACATTGGATGTGGTGTAGCTTTGTGGTGACCATACCTGCTAACAATTACGTGCTGGTACAAAAAAGAAAATCAGGCAACCACATATTTGGCATGGCAGTAAATCCGTGATGGTACGCCAACACATTGACATCCACAAAAAATAAATCCTAGAGAAAATTTTAAATTTCTTAAATTAAATCACCTTTGGTTCTGCTTTTCCGCTTTTCCAATTTCAGCACATTCATTGAGACAAGGGCCAAAATAAGTATTGGCTCTTCTTTTGCTGTTTTTACTACTACCTTTTTCTTTACTGCCAATTCGTGTTTTAGAAAATGGATTTAAGTGTGGTGGAAAACGACTATTTCCTTGGTATGAGCAAACCACCATGGGCAGGCCACAGATACACATTCACTTCACTTCGAGTTAATCACACTACTGAATGTAAGAAGTGGTTGTCATGCAGTTCGTGTACCATTTAATGATGCAATTATCAAGTTGAGAAATCATTTCTTGTAAGGATAGCTTGATAAAATTGTTCAATTCGATTTAAGAAATTGCAATTGATGCACTTGTATATACAAGGTTAGAATATAAAATATAATTGAATATTTTACCGACATTCGGGTATTCTTCAAAACATATGCCAGTGTCCAAAATAAATATTTAATTTTTTATAAGTCGTAAGTTCGAATAAGCCAGAACGTAATCGCATCGTTTAACCCACAAAATGTTGTTGTTACTCAAACTTATGCGAAAAAATCAATGTTGACTGGACATAAGGTGGAGATTTCCTTAAATGGGCATGCAGGCAGTTAGTTAATCAGACAGTAGCTTATCATCAACAAATTGAATAATTGACTTGCCTTAAACGAATAACGTGAAATGGTTGGCAATTCATGTCAGGCAATGAATGACTCAACGAGGATTTACTCATCTCTTCTAATTAAAATTAATGAGCGGATGTTCGAAAAAAACTTAGCATAGTACAAAAAATACGTTAAGTACTCTTATAGTTGTAACGAACCTTTTTCGAAGCCGAGGTGAAGCCGTCGGTGTCCAGGGTTCGTTGCAAAAAATTTATTGATTGAAACCAGGTGCAGACAAATTCCTAAGTGTATAAATGTTTTCAAACGGGTTTTGGGTTATTCTTTAAATTTGTATGTTTTTATTATTCACTATTATATCATATTTCTGTACAAGATTTGTTTGCTTATTGTCTATCGTTGATTATCGGGACACTAGCGTGGTGTCTTCACTCAGAGCGTCCGTCTGAGGCGTGATCTCATTGCGCGAGTAGGAAATACCAGGAACTGCTCTGGCAATGGGTTTTCATAGGTCGGTACTATGAGCTGAACTAAACTATCAAAACCTAGCTTTTACAAGGGAGTGGGAACGTACGAACCACGCGGGTGCTGGCGATAACCTACAGTTCGGGTGAGGGGACTACACGTGAATCATACCACACGGAGAGTCTATAAAATTGAGGGGAAAAGAGCGAAGAATCACGCCACACGATTGCTGGCGAAGATTCTGCGGGATTCGGGAGAAGATCAAGAAGTCCTGCCACGCGATTGCTGGCGAGGCTTCTGTGAGTAGGGACAGAGAGGGGAATCACGCCACACGGTTGCTGGCAGAGATTTTATAAAACTAAGGGGGAAGAGCAAAGAATCACGCCACACGATTGCTGGCGAAGATTCTGCGGGATTCGGGAGAAGATCAAGAAGTCCTGCCACGCGATTGCTGGCGAGGCTTCTGTGAGTAGGGACAGAGAGGGGAATCACGCCACACGGTTGCTGGCAGAGATTTTATAAAACTAAGGGGGGGAAGCAAAGAATCACGCCACACGATTGCTGGCGACGATTCTGCGGGATTCGGGAGAAGAGTGAGAATTCACGCCACACGGTTGCTGGCGAAGAATTCTATAGGATTAGGGAAAAGCGCAGGAAATCACGCCACACGATTGCTGGCGATGATTTTCTATAGGATTGAGGGGGAAGAGTGAGAAATCACACCACGCGGTTGCTGGCGATTATTCTACGGGATTTGGGAAGAGAGTTGAGAAATCACGCCACACGATTGCTGGCGAAGAGTCCTATAGGATTAAGGGGGAGGAGTAAGAAATCACGCCACACGATTGCTGGCGAAGAGTTCTATAGGATTGAGGGGGAAGGGTGAGAAATCACACCACGCGGTTGCTGGCGATTATTCTACGGGATTTGGGAAGAGAGTGAGAAATCACGCCACACGATTGCTGGCGAAGAGTCCTATAGGATTAAGGGGGAAGGAGTAAGAAGTCACACCACACGATTGCTGGCGAAGAGTTCTATAGGATTAAGGGGGAAGGAGCAAGAAGTCACGCCACGCGGTTGCTGGCGATTATTCTACGGGATTTGGGAAGAGAGTGAGAAATCACACCACGCGATTGCTGGCGATTATTCTACGGGATTTGGGAAAGGGGTGAGAAATCACTACAAGGGACAGGGGTTCTATGCTAAATCGGCCTATGCCTATTTACGGTCACTACCTACTACCGACACTATTTCCTACTATATTCTCTTACCCGGTTGTTGCTGTTTACCGAACGATTATCCGCGTACTCAGCTTCTGGTGTGGTCGTCTCAACAGCCAGAAGCGAACTAAACTTTGGTGTGACGCTCTCGACAGCCAAAGATGAAGACCGAACTGTTTTGGTGTGATGCGCTCGACAGCCAAAACCAGACTGACTAATTATTTTCTGCTGACCGATCTGCAGACCATTTCGCAGACTCCTGCGCCGATCAAATTCGTGCGTTGCCACGCTGAGTGAAGTTGGTGGCCGTTCGTTGCGCTAGTGTCCCCGCGTCGTATGCCAATTCATAACTTTTGTCGCGATGCAAATGTTCGGCGAACTCAAAAGTTGTTTAGATGCTAGATGACTTAATGGCTAAAATTCAATTAAAGATTATCTTATAAAAGGCTTAATGCTAGCTATGGGTATTCATGATTAAAATTAGAGTGCTATTTACATTATTATGTTAATTCAGTTGGGTTTTTTAATTATTGTAAGTGTGAACAAATTTAAATGATTGACAGTGTGAACCCTTGGTGTTGGGGAAAACGCGTCGTCACAACTTTCCCCTTTACACTTCCCCTTTACTTCCGCGGGGGGTGTACAAATGAGACGGTGTGTGTCCTGTTGGCCTTAAGGCGAATTCGGAAAAGCTGTCCATTGACCGTCTGTAGGTAGGCTCTGCGATGCCGGGGTAGGAGATTCCCAATTGCGAGGTTGATGTCGGCCGCTAGCCGGGCTCGTGAGACTTGGTCGAGGTCGCCATTGGTCACGTTCAGGGTGTCGGCGGTTACTGGTGGAGGTGACGCTGGCCGATGTCTAGGTTGTGTGACCGCTGGTCTTGGTAGCGCGCCAGTTGCTGATATTCGGACTGTTGACCCCTGTTGGAGGTCCCGGGGCCTCGGATGTGCACCCCGACTTTGGTTTGTTGACGCGTCTATTTCGTGGTGGCTCGCACCGGGATGAGCAGGAGGGCTCGGTTGACGTGTGGTCGGCCGGCGGGTCCACAGTGCTGTCGGTGGTGTCCCAGCCTCTTCTGGAGACGTCCAGCGCTCACCGCTCAATCGTGGATTTGTGCGTGTCGCTCGGGATGTAGATGACCCGCTTTCGTCTTCGCTGTCGGTGATCACTATTGGTCCTTCGGGCATCCAGACCGCGATGGCCTGGTGATGCTGGGGCGGTGAGTCACGATTGTGATCGTTGAATTCGGCCCGTCTAACGCATACGTCAGGATTGGTTGAAAGGCTCGACCGGACCTCAGCGGTCCTGACTGGCGTGGTTGGGCGGCTGGAATTCTCGTGGGTTCCAGGTGTCGGGTCGGCACTCATGACAGTATTGCGCGTCATGGAGGCCATGGCTGGAAGGGTTCGTTTGGTGGGCTTCTTCATGATGGTGCCACGTGGTGTCCACTCGATTACTTGGAGGGGCGAGTGGTCTCTTGTCGTTGGATGGGGCCAATGAGTGAAGGCAATTTCCTCTCGGTGGGGTGTCGTGGTTCCCGAGGGTCGAACCGGGCTGTCGGTGATGTCTTCAACGATACGAGGTGATTTAGGCGATTCGTGCACAATCATCATCACCTTGATGGTGCACTCGATGGCCCGTACTCCGGGTGCGATAGTGGTCTCCTCATACTGGACGTTGTAATGTCCGAATTGCCGTTGTTGTCGCTGTGGAGACGGTGTAGCGAAACGCGGTGGCGTCATATTAGGCGGCGGTGGCGTTGATGGCATATTCGGTGTTCTTGGTGTGGGCGGCGTCGGATTTGCCCCGAGTCTGGCTCGTTGTGGCGTGTGTGGTTTCGCATGAGCTGGTGATCCGACGGAGCTATCATCATCGGACACGATTATGACTGTGCCCGCTAGCAGCGGCGGTCTCCTTGCTGGCGGTGGCGTCCGGGGTACTGAAAACTGATCTGTGTCATGATTCGAGTGTCGGCGCGTGGGGGTGGTCGCTTCCTGGTCGCTGGGGACCCCATGCGCCTGAGTGGCCGGTTCTTCGAGTTGCGCTCGTGAGGGCCCTGCCTCTGGAGTACCCGCTGGGTGGGGTGAATAGGCTGGCGATTCTTCGCTGTCGCTCTGGGTATCGCTTGCGTCTGTGTCGGACGTCTCGGATGTGCTCGTGGAGCTGTCGTTGGACGAAGAGCCACTTGCAGCGGAGTCGGCGTTCTTTTGCGTTGGAGCCGGAATATTTTTGGCTGGACCGAATGGTGTTGGCCACGAGGGGTTCAGTTCATCGAACACGACTCGTCGGCGGTAGGGCAGGTTGGCTTGGTTGCTTTCGGGTAGGCCCGTTTCGCCTTCGAATTCCTCCGTCGGACTTTGGGACGTCCTCTCACTTGTAGCGATTGACATGTCCAGCTCCAGTGAGGGAGGGTCGATCATTGACACATCGCTAATAGAGCTGACTGTCGTGGAAATATCCATTTCCCCTGGTGCGTTGTTTTGTTCAACATCGCGTTCTGCCTCACGTTCAGCTTCATCTTCGTCATGGGCGTCGGGGGTGGGCGTGTGTGCGCGGTTGCCATCCCGGACTGTGTTGTCTGTCGGGCATGCGAAGCGCCATGCCGTCAACCGCTCTGTGGGTAATGGCTGAGGGCGAGAGTAGGTCTGTCGTCCGCTCCGGCCGCCCCTTTGGCGGGTAGATCCACGTGACCCCCGCCGACTGATGCCACCTCGAGCTCTGGCGGCTTGACTGGTGGAGGCGCCTTCGAAGAGAGGTGCGACGCTTGGGCTCCTGGAGGATTCGCGGACCCGAAGTCGTTGCCCGTGACGTCCACGCGGCCCATAGGGAACCTCATGGCTTTCTTCTGAGAGCCGGATCGTTCGGCGACCTCGGTTGGATTCTTCGGTCAATCTGTGGCGATAGCGCTCCTTGGCGGCTTCGTAGCGCCCGGCGTTGTCGTCACTCATTGTGGCGTATCGTGTTGTTCGTGTTGTATCTTGTTGTTTTGTCGTTGTCGTATGACCGTGGGAGTGTTGTCCAGATTCGGCGTAGGTAGCTGTGGGAGAGAGAAAAGAACAGTTAATAAAATCGCTTAGCTGTTGGTTGCCTGGCTTGGCCGGGTGATTTGGGCCGTGGTATAATTTGAGCTCGCTCAAATGGGCAGTTCGCACCCGAGATTCTCCCTCTCGCCTCAGACGGGCGATGACTGGAGAAAGAAAGTTTATGACTGTGTATGGCCCAGCATATTTTGGGGCCAGTTTGGCCGCGAAGCTGTCAATAGCTTTGGACAGCGGGTGCTGCCTGACCATAACCAATTGCCCAACCTCGGGTTTCCATGGCCTTCTGCGCAGGTTATAATGACGAGCCTGGTCTTGGGCGGCCTTGGCCATGTTGTGCCGAACGATGTGAAATATTTCTTGTAGTTGAGTAGCCCGTTCTGTTGGCTCGATGGGTATGTTACCGGTACCAGGGGTAACGTCGTCGAACAAGGCGTTGGGAAGCCGTGGCTCTCTGCCCTGGGTGATGAACGCGGGACTATATCCCGTGCTTTCTGACGCACAGGTGTTGACAGCCAGCGACAGCTCGGGGAGGTGCTCGTCCCATGTTTTCTGGTTCTTACCTGCGAATTGTGCGATCATAGTTTTTACCGTTCTATTACTTCTCTCGGTGGGATTTTCTTGAGGGGTGTACGGCGCCGTGAATTGTTGGCGCACCCCGATGTCTTCGAAATACGTCTTCATTAGTTTACTACTAAATTGAGTGCCATTGTCGGACAGGAACACCTTGGGCACCCCGTATCTGGCCAAGATCCGCTCTCGAAATGCTTTGCGTAGTCCCTCTGCCGTAGCTTTTCGCAGGGGTACCAGCTCGGTCCATTTCGAGAATCTGTCTACAAATACCAATAACGTGGTATTACCATGTTTGGAGCGCGGTAATGGCCCGACGAAATCTGCGCACACCGTGGCCCAGGGCTCCTCCGGGATAGCGATGAGCATTTCGCCGGCTGGCGCTTGTTGGCTTACCTTGTACTGTTGGCACAGTTCGCATTGCCGCACATACTTGCTGATGTCGCGGAACATACCGGGCCAATAGTACCTATTAGTGATGCGTGCGATGGTTTTGCGAATCCCGAGATGGCCAGCACTAGGGCTGTCATGGTTTTCCTCCATCACGCGTCGTCGAAGTGGTGTGGAGACGCAGAGTTTCCACGGCGCACAGTCTTCATCGCCGGTGTGTCGTGCTAAGTGGCGGTACAGTTGGTCCCCAACGAAAACGTAGTCTGAGTACTTTTCTGGTTGTTGTCGGACCTCTGCCCGTCGTCGCCGTAACCAGGCACAGTCGGTGTGTTTGTCGATAAATGCTGCTTGTTGACACTCCTCCTGCGGTTGTCTGGACAGAGCGTCGGCCACCACGTTGAGCTTACCCTTACGATATTGTACTGAGAAATTGAATTGTTGCAACTCCAGCGCCCACCGCGCGATTCGGCCGGACGGACTTTCTATAGAGTTCAACCACTTTAGTGAAAGGTGATCTGTAATTACAATAAATTTATAACCCTCTAGGTAGGGACGCATCTTTCGAATTCCCCACACGATAGCCAAACATTCTTTTTCGGTGGGCGAATAGTTCTTCTCAGCTTGATTTAAATGTCGACTGGCATAAGCGATTACCCGCTCCATACCATCGATTGTTTGCGTCAGCACCGCGCCGAGGCCGAAATCGCTGGCGTCGGTCTGAAGCGTAAATGTTTGGGTGAAATCGGGGCACGCTAATACGGGTGCTTCTGTCAACTTTCTCTTAAGTGTTTCAAAGGCCTGTTGCTGTTCGTCGGCCCACTTCCAATGCCTACCCTTCTTCAGCATAGCTGTCAGGGGTTGAACGATGGCGGCGAAGTCGGGCACGAACCGTCGGTACCAGGACGCGACGCCCAGGAAACTCCTCACCCCCCGTATATTTTCGGGAGGTGCTAACTCGCGAATAGCAGCGACCTTGTCGGGGTCTGTATGAATACCCTCACCACTTACAATATGACCTAGATATTTAACCTGGGTCTGGAAAAACTCACACTTCTCGGGGTTTATGCGAAGATTTGCTGTCCTTAATCGCCGGAAAACCTCTCGTAGGTTGCGTAGGTGCTCCTCCAGGGTGGCGCCGGTGACCACGATATCATCCAAATAGGCGAAAGCTATGGGCTCCAATTCTGGACCAATCACCTGGTCAAGCGCGCGTTGAAACGTTGCGGGTGCCGAATGCAGCCCGAATGGCATGACGCGCCACTGATAAAGCCCACGGCCCGGGACGGTGAAGGCAGTGTACTGTTTGCTACTTTCGGCCATCGGAATTTGCCAATATCCGTCTTTTAGGTCGAGGCTGCTAATAAATTTTGCATTTCGTAAGCGATCGAGGATGTGGTGGATACGCGGCAGCGGGTATGCGTCTGGCACAGAGTGGCTGTTCAATTGTCGATAATCAATACAGAGCCGCCAGGCCCCCGTCTTTTTCCGTACCAGCACTATCGGAGCACTGTACGGGCTGTGAGACGGTTCGATACACCCCTTCTCCAGTAGTTTGTTGATTTCATCGTCGATGATGGTCTGCATGGCCGGATTTCGCGGGAAATACCTCTGTTTGATTGGTCGACTGTCAGCCATAACGATGGTGTGTTGGGTGATATCTGAAGTTCCCTTTAAATCATTAAAAAGTGGCAGCTCTGCACCCAGAAAGTCGTCGATCCTCTCCTGCTGGTTTGCTGACGATTCTGCTGTCAGCAAACAGTGAGGCGTGAGTGCTGCTGGGTTCAGCTGCAATGTCGAACCTGCACATGTGAGACTGGCTTTCGTAAAAATAAGGAAGTCTAATCCCAGGATTACCTCCTCATACGCGTCGGGCATGACCACGAATTTAAGCAGGCAATTTACGTCCCCCAATCTGACTCGAGCTTCAACGACTTGCCTTAGACTAAGGCTGGATCCGTCTGCTAACCTGACTTCCCCTTGATAGGCCTCTTTTCTACTTTTCATCCTTATTTTGTGGGCGAACGCCCCATTAACGAAGCTTCGCGTCGCCACTGTGTCTACGACTGCCTGCACCGGCTGCCCGCCGACGATGGCGTGAGCGAGGATGTGCTGGGCGTCGTATTCGAAAATTACTGGTGCCGAGGGCGGAAATTCGGAGTTGCCACTCCCCCTCGATTGGGGTGGTCTCCCCCGCCGTTTCCCGACTGGCGGCAACAATCAACCGTTCTGCGGCCTAAGCGGCCACATTGCCAACAAAAATCAGTTTGTGGGTTCGTACAACCCCGCGCGAAATGTCCGCTTTGCCCACAGCGGTGGCAGGCCTGTGGGTCCACGCGGTCGGTTTGGGCTGGTGCGGAAGCGGCGGTGATGGCTCGGGGCGGCTGAGTCACTAATCGCTGTTGGCCACCGCCACCGTATGGTGCTGGTGGTAAGACCTCCCCCTGCGACGCAGTCACCCTGTCTGGCTCCCGCTCCTGGATACTCTCCAAGTCTTGGGCCAGAGCGATGAGCTCAGCAAGGGTTTTGAAATCTTTCCTTCGAATGTACCAATGGTACTCTGGCCGCGCGTTCCTAAATACGCGCTCGAGCCGTTGCTCCTCGGTGTATTCCCCGTGTCGCATCATATACAAAAGGGCGAGGGCGTAGTCGCGGAAAGACTCGTGGGTTTTTTGAAGGTGGGCTCGTATTGTGTCATCGACCCGCTCGTAATAGCGAGCCGGTAGGAAAAACGTAAGGAAATTTTCTTTAAACGACGCCCAAGTTTCCCATTGTTGGTTGCAGGTGCGAAACCACACCAGTGCCTTTCCCCTTAACACTTCGGGCAGATATCGTGGTAGTGTATCTACATTCAGGCCATCCATGCTACACAACTCCTCCACTCGCTCAATAAACGCGAGTGGGTCAGGGCCCCCATCATAATAATAAAACCATCTACGTACCTTGTCCATGACCCCCGCGCCTGTGGCGGGTGGTCTTACCTGGTTGCCTGGGAAATGGTATGAGAGATGGGTGGTGCTCGCTGTGGTTGGTGCTGTAGGGTGCTGAACCTCTCTCCCTCCGGCCGATGTGTTGTTTGTTGTGGCCGAGGGGGTTGCTTGCAAGTTGCTGATGGGTGCCGGGCCTGGTGTTAGCCCAGGACCGGTAGACGATGGTCGCGGTGATGCTGGCTGTACCGTGATCGTGGGTAGGGGTACACCAGAGGTTTGGTCGATACCGATTTCAGTTTTCCCGTCACAATTTTTCCCGAATTTAGACTCTTTTATTTCACTGTCGGTTGACCCTATACCGAGGGCATCGTCTCCCGCACTTTCAATTTTGTTTTGCGCGGTTGTCAGCACTCGCTTATGCTTCTCCTGGAGCAGGAGTAACCGCTGTACCCTCTCGGGGGTGTGTTCGGATTGCCCGATGAATGAGGCAAATCTGCCACGGAGTGTTGCCACTGTACCGGACGCGTCGAGGCCGAATTCGTCCGCGTATGCCACAAGGTCGGCTTGATTTAGGCTGTATACCCAGCTGGTCAAAATTTTGGCTTCCATGGTCACGTTGCCTCTTTTTTTTTTTTTTTTACACTGATTTACTTTCTTCACGAATTACGATACGAATCTCTTTTCACTCGTAATAGTTGAGCGTGCCAATATACCGGTTACCGATCACTTGCTGGATATATAAACCATATTCCGATTTATCAAATTTCTTTTAAATTTTCAGTCGCGGTTGGAAAATTTCGACTTATTTTATTTAACGATTTCCCCTTCACTGCGATTGTGAAGGAATCGTAGAGACACTGTCGTTGCACTTGTCACTTTCGCTGTCGATGCACTTTCTTTATTTTGCCCTTATTCTCGATTTATTTTTATTTCTTTACACATTTTCACACGTTGTCGGGGTGTTGCACACATTGCAGTTTTCTAGTTTCTTATTTTTTTCTTTTGTTTTTTTTTTTTTTTTTTACTATAAATTTGCCGTTGCGGCCTACTGGCCGTGATACTGTCGTTGTCGCTTTCGTTGCCACGCGGTATCCCGGTCGTACTGAGGAATTTACCGGTCTGCCGTTAGCCTAACGGTTTTCACTTTTCGCGTCTCTCGTCGACCCGATCGATTTCACTACCACTTGTGTGGTACAGTCCCGTACTTTCCGTTGGAAACAATTTTTACTTTTACCGCACCGTCGTAAAATTTACCCGTTACTACCGTTGTAACCGTATTTTCGCCTTTTGCTTTTCAAAGGCAGATTTTCAAATTTTTCGAGTGTGGCTTTTCCCTTTTAAATTTTACACTTAAAAATTTGTCTTTTCTATGCACGGGGTCCCTGCTCGGGCGCCATTGTAACGAACCTTTTTCGAAGCCGAGGTGAAGCCGTCGGTGTCCAGGGTTCGTTGCAAAAAATTTATTGATTGAAACCAGGTGCAGACAAATTCCTAAGTGTATAAATGTTTTCAAACGGGTTTTGGGTTATTCTTTAAATTTGTATGTTTTTATTATTCACTATTATATCATATTTCTGTACAAGATTTGTTTGCTTATTGTCTATCGTTGATTATCGGGACACTAGCGTGGTGTCTTCACTCAGAGCGTCCGTCTGAGGCGTGATCTCATTGCGCGAGTAGGAAATACCAGGAACTGCTCTGGCAATGGGTTTTCATAGGTCGGTACTATGAGCTGAACTAAACTATCAAAACCTAGCTTTTACAAGGGAGTGGGAACGTACGAACCACGCGGGTGCTGGCGATAACCTACAGTTCGGGTGAGGGGACTACACGTGAATCATACCACACGGAGAGTCTATAAAATTGAGGGGAAAAGAGCGAAGAATCACGCCACACGATTGCTGGCGAAGATTCTGCGGGATTCGGGAGAAGATCAAGAAGTCCTGCCACGCGATTGCTGGCGAGGCTTCTGTGAGTAGGGACAGAGAGGGGAATCACGCCACACGGTTGCTGGCAGAGATTTTATAAAACTAAGGGGGAAGAGCAAAGAATCACGCCACACGATTGCTGGCGAAGATTCTGCGGGATTCGGGAGAAGATCAAGAAGTCCTGCCACGCGATTGCTGGCGAGGCTTCTGTGAGTAGGGACAGAGAGGGGAATCACGCCACACGGTTGCTGGCAGAGATTTTATAAAACTAAGGGGGGGAAGCAAAGAATCACGCCACACGATTGCTGGCGACGATTCTGCGGGATTCGGGAGAAGAGTGAGAATTCACGCCACACGGTTGCTGGCGAAGAATTCTATAGGATTAGGGAAAAGCGCAGGAAATCACGCCACACGATTGCTGGCGATGATTTTCTATAGGATTGAGGGGGAAGAGTGAGAAATCACACCACGCGGTTGCTGGCGATTATTCTACGGGATTTGGGAAGAGAGTTGAGAAATCACGCCACACGATTGCTGGCGAAGAGTCCTATAGGATTAAGGGGGAGGAGTAAGAAATCACGCCACACGATTGCTGGCGAAGAGTTCTATAGGATTGAGGGGGAAGGGTGAGAAATCACACCACGCGGTTGCTGGCGATTATTCTACGGGATTTGGGAAGAGAGTGAGAAATCACGCCACACGATTGCTGGCGAAGAGTCCTATAGGATTAAGGGGGAAGGAGTAAGAAGTCACACCACACGATTGCTGGCGAAGAGTTCTATAGGATTAAGGGGGAAGGAGCAAGAAGTCACGCCACGCGGTTGCTGGCGATTATTCTACGGGATTTGGGAAGAGAGTGAGAAATCACACCACGCGATTGCTGGCGATTATTCTACGGGATTTGGGAAAGGGGTGAGAAATCACTACAAGGGACAGGGGTTCTATGCTAAATCGGCCTATGCCTATTTACGGTCACTACCTACTACCGACACTATTTCCTACTATATTCTCTTACCCGGTTGTTGCTGTTTACCGAACGATTATCCGCGTACTCAGCTTCTGGTGTGGTCGTCTCAACAGCCAGAAGCGAACTAAACTTTGGTGTGACGCTCTCGACAGCCAAAGATGAAGACCGAACTGTTTTGGTGTGATGCGCTCGACAGCCAAAACCAGACTGACTAATTATTTTCTGCTGACCGATCTGCAGACCATTTCGCAGACTCCTGCGCCGATCAAATTCGTGCGTTGCCACGCTGAGTGAAGTTGGTGGCCGTTCGTTGCGCTAGTGTCCCCGCGTCGTATGCCAATTCATAACTTTTGTCGCGATGCAAATGTTCGGCGAACTCAAAAGTTGTTTAGATGCTAGATGACTTAATGGCTAAAATTCAATTAAAGATTATCTTATAAAAGGCTTAATGCTAGCTATGGGTATTCATGATTAAAATTAGAGTGCTATTTACATTATTATGTTAATTCAGTTGGGTTTTTTAATTATTGTAAGTGTGAACAAATTTAAATGATTGACAGTGTGAACCCTTGGTGTTGGGGAAAACGCGTCGTCACAACTTTCCCCTTTACATAGTCATGGATGACTTTTAACATTTGTACAAACAACTTCAGTTTTTTACAGAGCGCAGTTAAAAGAAAATCACTTAGAGCATTTCTTCGTTAAAAATGTATTACCAAATAAAGAAGCAAATTTGTATTACATAACAGTTTTGAGATTTATTACCTACAAAAAGCTGTGAGAAGTATATGGCCAACTTGCCTACACATCAGTTAAATGCCACTATAAACACGTGATAACAATTACTTTAATGATAATCTCAAATGTTAATCAAGCAAGTACAGCGTTGAGTATTTATGTGCTCTTCGACTATAAAATAAAAGTCCAAGATACGATATTCGGAAAGACATTTCCAACAAGTGGCGGACTGTAAGTGGTAGCACC
The DNA here is from genome assembly GCA_951394025.1 of Heteromyza rotundicornis. Lineage (NCBI taxonomy): Eukaryota > Metazoa > Arthropoda > Insecta > Diptera > Heleomyzidae > Heteromyza > Heteromyza rotundicornis. The sequence goes on from OX596010.1 coordinate 24,497,545, forward strand.
GTGTCGACCATAAAAGATGGCATAAAATCCATTTGAATGCTTCTGCTGGCCATAAAACGAGTTAGTGTAAATTTGTGCAAAACCGCACGCGAAAGCTGGTTACCACCACTTCTGCCATGTGTCAAGGCAAAGTCTTGGTGGGATAATGGAGAGTTTATTTAATTGTTATTTAATGCCCTGCTCAACTTGCGCAAGGAAACAACCACATCGGCACATGGCACGAGACACATAAGTAAAACCAAGCAAACTAACAGTCCACCAAGGGAACAACACGGAACACCAGCTGTCTATCATGCAGACCAATTGCACGGAAACCAATGCTACCGTAGAATCGTAGAATGCTGCCAACCTCTTGAATCTGCGTCTGTTGCAGAGACACTGTTGCAGCATACTTCAAAATATTAACTCAATGCAGAGTACAGAGCACTAAATGCGACAAAAATTCAAGAATTTAATTCCACCAAAGGAATACTTTTTATTTGTCCAACACACCAAAACTCAATGCCAATCTGTTGTTCTTATACCAAAAACTATTCAACAAAAGTATACACTTTTCGTTGGGGGGGTTAAGTGTAAACTTGAGATGATGTCTTTCTTATGACTTTCAGTTGTATGGGTCAGGATTTCAATACAGACGAAATTCGATTTATCAACTCTTTTCAGACAAGCTTTGTGCCGTGAACGAATGTAGATTGTGATAAGTAAGTGAAAGCAGTCACGTTTCAAATTTGATGGAAAATTCCATTGCGAAATGCTCGCACACACGTAACACATTATTGAAGGATCAATGCCGGCGATTACGTGCTCATACTGGTGTAGATACCGCGTATAATAAAATGCAATTTGTTATTAAGCAGAAGTGCGAAGTCATTCATCAACGTTTATTCTTCGGCTTCTTTGGAGGGATAAGGAATGTTGGCGTCTGAGGCTGCGCAAGGAAAATTTAACTTTTAAATTAATAATTGTTAGTTAATGTAGCTAATTCACATTTGATATCCCATCGTTTGGAGAGACTTGTGAGCCAATAATATTTTTCCAAAAAAACCCCAAAAAAATGTTAACCAAAAAGCGGATAATTCCATTTGTGAACCTTCATATATTTCCAAAATTACTTCAATAAAGTCTGCGCGAAATGCCAGGTAGCTTAATTTCTAGCACAGTTTCTTAATTGCATATCCTGAGTATTTGTCGGAGCTGATTCACCTCAAATGAAAATTCTGCGAGTGTTTCAAAACTCAATTTAAACTTTGCTTAACTAGAAAATGCAAAAATGCTAATTTTTGTTGCCGAAATTTGTGGAAAGTCCCAATCTAATTGCGCACTGCAGTGTTGTTATGGGAAAAAGGTTTTAAGCTTAAAACTCATTTTTTTTTGTTTTAGATTTTGTTGTGATACTTTTTCAGAAGCTTTTCAAATATTTTTTAAACAAACCATCACATAACGATGAGTGGTGGCATCCGACAACCGTGAAATATTGTTAAAATGTTTAAATTCGTTCAGTGAAATACTCGTACCATTCCACATAGATTTGGTTAGTCAAATATTTTCAGATGATTGGAATATATGCGGAGGATTCATGATACAAAAAAAAACATAACATAAAACTTCCAAAAGTAGGTCAAACAACAATAAAAACCACATCTGACATTTTTTAAATCAAATTGTGATGTATTAATGTCACTCATACGCACCATATACCGTCCAGCGCAAAACTAACTGCACACAAATTTTCTCCAATAATTTTCCACGGAATTCAAAACTCCACTCTGTATATTATCGGTGCAAACCAAATGTATTTCAACACTTATGAATGCTAATTCCACACTAATATCCCCATTGGAAGCCATAAGGGTGACAATGACACACAAAAGATATGAGCAAATTCTCTGTCCAATTTGTCCCTTTTTCTTCTTCATTATCACCTTATAGGTCATAATCAGTTTAATTTTCGAGCGCTTCATTTCGACCCTATAGACGTTAATCACATTATTGAAAGAGATTATCTCCCTTATCCTCTCTTCCTACTTCACAGCGAACACAATGTTTTTCCTTTACATAAACATAGTCCCACAGTGGGTAAAAAAAATATATTTCAAATTTTGCAAAAGTACAAACAAAACTCAAGCCAACCAAGATTGTGAACAAATTCTGGTCGATTATGCCAATTGAGCATTACCATTGTCATCCACAATTGAGAATTATGCTGCCAGGGGCGCTTTTACAAACCACCAAACAAAACGGCGGATGTTCATTTTGTTCCTTTCATTCGTCTAACCATTTGTCCGCTCATGGTGGATCCCTTTGTCCCTGTCGTAGCGTTCTGACAAAATTACAAACCGGATATTTCACATATTCAGCATGACATATACAAGCACGTGGTCTCATAGTTATGGCGTTCCATTCATTCATGTGTTTTTTAATGTTTTTTTAGCTTTTAATTCTACGTTGGCAATTGGGTAATATTTTCAAATTCAATATAAATCGTCAAAATCCGTAGGGGGACACCAATGGTAATAACAAAATTTACTTCCTTAGGTAAATATTCAAAGGAATTCGGCCACGAAAAAATCTAGTAATTTCTCAGCGAACACCATTGACTAACAAACGGTGGGAACATACAACACACAGTCTTCTTAATGGAACATGTCAGCATACATATTTGACCAAAAGCATCAGTTGCAGATGTAGGATAAACACATATTTACACTATGGTTGATGGCCTCACAATGTACATGGAGTGCTTCAGTAGCTTCCTAAAATTCCTCTACCAAAATGTTCGTGTTACGTACAACCTTCCATCCACAGTTACAATTCAAAATTCCAATTTCGCCAACACGACCTGAAAGCTTTTTTCATAAATTTCATAAATACATATAACATACTGCAAATGCTTTGTTGACAAAACCTTCCTTCCACTTGAATATGCTAAGAATAAAATTATAGCGAAATTTTCGCTACAAACATAGTCTTCAGCAGCGACCTCACAACTGAAATCGAAGGCAACCAGAAGAAATACCAAAAATAGCATTCAAAAATGTGGCGCCAAAAATCGAACGGATTGCTGCATTAAGTTGAGAATAGAATTGACAGCAATTTTAATGCATACAATGGCAGCAACAGGAGTGGCCTCAGCAACTACTTGAATTTTGATCGGGAAAGTGTTGCATTCAGTTCATGTTTGCTGCGGCACAGATTGCGAAAGACGTACGTGCCAGTTGTACAATATTGTATTTATAAGTGGTGTGTTGTGGCGTTTGGAATCAAAGTGGTTCAACCCACAAAATTCTAAATTTGAACTATTCTGTCATACGCTTTTCACTATTGAGTTTATATTTTTGAAGGAAAAACCGCACTCTTCCACTTATATTTTCAGCCAATTTCCAGATAGGTTCCGATAAAATATTCACATTCATTGTATAAATAATTTAAAAGGGAAATTGTTGCCAATAAAATGTACAGTACAGTAAATTTGTCTCCATTTCATTATTTTGTAGTTGGACCACTTTTCCCTTGAACGCCTTATACGTACACAAGAACGCCTGCATGTGAGTTCAATAGAGATTGCTAATCTGAAATAGAAAAGGAAGAACTACAAATGACCACGCACACATATGCGCTTGGCAATCATAGAACGGGATTTCTTTGATCCATTGTTGCGGATAAAAAGAGCAATTTTCTAAATATAATAAAGTTGAAATTGAAATTTTTTACAATTCAGTTGGCTAAATAGTATTTTATAAAGTTCAAGGAAGTATATTTATCCCGGCAAAATTTGTATATCAAATACCGCCAATGAGATTAATCTCAAATGTTGTTATTTATATAGTTTCATTCGATGTGTATGTGACTTTATATTCAGTTCTATAACCATTAATATTAAGTAGATTAACCAAGAGAATACACAGTAATTTTCAACCCCAATTCGACAAACGATTCCTTGATTGTCCTAACATTTCCTCTTGCCCCTTTACCCCAATCTCCCTTACACTTATTTACTCTTTCATATTTCAAATACGTTTTCTTCCAATTTCAACTAATGCCAAACTTGGCAGCCTCAAAACAAACTTATCAAACGAAAAGTCAGTGTGTAAAGAAAATCTTTGCTACGATTTCGTTACCAAATTATTTATGACTTTATTATGTGCTTTTTTTGTCCTGCTTTGTTGCCATGCTTTGTTACACAACAGGAAATACAAAAGAATTTGGCCACCGAGTGAAGGAACGAGGCAAAGCGGCAAGGAGGTGACTGCACAATTTAAGGACACTTTATGGCCATGCCGGCGCAATGCGGCGCTTTGCTTTTCGCTTTCTTGTGTCGAACATTTATTTGTTGCGGTTGCTGTTGTGTGCTTCGGTCGCATTGATGCGGGCTAATAGTGCGACATCCTTTGGCGGCTGTTAGCACTGATATCCAATTAATGTGTACAAAGCCCCGCCTTCAATGTCTGAATAGAAAGGCGAGAAAGCGAACGAAACATTTTCGCCGCTCTGTTGGCAAATTGTTTGCTTTTGTTTTGAGCGGTTGCGGCCGCAATTTGCTCATACCCGTTACAAATAACCACACAAATTTAGGCTTAATCACGGGCAAGAATCGAGGGGGCAAATCGTTTGTAAAGAGAGGACTGTAAGTGTCTATTCACATGATTAAAGATTAAAGGATTCTTTGGACTTGTATGGGACTTGTATGTGTCGCATGTGCGATTAGTTGGAAAACATATGTGTGATTTTGGTCGAAAGTTCATCCGCAAAGAATTTGTTGTTGCATCGTAAATTATTACAAATTGACAGTTTCTGTGTTTTGTTGTGCTCATCCATTATTCGGGCACACATGGCAGCTTACGTAAGGCTTTGTAACCACATGGCAAGTACAAAAGATTGTTGCACTGACAAGTATTTGTCATAAACTTTAAGCTTATTTTCGAGAATGAAGTTTGTTAAATGGAAGTTATTAGAGAACAATTGATTTTCTGTTTTTGCAAGGACCGCAGAAAGTAAGTTATGACAGCAAAACTAAGCAGTGGCCATAATGAGAAAGTTTAAACGAACTGACGTATAAAAACCAATTTTGTAAATATTTTATTTTCTTGTTTTGATGTTCTTGCTACTTGAATTATTCCTTCCACAGTATATTTTAGTAGTAAAATAGAAAATTTTCCATACCTCGTGAAAACTACTGGAACTCCCCCACTACCAGAATTATATATTTCTGCATCACGTGTTATATGTGCTCAAGGTGGCACGTGCATGCATAACAACAAACTGTGAACATAATTTATATTAAAATGGAGAAAATTTTTAATTTTGTTAGAAGCCTTGTGTGTTTGTATGCGGGGCTGCCTTAAGGTTGGCATCATTTGAAAGGATTGTGGTAAGTATTTGATATTCACCTTCATTTTGAATTTACCTACACCTTGAAACCGTACTCGCACAGCATTTGTGTGCCACAAAATTGCAAGCAACTTTCTAGGTAAAATCCTTGAAAACATTCCCGCAAATAAATATCAAGAATGTAACCAAAAAGGAAAACTTAAACAATTTTACACAATATAAAGTGGGAAAATTGTTCCCCCGTGCAGTCCACCTGTTGATTGCATTTTATGCAATTTCAGTTCAACCTTAAATTATAACACAAAGAAACGACAATGTTCAACTGAAAATGAATTTTGTAGTTTACTTTAATTAATGTGCCTTGCACTTCTGATTTGTGAGGTACTTACTCAGACACGCTGGAAGGAAAACAGCTTGCGAAGGAAAATAAAAATTAAAAAAATAACTGTTGTGATTTCGTAGTAGTTTGGTTGAATGTCTGTAATTAATTTACATACATGAGTGATTTCATTTAATTATTTACCGTTCTTGCGTTATTCCATTCTGAAATGCTGCCAATGCTGAGGTTTTTTTTAGGAATTCAAAAATATTTCTTCAGTTTTGAAAAAGCTGTATGAGAAATTAAAAAGACATAGTAGTGCAGAAGCAAATTATGAAATACAAAAATGTAATATGCGTAAAGTGAAAGGTAATTCAGCTCATCAATCTATTCACGTCACAAATCATAGAATTCCTTTACAGCTTTTTTAATTTTTTTTTTGGTAAGCTCAAATCTATCAGATTTTTTTATTTTGTTGTTGCCTAGTGTAATAAATCTTAAAGGTTTTAAAAGTTACCACAAAACTTTTGCTCCAAACTCGCTCATTAATTTTTGTTATTCCCCTTTTTCATTCTGTGTACATCAGATTGAAGGCACGTGAAACATATTTCCACTTCAAAAAGCATTATCTTGCCTAATACATTCGGTAAATTCGATTTTATTAAACATTTAATATCAGTTATTGTGCATTAGAACTTTTGAGAAAGTTTGGACTACGCATAAATTACAGAATCGTAAAGTGAACAGTCAAATTGAAGAGCTCCTTATACATGCACTTGTGGCAGTTGCCACAAATATTTTAAGAAGAAAAAATCAATAAATGATTTCATGCTAAGCTACACAGTTTCGGGCGCTACAAATAAATGTTATCTGAAGCACATACCCCAGGCCAGCACATTTCATTTCATTTCATTTCACTTGTAGGGCACACTCTGCTAGTGTGCAACGGGCACGAACTGTTGATTTCCAACTGTCATATGACTTGACTTGCCTTCGCACTGAAATCCAACTTCATATAAATCATTTCGCTCTGTCATTTCCTTTCGCCAGATTCCATTCCTTCAATAGTTTTCATTTTCCTTTGTACAACTGCAGTTACATAGAAAACCATTTCACCATTATGAAGAAGAAGCGTCTACGACTGGAGAAGAATTTTTCAAGCACATGAGTATAAAAATCAATTCGACCAAACGGTCGGTTGAGGAAATCTTCTTTTTCGATTTTTTTTTCTTTTTGGTTTCGTGCCGCATTTGTTATTTCATGCATTTCCAATAAATCGAGATTTTTTTCTTTTGCTACTACAAACTACTTCATGTATTCCTTTCGGAAGTCGAGCAATGACAATCCCCAAAGAAATGAGAGCTATCGAATAAATAAAGCAATAAAGCCTTCTGTAAATGTGGAATATTCGAAAAATCAAACAGAAAACGTAAAACGTTTCAAAGAATATTTCCGCCAGTTGTTGCTGTTGAGGCTTGCATTTGTACTGAAATCATAGAAAATCTTGCTGCACTTCACTTTCATTTAAAATGTTGAAAATATGCACTTGAAACTATTTAACATATTTGTACTATTGTTAAGTTTAGGCCCTCAAATCGCCTGCTTAGCAAGGCTTGACTTAATTTCTGCTTAAAAATTCCGTTCAATTTAAACAACAACTTGTATCCCAAATGCCTCATTCATGCCTATTAGACCGCCCACAGCCATGATTAAAGCCCACCCACAGCCATGATAAAGTATTCCAGCTGCAACAGCGAAACGAAAACAAATTAAAGAAAGAAAAAAAAAAAAAAAACGGATTTCCCCCACTGTGAAATGAATGAATTCCCGGAAAAGAATCTCTTCTCAGCTTAGTGGCGCGAATGACTTTCACCTTTTCGTACGGTTCGTTTCGGTTCGGTTCGGTTCTACTTTGCATTACATTCGCTGCTGTCCATCAGAACCTATCAGAACGAAACCGAGTATCTACTAAAATATTTGATGGTTCGCTTTTCACCGTTGCGTCAGTCGAAGGCATCGAATTGGAAAATTCAAGATGCCTGCAAACAAAAAAAAAAGCCAGACAGAAGAGACTACGTACCTGGTGGCGCAGTTGGCACCTTGCTGCAGAACTGAAGCTGAATTATTATTCATTCCACTCACTTCCTCAAGCGACAGGAGGTGTCTGAGGAGTGACAACGAAGCTGGTTATTTACATCTTATTTTCAACATGAATTCCTTTTCGTTAATTTTTGGGAATTTTTTGTTTTTCGCTTTTGTTTTTTTGTATCAGCAAAATTATTTAAATGGAAAAACTCATTGGGGGCCATGTACTTCAGAAACATTTTTGCACTCCACTGTAGAGGACTTTAAGTTGATGGTTTTTTCGTAATAAATTCATTAAATATGACCTCAATCAAACTCTTGCGAAATCAATTATTCAAATTATTTTTAAAAAGGCTCTCTCACATTTTGAATGAAACCCTTCCGTAAGATACTCTCACCAACTTGTGTTACCTCTTAGATGATTTTAAAATCATCAAAATAAGGTCAAGTACGGTTAGTTTACATTAAATTACGACAATGATGATGTCAGTATAATGGGGGAAGATGGCCGAAATACGATTACTTGCTTAATTCACCTTCAACCCAATTAATGCAATTTTCAAGCATTTCCCATGGAAATACGCCCCTAATTTCGCAGTATTTAAATAAAAGAAAACTTAAAAGAAATCCAAAGACATAAAGAGGTTTTTAATACTCGGCATCATAAGACTTTTACCACAGAGCAGTGAAATGATGACAGACAAAATTTGTATAAATTTTTTGCTATAATTGAAGTATTTTTCCAGTTGATGCCAAACAAATTTATATACTGCTGACACCTTCATCTAAAGCCATGAAACCCTTTTGTTAATACTCATGTCTTTCCTTCGCTTATTCGTTGTTATTTTCAAATTCATCAAAAAGTCGTTAAAACGCTTGGTGATATTGGCAATTTGTAGCCACACGCACACACAAAAAACTAATCAGAAAAGTTCTCAAGAATAACAAACACGCATTATGTGGTCACATAATGTTTTGTTCAAACCGATAGCCGAGCATCCTTTCAAACCCAAAACAAGACGGATGATATGAGTGGCCAATTGCCCTACCAAATCAAAGAAAAAAATACTCACACACAAAAAGGCGAAGGCGACGACACACACGCTCGACTAACAACAGTTAGTCTGAGTCCTTTTCACGCACAACGGATTAATGGTGGGGTGACAAGAAAAAACCCTCAACCATTTCATCTCTAAACATTACGTCTACTGTCACAAAATAATACCTTGAGGCCATACAGTAGTGGTAGCCACGTAAGCTGCTTTCCATGTAAACAGCAACACCAACAGCGGCAGCAACACAGAAAAGGTTATGATAGGTTAAGTTTGCACCATTTCATTCGGATGGCCCCCATGACAAGCGTATTGCTTTCTGTCGTACCCAAATGCTCCAAGGTATTTCGCAAATAGTTTTATGACATTATAAGCCCTTGAAGTACTAATGAAAGCCAAGAGAAAGAATAACCGAGAGACAGAGAGAGAGAGAGTAAACGTGTAACTGAGAGTGTTTTTGATGGCAAAAGGGACTTTCAGAGAATGTCGGCATGCGCCTCAAATTTCAACGAGCAATCCAACGAGAGACACTGTATCAACAAAAGCTTTTTCCAAGTTGAAATTCAAGTGAGTGCAAAGACCTCTGAAAAGAGTAAGGAAGTTATTCCTTTCGAAAATGTTGCCATATGTCATGAGGGTTATCTTGGCGTATGAGCAACTTTTCTCTTTTGCACAACGACTGTTCACATGTTTGTAAACTTGATACAAATATCTAAATTTGTTGTCGTTGAATAGGATGCTGCTGTACATTTTGAAGTTAGCCTTACTCCCTTTGTATATAGTTGATCTCTCTCATTCCACTTTCCGTAAAAATCTCTTTTGCTTAGTCAGGAATTGTTTGTTACTCACTGTTATTAGCTTTAAGGGATCCTTGAAGCCAACATCGTTACGTTGATGCTATTTCCCTTATGTCAAATAACTACAAACAAAATCCAAAGTGAATACCGTGACGTTGCTCTTCGGTGCCGTTAAGTATTTCTATGGGCGCCCCATATACAAGAGACTTTGCTTACTGACCTACTTGTGCGAAATTGCCAAAGGAAAAGTGTCAAGTTCCCCGATAATAAAGGAAGCCGATTAGAACAAAGCGGAGTGTGGAGTGTTTACACTCAAATTGTGAAAAGAAGCAAATGGAGGAATGCTCACTTACCTTTTTCAAAACAAAATACAAATTGGAATAAAAACCAATTAACAGAATTGAGCTATTTTTCTTTGGTGAATGTATTTTTAATTGCGCTTTTTGTACATCTGCTGAAAATAGTAAAAATATAAGAATTGGCGAACTGTGCTCTCTTTGGGAATATCAAATAATGGCTAATGTGTTTAAATGTTACGAAAATATTAAATTCTGGTTACCTGTCCTTTACAAACGGTCCTGTACAAAAGGTTATTGTTAAAAATAACTTGTCGTCATTTTTCCAGACAATGTCTATTAAGAGGTTTTACTTTTAAATTCCATTTGAAGATGTTCATGAGATGACTTAAAATATAATAAAATAAATTTAATTTTAACAGTAAATCCTGACAAGCCAGTGAATCCTGGTATGCACAAAAAGTCATATCCTTTAGCCATAAAGGTAATAGCACATTGGTTGTTGAATTTCAGTCTTCCAGGAAATCAAGAAGACTCTTGAGCGCGTTAGAAGCTCATGCAGCAAGTTCTTTTCCTTTAACCTTTTCCCGGCATGTTGAATACGAAGTACTAACTATGAACAGCGAAAACCTTTTTCAATTTGCCCTTTGAAACCTGGAGCTTTGTATTGGGGTTAAAGCAGTTTTCCCTCAAGCCGCCCGAATTCAGTATCCGAAATGTTGCTTGGAATCCGCCAGCCAACAGCATAAATAACAATCTCAAATGCAGCACAGATGAGTGTAAGTACATCATTAAAGGACGAAACACACGCACAAAACAGAATACAACACACAAGGCGAAATGACAACAGTCAAACGTTCTGTCAACACACTGACGATGATGATGCGAAATGATACGGAAAAAAGGTAGTATCAAACCACAAATGGTGTACGTATGTCGTACCACGTCGGTAGTTAGTTCGTCGCGTTGGAATGTAAATCATTTTTAATGGTCTTCAACAATGTACTTTCGTTGTTTTGTTGTTGTTGTTGTTACTGCTTAATGGTGGATGCTGATAATACCGTGTCTGGCGTTGTTGCACGAAATGTTGGTTGCAGCAATTCCCGAAAGGATACAACCCAACTAACTCGGCACAGAGCGGTAGAAGGCCCGAAACCGTGATGACAAGACCAACAAACGAAATGAAAAAACTGACAATGCAGCAGCACCACAAGCAGCAACAGCAACAACGACCGGGAAACAATTTCAAATTATAAAACTGCATACAGTGGCTGGAGAGAAGTTTTTGTGGACGAAAATTATCGGATCTTTGTACGGAATAGGTAAATATTTGTTTTGGGTACAATTTTGCACTTAAATTGGTTTTTCTCCCATTTCACAAAAGGACAATTTCGCATAATATTCTGCTTTGACTTTATTCTCGACTTTCTCAGCATTTATCAATCAATCAAAGGGTATTTCACTTTTAAAATTATACCCCACAAATCCAAATAATTCATTTACATAATCATCCGAGAAGATACACAATTTGATTACAGAAAAATCCACTTCATCCTAGGTGTATAATTTATCACCGGCGACAGTTTCTCGTGGCTGCTGGAGAATATTTCCCACATCAACACAATCGCTTTAACTTTGAGTTGTTTGACCTTTTACGTTGTTCATAAGTTTGTTTTCATTTAATCACACCAGGATTCAGTAGTGCGCAGAGAAGAGCTATTTTTCCTTTGTTACTTTTGCATTTACAAAAATCATAAAATAGTTATTTTTTTTTAAATGTCTTGGACTGTGTAATCAATTCATTTCGATTTCAATTGCCAACTAATTTGTATTAATTAAAATGATTTGCCATTTTCATCTTGAGCATTGCATTTCATCCAAAACTTCACTTAATTAAAACAATTTCATACATAAGAATACCCCATGCTCCAGCTCAATTTCAGCCACACAAAAAGATAAGAAGTATTCAACAACCACTCAATACAGCAATTCTCACAATAGACATAACATATTTACAACATTTCCGAGTATTACCACAAAAACCCAACCAACCGAGTGGGTGTCTCAGTCGGAAGTATTTGCGATAACCGGCAGGCAGCTTTATAGTCTACTCCTGAATAGAGAACTGTTGGTAGGTGTTGAAGCATCGTCGTTCGTTTGCACCTGAGCAGATTTTGTATTGGCATTGCATACTCAAAATTGTTGGATTCGTTCCAGGAAATCCCATGCTAAGCTTATGGCAGCGTTAAGTTGCACTGTATTGTACAACGTAGACTAGAACAAACTAACGTTTCAAGTGGTTGGATATTATGACTGCACGTAAAAAGTACGGTGTATGGATGGTTTGTCGAATTCACATCCGCATTAAGTTTATAATCTAAAAAATATACAAATGTCTTTAAAATGAAATTACTTAGTATAAAAAGAGAGGAGTCGAATCCTTTTCGTTTCACTCATTTTTTGTACGCTAGTAACTAGTGTCATATAAAATATGATATGTAATATTTTCATCATTTGGCGTATTTTGGTAAAAAAAAAAAAAACTGGAAATAACCGGGCTACACTACTCTTAAAGCTTATCAATAGTAAGTGAACTGGTGCAATTTTAAAAACAAGAAAAAACTTTTTTTTTAATATGCGCACGAGTACACAAGTGTGTATTTACATTACAATCGGATGCAATATGTGTCACGGGAGACATGCGCTTTTATTTTAACTTTATTTTGAACTACTCAGTATGGAGCAAAAAAAAAGCTACTCCAGTTTAATTTACAAGTTGTTAATGATAAATTCGACTATTTTTTTGTTTACTAAAATCCCTCGATGCAATAGCTGCCAATCCGATATAATTTTAATTTCCTTAAATTTCTAGGGCGAATACGAAAATTCCAAAATAATTACTTTCCAAATATTACAACGAGAGCCAATGGGTCATTTAATTGCTGAACATGTACAACACTTCATCGACAAATTGTTTTAGTTCATGCATTTTATTTCATTTCCATCTCCAGCCAATGTTGGTATATTTTTTTATTGTAATTATATTTCACATTAATATACTCACAGAGAAAAAAATACATTTCATATTTGAAGACAGCTTTACATACATTTGACATTTATTTGCTTCATTTTATTGCCTGAGTGTATAAAAAAAAAAGCCAACTGATACACAATACACACAGAAAAGGGACTCCGAAATTAACCTGATATGAGAACAATCGATTCACGTGTGCACGCTGACTTTTTCCTTATTGGCTTCATGTCAATAAGGATATTGTGACATGGCAATTGTGTGGTTAAAAGCACTTCCGGGTCAGTACATGAACATATATGAACAAGTAAAATGGCGTAACGGTGGAAAAATATAATTTTCCTTTATTATCAAAGCGAAATATTCATCTCAAGGTATTAAGTCCAATTGTGTGCGATAGGCTCAAAGGTAAAATTTACCGAAATTTCTGTCAGCGGATGTTATTTATGATCCGACTGACAGTCGTACAATAAATCTTGCATTATGATGTGTAAAAGCACAGCAAAAGAAGTAAACTTTGAAATTTCACCACACCATCAAGCAGCCATAACAAACAGAAACAGCAATTGAGACAGAAGAAATGTGTGGCAAACTGCTTGAAATTTCCGAGCACAACATTTCGTAGCAATTTCAACTTCCTGTTCCACTGATTGGCGGGGAGGTTGTGCGAATTTCAATCGCATTATTACGACGACATTTATAGCGGAAATACTTTCGCTGACGACTGGAGTGGCGTCGATTTTTCATTTCGGCGCTTTCAATGTGCCATCACACGCCCATGTAATTGGAAAATGAACGCGAAATTTTTGTATTTACATTCAATTGAAGACTTGGTGTGAAGATGTTTTTTTATATAAATAGAATTAATTTCCTGAAGTGTATGTCGAGGGTTGAGACGCTCAACTACTTAGCTTTTTAGGGAAAGGAATGTATCTAGCCTCCTCTTCAATTTAATACTGTCCCTTGGCCCTTAATATTCTGATTCCTTTTTGTGGGGGCCAAAAATGTTATCAGCAAAATGAAAAAAAAATGCATAAATCTCTCCATGTAAGTGCATGTTAAAATCCAAAACCTTTTTGATTAAAATTATGCACTGCCAAGTATGATGGAAAATTGCTGGCAAAAATCAGTTGCTCATATGTGTGTGTGTTAGTCTGCATTTGGAATATTAAAATGAGATTGTTCGTAACTAACTTTTCTGTGCGATTTCATTCCGAATACTGCATTCGGCTGTGGCTGGCTTACATCAATGATTCAACACGAAAAAAAATGTACATGAACGTAAAAAAAATAACCATTTTGGAGAACTTTCAAGAGCGTATATTACATTTTTTGCACTCATGCACATTATTCACCTTGCAGTACGTGATAGAATCATCAGACAAAAAAAAAACGCCCAAGAACATATTGTAGCCATGCAAATTCGAAATCATAAACAATATTCTTGCATACGAGAGCCAAGCTTTTTCAGCATTTTGCTTATTCAAAAGAGAAATTCGATACATTTTCCAACGATAAATTGTTTGCACATGTTTGATAGAATTCGTGTACGTAGATGCAGCAAAACTTTATCAAATTTGCAATTTAAATTAAAAACTTACCCCTATTATCAAGCCTTCGTTGCATCAATTATTCCATAGGATCTATTGATATTGGAAATAAGCGTAGAACAAAAAAATTGGGGATCCACTATATTCCCGACATCAAAATCCATATACAGTTTTGCTGAAAATCTCCAAAAATATATTCCTGTGACACAAAATTCCCAGACATAATATCTCCAAGCAAGGCCTATTCCAAGCAGCCATTGAATCTATTTGCCATGGAATTTGACATTCATGTTTATCCATATGCTAGCCACAACAGTGTCACCAAAGCAAATCCCCCTCTGAACGGCTACGTGGCATATGTAATGTTACCCGCTCATATGTGATCTATTAGGAACCAATTTAAAACTGACTTATGTGCCATGTAGGTTGGTAGCCTCTCATATCTTGTAATATTGATTGTAGGGCATCCTTTCACATACTTCCACACTACACAAATGCTTAAGTATTTTGACCATTGGGGATTTTCATTTTGGGGAATTTGGTTGGTTTAAAGAAAAAAACGATAACCAAAATATTGTTGCACTGAACGTTATCGCAAAGTTTATAATCTCATTAGTTTTGCTAAATTTTTGCCAAACATTTACGAGTAGATACTATGGAACTATGGAAAGATTTCATGCTCATGCATCAAAAGTTTTTAGTTGTGTTTCCCGTACTTGCCCGCCTGAGCTGAACTTGCGCCAAAGTAACTTCAACTAATAACAATTCGAAAACTAAATACATTCTCTCGGGGATAACTGTTCAAACTTTATCGATTTCCGAAAAGTCTTAAAGGGATTAGAATAAGAAAGTGCCCCAGCACTGGCGAGTGTATGTGATGTGAGATTGGTTTTGCTGGGCTAAAGCGCATCTGTAGTGTGAATAGTTTCGTTAAAGGATTGGATTATGTGGTCGGTAGCCAATACTTAAAGTCAACAAATAGAAATTTAAAGTCAACAGAATTGCTGAGGTGAGTGGATGAAGGCGGTATTGGTACCGAAATGTTAATCATAAGTAGGGGAAATTCCAAATGACTGCCACTCTTTTCGCTTAATGCATTTAAAATGAGTTAAGCGTAATGTAATTTCGTACATTAGCATGGAAATACGAAAATCTGCCCGTGATACGCTCTGCTAGGCTATGCCTTCACCGCAAGGAAGGCGAATTAAATATACCAGCTCCTCTTCGTCAGCACAGTCTGGCCCTAATCCACACTCTTATCCTAGCGACGCGTAATTAGGTTAATTTTTAGGGATGCAAACTTTTTCGTGGTCCTTACTTCAGTATTTGTCATGACAATTTACCACAGCGAAAGTAATTCGTAGAAGCAAACCCCGAAAGACAAAAAAGGAAATCAAAATACAAAAAAAAATAAATAAAATCGCCGCCAAGCTAACGACTTCACAAAGTTTCTCCCCCGCCGGCTTAAAGGGCAACAAAAACTTTTTTACAATTATCATAAACAAAAGAAATACATACGTCTACACCAGCTAAGGAAACAAACGCTCGCTGCCACAAAAGTTTCAGCGGACACTTCTCATTTCACCACATGACATCCGAGGACGCATTGAAAGCGAAATATTATTTTCAAAAAATTGAATTACAAAAGAGGGTCCTTTTGTTGCTGCCACATTGATACAAATCAGCGAGATTTTGTTTCAGCAAAGACAAAAAAAAAATGGAAAATAATACTTACTTACATATTTAACCGTTATTACCACAAAGCGATTATCCCTGTCTCGGGTTTTTTTTTTGCTGCCACCCGCCAATATGCGACTGTCAACACAATTCTCTGCTTTTGTGAGTTCGGTCGTCTATTGTCGTTCCCCATAAATTTACAGACTTGAACTGATGAAAGGAAAAAAGAGCGGAAAATGGTCGGAAGGAAGGAAGGAAGGAAGGAAAGAAGTCAACAGAAATTTATAATTGGCAATAAGTATTGTAGAATATGGAAAAAGCCACAGATGTATGAATAACACAGCATGGCCTTTTTCATATTTCGTGGAATGAAAACATACGACATGTTTATTCCAAAAATTTGCGCATACCACACTTAACCACTAAACAGATTTGAAATGTGTGTTTGTAATATTTGACAGTTACACAAGTCAAACCAAAATCGACAAATAATATTTGTAAATTAAATCTTTTTTATGGAAAGTTCTTGTGTGTGAAATTTGATAGTGCCATACCAGCATCACCTATAAGTAGAGTACTCTATTCTAAGCCCTTCTTTTAGTAAGTCTCAATGTTTCTCCAGAATGCACCAATGCATACGAGCACCATTCGTTGTGCGTGTTGGCGGATGAGGCAGTGTCCTGTTAGTGATAGAAATCATATTTCGCCCAGTCGTACGAGGGCCTGAAGGCTTTTGTAGTCATACGGTGAGTGGCATGTCTCCATATGTTGCCAACTACAAAAAGATCCTTATTATCCATGGCTTGAGACACTGGGCGTTATAGTTATAGCAGGCTCTCCTGAAGCAAGCTGTAGACCTAAGAATCTTCAATTTGAGAAGTCATCCTAAAATTAAGCAACATTTATATTTTAAAAGTAGCAAACAACAGCAATTAAGTTTGTGAGTTGCCCTTACGAAAATAGATAACCAATTCGCCTGGCTAATGTGGCCCACAGCCAAACGAACAAATGTTAGCAAAATGTGTGCAATAAATTAGCATTTCCGAGTATTTAAACACAAAATAACACCGAAACGCTGTGTTGGCAGAAAATTCCAGGTGGCGATATGTAATTTATGACACAGTATAAATTACACACTAATGTCCACTCGACCAACTTTCGAACCACATTACATATTTGCGATTTGTTGCCACCATAACAGGTTCGCAGCAAAATTCACTACAAATTCAAGCAAAGTATAGAACGTGTTTCTGTATGCGAGCAATGATGCTCAATTAATGATTTTACATGCACCATTTTCAACCACATACATTTGCAAAAGGTTATAAATCAGGCTTTTGAAATATGTATGCTTTGGGAAAAAAAACCAGCCAACAAAGGCTTTCCAGTGCAAACAGAATGGTCGGTGAATGTGGCCAGCGAACAATGCGGTCTCTTCGCCTTGTTTGTAAATTTAAAGGAAATGTCAAATCGTTGTGGTGTTCGTGACATATTTGTGTATGGCCTGTCTAAAATAGTGTGACGAGTTGCTCCTATACTATGTTGACGTTAATGATGAGTGTCGATGATGGGGTGCATGGGTAATTGTTCGTAAACTATTGAACACATGACGTCAGTTGCACGTATTTCAATTCATATGGGCCGCACAAAAGGCAATCTATTGTGAGTTCCTGGTGAATTGAGTTTGGAGTACAATTTGTGGGAACCCAAAGCATTGTGCATATGTTCAATGCAAAGCGAAGATAGTAGAAACAGGCAATCGCACAAAAATATACTCTACAATTTATTAAAAGTTTATTTACTTTAAGGAATTGATAGTATAACATTTCATAAATTCAAAGGCAAAAGAACTAAATTTAAAATCTTCTTAAGTAAACAGTTTCCCTTAAGCCTCTCAATCAAGCAAACACACCTTACAAACACACTTCAGCAGTGCACGTTGTAAAGTGATGCAAACTTATAAATAAATTATTTAGAGCCATGCACGTTCACACTTCACATTGTCTCAACCTATTTCTGCATCTGCTTCCCCATGTACTCGTAGAAGTGCAAAATACTCTACCAAATGAAATCCGTACAGAATCTAAGTTTCGGTTGAAAGAAGTAATTGGTTTTATGCCCGAAAGCGGCACAAAGGACACTCCAAAGCAAACAACAATGGCCATAGCCGGAAGAGAAAAGGAAGCTCAAATTTTATGAATTGTTTCACAATTTAATTAAAGTATCTTATTTATATTGTTCAAGTTCTTAACAATTACTTTTTGTGTTGCTTTGTACAATGGAATCTAACTATAACGAGAGGAAAATGTATTTTGTGGCAGATTTTATTTTGAAAATTGGCAAACTTTAGTGAAAATCAATCGAAATGGCTTACTTGACTGCTTTTCAGTATTTACTTTGTAGTGAATGAATGGTTTGGGGATCACAAAAGCAAATAATCGAACAACAACAACCAAACAAGCAATCACAAAGACCGTTTGTCAAGAAAAGCACCTGGTAACAACTTCCTTTACTTGGCACACTTTTAATACAAAATACAAAATTATTATCAGGCAGCTTCATGAAAATGTTACCTTTAGCACAATCACAACACCTCGAACGCCAATGTAAACAACTGTGTTTATTTAGTTGCGTTAAGCGTGGTGTCACGTAATTGATCTGGTGCAATAATCGAAGTGTGGCATTGCATTAACCGAGAATACACTGTATAATTTTGCTGTCTTCGATTGTGGTTTCCTTTACTGCAAGCCAAGCTTATGCTGCTGTCGTCTGCAAAGATACATTTTCTTTCCAATCAAACTGATGCGATTGATTGGTGTTGGTGGTTTTTGTATTGCATCATGCACCTGCAACTTAATAGCTCCTTCTATTGACAGTTTCTATTTGCTAACTGGAAGACTCATTGGAGATGTCAATAGAGTGCATGTAGTGTGACACCACGGAACTTTGATTGTTTGCTTGACTTTCATTTGAAGTGAAGGGTAACCAGATAATTTCAATATAACAACAACGATGTGAGATATCAAATTGATTCTGGCCTTTTAGTTCCAAATTTTTGCTTCACCACTTTGAGCGTTGCGTTGCTTCAAAATAAATAAGGTGCGATGATGGCGTAAACCTCACCAAACAGTGGTCGAACACTTCTGGATTCTTGTCGGCAATGTCTTTGGTAACTTTGACAGCAATTGGAAAAACTATCACCTGGTCACCCTTTAAATAAGCTTAGAAAACTTGTCGACTGTCGACTTCTTTTGTGTCGGTTTCTTTGTCACGTCTTGTAAAAGTAAGGAGCAGAAAGGAAATGAAATTGTAAAATTTCGTCTAAATGAGAATTCCAGTTGCAATTACCATACAAAGGCATCTACTCTCATAACAAATTAGAAGCAGCACTATGCCGTTGTCTTGTTTAATTGTTAATTAGACCCATCCGTAGTAGTTGCGGACATACTGTAGGGGTCCCAGCCATAAAACTTCAGCATTGAATTCTTTAAACGGGCTTTGCCTTGAATACAAAAAAAAACAAAAAAAAATAACTTACACAAGCCGCTTGAACACGGCAAACGGATCTTATTTTACACATACCAAATTACCATGAATGCCAATGCCAATGCCATCATCATCATCCAATATGCCACAACTAACATCCTGGCAGCTGATTCCATTGTAATACATTCCATTCCATTCCGCCTGTCTGTGTGCGTGTTCATGATGTAAATGGCAGCCAATAAAATGTTACATTCGAGTTATTTTCCCAATGCGAACATAAAAAGACAAACCCGATGTCTGCCTGAATGCTTGATGTTGAGACAGCTGAGTGTTGTTTGGGTCTACGCCATAAAATCACACACTCAGTGTAAGGCGAACAAGCGCCTGCGCCTAGAAGCAGCATATTGGCGCAAAGATACTCTTTTTTTTTTGTTAAGTGAAACCATGCAAATACCATCTGTAAGCAATTTGCCATTTTTTAATAATATGATAAGCTAAATGCCACTTGGGTCGACGCATCCACTCTGACCTCAGACATTTGCATATTTAATTTTTTACAAATATTCCCAGGAATTAAACGAAGTTTCTACTTGCAGGCAGAATTCATTTGAAATTATCGTAAGCATTGTAGGTTTCATCTTGGGTCATTGCCAACGTCTTAATACAACATAAGCAGATCAAGGTTGGGCGTTTGCGATAGCGTTGCAGCATTCCGTTCAAGGAAGCCAAGAAAGGTTATTTTTTTACTTTAAAATTTATTTAATTTTTTTTTCATTTACGTTTTTAATTTTATTGTATTTTTTTCTATTCTACTAAGAGCTTTAAAACTTTTACTGCTATTTAATTTATAAATGACATAAAAACAAATCTAATTACAAAGAACTCAAATAATAACTACCATAACCCACTCATTGCTTATGCATAATGGTGTGCACTACATATCCTTCTCACGTGATGAACTTTTGGTAATTGTTTTATTTCACTTGATACTTGCGTGCAGCTCCATAATTACTCACACACACATGAATACATAAATGTAGCATTTAAGGAATAGAGTGTAAGGCGAACTTATAATTAAAAGCCGAGAAGTGGTGAACGATTTAAAAGTCGTTGCGAATAATGTTTGCTTTTAACAGGAGGCAAATATACAGTAGGATGATGATAATCCATTTTCAGTTCTGCCTTATTATGGAGGCAAGCCATGCGACCAGGCAACTAGTTTATAAAAGTTTATACTCTGGACCACTTTCCACAACAATAAGTATAAATACCACTAACCGGGCTATTCTGACAAGGTGATAAGCATTTAATAGGGCGACAAGCATGAGACCAAAAAAGTGAGAATTCAAAAAAGTGAGTAAATCGATTTGAATACTGAATGGCGCAAATACCATTGACTTAGAACATTTTCAATTATAGCGTATTTTCATAATCTACTGATGGCTTCTCAGAAGAAGTCCGAGATTAAGCTTATTTGAACAAATGTAAATAAGATTTTTAGAGTGCAAAACGGTTGCAATAATAGCAACCGAATATCCTGCATTACCATCCACCCCACATGGCGCATGAGTGACTTTATTTGTTTCCCCGAGTTGAACATCGAGCCAATAATAAAACTTTTAATTTTGACAAATACAAACAAATACAAACAAATACAAAGAAATACATGCAAATATACACATATACAAACAATTACAAACAATTACAAAACAATATGAGTGTATGCATTTCGATGGCATTTATGTGTGAACGCAAAATACTTAATAGAAAAACTTTTCTGCACTGTGAGCGTCGTCGAAAGCGTCGTAAATGTTTTCACGTGCACACAATAAATTCACGTGTGCCGTAAATATTTGTACAATGACAATAGCAACAATGACGACCAAGGTGGAATTAGGTTGACATTTGAAATTGGCCAAATAAAATGTGTTTTGTATTAATAATTAAAAAGTCATCAAATTGCAAAATAATTGCCATATGATAAGTAAAGTGAATTCACGTACAAATGCAAAGAATCAATGAAAATTTCAAAATAAAAGTCAAGCAGTTCTACTTTTAACAACCCTTGACCTATTTCTTGTCTTCACATTTGGTAATTCCGTTTTATATTCATGACAAATCTATAACCTTTAACAGCTTTTTTTTATCTTTCCTATAATAAACTGAAGATCAGTTTGTCATTCATAGAATTCAATATAATGAATGAAAATACATGTACACTTGCTGGCAATGCCAAAGTACCAAGAGAATCCCTCAAGGACCACAAAATGAATTTCATTAAGATAGCAAGTGTGAACGAGAAAATTTATTTTTTTCAAATACAAATTGCTTCAAGCAACTACAATCCAGCAGTTTTTAGTTACACTCAAATTGAATGGATTTGGTCAATCGAGAAATTCTTCAGAAGGATTTGTGGTTAACAGCTTTTTGAAATCACAACCGTAGTGCCTGTACAGCAAACAACTTCAGTTAAATTAGAACAGGCTTTTTTTGCGCAACTGTACCCAAGCGAAGATAATAGAAAACGCAACGGTTTCAATGGTTGCCAGTGCTGACAACATCACTCAAGCAATAAACTCACAATCGAGAACACAACTCTACCGCTGAAATAATACACCAGCAGCGCCACAACTGCTGCACTGGAGCCAACACACATAAGCATCCTAACGAAGAGGGAATATTTTGGATTTGTATCAAATATACACTGCGCTGTGGGCTTTCTCTTAAGTGCCAACAGTTGCACGACCAACGTGTGCAGTAAACATTTTCATGCCGTTATCATTCATACACTTTTCCAGCAGGCGGCAAGGAGTTACAAAATAAAAAACCAAAATAAACAGGCTCTGCACTTTTTTGGCTAAGAAATAGGCAGAGGCCAAGTTGCGTGTAATGAAAATGGAACAGGAACCAAATATAACTGGAATGAGGTAGTGTAGTGTAAATGGAAACTATTCCCATGGAAGCTTTTCCTTTTCATTGGTACTCTCCGAATACTATCATTTTGTCTGAGCCCTCAAATATTATTTCAGCTTATAGAAACACCAAGGGCATGGTATTACTTTTCACTTTAAATACATATACATCAACCATCCAACGATGAATCCAATTTAAACAGAAAATGGTATACACAAGTAACAACAATGCAATAAAATGGAAACGTTCATATACATAATCTGACTGCTTTCTCTAAGTACACAGCAGTAAAAGCAAATTGAGGTTAGGTATTTCCAAATCATGTTGTTGACAAAAATCACATCCGAACAAATAAACTCACTGGGGCATTGTTAGCATTCATGTTGCATTCATGCACTTTCCAACTTGCCTTTGGGAATGAATTTGAATTTGAATTGGAATCTGAGTCAGTAGAATTCAATAATGAAAACTGGCTTCTTCGTTCGTTTATTCTGGGCGCCACACACAGTAGCTTATACATCGTTTTTATTTCTCATACTACCTTGAAGAAATCACCTTCTGTTCTTCGGCCATCGTGTGCACTTAACAAATTGAGTTTTCTGCAGAGCAACAATTGCAATTTTAATGGCTCGAGGACAAGTGAAAGAGCATACAAAGAAACTTTTCGGTCTGTCTCTAACAAAACATGAAACATCTACTTAAAAGTACTTAGTCACACAAGTGAATTGCTACTCCAAGATGAGTGGTCAGCTTGTAATTTCAATTTTATACATCAGATATCAAATTTATTGCCAGACTCGGAAAATTTGTATTTGTTTACGACAGTGAACTGTCGCTTCATATCCAATTAGTAATTCCCGCTTTTGTATTCCAAAGAATGGCATTAAATCACCCTTCAAGCCAATGTATTCTTAAATTCCATTGAAATATATTTTAAACGAGAACAGCATCAACACAAAAAAAAACATTGTCACGCATACAAAATCATCCAAAGGGCTAATAAATCCCCGAACGAGTTCACACAAACTGGCTGATATGTCACAAAAAATTCAGGTTAGCACGGTTTCCAATTTCTGAAAAAACCATCATCGTTCGACATGACAGCATGAGGGCAAACGGTCCACAATGGCGGATGGCAGTGGATTGGCACACGCACACGCCAGGTCCCAGGTGTGTTCATGTTGCTCAGCTCACAAGCTACGCTGCACATTTATTACGAAATTATTTTGTCTGTGTACACAAAAGAATGAGTGGCCTTTTCATAGCACAACGCATGAACCTTTGGCTCTTTTTCTCGGTAACATTTAACTAGGTTATGTCTGTTTTGTTTTACTTTTTTTGACAGAGAATGCAAACATCATTTTTATTAAAATATTCAAAGTTTTCCTTTTGTTAACTTTTGTCATAGCGGTTGAAAATTTTTAAAATCTTTGGAGTTTTTTAATAGACTTGACATATTACCGGAGAAAAATTTTAAGAAAAATTTGAAGAAAAATTTGGTTTTATAAAAAAGTTGTAAAAAAAACAATTTTTTGTGTTTGATAATCAGTTACCACTATTTTTTCGCTTTTAAGTAACTTTTTTCTTGTTATTCAATTGCCTTTTTACAACGCCCAAGAACGGACTAGTGCTGCACTAGTTCAATATTTGTGGCTTAAAACGTAATGACACCTTCGAGTGTCATTTTTTGTCATACTTTCATGTGTAGATCCTAACTGGGGATATATGGACCCCCCCTTGTTTTGACCCCAGGAGTCACTTCCTTCATTATTTGTACTGAAGCGTTGGACACCCTGTATATTGTCTTAATGTCACAATTAATATAAAATATGAACTGAATATTAAAAACATTTTCGAATCATTTGAACGAAGTTCGGAGAAAGTCGATATAGCCAAAATGGAAATGCAATTTCCACTCCATTAAATATTCAAATTGACACTTCTTCAACAAAAAAATGTTTTTCTCATTTCAACCAATTCAGGCCTGAACAAATTCCTCTTTTTTTTTTGCTTCGTGTCAGTTGCAAGATTCCACAGAAGCATTCCATAGGCTTAAGCAACGTTCTACAAATAAAACGTCACCTTCACAGCGGAGTAATTTTCATTCTTTCATTCGTTCTTGTGTATGGAAATTCGCCGTTCGTGTTATTGTTTGTCGTTCATTATTAATTTTCATTGTAACTTTCCATTGCCATTTTTACCCATACAGAATACAATTGGCTCTTCGCACCATGTATGCATTTATATTAAAGCAATAAAAAGAGAAGAGGAGTAAACCGAGGAAAGCCAACGAACTGAATAAATGTTGAATATGAGATCAGAGTAATGAAAAATGTCATAGTCATGTTGGCTGCGTGTGCGAAAGCATAATCAATTTGTTTGTTTTCATACCTTCGGTGGCCTTCTGTACTTTACGATCGCAGTCCAACCATTTCATTGAGTTCTCTTTTATTATTATTTCGTATGAAATGTGAGAAATAAATGCGTTTTAAATTTACAAAAATATGTTTTTTGAGAAAAGTGTAGTAAAATTATTGTTCAATAAATTCGAAAGAGCTTATGTTTCACAAAATTGAAGGAGTCATTGGGTGGTGTATATAAAGGAATACTAAATGCTATTTACATTCAAAACTAAATTGAGCTAAAGCCTATAAATACACATACATAAGTATTAATTTATTCTAAAGTCTGAAAATGTGCTAACCTCAAATGGGGGGTGAAAATAATTAATAATTTATGTTGGCCCTTGGTACATCAAATGCCCAGCCCCCTAATTGTGTAACAAAATGTAACCTAATATTTAGTGGGGAATTTGAAGAATGAAGGCAAATAACATAAAGCAATTAAATAGTTAAATAACCGAAGTTTAGTAAACAATTGCCTAGTTTAGTTATTTGTGTTTATTCAGAGTACATATTTTGCTCACAAGCACCACCCTTTCAGGAATTAGGTTAATTTCACTAAACTAAAGCAAACTAAATTGTCCATAAAATACACATAAATTATATGCTGTCCACACTTAGGCCGCCCTCAACGATTCCATTTGCTATACTTGAACGGCAATCGAGACATAAGATTAAATAATTGGATACTTGTGGCATTTAAGCAGCATAATTTATTTAATCTACGGGCGACAGGAAAAAAATATAAGTCGTTATTAATATTCTTCTATGAACACCACGCTGTACACACTGGCACAAAAACAAAATAAATTAACACATACGCGCTCGGAAACGTGCCGCATTTAACGAAACAATAGTGAGTCACATTGAGTCGGCAGCCAGCCAGCCAGCCAGCCAGCGTGAATATTATCCAAAACCGAATCCAAGCAAAATAAATTATGATTACTGTTGTTATTTAATGGTTTTTCATATTTATGACATTCATCAAAATCAGCAGCAAGCACAAACAGCAAGCGCAAAAATAAGAGGAAAATATATTAAATTCGTTGGCCGCACACTTCATTAGCCCGAGGCCTGTGGCGTTGAGAGATTGCGCCCATGGCACGTAGTAGGCAAGCGGCAGCATGTTACTCATTTTGTGGTCCGCAGCCTACGGTCCTGCCAGTCATTGAATATGAAATTATTTAAATAGCAAATACACACTCACTCCTATCAGCCGATTTCACCGATTGCCACAGCAACAAAGTCCTTTTGTTTACTGCAAAAGTGAATGTGTGTCGAGTGTTGGGTGTCATAAGCGTGTTGAATTGTGTTTTTGCATACAATTTCAATCCTCTGATGGTTTCATTTAATTTAAATTAATTTGTTATTGTTTCCTTTATTTAATTTTTCTGTTGTTGTTGGAAAATTCTGTTTACACAAACATTGAAAAATTGTTTTTGTATCATAAAATAGTGAAAAAAAATATTCGACTTTTTATTTGGTTAAACTGGGAAATGCTTGAAAAATCTGCAACATTGCAATATTTACATTTCTGCAACTTAAGAATGCCTCTCCACTCCACCCCCCAATAGAAACAAAATGATAAGTGAACACACATACCAGACAGTAAGTCACACAAAATATTTATTGTAGAGAGTTTAGCCAAATGGTTGTTTGTTCCATGAGCTCATGCAAGTGTATGCACGTGTATCCAATGTATGGAAATTTGTATCACATTCCTGGAAATCTGATTCGGAAAAAGCATATCAACACTTACCGCCTTGTATATTGTGCAATGCTTTTCAGTTTGATACCGAAACCAACAGAGCAGAATCAACATTGCAAGGCCGTAGTTAGAAGTGATTTGGCGAAATATTCAAACATTCTTTTAGTTTTCAGTAGTCCCATTGCGAATAATTCTGGCTCCGGCTCTGTTACAGCCATTGCATACATGGGATGTGCATATTTTTCGTCTATTTCCGGTTGGATTCATCGATGGTAATTTCTAAAAACGATTGTTATTAAAGTGAGGCGAGGCGAGGCGGCGCCTTTGTATGTTTCACGAATTCCGGTTGGGAGAATGTTTGTTATTTCGTAAATATTTAAACAATTCATTTTTGTAATTAAAAGCAAATTTCAGTCAGGCAGCGAATATTTGTTAGTTAATATTTGTTGACGAGGAATGGACTCTTTCGGTTGTTTATATTGTGAAATTTTGTTTAAATTTCATCAACTGGGTTGGGTTAATCGAGCTGCAATACAATTTTATTGAGAGAACTGGGTGTTAATAGATAGATATGAAATGCTTGTGGAGAAATTTTGAATTTTATTGAATACACTCAGAAAAAAATCCCACATATTTTCCATATTTCGTTTACTGATACTCATATTAGTACTGATTCTGTACTACAGAAACGAACAGTTAAATCAAAAAACGTACAACGTTTAAGCCGAAAGTAACCACATCGACTCAGGTACGTACACTTCAGTTGCTTTAAGTCACCCTAGGGCCATACCAAGCCTTTTCTTTTCATGTACATTTTAATTGACAGCAACCTTTTCTGGTACAAAAAGTACCCTAATTAACATTCTAATTCTCGCTATGGAGCTCATCTTTACCAATTATGCCGACTACACTGAACTGACATGCCTCTGATATTTGCTAATATTCAAATTAAACCAGCGCTTTTGCAGAAAATATACCAAATCATGGCCAATAAACCCGAAGAGGGAATTCAAACAATATTAATTTTACACAAGCACCGCACAGCTCAACGATGGAAATGGTGGAAATGACAAAGATTTGTGTACCCAGCACTCAATTTAACTCATTTGCAACAATTATTTTCGCATATTAGGAACATCTTTTGCGGCAAAATGTGAAATGTTTGTCACAGTCTTGCATGACTTTAATACTCCGAGGAGTGAAATTTCGAAAAGGCCTAATAGCGAGCAATTCATTTAATTACTTTGCGTCTGAGACAAGGATAGCTTCTGTAGAGAAAAATAACCGAAGGACAATAACTAATAACTTTATTCTCAAGGAGATTTTTTTGTGCTAAGTAAACACAAATATTGCAAACTTAGCTCTCGAATGGATTAAGTTCATAAGTCGAACGAAAACTGAAAATCACTAAGTGCTTTTGGGAATCTAAGTAGGTACTTAGTGCATTTCATGTTTGATTCAACTTTTGGACTTCATACGAAGATTTTACTTTAAGTTTCTGTCTTTAATTAAAGCATCTCGCATTTAAATACTTACCGAAAGCCATGGCGAAGCAATAAAGACTACTTGGACACTAATTAAATTTTATATTGAAAAAAGATTTTTTTTCTCTTTTACTACACTACGCCTTTATCCACTTGCCCCTTCAATTCGAAATGAGGCCAGAGAACGTTTACGAAATTTTTACTTCCATTACGAATATCAGAATTACAGCGACAAAGGCAGAAAGTGGTTGATTGGTTGAAAGCGAGAAAGCAGCAAAGAAAATTGCTTTAAAAAAATCCTTTAAAATTAATTTTAATTAATGAGCTTTACACCTTTTGCATGCTGATGATATGGGCAAGGGAGCAGAAGGAGAAAGAAGGAATTTACTCGCACGAATGGAAAATTCATTTATTGCAAACTTTTTAATTGAAAATGTTTTCGTTTTTTCAATAATTGTTTCTCACTCATGCTGTGTGGTAATTTTACTTAAAGCATTTAACGAATAATACCTTCAACTTTCATTTCATTCTCATGAGTGATTTACAAGTATATTTGCATATGTTTGTCTGCTTGTAATGACTTGTAGTGGTGTATAAAAGCATACTAGCGTTTTATCTTGTGGTTGATTTAAACTATATTTGGCCTTAATCACTGACAAAAGCAAAAGTTGATATCAACAAACGCTTGAAATAAACCTCAGCAAAGCCAAAATCAACTCTAATTTGTTTATTGGTTAAGCTGATGGTCCATATTTATCTAACCACATGAAACATCAAATGAAATGTGATGGAATTTAAATGGAAATAAATCTGTTACCAGTAACCGAAATTTTGTAAATGTAAAGCCTATCACATAATCCAAAGTGGCTTCAAAGTACTCTAATGGATATTATTCAAAAATATGAAATTATTTGTGTCGCAATTGGATTTCGCTAACAAGATTTTAATATCGAAATATTAATATTCAATCAACATAATATGAAACAAAGGACCAACATCATGTAAACAAAATAGCAATATTAATTTAACGCACTCAAATAGCAACAAGCAAACATAGTGTGTATGTCGTTGGGCCGGATATTTTGTAAAGCTTTCATGCATTTCGTTGTTGGCCACATATAATAAAATACTGGTATTGATGAAATATTCAATTCAGATTTTCAATTTAACTAGCATTAATTAGCAAAAATCGTTTTAAATCGAGATTATACTATTTTCCATTTATACCATTTAAATGTAATATATTTCCATATTGATGAAAATAATATCGTTTTTTTTTTGTGGCCGTAAATGCTCATAGCCAATAACAAAAAAATACTCATGTGGTTGATGAATGACTATGACAAATATCATATTTTGTGAAGTGCTCGTTCCGGCAATATGAATATACGATATTTGCATATGCATACAAACTGCAAAGGTCCCGACCTCAAGTATCTTGGCGGTATGCTTTGAATTTAATCAACATGCATGTTAAAACGCTTGTTTCTGTTGAACCTTTTCCTACTTTTTCTACATTTCTATTTTTATTACTAGCCAAAAATGGTATTTTACATCGTACACATAAACTCAAAGGTCATTGAGTCTAACAAGGCGTATATGAAAAAATGCGGTATGTGAAAATAGCCCCGATAAGGAGGAAATATTTGGTCGTAATTTGTATACCCTACACCTTGTAATGTTTGTAACTTGTTTCCCCACAAGTACACACAAAAAAAAAAGTAGGTAAATCTAACCAAAAAAGACGGTTAAAAATGCAGCAACCAAAAAACGTGGTAAATGGAACCAACTCAAAGTTGTTCGCGTACAATGAAAAATTGTTCGCGTACAATGAAAAATTGTTCGCGTACAATGAAAAATTGTTAGCGTACAATGAAAAATTGTTAGCGTACAATGAAAAATTGTTCGCGTACAATGAAAAATTGTTCGCGTACAATGAAAAATTGTTCGCGTACAATGAAAAATTGTTCGCGTACAATGAAAAATTGTTCGCGTACAATGAAAAATTGTTCGCGTACAATGAAAAATTGTTCGCGTACAATGAAAAATTGTTCGCGTACA
This sequence comes from Heteromyza rotundicornis, assembly GCA_951394025.1. Classification (NCBI taxonomy): domain Eukaryota; kingdom Metazoa; phylum Arthropoda; class Insecta; order Diptera; family Heleomyzidae; genus Heteromyza; species Heteromyza rotundicornis. Next base: position 24,527,734 of record OX596010.1, read on the forward strand.
ATGAAAAATTGTTCGCATATGAGCAATGAATGCATTCATTAGTAGTGTTTTGGTTGCAATCTTGTCGAAACTTGACGTTTTTTTATTTATTTATTTGCAACCAAAACACGACTATTAATGTCGCATGTATTGTCTGAAAATATAAAATTTTAAAAATAAAAATCTGTAAAAAAGAAAAATAGTAAAAAAGAAAAATAGAAAGAAAATTTAATATTACAAAATTGAAATCTAAAATGCTAAAAATGAAAAAAGAGATAAACGAAAATCTGTAAAAACAAAAGAATAAATAAATGTAAAAATATATAATAAAAACCATTCTCAATATAATATTACATTTGCTTACCCTTTTATGCACTTCACCCTTTGACCATACTGAACGCACTGATCGTATACTCGAATGACAAAACAAAAATCGTTGCTGTTGTAGTATGACAGACACGAAAGCACGCCGCTGAGCATGTATGAGCATGTGCTCATACATCGCAAGCAACCAAACTCAGCTGAGTTGCGAACCGCAATTGGGTCTTTACAATTTTTTTGGTTGGCGAACAAACAAAAATTTTTAAGGAACAACTAGATTTGTTTGCTTTACAAATTTTTTGGTTAAAATTTGAGTTTTACAATTTTTTTCGATTAGCTAACCTGTTTTTGTAGTTAAAAATCATTTAACAATTTTTCGACGATTAGATTAACCACAAAAATTGTAGTTGTTGTTTGTGTTTTCCATATAAAATAAAAAATTGTTTTTTTACAACGTTTTTCGGTTAGATTAACCCATCTTTTTTCTTTCTGTGTATACACACTTTTTTTTATCAGCTTTACCTACTCAGTTAATGCAGTACTATCCCTACTTAATATCGAAACCTTACACCGAAAAAAATTTTCTTCTTCATGGCCCATCTCCCATCTCTTGTCAAGCAATGGCTTACTTATGAGTGTATAATTTGACATGAAGATACTACACTTGTCGTTGGTTTCTGCCACTCGAATTGAGGTTGAAATTTCCAAAATTCAAAAAGGCATATCCAATATGGCAACCGAAATTTTCCAGATTTCACCGGAATAATATGAGACATGGTATAAGGGGGTTTTCGGGGTCGCTGACTAGCCTCAGTAGCTGTAGGCTGTATATAAGTCGACTTGGGCCGACTGGAACTTACTCACTTGTTTTTATATACATTCTCACAAGGGACCATTTTTTTATGACTACTCAGCTACGAAAGGCTCTCTGAATGCGACATTTTTCGTCTTCTTTTCATTTGTGCGGTCATGAGTTTCTTGTTGAACTCTTGAAAATAAAGAACGGTCACATACATATTTTAAAAATTTCAACCTATTTTTAAAATGGCATAGAAAATCATAAAATCTTTTAGACTTTTATATAAAATAAAGAAATGTAAATGTATTTTACGAAAACAGCAAAAAAAATACCATGTAAAGCTACATTTCGGAATGGAAAAGCACTTTTGTTGAAATTGTTTTTACAATAAAACTCTGCAGATGGATTTTTTTACTCATTTTGGACTTCTATTTTTAGTTATTTTTTAATTTTTTGTTTAGAATACAGAAATTATTCCATAACAATTCACTATCACATAGAAAATTTGTGGAGTTTTTCACTTCAATGTGAATTCCTCAAACACAAACAAGCAGCAGGAATTTATGAATGTATGCGCACAAAGTGGTTCGCAAATCCTTCCCCTCACAACCAATAATTACGAAGGGCTTTTTGAGAATTTCGACAACTCTCCGTCAGGGTTAAGTGTAAAATGTTTATGTCGCGTATTTTATGGCTTCCCACATGTGTGATAACTATTTTACACTTACTTCAGATGCAAAGTCTGAACACAATCATGGTGCATGGCAGCCCACTGTCGTGAATCTAATCGAATCTCGACTTTGTTTTCGTTTTCTTTTTCTACTCTCCCATAAGGACTGCATAAGGCTTGTAAAACCAACGTAGTTCGTGTTGAGACTCTCAGAGTTCGAATTATGGTTTGGGTTTACGGTTTCAGAGCAGATGTAAACCATGTAAGCACAAAACAAAATTACAATCACGAATTAAATTTGATGGAAAATGCATATCCACTGAATGAATTTTATATACTTACTTACAGTAAAAAAAAGGTTCATATGTTGCAGATGATAAATTATTCTGTTGTCGTGTTGATGTTAGGGTCAGAGTGGAGGCAGAAATGTAAGTGACACAATGGGAATTATGTTCTTTATTATTTCATGAATATGTTTGACATAATTGTATATAATATTGTATACAATACAACATATATATTTTGACAAATCTTTTCTATTTCCTTTTTCTTGTACCATTCAGCTCAGTACGGCATGTCTTTTGACTTTACCAGGTGGCAAATCAAGTTCAACATAATCAGATAACTTATAAGAAAAAGAACTTGAATTTTAAAGAAAAGAAGACCAAACATAAGCAACACATGTGGTCAGCGTTTTGAAGCAGACTGTCGAAAAGATTCACTTGGCGTATGAGTGACATTTATTACCTATATGATTAATAATTGTTTGTCATATGCAGATGGCGACTTAACGTATGACTATTCTAAAAATATTGCACTGTGTAATGAGCAACAAATTAAAGACTAGAATGACAATTGCCCAAACAAAGACTGAGTTTACGCTCAAAAATGTAAAATTCCCTTGTGAAATTATTTCCACATAATAAAATTTGCAGTGTGTGCTCTTGCAATGGCGATGTTCGTATACATATATTATTTGAAATTATTTGTAAACTCTTAACGTGTGGGCAAATACCACCACTTAATAAAACCAAGCGTTTAGTGAATTTTTTATATTTTCCATTTTCCTTTTTTTTACAAATTCCTGCAAATGTATTTGTTTACAATGGCACATTCCTTGAATAATACTTGAATGTTATGAAATTAAATTAAACAAATACCAAATTTTTCAAATACGAAATTGTTCAAATGCCAAATTACACTCAGTAAATTTGCACTGGAAACCTTGACATGCATTTCAAATGAAAAACTTAGAGGTAGGAAGCCATTCCGGAAGAGATTAAAATATAATGGATTGTGTTGAACTGATTACATTATCCGCATGAATTATCGCAAAATTCCACTACCGCTTTCACCCTAATTATCCCAAATATGTTAAACAAATGGCTGAAATTCAATGGAATTACACACAAAATGCACCGAATTCCACTTGGAAAGTGCACATGAATGCGTGCCGCCATTTAATTGAAAATAATTAAAATTTTCCAAAGTTCATACTGCGTAAAACTGCTGATATTTCTTGCAATTAATATTTGCACACGAGATAACATTCATAAACATTCGCGTTCAAACCAAAGTACTACTAACTAAACAGAGTAATTATCCTAATTAGGCACAACTTTTCATTATCATCATTTAAGCGAATTTTGTGAAATGGAACACGAGAGTTCCTCATTCACAATTGACGGCAACTGAACAATTAATTTATCAATTTAGTTGGCTGAACACGCACAATTCATTAAGCATAATCGTCGTATTTCATGGCATCATGGGTCGCACCCCGGAGTTGCACTAAACTAGACTGGAGGATAGTGTCCGGCACTTATTCATACGTACATTTGTATGGCTTTTTGTGCCATACATTTTATAACCGAATATACACAAACCAAAATTATAATTGGTTTGTGTATGTGGATGTGGAAATATTTGCAATTGTGAGATGTATGTGCTGCGAAATTCCTGGTAACTTTTGGAACTATTGAAATTCGAAATTGGATACGAAAAGTGTCACATTTCAAAATGGTTGCATGAAATTCAAATCAAAATTTTCCACTTTCTAAGCTAGTTAAATATGAGGAGGCCTTAATTACCAACTGCTTTGATGAGTTTTCAAAGCTTGCGAAATTTCAACTTATTCTATTGTTGTTATTTTTCACTTAGAGTTGTGTATTAGTATCCAACCGCTTATTAATTAAAGGACATTATAATTAATACACATGGAACAATAGTCGAAGACCCATCGATTAACAGTTCCTTTAACAATTTAATACAACGAAGAAGCCACACTCAAATTGGTTGCAACCTGTGAAGTGTCAGCTCTTAGTGGCGCCAGATAATGGTGGCTGTAATGGGCTTAAGAATGCTAATCTTGTCTGCGATTCAGTACTTGTGTGTCCTTAAGCATTATGTGCGGTGTAATATGCCCCACACAGAAGATAATTCGTATTAAGTCCGCGAACGACACATTGCCCTTCAACGGGCCTAAGGCAAACCTCAGACCATTAAGTTAGTAGAGCGTAGGTATGTTTTGCAAAGCGTTCTTAATGGTAAATAAAAATTTAATAGTTTAAATATTTAATTATTTTTCAACTACTTTAGAAACTAGAATTTTTTAATTTAAATCCTTGTAATCCTTGAACACATGTGCAGAACACAAACAAAAATTTCTGAGACTTTTTTTTGTATCCCATATAGGATGTGATGTCCACCATTGGACTCTGTGAAATATAATTTTGTTGTTTTTCCTAATTTCCGAGGTTGGGAAATGCGACGCAATTCATTTGATGATAAGCATTCTTCCTCCGTACTTCTTTCGTAGCAAATTCAATAAAAGGGATGACACTAGAATCAACGTGCTCGTACTAACTTAAGCCGCACAAAGAACGGCTTAAGATAAAAAAATCTCAAATTCGAGCACAGTGTTATTGTTAACGTACTTCCACAGTAGTCGGATTTTATGCTTGAGGCATGTCCTTGTTCAGATTAACATCATCTGCCTTATAAATATTGATATTTGCATTCTTGATAGACATTCAGTGAGATAGCCATGATTGGCATGTTCAGTTCGCTGCAGGACTTTCTCATACTTCATACGCATATTAACATTATTTGGAATGGTATGTGCCTTAATAAAACGAGCCACCCAAATGAAGCTACTAAGCATGCCCCTAGTGCTTTATGCGAAAAAAGAAATTATTTTGTATAATTTATGAGTGTTGTATTGTATGAACTGATTGTAAAATATTAAGTCATAGACTTGCATTCATCCATTTCCAATTCGGTTTTGTGGTTTTTCAAAACTAAAAAAAAAAAAAACAAAATACAAACAAAATTTATTGTCATCAAATTGAGCGTATTTTCGGAACAAATAAGGATATAGTAGCTTTCATATTTATGTCATAATTGAAATATTTTCCTGAATGCAAATCGTTTACACGGAAACCACCACCATTTAATGTCGAGATTTATGTCAGCATTGTTTGCAGTTAACCATTTTGTGACACTCTTTTTTTTTAATCTACCTGCTACAGTAGAGTAGTACTATGTAGGAAACCACAACACTTTAGTAGAGTGGGAATAAATAGCTTCAGTAGTAAATCACAAAATTCCACATTATTCGGTGGAAAAATTTAATTCACAAACGCGACGATGCTATCATTTTACAAGCGACTGGGGACCACATACTTTTTGCACATATAAAATACTTACTCGCATGTGTACATATATAAATACCCTTGTGTGGCTGTGTGTGTGTGTGTGTGTTTGGCGCTGAAGTCTTAACTGAATTTTCTCAGCTACAACGGCCGCAATTCCCTGAGATATGGCGTAACATTTTTTTATATATTTTTGGCAAACGAAATAAAGTGGAATTTATTTTTATTTTTCAGGACATTATTCATGGGTTTGAAACTTCTGAACTTGCCTGGGAATTGGAAAGAAATTAAATAAGTGTGTGTGTGTGTGTGTGTGTGTGTGTATATGCGTTTGTTCACGAAAAAATTAAGTCTTGTAGTTTAAGAAAAAGGAAATCCTTAAATTCTTAGCTTTTATTTGTTGGAAGAAATTGTGCACTAAATTAGCTCCATTCACTGTAGCTACATAAAGAACCAATTGCAAATTATTTGCTTTAAAAATTGAAAAATCACAAACAAAATTAAAATTGCAATAAGGAAAACTTATGAAATAAAAGAAAATTGTTCGTAATTTACTAACGAAAATGTTTTTACTAAACTATTTTGTAATTTTCTCCATATTCCTTATCATCTCTAAAGACATAAATTTGTGTATCTCAATGAAATCCCCATTGAACTGAAATGTGTTGGCCTACTACGTGCTAACCAAACTGCATACCAATGCTTTAATACAGGATTACTGCTACCTTTTGGCTGACGCAATGCTGTTTACTATTGCGCCCTCATAATTATTATTCCCACGTAGTTAGGCCGGTTCATGTGTGCAGCTGGCAAATGCGTCAACAACAATTGAGGCCTAAGTGGACCCAACCAAAAAATTTGCAAAATAAATTAGCCTACGGAGTGGCACATATACACTCATACCGAGGATACACTAAAGTGGTTGAGTTCAACGAGTGGACATATTTTTGCTCATGTATTGCATGGGTTTGGCTCATTTTTGAGATTAATGCATTTCCATTGACCAGTAGGCAATGGCAGTGTTCAGAAAAAAAACAACAATTTTGCTAAATTTCACCACATAGGCGTCACAAAGTGCCTACATATTTATACCCACACACACACACTACTGTGGCAGGGTAAATTTACTCAACGTTCGTATGCTAAAAATTTTGTATTTCAATTTCAAAGTTTGCTTTAAAGAGTTTTAAAAAAAAATTCCTTCTTCCCTCATCTAAAATGTTCTGCTCATCTAAAATACGAGTTAATTTTTCCGACACTATATCTGTTGTTGTTGACCTTCAGCAGCACTGCACTGTCCCTTTGTTACTACAATAAACTTTTTGCGCACTTAAACCTCAATTTGTAGCTGCCCAAAAAAGAAGCACCAACTCAGCTTATTAATTGCTATAAAACTTTTGCGCAACAACTGTCAAAGATGTTAAATATAACTTATATTTAACAAAGTCATAAAGCACTGGTGTGAGTTATGCGTTTTGCCATGCAAAACTCACAAATTTTTCGAATTTATTTTCGGTTGGAAGCTTTTTTCACAAATTTCTCGTCATTATGTGCACTCGTCACTGAATATTTAAATGCAATAATAATTTGCTTGCCACAAAATGTCTGACTTCTGACATTTTCAATTCACTTTATTGCCATGACATCATGAATTTGGAAAATGATTCGGTTCATTTTATTGTACAGCTTTTTTATGTTGTTTTTTTGCCTACAAGCCAAATGCACAATTCAGTACGAAATTCAAAAAAAAAACCATTTGTGGGATAAGCTACAACACAAAATATTTGAGCAACAATTTAATTGCCTTTTTGTCATAATCATTGCCATAAATCTGGGCAAATAAAATAAATCGTTGAACATGTTTGGGTTGAGATGCCAAAAATGGAAGTCAGGAAAATCAGAAAAACAAAAAAAATTATGGTTGACCTTTAACTATTTCGACGTTATACTGTCAAGATGTTCACAACAGTTTCCATAGAGGCCTTCAAAGAATATTTTCAGTACAATAATTGGATCACTATGCCGTTGAAGGATTTCAAAAAGTAAGTAGTATTTTCCAATTTTAACTTCATGAATTCGCAAATTAAAATAGTTTTAAATCTGATATTCGTACATGGACGTTGGCCAACTCACGAATACACACTGACCAGTTGAACTACTAAACGCCCACATGAGCATGCTCACAGCATGATGATTGTCTGCATTGCATTTGGTCGTATAATTTTGAGGTGACCAGATCGGCTTACAACTTACTATTGTGCGGGGGGAAGCTGGAAAACGAGCATAACCCAAAACACAACAGGAAATGCAGGCAACCAGTTGTTTGGCATGTTGGTGAGCCCCCTGATGCGATAACTACGTTGTACTTGGGCCACACATTCATACGGAAAATATACACATGCAAACACGAGTGCAACTCGCTGCCTCAGTGGACCGCCCCAAATTTAGTTCACCAAATCCCATTGAGTTGATAATAAATTCTGGAAATATTTTAAATTTCTTAAATTGAATCTCTTTGGGTTTGCGTATTTTGCCATTTTCAACACAATAATTGAGATAAGGTGAAGATGAGTGTTGGCTCTTCTTTAACTGCTGCTTTTACTGCTGCACTTAGTGTTGTTGAAATTGGATTTCACGCTTATAGCTTTTGGTCAACTAGCCTCTTTCGAGCAAACGCTATTCGTTCAGGCCACATTTGGAAATGTTATCTTCATTCTGGACGAGACTGCCACACTAGAAGTGGTTGTATTATTTAATGATGCCATTATTGTGTTGAGAAATGTTTGGCCATTAAAAGAAAAGATACTCGAAATTGCTCAATTCTGTTTTGAGAAAAATTCCAGCGATAACTGGTTTGAGTCTCTACTTGCCAGAGAAGCAAGAAGCGAAACAATTACATGCTACACTCGAAAATACAACTAAAATTTTTAAGAGACAACTTGGCTAACATTTTGTAGTGATATCATGATAATATCGTAGCGTAGTGAATCAAACAAAACTGATTTACGCTCAATATTGTTCAAGCATACATATGCCAAGCATTTTCGACATGGACAGACTGCTAAGCTGGCCATAATCTATCATCCTTTAATGTTTACTTCCCAAAAAAAATACTGTGGCTTGGGTGGCATCTCATGAATGACATTGCAAAGATCTACTCATTTGCTCTAATTGGAATTAATGAACGGAAATTTAAAGAAAAACTTTGTGTCTAATAAAAAGAAATTGTAAACACTCCGACAGTCATGGTTGACTTCTAATGTTTACACAACTTCTTAGCAGTTTTCGACACAGTACAGCCAGAAGAAAATCTATAAATCACTGCAGCCATTTCACAAAGCAGACAGCAGTTGGATATTTGATTTTCAATGGCCACAAAAACTGTTTGTCAAATAAACTTAAATGTTGTTTGCACTACGGAAATAGCAAGCAAATATTTATTCTCTGATTTAATAACTGAAGAGACCAGCATTTAAATAGTTAACGTTTCATTGCTTCCACTCAGTCAGTCAAGGCACAATTAAATTATATTACAATCTCAAATGTTGACTAGGCAAATAATACAATGTCATTTTGTGTACTTGACGTCTATAAAGTGTAACTCAGCAAAACTTTAGTAAGCACCCTCAGATCAAAAACCACAAAAAAAGAAATTCCCCACAAGTGACGGTCAATTAAAATTATTATAATGGTGGCAACGTTGGCATGGCTCGGTATTGCGTGGTGCCATAACATCTATTTAAATCCCTTTTTATTGAGAGCAGCATCTTCCTCGGTCGTGAGAAGCTGTAGTTGTGGCAATAGCACAGCGAAAACTTGTTAACATTTTGCACCATTAGCGTCGCTCACACCAAACAGTATGCAGAGGTCAGTGGTTTGTTAATTAGTGGCACACGAACGAGACATGAAAATAAAAGCAAGCAGCCACACGAAACTCATGCTGTGCTTCGGGGCACCCAATGTCATCGTGCAATGGGCTGGCAACATCTTATATTTCGTTTTTGTTTAACATTTAAGTCTTTTATACTCGAACACGTAACGGCAAACGTTTAATTGTGTTATAGTGACATTGGAACCCATTAGGGTTGCCATTGGGGCATTTTCCAAAGTTTTTACATAAAAGATGCTGCGCCCTACCACGCCCACCGCAACTAAAACTGTAAATTCGAAATGGTTTACGTAAAAATGACAGAACTCCGGGCGTGTGGACGGATTTTTCTGGCACTACTGTTAGTTGGATGATTGCTGGGATTTCCGGGGTTTTCCGACTTTGCATTTGAAAAGTACGAACGAACAGCTTTACACTTGCTTGTATGTGTTGGGATAATTGTAAAGGAGAAGGAAATTCAATTTGCATGTATATATCATAGCACAGAGCTATGAACAGTAAGTAAATCGTGTTTGGTAAGCCAAAACAACCTGCAATCACGTATGAAATTTGAAGGAAAAATTCGTTCGCAAAATGTTTGCACACGTTACACGCTATAAATGAATCAGCGCCTGCGATTACGTGCTCATATTCTGTTGGTAATCAAAAGCAATCTGTTACCAAGAATAAGTGCGAAGTCATTCATTGGAATTTGCTACACGCGCTTCTTGCTGGAAAAAAGGCGAAATAAAACTTTAAAATGAAGTTACAAAAACTTCCAACAAACCTTCGAAAGACATACATGCAAATTGCGTGTGCCACACATAAACTTTAATAAGGCCCCAGGGAGACAGACGGCAACTAAGCAACTGGCGTATGTGTTTGTGTGGGTGGCATAATTACTGAAGTAGTTTTCTTAATTGCTCGCCACCGAAAGTTGGTCTGTAGTTAGCTGTCGAAATAGTCCGTTGAATGCGCTAATTTGCCTCCAAAACTAGAATTCTGGCGGCGTGTGTTTGTGAATTCAATTTAAACTTTTGCTAACGTGGAGAATGTAAAAAAGTAATTTTTTTTGTCTAACCTTCTAGAGTGGGTATGCAGCGGACCAGCACGTAACGTCCAACAGACACCACCATCAGCTATCAGTCGTAAATGAAATGTTTAAATTTGTTTTATGGAAACGTTTTGGTAAGTAAAAGGTTGCCACTGACACACAACGGGGGGACATGCAGTGCGTGCTCAAAAAAAAACGTGTGCTGCACTTGACACAAATGTTTCTATTACTTTGTGTGCTAATGCGTTGCATTTGTCTGTTCCTTAATTCTTTATTCTCCTCCAACCATAACAGAGAAAAAATGCCTGAAACCTCAATGGAATATTTGTCCAATTACCGAACCATCATGCTTCTGTATGAGTTCCATAAAAAACCTCGTTACCATCTGACCTTTCACCTGAACATAAATCGCTTGAGTAATTGAAAATTATCTCCAATTTGATGCAACCAAATTTTTAAGAGCCACACTGGTCTTCTTTTCAGTAATCCTTTCCGTGTCAATGACAAATGGAAACATAAATGAAAGCATAATTCCCTTCAAATCTACTATTTTTTGTGAAATATTTTCTGCTGCTTTTTCCACTCATTCGCTTTGCAATTAATTTAATTCTCTGATTTGAATCTCTTAACACAAAACTAAAACACAAAAGTCAACCGAGATTCAGATGAAAATCCCTGACGGTTTGTGGTGTCATTGCAGCATTTCCAGCGTCATGCACAATTGAGAATGTTTCGAAGTGAGTTGTGCCCGAGGTGCTTTTGCTATCCCTCAAACAGAACGGCGTTTGTTCATTCCTGCTCTCAGTCGCTCATCCGTCCGGTCGTGGTTGATCCGTCTGTCCCTACCTGTCATATCGTCCTGGTGTAAACTTAATCCGTGTGCTTTACATTTACAGCGTGTCATAAGCAAACATGGTTCCCACGTCCACACTGGCCGCAACACAATTCATTCGTGTACATTTTTTTTTTTTTTTTTGCATTTTTTCTATTTTTGCTACAAGCACAATAGAAATTCTAACAGTTTTAAGCATTTCCCAAATGAAATTCTTCTTAATTGTAATTTAAAAGCGTTCAGCTTTGGTCCGATTAGAAATGATATTGCAAAGATTTGGCCACAATTCCTTGGCATGGGTAACCTGCCGAAGAGGGAATTGGCTGTGGCCTTTAAATAAATTACGTTTTGCCGAATGAATTTCAGTTTCCACTCCAAGCAATTAAATTCTCTGCAAACCACAAAGGTTGCCGATAGAATTATAGGCGGTGGTATATTTATTTAATTGGTTGAACCCCCAAATAAGTTATTCACCAGCACAGCCACAGGAGACAAATTAGGCACTTTAATTAGAAGCACTTATTGCTGCAAAGACAAAGATTCCCATGAAATAAATTAGCTTAAATCAGGACATGAACATATACATAATTAATTCACTATGAACTGAATAACAATTTTGATGGCAGATGTTACAAATTAATATTTAAATAATTTTAATATATAAACTACGAATTAATGCGACAAAAAGTAACAGCATAGACAGTTAAGTGCCGAAGTATTTAAAAGGGAAATTATACTCTTATAAGTTGGCCATTGCCTTTGATGAAATTTAACTCGATACTTCACAATTGTATGTGAAATGGTGTATTTACTAAGCATTACCGTTGCAGTCTTTAATGACGAATATGTATATTTTTTTAGTTGCAATTTTAAATTCTACTCCAAAAAGTACAGAAAATGTTCTGTTCACCATGATTGTCGTTTTTAAATTACAAAATATTCCTTCCCTCTTTAATACACAACGAATTAAATTATATTCTCTGTAAATATCTTCGAGTAAAGTTCCAAAAAGAAAAGGTCCTTTTGCCCCGAAAATCGAATAAATTTCAAATAATATTTGATAATTTCAACAACTGTGCCCAAATGTACGGCATTGGGTGGATAAAAAAATGAATAGGAAACAAGCAGCAGGAGTAAAAGCAATGCTTGCATTTAGAATGGGAAGTGTTCAATTCAGTTATTGTCTACGCTGCAGCGCACATAAAAAAAACAAAGAAGATGCGAACAAAATTTTTATGTTTTTGGAGTTTATAGAAAGGATGTTGTATGCATAAATAAGAACCTCTGTGCGTGTGTGTCTATAACAAAACTATAACAAAACTATAACAATTCTTGTTTCCGTTGTAGAAATAGTTCCCACTTTCTAGTACATAAACCAATTTCCTGTATACAATTATTGGCAACTGGTCCTCAAATTGTAAGCAGGGATATATAAAAGTCAGAACGACAAGGACAATTCAATATTAAACTCACTGGCTTGTGGTTTGTCAAACAGAATATCAGCTGACTAGTCATAGTCACAGTCACATCCATGCATTTAGAAGTGTTCATTGTCACATGAATATCATATAACATACGGATTCCATTTCTCAATGTGACAAAGTGCCAATGGAAATGTTTCAATTTTCAGTTGAGTAAATATTATTTTATGCAATTCCAACTCATGTGTAGGGTCCACATTTATTGAACGAAACCATTCACATTAGAGTGATTTCAAAAATAAATTTCATTGCATTTCTCTACTTTTCACCTGCCTGCCTGATGAATTCGTATTTGTTTTTAATTTCAGCCATTTGAAATACATTTGCCACACACGTTCCACTGTGAAACAAAACAATTCCTTGATTGTGCTAATATTTCCTCTGCTTCACCCTTCCTTTAGTCTTATTTACTCTTTGCACAATATTTGTTTCAGCCTTAACTAATGCCAAACTTGGCAACCCCAAAATAAAAGCAAACCTCAGAAAGTCTCAATTTCAAGAGTCTCTACGAGCTACGATTTCGTTAGCAAATTATTTATGACTTTATTATTCGTTTTATTGTCCTTGTTGTCATGCTTTGTCGCACAGTAGAAAACACAAAAGAATTTGTCCACAGAGAGGGAAAATAAGTTTGCAAAGAGCAATAACATAGCAAGGACTTTTTGGAGCATTTAAGGCAATGCAGTGGTCCCCTTTTGGTTTTCTTTTTTGCACCACATTTAACGATCCGCATCCGAGAAACTTGTTCAAATTTGAAGATGTCAGGCAACTGAAGTTTGTGCTGCTGTTTGTTATTCTGGTTGTTGCTATTGTTTTGTCTCTCGGACATATTGCTTCTGGTCGATAGTGTGAGTTCCTTTGGCGGCTGTTAGCACTGATATGCGATTAGATAAAGTGTTAGTAGATAGGCGTACATCCGCTTCAACGTCTGAACACAGAAGCAAACGAAATGTTATGCTGGCCTTTTGACACTTTTTTCGTGCGCTGGACTATGGCGGCCACAATCTCCTTACACTTGTTACAAATGACTTTTGTTTTGTGACATTTATAGGGAAATGGGGGTAGGGGGCAAATCATTTGTAAAGGTTCGGTGTAAATGTCTAATCACATGATTAAAGATTAAAGTATTCCGTAGAACATTTGTGCCCGTATGCCGTGTGTGTGATAAGTTGCCAAATATATTTGCTATTTTGGTCTCTTCATCCGCATGTATTTGTGTCACATCGTAAATTATTGCCTAAATTGACAGTTTTTTGGGTGTTGTTTTCCAATATTGCGGTTTACCGAACAGACATACAGGATTACATATGTACTTTTAATAGCAGTACAAAGGATTATGGTATTAACAAATATTTTGTCATAAAATGTACATAAGCTTACTGTAGAAATGTGGTTGGCTGAAAGGAAGAACAATTGATTTTCTGTTTTTATTAGGGACAGTATAAAGAAAGTTATGACAGTGGTGGCCACAATGAGGAAATACAAAAAAATGTTACTTTAATTTTGTTGGAATTTCCTTACCACTGACTGCAATCGGAGTAATAACAATGAAAGTTAATAAACTCAATATTGAAAACAATACCAACACCATTAATACACTCAATGTATGACCCAGCACTACTCCTTCGGTGAACTTTTCACTCGCAGTGACTTGAGCACAGTTCCAGATTTAGTCAATATTGTTAATGGCAACCGGAGCCGTAATCCCAATCAACGCTGTAAAACTTTTAATTGCCAACAGAAAAATAATTACATTTGCAACAATTCATTTCACACCTTCTGATACTTTGCATCACTGAAACTTCCATCAGAATTACGTGAGGGTAGAAATTGCTTCAGCCACTCTACTGTGCTGAGAGTGTTGAGTAATTATTCACATGTTCTGTTCAACGAAGAACGTGTTTAAACAACAACACCAGCTTTGCACATAATTTATATTAAAATATGGAACACATATATAAAAATTAGTTGCGTGGCAACAAGATGCATCCAACCAACACGATGTTTATATACTACACCTTGTGAGGTACATTCACTTTTGGTAGGAAACCAAATTTCTATTTAATTTTAATTAATGAGTTTTGGATTACTTTTGGTTTCTGAAGCAGCTTTCGTTGGAAGAAGGAAAAGCGGTTAAGTGTAACGAACTCAATTTCTATAATTCATATGAAAAAATGCTTCAATAATTCTATTGTGTCACACTCTGCTAAAAATTATCATACCAAGTATTGCTTGTGTGCACCATCAATGAAAGAAATATAATTTGTGTAACCAATTGCATCTTGTATCACAAAGGGAATTCATGTTGTACAATAACGAACATATTAACTTTAAACGGTGGAAAGTATAACTTTGAAAACGCTCGCTCGCATATGTTTCAAGAATGTTCTTTTGATAGGTAATCTCAGCCACTTATTGTGGGCCCTCGGCACCGTTAATGGTAAATTCATTTAACCCAAAATCCAAGTAAAAACTTTCCAAACAACTGTAATAAATCGTAAAAGTTCCATTAGAGCGGCATGCCAGGGTCGTAGCCAGGAAGTAAACATGCTATTATGGGCTTGTGAAAAAAATATTGTATTTGTGATTAAGAAGAAGCTCCATCGTCTATTGTGGCATGTGAAAATCTGAATGAAAGTAGTTGAAAAACAAGTAAGAAACTTGTTTACGATTTTTTATTTTCCAAGTACATTTTTTGATAAATTGGAGGGATCATGAGGGGCGAGGTTTAACCGCCCAAACTCCCCGCTGCGGTATGATAATGTGGTATCCGTACTTCTGCTTTTAATAAACTTTTTACAGTCGAAACTTGTTAAAAAGATTTCAGTTTTTCTTGTTATTTTATTGTATACACAGATGGTAAAATATACTTTGTTTTTAGTGCAAATATTTTTGTCTTGTTAAACACATTCGATAATTAAATAAGTTAGCTCTTACAAATATTAGTTCTTTTATTGCTTTCCTGTGTAGAAAGTTTGCACTACAAAAATACAAAAATTACTGCACTATCTTCTGTTTGTAAAGGTAAACAAACCTTTCCCATATGTCCACATGGACGATCAACTTTCATAAATCGAATATACTGCAAAACTAATGTTATTTAAAGCACCCACATGAACATATAATTCTTTTCAATTTACTTGTACGTGTATATAAACTCGTGTGTAGATGACTCCACAAGACCCATAACCAGGACAAGTTGTGCAGATGCCAGTGACTTGCCCTTTGTAATGAAATAACATTTCATATAAATCACTTGCGCTGCCATTTCCGTTCGTCAGATTTTGTTATTCCTCTGAAATCGATTCGCACATGCAACGATAAAGAGTCAAAGTCAGCGAAATCTCTTCAACTTAAGTATGAAATAATTTCACCCCAAGCATGGCGAAAGTCATTTCATTTCGGTTTCGTGCCACATTTGATATTTCATGAATTTCCAATATATTTTTTTAGTTGTCCATAAAGTATCCGATGAATTTCGTTCGGAAGTCGAGCAATGAGAATTCCCAGAAGGAAGGCTAGACAAATAGTGAAGCAATAAAGTCTGTAATAAGCATACGACATTAGGATGAATCGAAATGAAAACAAAAACCGTTTCAAAAAATGAATTTCAGATAAAACTTAATAAGTTTTACCCTTCCATATCCCATTGGGGAAGTAACTGAATACCTGATGATTATCTCCGATATATGAAAGTCATGTTCAGTTCACACTATCCGAACGAAACTATTTAACATAATTTAGCAATCGTTAGATTAGGCTCCTAAGATATCAGGTATTGGATTAATTTCTGCTTAAAATTTCCATTCAATTTGAACGAAGAGCTTCTCTCTTTTCCTTCGCATCTCTAATCCGAACTTTAGCCCACCCACAGCGATGATGAACACTTACTAGACCAGCCTGCAATAATAAACTTAATCCAAACTGAAGAATGAATGAATTTCCGGTGAAAAGAATATCGTCTCAGCTCAGTGACGCATGTGACTGTCACCTTTTCGCACGGTTCGTCTTGGTTCTTCTTTGCATTACATTCGCCAACGTACGACAGGACCTTTTAGAATGAAAACGAGTATCTACCGAAATGCTTGATGATTCGCTTTTCGCCTTGGTGGCAGGCGATGTCGAAAGCATCGAATTGGAAAATTCTAGACGGTACAAAAAAGCCAGACTGAACAGATTACCTGGTGGTGCTGCCGCCGCCACGTTGTTGTGAAGCTGAAGCTGCATAATAATTCATTCAATTCGCTTCGTGAGGTATCAGGTGGGACGGAAGACAAGGCGAGAGTGTGAACTGACAACGAAGCGTCGTATTTACATCTTATTTTCGACATGAAGTCTTTTACATAAGTATTTTTTGCCCTTCTTTTGTTATTGTTTTCGTACCAGCAACGACGTACGAAAATAGATTTTTAATAGAAAATTTCAATGGCGGTGATGATCTTATGGCACATTTTCGCAACCTACATTAAGGGCATGCATTTCATGGTATACAGAATATAAAATTAAATTTCCTCACAGCTTCAGCGAAAGATGAAATTACCTTTAATATTTATCGCCTACTTCCTTATACGTGCAAGCTGACATTTAACTTGTTGCACTTGCTTTTGAAAGTAAGTAATGAAATAATATGAAAGGGCATGCCGTAAATTAAGGAAGTTATCCGAGAATAATCTGAAAGAAAAAAAATAATTTGAAGAAAAAATCTCCTTAGCTGTTGAGTGTAGTGTTAACAAAGAAATCCGTATGACTGGCTTGTTTTTTTTTCTATTTTTCATCTCCTCTAACTAGCGAATTCCATTTAGTATTCAGTTGGTGTGGCAATCAGAATGTCTGTGGTGTCGTGTGGGAGTCAACCGAAAGCTCTTTTGCACATAAATTCGAATTGAATCCTTTTTATCCTTCGAACAAAAAATCAATACAACAACAAGCAATAAGAGCAGATAATCCTGTCAGGCAATCGGTCTAGCGATTGGATTTATTTAATTAAGCTTTGGTTTTTTCCATGGCACACAAACAAGTTAAGTATAATTTGGAAATAAATTGGTTGGTAAGGAAGTAATTAATTTTGATTGATAAAATAAAATCTGAAAATATCAAGAAGATAAAGAACTTTATAGTTAAGTACTAACATGTCAATATATACTTTTCTATGCCAATCAAAAATACTTTTTAATCCTTTCAGTAAAATTACACAAATTTAATCTCAATCAAAGTATAAACTTTGAACGATTTTTCTTATCTTTTGTACATTTTTATGTCATCAAGATAAAGTCGATTGCGGTGGGGATGTCAATTTAATGGAGAATGATGATCAAATAAAATATATCCCCTCCTTACGCCCCTAATCGCCTAACCCAATTAATGTAATTTTAAAGCTTTATGTGAAATCTTACAAAAGCCCAAAACAAGGGTTAAATGCCGTTAATTTGCCAACATTTGAATAAGAAGGGCAACTTTAAAAGGAAACCAAAAAGAAATTTTAATACTCAACCAATGGATCATAAAAACTTTTACAGCCGAGCGCATATAAAAGCAAATGAATTTCATTTCAAAAGAAACAAGCCAGAAGACCAAAGACCGAAGGCATACAAAAATTTTAAAATAAAATACTATTTGGCTTAGAGTGGCAATGAGTTTCGTGGAATGGCGGTTGGCGGTTTCAAAGTAATTTGTATTTAATGTTTTTTTTTGTTTGCACATTAATTGCAGACAAAAGACGCACTCAAATATACTTTAAAGATTAAATATTGTTAATTATATTTCAAGTCCACCATTTCAAGTTTATCATTTAGCCGCACTGCCACACTCTGCCATGAAGCACACAATGTACTTATCCAATCTACTTCATAGTAATTAGAAATGGAATATTGCACAGCTGGCTAAGAGTTGCACTCACACAACACACCCTTTCAAGCATCATCATCGTCTTCATCAGTTTCCTCCCAGACAGTCAGAAGATTATAACCAGAGAGGGAGAGAGAGGGAGGGAGTATTAAAGCCATCTTGGTTAAGTAAATCGGATTTCAAAGTGCACTCCCCTGACAGAGCCAATGCGCAAAGTAAACTAACAGAAAATAACCGAATTGAAGCAACAAATTCATTTGGGCAATTCTATGTTGTGCCAACATAAGCTACAAGAATCAAACCGCTCCGGAAACTGTATTTCCATGAACACACACTTTCGCCTACGTTCGTGCACAAAACTTTTCGCCTCAACACTTTGTCCTCCCCTTCATGTCCTGCTCAACTTACTGTTTTCGATACGGACAACAGTGATTCCTGGGCCAAAAAACGAAACAATTCCGTACTGCTACTCTGTGGATTCCTCAAATTAAATCCATTTATCGTCATGCAGATTGCCATCGCATTTGCTTGAGGATTTGTTAATCCTTTATTATGCCCATGAAATGCAAACTTCAGATTTTGTTTTAATTAAAACTCATTGTGGGTTGTAAGTAGCAGACATGACCACTGAGCATTCAGATTTAATTGGAAATGCTGCGATAATTTCGTTAGTCAGTCGAAATTAATTTTATTGTTTCAGTTTCGATTTGATCTCTGAAACTGTATCCTTGCTATAAATGAATTAACAAGCATTTGCCCATAAAAAAACAACTCTTCACAAAGGGTATTTTCAGTATCGTATAATCATAACCCGTTTCGTTCAGCTATGGGGAAAGTCTTTGAGTTGAAAAATTTAATATCAAATCAATTTCGATTCACAATTCAGTTTGAATAATTTGAATCGGATCAGAAAGCAAGAAATAACACATTTAACACTCGATGCCTTTTATCAAATATATAATTTACTGCTGGCTAGTGGCAGTGACATAAGACAAGTTTGGGCATATGCATGACTTTACTACGTTTATCCATCAAAAAGACGTTAGAACTCTTGGTTGATGTTGGCAATCTAAAAACACACGAGCTCAGAAAAACTAAACAATGAAAAAGCTTACAGAAAAATAAGAAAAAAGCCCTATGTCACCCTTACATAGCAGAATAATGCAATGTTAAAATTTATGGTAAAGCATTCTCTCCAACCAAACGGAAGGAACAATAGAAATAGGGAAAATAGCCACTTTTATCACATAGGAAAAAGGCTAGGGCCAAAGCATACATGCTCGAATAACAAGAACTTAAAGTACTACAACAACAGTGGCACTGAATCCTTGTTGGGCACACTGGTTGGATGGACGATGTGACCAAAGCGCAGAACAATTTCCACTCCAAACATTGTGTCCTTTGTCATATAATATTTTGAGGCAAATGACAAAGAGAAGTGGTACCACGGTAAGCTGCTTTCCATGTAAACAGCAGCATCCACAAGAGCAGCAACATAAAAAAGGTTGTTCTGTTGGAAAAACATTTCACAAATGCAATACTTTCACGGCATTAAGCCGATGAAGCAACATTTTAATACTAATGAAAATAGAAAGAGAGAAACCGAAGTGAAACACTGAGAGTGTTTGGGATGATAACGATGCCTTTTGCCACATGTGACAAATACAAAAAGATAAAATAAAAGAGATGCTCTGCAAAGAGTACTTTGCTGTATGGAAATGTTCACTTTTGAAAATGTTGCTCATATGGTTACCATGGCGTATGAGCAACTTTTCTCTTTCGTACTAAACGCAAATGTTTACAATTGTCCACTTGGTTCAAATGCCGAAAATGGTAGTCTTGTGTACGTTAACTAATTCTACTTGTCGTCTCCACTCTCACGCTCAACTTAACGAAAAATCTCTACATTTCTTTCAGTCCGCTCAAACAGCCAGCCAAATATTTGGTACACGCTTCTATTGGCTTTGAAACATCATGAAGCTAACATCGCTGCGGTGTTGCTGTTTGTTTTGAGTTGGGTAACAAAGCCCCAAGACCGTGACGCTATTCGCCGTTGTTTGCTGCCATTAAGCATTTCTAAGCGTGTTTACACACACCGCATAAATAACAAACTTTGCTTACTGACCCACATACATTGAAGGAAACGTGCCAAGTTTCTGTGAAGTGAAAAAAGGAATAGAACAAAATTGTGTGCGTGAAAAATATAGGAAAAATTTTAAAATATAAAAGAAATTGTTAAAAAGTATATTAATAAAAAAAGCAACTGTTTGGAAATTTGTGTTGGTTGTTTGTAATGAAAGCCTGATTCAGTAGACAACAAAAATGTAAAAAAACCACAAATAAAAAAGGTAACAATTGTATTTGAGTGAAATACACATGGATATTGTGAACAGTGTTTGAAGTATACAATTGATTGTAAAATTAAAAACTTAGCTCCTTTCAAAAAAAAACTACCAATTGGAATAAAAACTTTCGCAAAGGTGAGTCTTGGATCATTAAATGTTTACTTAAAATATTACCAATTGTAATACAAAGAAAAATCTGTTAAGTATAGACAGTCAGGCATGAGGGTAGTGGTACAAAAAAAACCACATGTGCGCAGTACATTTATGGATTAAGGAAATCCTGACAACACCCAAAAAGAATGCATTGTTCATAAACACATACATAAATCCATGGAATTGTTGAGTACAAACCGAATGAGTGGCGAAGCATTTCCATGCCATTGAGCTTTGCTACTGGTGCAAAACATTTGTCTTCTTGCAGAAAAGATTTTGCAATTTCTGTGGGACACTCGACCGAAAAATTCCATGCTGGCGGTGTGCAAGCAGGAAATTTAACTTGGAATCCGCATAAATTGCGGAAGCCAAAAGCATAAATAACAATCTTAAATGCAGCACAGATGAATGTAAGTACATCATTAAAGGCAACGCACAGAAGACGAAGAAGATAAGGAAGAACTGCTGGCACAAGGGGCGGACAGCTAAACTATGGAGGGAACCCCAAAATGAAACGAGCAGCAAACCCAAAATGGTTGTATACAATGTGACAAAAATGCCAAGTCGGTAGTTAGTGCATTGCGATGGGACGTAAATCTTTTTTAATGTACTCGAACAATGTACTTTTGTTGTTCTGTTGTCACTGCTACTCCATGTTGGTGACTAGTGCGATGATAAACTGCCTGATGATGTGGCCCAAAATGTTCAGCGGAAGTAACCCAAGTAACTTGTTATAATTGCGAAAGAAGACGAGACAGTGCAGTGGAACCACTTACAAAAACAACACAGCCATGACCATGACTATGAGACTATTCTCAGTTGAAAATTGTTAAAAATATGTAAAAAATAAAGAGAAAAAAATCCCCTTTATTGGCAAGCCAATCAACACGTTAGTGAAATATTTAAAAAAAAATTTAAATTCCTTGAAGTAGAGTATCCTCATTTGGTCAATAAAAAGGCCAACCCGTTTTTTTTCGACAAAAATAAAAAATGAATAGTATGTGGCTTAGTGTGAGGAGGTTCAGTTCACGTTATCCTGAATATCCTCAACAATTTATCAATTCCCAAATTGTCATACCCTCCCAATATATTCTCTCAATAATCCATACAAATCTCCAAATAATCTCTGAAGAATATACACAATTTGTAAACCAATACCAATACGAATGCTGTGAAATAACACAAAATACCAAAAGCAAACTTCACCCCAGAAAGGTAATTTATAATTCACTATGGCCAACAGTGTGTCGTTGTGAGAGGAGCAAGTTAGACGCTAGCTGGCGGATTATTTGCATTTTAAGTGGTTGTGGCTTTTAATGTAGTTTAAAAGTTTATTTTCATTAATTCACACCAGAATGAAGTTTTGCGGAAGGGTATTCACTTGGGAGTCACTTTTCTGGCTTTTGGTCAAATGAGTGTTTTGTTTATACACACCTCAAATAAATTATGGGCATACTTTGGCCCAAGTGTGATGTCATGGTTGGAGTATTTCGCTCCAAGTGTGCCATTTGCCCTCTAACCTAACCTAACCAATACAAATGCCCGAATGGGTCACTAATTTTATGAAATAAATACCCATTGCATGCCATTGACTGTTAAATATTCTCCAAAAATTGACTCAATTAAAGCAATTTCATAAGTATTATATAAAACAAAGAAGAAGAATACAACAATTCCAACAATGCATTAATAGACAAAACATTTTCATTGTAACTTGAGTACCACAAAATCACACACAGAGCAAGTAAGTGTCGTACTCGGAAGTATTTGCGGTAACCAGTTAAGAGCTTTCTATGCTGATTCTTAATAGAACACAATTGGCAGGCGGCAAAGAAGACAGGTGTTGAGGCAAAGACACTCCCGCTGAGCACACGCCTCAATGCAGGCTGCCAAATGTAGACCAGTTGCACTGTTGCGCCAACCACTTTGTAGATTTTCCGAATTCTCAGGTGCAATTTGGCACATTTGCATAGTGTTTTCACTGGCTTCAACATGCCCCAGATTCCATTTCGTATGGATATATTTAAAATGCTCGGATAGCGAGCATTCGAAGTTTTAGGAAAGGGCGGTGGATTCGCAAACGGATTACTTGGCTGTCATTCTTTGTTTTTTTTTTGTCTTCTTCCATTCTTCTTGGCTTCTGCAGCAGGTGTCGACAAACAACTTTGATGGCTTAGAAAGTTTTCAAGTGTTTATTTTGAATTTTCAATTTGTGAAAATATTTATTCATATTTATAGGAGGCAGCAGTGAAATGTGTTGGAAGGGAATAAAGTTTGCAGTCATGCATTTGACTGATGGAGGAGACTGAAATGTTCTGAAAAAGACAATTGGGTGGTTTTGAAATTTGCGAGCCTTTCTTTTCGCTGCTCTACTACTTGTCCCTCTGTGTGTTCTGCAGTACCAAAAATCTTCCCAAAAATGTTCTTTAAATCGTGGGTGGACATTTCTTTCAGTGCCTGTCACTTGAAATGCATGCCCCACCACAAGCATATGTAAATGTGTAGAATAATTTAGATTCCCAACAGGATGGTGAATACCTATTTGTTTTTTTTTTTCTTTTTCTTGCTATACCGAATAAGTTTATTCACACTTGTTTGTGTCATGCACCTGCGGTTAGCTCTGGCCACTGGTGCACCACATCGCTCATATATGTGAAAGCTTTTGCTCCACTTTATAGCCTTCAACTGAGCGTTTCTGCCAACTGCTACAAATGTTGGTACTCCAACAAATTATGCAGGTACGTGCCTTCATTAAACTGAGTTCACTGTATAAGCTAAAATACACACACTCATGCCACTCATCCTTTTCGGGCAAACATATGCTTGATACGTTCATTATGCTGAGAGGGTGGCCGTCCAAGTGGTTTTTTTTTGTTGTTGTTCGTGTTACTTTTAATTTTCGTTGTTGTTCCTAAAAGTTTATTTATGTTTGTAAAGTATTTTACCTGTAGCGGTCAGTTGGTCAAGTTTAATTTCAAAAAAAAAACTCACCTCCGTGTTTTGTAAAAGGCAACACATCACCGCACTCGGCAGTTTTGAATGCATGAAATGGTTTTTTCCTTCTTCATTTATTTCTCTCAGAAAAATGTGGAAAATGCATTACCAGCTGGATAGGGTAGAGTTAAGTGCTGCATAGCATTCTATGAAATGCATGACTTAATGTGGGTTAATTCATTTTAATCATTTGTATGTTTTGTTGTCAGAATTAAGCCAACCACTGGTCAGGTCCAACATACAAATTTTAAAGTTATACGGAGTGTGTAATCTCTTTAGGCTTTCAATTCACTTTCACAGATATATTGATTTTGTCATTTAGTGACGAAAATGCTTTTGTCCTTTATACTCGTCACAACTCAACAAAAAAAAAGTCATATTTGA
The DNA here is from genome assembly GCA_951394025.1 of Heteromyza rotundicornis. Taxonomy (NCBI): domain Eukaryota; kingdom Metazoa; phylum Arthropoda; class Insecta; order Diptera; family Heleomyzidae; genus Heteromyza; species Heteromyza rotundicornis. The sequence continues at coordinate 24,552,111 of OX596010.1, forward strand.
TAGCAGCTTAACATACAATTCGTCCTTCATATGCTCTGTTCTGTTCTCTGAGTGCACATAAGCCACCCGAAAGCACACAAAAGAAGGACTCTGAAATTTTTCGATTAATTATTCCAATGTGGAAACGTACTGCTGCTGCGGTCCGTTGATGACGGTGCATTGTTGGATTCTCGAACTGTTCCTTTATTGGCTTCGTGTCAATAAGGATATGGTGACATTGCAATTGTGTGGTCAGAAGCACTTCGCCGTCAATACATGCAAATGGACAAGTGAAGTGAAGTGATGCTGCGAATACTTATTTAATTTTTCTTTCCTTTATTGTCAGTGCAACTGACAGCTGAAAGCCTACTTGTATATGCAAAGGCTTCCGCGCTGTTGCTTCGGAGTTTACCAGAATTTCTGCTTCAGTCACCTTGACACCACATGTTATTTACGTTGCAGTTGTATGCCAGTATGCCATCTTCTTGCACTTAATGGTGCTGGGTAAAAAAAAAAATTAATTTTGATATTTCACCACACAGTCAGGGACAGCAATAACAAACGGAAGCCGAAATAAAGACAGATGAAAACCAAGTCGAATTCCTTGATATTTTACGCCATAACATTGGATAGCAATTCCAACTTCCTGCCTTCCCGATTGGCGGGAAAATTGTATTGTTAAAATTTCAATAGCAGCACTACGACGACATTTATTGCGGAAACACTTTCACTGAGACGAGTAGAGTGGCAATGATTTTGTGGCGATCATATCGTTCGACAATATTCAACTTTCGATGGCATACAAGGAAATCGAACACGATTGACACACACTGCGTATGAGTAACATTAACAGTTTCTTTTATTTCTTTTGAAATTCACACGAATTGTTTTGGAAAAGAGGCGAGGCTGGGATATTGGTAATAGCAATTGCTTCAAAGTATAGGATACTATCTGTCATATAGGGTACCGAGGGCAGTCGTATTTTTAATTTTTTAGATAACTCCTTGAGTGCAAACTTATGTCGGACAGTGTTACTTGTATAAGCAAACTGAGGCTCCCAAAGTGCCACGATACCGCCGCGAAATTGAATAATTTTATTTCCATTCACAACACGATGTTTAATTGAGCTTTTACGTAAAATAGACTTCCAAGAGGGTATATTGTAGATGTGAAATTCATGGTCAAACTTTAAAGAATCTACTCGAGCCAACTTTTGCAATCCATTTAGTTTGAATGATATTTTAATAAACACAGAAAGGCTGCCATCGATTAAAGTCATTTGCATTTCAATTCGCGGCATAGCTGCCATCTATCTTTTTGACCTTAATATTCCTATAATTTATTGGTATCTTTTTACTTGTAGCCAAACTTAAACTTTAACAACAAAGTTAATTTATGCAGAGTCAGTACCAAACTTTCAACCTTTTTTTTGAAGGTTTCTGCTTGAAACAGTCTACCCTTGAATACTTTGCACGCAGTGCATAATTAAAATCTTTGCGTAAAAAGAGAATCACTTATGCTCATCGTTTACCTTGTAATTTGAGACAGGATCATCAGAAAAAACCTTTTAGCATATCCTAAACACTGGAAATTAGGAATGGTTAAAGAAAGGTTTTATGCAAAAATCAACTGTCGTCTTTGTTGCTCATTCAGAAATTAAGTTCGATCAATATTTCGTGTAAAATATTAAAATTAATGCAAATGTGTCTTTAACTTTCAACTTAAATTAAAATCTTAACTTTTCTAACACATTTTCAGTCTTATCGACTCACAACACTGTTCTGGATTGTTTCCATATGCCCCAGTAATATTGAAAATAAACGAACAACACGAAAGTTGTAGTCGAAATGGTGTTGCACTGAGCGCAATCGAAAAGTTTCTAATCCAATTAGTTTGACTGAAATTTTGCCAGTCGTTTATTGTGCAAGGGTTTTATGCTCCTGCATCGAAAGTTTTCCCCTCAAATACTTTATCGATTAAACATTTGTGAAGGGAATGTGCTCCGAAATTTAAGTTTAAGTTTTTATCGATTTCATAAAAGTCTTCAAAGGATTTCAATAAGAAAGTGTTGAATTGAGGTGGTGTGTGCTTGATTGTGTGTGTGCAATTAGTTTTCCTAATTACAGGAGGGTTTGTTGTGTTGATAGTCTATTGACGAAAGACTTCGGATACAGTTATCAATTTTTATTATTTTTTTAGAGTAAATGAGTGAAATTGGATTTTATTTAATGCACACAAGACCTATACTCTACAGCAAATTTCAAATACATACGCAACATTCTATAGATTTATAAACAATTTTTCGCTCAGTGTATTTAAATTAAATTAAACCTAATTCAATTCCGCACATTTGCTTGGAAATCGGAAAATCTGCCACTAATGCGCTCTGATGGGCTACCCCTAAAGGCACCACAAGGAAGAGGAACAAAACATATCAGATGCTCTCCAACTTTTTTAGGCAGCACACTCCTCTGGCAGGAGGCCCACATTCTAATCTGCTACACATACTTTCCTAGCTGCCCGTAATTAGTTTAATTTTTGAGCACTCGAACTTTTTCGTTGTCTTCAGTGCTTCATAGGAACAAACCCAGAAATACGAAAACATAAAAAAAAGGAAGAAAACATAAAAGAAAAGTAAAACAAGGCAAAGAAATAAAATCGGCTTGAAGTTAACGATATCACAAAGTTATTACCCCTCACTTAACATGGGTATTTTGCAGACTCTCACAGTAGAGTGAATAACTTTTTTACCGTTTTCTCATAAACGAAAAAAATCCTATCAGCTAAAGCAGGACACTCGTTAGTAAGGCACACAAGTCTGGCATACTTCAGACTCTGTTGTTGTTGTTGTTAATTTCTCCCCAGCCGGCACAAAAGTTTCAAAGGACATTTCTCATTTCACCACATGAAATCCGTAAACAAATTGAAAGGAAAAGATTGTTTTCAAAAATGTAAATATAGAAGAGGGCTCCCATGTTCCTGTTACACACACCGATACACATATGCGATATTTCATTTCAGCATTGAAAAAAGGACTGCGTCGACATTTTTCGCAGCCAACCAATATGCGTCTGTCAACACAATACTCTGCCTTTGTGAGTTCGGTTGTTCATTGTTTTTCACCAGCACTGCACAAACCTGAACCGACGAAAGGAAATTGGTACGGAGCAAAGAAGGAAAGAAAGAGCGGCAGGAAGAGGGTGAAAAAACAATTTTTAATTGATAAAATGTACACCAGAAAATAAAATCTGGTGCAGCAATTGAATATTGGCCAACTATACTGTTTGGGTGTGGCAACAGAGAAATTTTACCGTTACATTGAAAATGGCTTAAAAGCTGCAGATCCGTTGAACCAAAAGGGAGCAGCCAATGGATGTTGATAAAATATATATGGTTCACAACCTAACTCAACCGGGTTCAAATCCCAGTCAGGGCATTTTTATTAAATTTATTTGTCTAAAAGTGCCCCTTTTTCATAAAATTTTTTAATTCGTTAATTGTGGCTAATAACTTCAATTATGGTATCGTAAATATACTGTTGCCGTCACATGCTAAACACGCTCGACCAATTTTAATCCCATTTTTATTTTTATTACCATTTCAGTTTATTCTAAAACACAAATGGAATCAAAGCACAAATCACGACAAAAACTATGCTATGATTCGACCGCTGAGCTATTTAAATAGGTTCTAATATGCATGTATTTACACCTAATTACGCATTTTCCATGGAGTGGCTATTCGAATTCATTACTTTATATTGAGTAAATACAAATTCGCACAAAATACACGTACAAAACTAATTAGGCGTAGTATATGTGGTAGCCAGATCAGACCAGACCAGACCGGACCAACGAAAGTTAACAAAATATTTGCAAAATAAATTTGCCTTTCGGTATGTTTGAATAGAGAATTTGTTGCTGTTTGTTGGTGGAAATGCACAGGTGGTGATGTGTAATTTATGACTCAGCATAAATTACACACTAATGTGCACCCAACCAATTCTCGAACCACATTAAACATTTTAAATATTTACGATTTATTGCCACTACCGCACGATAACAGTTAAAACTTATTCACTTTACGAACACAAGTTCATGGTGGGTCCATAAATGTTGGGAAAAGACTGAAACTCAGCACACAATGATGCCCAATTTATGATTAAGCACGCCATACATATATTTCAAGCACATTCCACTTGAAATATTTATAAAGTAGACGAAAAGGGAAATTGTAAAATGTTTAGAGAGGGCCTATGTCATTAGGTGAAGTAAGAATTTGTGATTGAAAGTCCTTCTTCGTCCACTCTGAACCAACTCATTATTGTCTTTCAAAGTCTCTTGTGAATGTTCTTGTATCCAAAAAGGTCAAAGTGTTGAAGCTTAAAGCATTTAATGTTTACTTTATTCACTCCAACCAAAAGCCTCCTGCAAAATAATCTTGTATTTAAAATGAACTTGTCTGAAATTTATTTCTGAATATCCCCTATGCTATGCTTTGCTCTAAAAGTCCAAAGTAAAATAATTTAAACATGATATTCCCATAAGCAGTATACACTGATTACACATGCGGCATATGGCATATGGCCCACCCAGAAGCAAACATAATAACACACATGGAACATCATTGTCTCCATTATATTTTGGTATAATTTTGAGGTAACCATATCGGCTTACAGCTTTTTGTTTTTGTGATTGTTGTTGTTGTTGTTGTTGTTGTACTTGTTATTATTATTGTTGTTATTCTTGGTTAGAGGGAACAAGCACAACGACACACACTCGCACACAATACAAGTGGCTTAATGGAATGCAGGCATTCGTACGTAAAGGCAAGTCGGCCCGGTTGGTTAGGCTCAACAGATTTTCACATTTTCCATTGTCACATTTATACGCACACGCACCCATTCACACATACAAAAAACACACAATTGTCATACAATATACAAGTGCGTAAGTAGGAAAGAAAATCTTATGCAACAATTTGGAAACAACATTTGGAAAATCTCTTTAAAGAAATCAGTGTTTACTTTGGTACTTTGTACATTGGATAAACTGCAACTGCCTTAATGTGTACACAAACCTTTACATGTACATTTTTCAAATTCAAACAAGATGACCACTGATGAGGGACAACTAATGCGACAGTCACTTTCGTTTCGAGAGAGGTGTCATCAAATAGGCTCTACGGTTCTGACGTGGCAGAAATTTCAAGTTGCCATATTATTCGTAGTGTCCTTTTGCAAAATACTGAGCAGTGAACAGTTGCTTATATGATAATGTGAACGGACAATCCTGTACCATTCAACAGAACAGAACAATTGGTGTTATTTGCCATACATAATTCGAGAAGGAGTTCATTGAGTGGAGAATTTCTCATACGGGTTGAATGGAATCTACTCTGAGTTCCGAGAGTGTAATTTGTAAGTACTCAAAGCATATGTAAAGACTATTAAACAAGGTGTGCTTAATAAAAGTATAGGAACTTTTCTGAGCTTGTCAGATACAGTTGCACTAAACTCCAAGGAATATAACAGAAGCTACTTTTACATTTAAATTTTTTTATATATAAAATATAATTATATTTCGCCTATGGTCATAAAGAATAACTAATTTTAGACAGCCTGCTTTCGTAACTAAGAAAACATTTATTTGTTCTTAAAAAAATAAAAAAAAAACTTTCCAGTTGACTTCTCAACCGAAACGTAAACACCATGCCACCTGCAAACATGCAAACTTTCGAGTATATTGTATAAGTATTTCTAACTTCAGCATTGCATTTTACAAAGTAGTACAAACTTATACGTAAATAATTTAGAGCCTTGCTGCACATTCACACTTTGCTTTGTAGCTGTCTATCTCAGCCTCGGCAATCTCCAAGGCTGCCTGTATCATCCTATATCCGTATCTGTGCATGATGCCCAACAAGCTGCAATAGTTGCAAGAAGAAATTGATTTTAATCCAAAGGCAGCACAAATGACAATCCGTCGAAACTACGCAACAAGAGTCAACATCAGAAGGCGAAAGTAAAATTAAATTAAAGTAAAGTAAAGAGTATGAAAATGTTCTGAACTCCTTTCACAATTTAATTAAAAAAGATATCTGATTTATATTGTGCCTTACGCTAAATAAGTGAGTAATTTTTTCAATACGTTGGTTTTAATAACAAAAAAATATTTCAATGAACTTTCGTGATAACAAATCGAAATTGCTTGCATCCTTTTACTGTCAGTCAGGTGTGAGTAAGCAAGGTTGGAAACAAAAACAATTAAAAAAGTTTTTGTTTGTGTTTTAAAAAACTATAGCAATGACATTTTTCCATGCAACGCATTTGTCCAAAATGAATATAATCTGCAGTCTTTAATTATCTTATTAAAAACTACAAAATTTTTAACTGTGTTTTTTTACAGAATATTATTTTTTGCACCATTTTCTTGATACAAAATTCCATTTGCTAGCTTACTACTCGAAAAGTTTTCTGCACCAAATCTTTTGGCAATGCTGTGCCGTAAGCCACCAGTAAACTTTACTTCCTGGCTCATCTTTAATTTCCAATTATGACTGTGCAGTTTTTTTTAGGTTATCATAGAACTGAGTGACTTTAGAAATGTTTTATTCGAACTTTTTTCCAACAGAACAGAGATTAATTGGATTATTAAATAGTTTATAATTAATGCTTGGTCAATTAACAGCTTCAACTTATTTCCTAAAAGCACCTCAACAGCATTTAGATAAGTATCGAATGCATGGGCGACTTTTATAATGTCCTCAAGTTCTCTTAATTACAATTCGTTGCTCCCTCAATGTGGATTGAGCCCATCTGAAGAATCAGGCAGGAGATTGGTTGGAGTGGAGGGAAACGAATGCCGCAAATATTCACACAAAAGCACAAAAACGCTTTCCTCTAAAGATATTTCTCACATTGCGAAGGCCAATGCCATCATCATCATCATCCAATGTGCCACTACTGACATACTAGCAGCTGGTTCCGTTGCAATATATTCCGCATATGCGTGCCTGTAAATGCCAGCCAATAAATGTTACGCTCGGTTTTTTTACCAATGCGAACATAAAAGACATACGAAGTGTCTCTCAAATGATTTCCTCAGACTCAGTGATGCAATCGCTCTCAACAACATGTGAGCAAGCGGCTGCGCATAAAATGCACATCTTGCCAGTGAAGCGGGAAGATTCTGCAATAAATAAACCTCAGGGAAACCATGCAAATGCCATTGAATGTGGAATCAATTTGCAATTTCCTTATTTTATTTATTTTATTTTTTTTTTTTATTTTTTTTTTTAATTTTTAAGCCTAGTACAAAAAGATATAAATCTTATTAATAGCACTAGGTACACAGAGCGTTAAATTACATTGAGCCCGACCTGCGGGTATTAAATACCGACAACTTAACTGTCGTTTGAGTCAATACATCCTTTCTGCTACAGGCGCTTATTTTTTATACTAGATGGCCTTTGCTCAACCCCGTCCAAAAAAAAAAGGCTTTAAACTGAACCAACCTATGGTGTAAATATGGCTCTGATACGTCCAATGGTTTAGCCATGCTGCGGAAACGCATTTTTATACTAAGATTTTCTTTAATTTTATTAAATTATATTTAATTTTTATACAATTTTTTTTAATTTTTTTAAATTTTATTTTAATTTTTTTTTTATTTTATGATGCACCTTCTTGTATTTTCTTGTTCATAGCTTAAATGTTACCAATCGCAAAAAAGTGTATACTCTCCTTAAAAAGCTGCTGCATCAACGCCAACTCAACAGTCTTTCGGTCCTTGCGAGCAAGCCAACTACTCGGCTCCGGTCGTACGTAATGCGAAATAGAAAAAGAAAATTGCCAACTATTTAAATTATCGCAAACGACGACAAAACTACCAGTTGAGGACGGGAACGACCTCTCACAGTGCAATTAAGTAGTTTGACGTCTGCAAAAATCTACGCTCCCATGGTGCATCATGACCTATATTGAACAATGTGCGCGCAGTCGGGGAACATCAGCAGATGAAGCCGAAAGTAGTTTGAAAAGTGCGGAGTGCAGTGTCAGTGATATGAAAATTTCAAATTAAAGACGAATTCGTATTGAAACAAATAAAATAAAATAAAAAAATAAGCGACAAAAACTCATAAAATATGCAATGCATGTGGATGAGCATTGTTCTTAGAACTACTTATAAGCAATAAGCTTTTGGCAATTATTTTGTGAAACTTGAGAAGTTCGTGACAATCCATAATTACCCGTTTGAAGGACTAACATGTAAGACAAACTTATTGAAGTAATTATAAGCGGAGAAGTGGCGCCAGAAGGTGAACGATGTGAAAGTCATGTCGAATAGCATTTAGTTGTAATTAATGAAGGAAATAAATAGTTAGAAGGATGATAGTATATTTGCAGCCTTGACTTATCAGACTTTATTTTCTGTTTTCTGTTAATTTTCATATAACAAAAAATGACAATTAGATAAAACATTTTTGTAATGAATTCAATAGTATTTCGTTTCATATATTTCTCAATTTTGCAGAGTTTCCCAATGAAAGATTCAATTTAATCAGATTCAATCTATTCCATTTCAATTGCCAATTTTTTATTTATAAATATTTCCATTGGTTATTTGATCTACAGTTAATTAGTTTTGTTTTTGTGACTCTGAAATATTCACACCCACACATTTTCTCCCACACAGACCTACAAACAGTAGCAGCAATGATATGCGAATTGTATATATTGCCGCGCCATCCATGGCGTATGATTGACTTTTTTTCGTACTCCCGAATGGAAATTTTTCTTGCCAAAAACAAAACTTTCTCATTTGCAACGAAACCGGAGAAAGCAACACAAACACAAAACAAATCAAAGTGTGTGCATTTCGGCGGCTTGTAGGGGTATGTGCTGCCACTCCCAGTGGCAGTGTCGCTGTGGCAAATGTTTAATAGAAAAAGTTTGTCATCCTCCCCCAGCAAGTGAAGCCATCGTAAATGTTTCGCTGTGCATGAAATGAATTCGTGTGTGCCGTAAATACTTTAACAACGGCTAAAGCTACGACGACGACGAGGGCTTAAGTGACGCGCCCATAAAATAAAATGCTGAGTAATATCGAAATCTGTCAAATGAAATTTATTTTTTTTATTAATAAAAATGTATTGGTAATTGGTATATCATTTTGCAATTTGATATAAAATATTGCGAAATAAATTCAGTTTATATCCAACCATACGTATTTTAATTAAAAGTCAAGCAAATTGCCATGCTCCATTTTGCATCTACTAATTAAAATTTTGCACTTGGCATAATTGTCAGCATTTTGTTCTCTGCCCTTCACTAGACAGAACACCGAGTTGAATAAAATAATTATTTAAAAATTGCTAGCAATACCAGTGCTGTTACCCATTTACGTATAACGAAGCCAATCCCCGAAGCTGGAGGACCACAAAATATATTTCATTGTAATAGTAAATGGGTCCGAGAAAATTGCATGAGAAAATTAAAAGTGGTTTACGTAAACGCAATCAGAGAACCCAGTGTAATGTAGATGCGCACTCAAAGAAATATTTAATTGAACTAAAATTGTATGGATTTAGTAGAATCACAAAAAAGGACTGTGGCGTCTCCTGGCTTATTTACAATTTCAGAAAAGTGTAACTAAAACTACACCAGACAACAATAATTCCATTTGAAGAGGATTGTGTTTGCAAGTGTACTACGATAACAGCAGAGCATCAAATATGCATAGTTACCAGTGATTGTTGCCAACACCCAGCCATGGCAACCAACAAAACTCACAAACGAGTACAGCACAGCACAACCGCTGAAATTATGAACTAACTGCTTTCCAACTGCTGCTCTTACACCACTGCAACTCACACAAACATCCCCACGAAGAGCGCCATATTTTGTCTTTGTTTCATTTGAAAACTTCACTGTGGGCCTCCTCTCAAGTACCATCAGTTGTACGGCCAATATGGCTATGCTGTCAACATTTTCGAGCAGCACTCGTTCACACATTGCAAGTAGGCAGCGTGTTGGTACAAAGTAGAAGAAGAATAAGTCTGCACTGGCGTTGTTTTTTCTTTCAGAAAAACAAACAACAAGGTTTGAAGTAACTTTGCTTTCTGGCATTCTCATACACCAGTTCTTTTGGTTTTAAAAAGTTGAGCATTCCAAGCGATGAGTAGCTTGTCATATTCAAGCTGAATGTTTAGTTTCCTTTTGACTTTTCAATTTCAAAAATAAATTAACTTAAAGAATTTACTTGCATAATATAAGAAGGTGAGTCGTTGGTTTTTATAAATTAATTTTTCAAACAAATTTTTAGAATAATTAATTTAAGCAAATGTGGTCGGATGAAATTTTTTATTTCACAAATTCAGGTCAAACAGAAAAAATAAAAACATTTCTTGTAGCAAAAAAAACTCTAAAAATCCACAGTAAAAATGCACTTTATTTTTATTTTGCATACGTAAATACATACTCGTAAATACCACTGACATCAAATTTTTTCTGTTTTATGCATGCCCTTGCATGAAAGCTTATACGATTATGTTCGTTTTGTCATTCATTTGTCAGGTAAATATGAAAAAAAATACGAATTGAGTTTACATTCTTATGTTTACTTTACAGGTTGGAAGTGTATTAAATTTACTTAAATTCTACATTTAATGTGTGTATAAATTGCACTAACAAAGATAAATGTTTGGCTTAAATATTAATTAGTATTTTACATATTAAATAATTACCCTTTGAATTTATATTTGAGCAATACTAGCATGAATTGATAATCTGGAACACACAGAAATCTAAGCAATTGGAAGAAGTCAAAAAAATTGCAACATGAAATCAGTTCGGTTGACTCGGTACCCTCTGCATTCCTCTTTATACCAGTAAACAAATTCAAAAAAGCAACATTGTATCGAAGGTTTAAATGCACAATGGCCCTATTAAAAGTCTAAATGCATTTGTCTCACTTGAGGCAATTGTCACCTTCGAGGACCCTTCAGTTCAAACACACAAACAAAACGATAAAATGCGTACGCAGCGCCCTTCGCACCCAACTTATATTTGAATTATTTGTATTTACATTCAATCGTCTAATTGGAATCTGCGAGTGTACTAAAGAAACACATTACTGGAGTATTTACAGAGCCAAGTGCCAGGTAACAAGACGTGGCAAACGAAGAGGCAAGAAAAGCTAAAAGTGTACGCAGCTTTCCGCAAATTAACCAGGCAATGTTTTCATTGCAAAAGATTTTGCAAAAAAAAAAAAGAAACAGGAAAACATTCAGCTCTACCTTTGCGGATATTACGAAGAGAAAATTTAACAGCCTGAAGGAATTGACTGGGGTTTGTGTGAACACATTTTATTATGGTATGGTTGAGGTAATTTTCTTACACTCTTTGGAAAAATTGCTCGTTATACACCCACCAATAATTACAAGCTTTCGTTAAAGCTCACAAATTGCTATGAAAACACTGGTTCACTACTCAAGGATAAATAACCAAATTATCAAAACTCAGCATTGAAATAATTATTTTCCTTGCCTTTCTGTTACTTATTCCAAAGCTCAGAACTTGAAAGGGCCAATAACTTTGTACAATGCACAAGCATAAAAAATATGTATCCACACTCTGCACACAATATTATTGCTTGCCATAAGTGTACATTAGTAAACACAAATTGAAGTATTGTTTGGGAAAAAACGACATCCGAATGAATGAACTCACTGGGACATTGCCAACAGTCATGTAACATTCATGAACTTTTGTGACTTGTCTTGGGACCAAGTTTGAATCGGAGTATCATAGAATTATGAAACAGTCTCATACGCAAACGGAAGACCACTCAATTCCGTTTTAGTGCAAAAATAACTTTAAAATAGTTTGTATTGCTCGTGGCACATTGAGGAAATCACCTTCCGTGCTTCGGCCATCGAGTGCACTCAACAGAAATTGTGTTTTCTCTGGACTAATGATTGCAATTTTAATGACAAGACAAACAAGTGAAATACAAATGAAAGCAACATATCCTTTAGCTCCCTACAAAGTATGAGCATAACTTTTCGCAAATAGTCGCAGGGGAATGGCAACTTACAGATTACTGGACAATGCAATGTATAAAATTGTGAAAATGTAAGTTGCTGTATGTGAAATTTATTGTCAGCAACAAAACGCTTTCGTTTTTATTGGCGCTCAGCTGAAGAGGAGAATTTATCTGTAACAGGTCCCCAAGGTAGCAATCGCAGCAATTGATTACATTTCGTTGGCACAGCAATGGTCGGAAATTGTACTGTATCGTCGCGCTGTCTGTCTGTGGTAGATAAATTAAATTCTTTGGGGATTTTAAGTTTTTCCCAGATGATGCCATATTAGTCGTCATCCAACCAAACTTTGCATTTATTACGAAATGCTTTTGTCTGTAGGTTTAAAAGAATGTTTCTGTTCTTCATAACACTATGACTTCTAAGTTTTTTGTTGAGAATTGCTTACAGTAAATTTTTGCTGAATTTTCGGCTACTATTCAAAAGCAAAATCGAACTGCCATTACCATAGCATTTTCAAATTTTTCATTAAAAAATATTAAAACCCATCCGCTCCAATGCAAGCATCAACAAATTACTTTTTTTACAATCGTGTCAGTGGCAACGTTCAGATGAGCAATATCAGAAGCGTAGCTCCATCAACGCTTTGCAAATCAAACATTTGCACTACACCTTCACAGTGGAGTCATTTGCGTTCATTCGTTCTTGTAAATATTTGGACGGACGTTCGCTGTTATTGTTTGCAGTTTATTATTCATTTCATTTCATTTCGTTTTCTTTTTTTTTTTTATTTGTAATTTATACAAACTCACACACAGTCATGTTAACGCATTTCTGTGATATGCCAGCAAACAGGCGGCCCTTCACCGTACCCGGAGTGCCCACATATAAGAATTTTTATGAAAGTCAAATAAGCAAACAAAAAAAATATTCAAGAGCCAACGAGCTGTATAAATGTTGAATATGGAGTCTGAGTAATGAAAAACGTCACAGTCATGTTCGCAACTACCATTCGGTGGATGAAGTGGCATCATAATTTTTTGTTTTTTCGCTTTCGCACCGAAAGCATCCTTCTGCGTTTCTCATATTATCGATGGCGAATAATTTTCGTTGTGATATGTTAAAGTATTTTTTCTTGTTGTTGTTGTTTTGTCTCTCATGTGAACTGTGAGAAATTATTATTTTTTTGAATGATTCTCGCATGAAAACATGTAAAATTTATAGCCTTAAATGAAATTTTCTCACTACGTAGCCACTGCGATAAGCCATGTTGAGTATTTGTAAATAAGTGATGGCATACAAGCGTATTTATCGTAGTATGGCTACGGGCACGTGGTCATTATCGAATGATTACATTTCGTTTACCTCAAATTTAAAATTAAATTTAAATAAAAATACTGAAAAAAGTAAATCTTTTACTACGTTTGCATGAAGAGATTATCGCAATCTATCTACCCATTTATAAACGCATTACCGTGGTTCTCACTTTTCGCCACGACGAAATTAGTAGATGTTCGGTTTTAGGGCAGTATATTTGAAGAAAGGGGATTAGATGTCATTTCTTGCGTAGTAGGAGACAGGTAGAAATTTATGTCAGGGTAGTAAATTTGTAGAATAGTACTTTTGCATAAAACGCATTAAAAGTAGATTTCCTACAATAGTAGTAGAAAATACCTTGAGGGGAGTATCTACTACCGTAGTAGAGGAGTAGAAATTTAAAAATCAAATTTTAACAGAATTTTGTTCAAAAAAGTTTTGTTGCCAAATTTAAAGTAAATTTCTTATTTAAGCCAACATTTCATTGTAAAAATTGCACACAAAATTTATTAGAAATTTTAATACCCAAAACTCATTATTTCAAACATAAATAAAAACAACCCCAGGCAATTAAATGGTTAAATAAAATATAGTCAGCAATTGTCTAGTTTATTTATTTGTATTTATCCGGTATTTAGCAGACTCCGTGCAACTATTTGTGTTTTTGCCGTATTTAAGCCTTCTATGAAAATATATTGCCCATAAAACACTTATGCATAAATGATGTCCTTTTAACAGAGCAAACCGCCCTGTCACCGATTATATTTACTGCACTTGAACGGCAATCAAGATCTGAGATTAAATCATTTAATACTTACGAAGCAATCATGTGCATTGTGAAAAAAAATTATATAAATACTGATTAATACTCCTCTACACACTCATTTGCCCACTATTCGCATAAGCAGTAACGGGCGCCGGAACTCGCCACCCATTTAATGAAACCAGAGTGAGTCACATTGAAAGCCAGCATGATATCATCCACAGCCAACAAAGTAAATTACCATTACTATTATTATTTAATAATTTCCATATTTATGACATTCATCAAAATCAGCAACAAGAACAGAAAAGGACAAAAAATAAGAAATAAATGGTTTAAGTTCGTTGCTGGCACACTTCATTACCCTTGCGGCTTGTGCTGTCGCCTGTGGGGCCAACAAACGATGTGCCAATGGCAGCCAAAACCAGAGGCCGTATTCCTCAATTTGTGGTGGTCCCTGGCCTACAAGCCGCTCTCGAAATATACGAAAATATTTAAATAGTAAACACACGCAGTTGTCGTCCATATCAGCGTTTCAGTCATTTTCACAGCAATAAAGTTCTTTCATTTAAGGCCAAATATATGCAAATGCTTGTGTGTCCCGGTTGTCGCAATCATGTTTTAAATAAAATTAAATGTTTGGCAACATTTTCGAAGGAAATTGTGATCCTTTCATAATTTTTTTTCTGTTTTTTTGTGAACTTTATTTTCTTTTTTTTGTGGTTTTGTTTTGTTTTTGGGAAAGTTGTAATTTCAATTGAAGCATTTGACGGCTTATATGTGTCTGCTGGATTTCGAATTGAATTTTATTATCACATTGCCTTCTTAATTTTGAATGCCTCAGTCATTCATTTGTGGAATTAGGCCTGCAAAAACCTGTTGTGATTTAATTTCCTCTCAGAAAAAAAATTCCCATTTGACTGAAATTGTATTTGATACACGCCCCCTAATTAATACGACACCAAAGGCACTTAGATGCATACATATGTCAAACAAACATTATTAATGATTTTCCCACCACATATCCAATCTACTTTCCGATTCGGATGCAAACAAGAAAAGCCACTAAATTAACTGGCATCAAAATGTTATTTTGAATTTTTCCCACATGCCGCTGTGACTACTACTGCTGCAACAGTTGCCATAATGCATGATAAATTATTACATAAAATATTCCATAAAACGGCAAGATACTCCTATTCAAATACAACTAGCGAACGTGTGTGGGTGTCAATGTCATGCTTCGTATGGGTATGGATGGTTTTTCTTTTGCTTGCCTGTG
The DNA here is from genome assembly GCA_951394025.1 of Heteromyza rotundicornis. Taxonomy (NCBI): domain Eukaryota; kingdom Metazoa; phylum Arthropoda; class Insecta; order Diptera; family Heleomyzidae; genus Heteromyza; species Heteromyza rotundicornis. The sequence goes on from OX596010.1 coordinate 24,567,497, forward strand.
GATGTGTGTGTGTGCGTGTGTGAGATGAGAATCATAAATTCATATAATATAATCTTAAACGTACGATAACTTTTTGCCATTCATGGAATAAATGGATGAACACAAGTTTCCTATCTGTGGCGTAAATGAATAGAAAAATGTACGCGAACACTAGAGGCCATACAAAATGCGATTATTGGAAGTTATGTGCTTAATTTGTCATTAAAGTGTAAAGTGTGAAATGTTAGAATTTCTTATACAAATTTTACCGTTGATCAATGTTTATGATGCTTGAGTGCAAACGAATTCTTCTATTTTTCATAATTCTTTCAAATGCGAATTATTTATAAAGCAGAGCACAAGGTTCAGTTCTATTTGCCTAACCAAATTCTATAATTATTCCAAAAGCTTCAATATGTCCGAGCATTGTAATCCATTCCACACGAATTCCGACTGAGAACTAGCCAAATCAATAGTCATACTATTCCATTTCTGTTCACTTTGCAAACTTTTACTTGATTGTTTCGTTCACTCAGAAGAAAACACCTAAAATTTGAATACTGCCCACAATGTCCAAAAAAAGTGCTGAATACATTTTTGTTTTCTATTTGAATTGTTGTTGCTCGGTACATTCTACTTGAGTTCATGCAATTATTGCATTGATTTATACCATCAGCGTCAAGTTCTTAGCCATCACTGTGCTCTTTGTGCAATAGCTGCTGAATTACAATGAAACGAGCCATTCTTGTGAAAGATTTTTTTCCGATATGCAATAAGAAGAAGAGGAAAATTTATGAACAAACGAACCAAGCAAATAACAAACACACACAGAAAAACCACTTGAAAACCTCAAATATTGTGATGGTTTTTTGTTGAATGTGTATACCCGATGAACTTATGTAAGAGTGTGTGTGTGTGTGTGTATGCTTAATTTTTTTTTTTCACATTTTGCAAAACAGATTGGCAAATAGTATGGAATTTTTTTGTTATCAGATTTTCAGAACAGTGATTCGGAAGGAAATATGGCAACGCTTACATCCGAGCACAATGGTTTTTCTGCTCGAAGCCGATCCAACAGTGTGCATAATCAATGTTGCAATTAAAATCAATGCCATGGCATACAGAGGATGTGCATATTTTTCGTCTATTTCCGGTTGAATTCATCGAGGGTGATTTCTAAAGCGATCGAGCGATTGTGTTGAGGGTCTCGTCACGCCTCTGGAAGCTTTTCGGATGTCGGTTTTGGTATTGTGATGGAATTGCTGGTTATTTCGTAAATAACCGACAACAGTTCACATTTGCATTTGTAGTGGAATTTCAGCCAGGCAGCAAATATTTCTCAGTCAATATTCCTAATGGGGGGGGGGGGCAGTTTTCGGACTGTTTAACATATTTTGAGGGAAATTTGGTAAAATTATCGCTTGACTGGGTGAATGAAAATGTTTTATTATTATTTCATATACAAAATTGTTCTGCCTTGGGAGCGAAGGACATTTCACTTGGGAATGGAATAAATAAATTCTTTTGATTAACTGCACCCCTTACATTTGAAACTATATGCCATAAATACTAATTTTTTAATTTTCTTTAAATTATTCTAGTGAAAACTTAAGTGCAATGTGGAATACAAAATACGCACAGATAAACTAAAAAATGTACAATGTTTGGACGAAAGGGAATCGCATTGAATAAGGTAAGCAATTTTTAATAAATCTTATTAACTTTAAGCTAACCTAAGACCGAAATGTACAATAGAACGTGTTCTTTTTTCGTACTAATTTTAATTAGCAATAATATTTTAGACTCTCTGCTTGAAGCTTTTCATTCGTAATTAGTTTGAGTAGTTGGGTATAACTCATATCAATCAAATTGAATTTGTGACTGCCTTCACTGTCTACTTTCACTGGCTGACTTCAGCTACCATTCAAATTAAATCAATAGCAGCGATAACAAAGGAACAAAAAATATATAAAAAATGATCCAAAATCCCTAAAGGAAATCCAGTCAATCCAGAAGGAGTGAAAAGTTCTATGTCCCAGCACTCAATTAAACTCGTTCGCAGCAATTAAGTCGGTTGGATTTCAATACTCTGAGGAGGAATATTTCGAACACGCCAAATAGCAAGTAATTCATTTAATTACTTTCCGCTTGAAACGGTTATAGCTTCAATAATGCATCTCGCAGTTGAGTTGGTTGTATGATGAATTTGTTAAATTTTGCACAGAACACAGAATAAGAATTTGAATTAAAGCATTCAGAGAAAACTTTGTGAATTGAATTTGCTTAACTTGAGTGAAAGGAATTTTGGAAAATATGCAGCACATTCATTTTACCAAGAATAAATGCAAAGTTCTTGTGCAAAACTTTATACGCAATGCAGTGTAAAATCAAAAGAGGCGCCTGAAAACTGTAGCAAATTTTTTACTTTCACTACTTTAAAATTTCAAAATTACAGCAGAAAAAACACAAGCACACACACTTGAAATTGAATAAAGAAAGCATCTTAGGAAATTGGTTTAATAAAATCCCTTTATTTCAACATTAATTAATGAGCTTCACACCTTTTGTGTTACATGCTGACAATGTTGAGAGTTGGTAGGGGAAACGAGTTCATTGCGCAAATTGCTCACATGAGTAGAAAATCCTTTTATTGAAACTTTTAATGGCAATTTCGTTTGTGAGCTCTAATCTGACTTAATTGTATTCAAGAAACGAACACATACACGTTTTAAATAAATACATTACATCTCCATCCCACAGAGAAAAGTTGGAAAAGACATTTGGTATACGAATTAATGCCAACGTCAATTAAATACAAATATTATAACAATTCAGGAAAGTTGAAAAAAAAGTGTAGTTTTGTATTGCTTTTGTTGAGCGCAAAAACTAACTAAGGAGTTTTATGCAACAAAAAGGAGTAAGTAATTTGAATTGTCTGCTGTGTTTGAATCCATCGTCACACAAGGGTATATTTCAGCGAGGACCTAATGGAAAAAAACCGAAAAATTACTAGAGTGAACCTTAAGAATATACACAACTTCCTTATAAAATATTTTTTTGGAATTCTTATGCTTGATTTTCAGATTGGCCAAATACTTATGTGAATATGTCAGATCTTCCAGTTAATCTATTAATGTTCATTTTATCAGTTCCGAAATTCTCAAATAGCCCTAGGCTTATAATTGACTAAAAGATATTTGAGTATAAAAATAGTATAAACCTCGACCCAAGGCAACCTCCAGTATCCCACTGTAACGCTTTGAATTTAAGCGACTTGCATGAAAAATTCCATAAAATTCTAATATTTAGGGCATTGGAATCTTCTTGTTAGTCCAAAAGGGTATTTTATATCCCACACACAAAAGCAAAGGTCATTGAGACTAACAAGACGAATAGAGGAAAGAATGCGGAATATGAAAATAGTCAAGATAAGGAGGAAGAAAATATTTGTTGGTCATTCCTTTTATATACATTTACAGTCATGGTCAAAATAATAGGAACACAAATGCATACACTTTTATATTCGAAAATTATACCATTTTTGACTCATCCAATCCAAAGGTTGGAATAAGTATGCCTTTAACCTTTGAGTACATATGAAAAAATTAAGTCTACAAATGTCATATAAAGATGATTCAGTTGAATGCATCTGATAGAACTTTGCATTGATATAAATCTTGAAGTGATAATAAATAATTTTTACCAATTATTTTGACCATGAGTGTACATAATGGAACATTTTGTATGGCCACTCGAAGAAAGTCTACATATTTTACCCACGACATTATTTTTTCTCAGCATTTATGCATTTGTAAGTTTATTGTCATGCAAAACGCCTGAACGTAACAAATTTTATTTAAAATTTGCATTTTCCAGTGATTTTTTCGCTTTGCTGGGAGACAAATTTAAACGCAATTTTTAGAAAAATATTTCCACAATAAATACAAACTGCGAATTGGTAAACAATAACATAAGCTTAAACTCAGGCAATAATTGCAATAAATTGTGTTAAAATGAAACGAAAAGTTTATTGTTTTTTTTCGGAATTTATTTCACAACAATTTACAACCACATGAAAAGCTTTTGCGGTGTTTGTATGTGTGTGTGTGTGTGCGGTTTTTAAATTCTATAAACTCTGTGAATTCCTGTGACCCACTCGCAGTGGGAATTTTCAAATATATATACGTGACAAAATGTTTAACAAGTCCTTCCCGCGCCACCAATATGTCTGAGGGGCTTCCTGAGGATTTCGAAAACTCTTCGACCGGGTTAAGTGTAAAATGTTTATGTCGCGTATTTTATGGCTTCTCACATGTGTGTTGACTACTTTACACTTACTTGTCGAGATTATGAAAGAAACCCAATTTCAGCACAAAATACTTTCGATCGACCCTTTTGCATTTTGGCGTAGACGAAATTGACTTCACATGCAGGGTTTACATACTGGTTTGAGTTTTCGTTGCTGGAACATGTGTAAGTCATGTTGTAATCGCAAAACAAATTACAATCACGAATTAAATTTGATGGAAAATTCATCTGCAAACATATCTCTTGGGCACGTTAAAAAAGGTTCAACGTTGTCGCCTTGATACGTGCTCATATGTTGCCGATGATAAAGTAATCTTTTATAGTGTCGAAGGCGGGGGCGCCGGATGGGCTATCAATCATTTATGATAACAGAGTAATTTTTTAAAGATTTTTTCCGATGTATTTGTTTGAAAATAGTATATACGGGTGGTGGGTAAATACACAGAAAAAAATGTTACATCAATATGATGTGTTACACAGTTTGTCACATCATATTGATTCTTCGGTGTTGAATCCGTACATCATATTAATGTAAAATGTTAGCTGGCACATGTTACACACCGCCAAAAATTTTTTTCAGTGATTAAATTTTGAATTTTTGTTTATGCATATGAGCGGCTCTGACTGACAAGTTTATTTTTAGAGAACAAAATGCTAGTGAATTTTATCTGGTACGAACTGCCCACACTGAAGTGCTTCAAGACACATTTCAATCAATTTTCACCCACTTTTGATAGATTCGGTAACACATAACCTTTTGTATACAAGCAGTAAAAAAAACTCCGATTGATGAAATTCAAAAGCGAATGCCTTAAGCCAAGTTGCAGTAAATACCAAAAGGTAATACTTTGAAACTCTTCAAGAATCTAAAAATATAAAAAAAGTACATACAAAAAAACTATAGTGGTATTCACACAGGTTCAATTAGTTAGATATTTTTTTAGTAGATACATTTCTCATTTGTAAAATTATAAAATGAACGAACTATGGGAAACTTTCTTTTTTGCTAGTTCTAAAATTGCTCGTCAACTCGTTAATGAATTAACGAGACCTGTGTGAATACCACTGATGTGGGTGAAAGTGTAATGCCGGAAAATAGTCAACCTTTCATCGGAATGATGGATATAGTAATTGAAACAAAAAGTGTTTCTCTTCTAAGAATTTATTTATTTACCGCCTACGAATTCCATTGCCCTTTCTCTCTTTGTAACTTCTGACTTGGAAACAAAATACAATAAATTCGCCTGCACGAATGCAAACTTTAGCTTGAAGCAACACGCAATGCTCAAATAGATAAAAATATATTTCAAAATCTTGAAGTCCTTGACCATAACTCCGATTAGCATGAGGCTGAAAACTCTCTGATATTTAGTTTCACTGATTAGTGACATTAAGGTAATGAATTATGTTATTACCAGCAAACAAAAGCTTTTCAAGATTTCTTTTCACACATGACAGTTGTTACTTTTCCTAAACTTCCACAAACATGTGATTTCACGAATTATCTCATTTCTCATTTAACCGTAAGTATATAGGGCATGTATATACTTACGTTGGAGGCCATAATTACCAGCCTCTTGTTTGTTTTTCTCTTGAATAGTATAATCACATTATGTGCCAACAGTGCACTCATTTGAAGAGAAGAACGCTAAAAGGACAGCGGAATTGGTATAATTCTTTTATTTTATTTCATTTTGTTTAATTTAGTTTTTTACAATTCAATTAAAACTTTTCTTTGCATAAAAAAAAATAAATTATTTATAGCGCAATACAACAAAAAAAAGGCTTAACGTTAATGCAAAAAACAAAACCGAACACACTCATCCATTCGCAGAATAAACTAAAATGTTTAAATGTAAAAAATACACTAAATCGGCTTGGGTATGTTACAATCACCGAAATCGTGCGGGAAAATGAACGAGTAAATGTGAAATTGGAAATAGTTTTTCACATAAAACCGTGATGTGTGTAGCGGGGAGTGATGTGTCAGCTGATAAAATATTTACCAATGTGACTCTTAGTCATGATTGCATCCTTTCAACAGTGTGCAATGTACATGTATGTGTGTGTCTGCGCTGGCAACAAATGTGTTCGTACACATTATTTGACATTATTTGGAAACTCTTAACGAGTGAGCAAATACGACCACAAACAAAAGCCATTCGCTCAATGAAAATGTTGCCTCCTCTATTTTAGCAATTCCAGCAAAAGTATTTGGTAATGAAATGGAATTAAATAACTACGTTGTACCAAATAGGGTTTCTGCAGTCGAACGAAATGCTACAATTTTAATTTAAATTAAATATTGCAAAATGTAATCAGAAAATTCTATTAAGGATCAGTGAACCAGTCTTTTTTCAATGTTACAGTTCAATGGGTTTGATAGAATATTGAGTGATTGGTGTGGAAATCAATTGAAGGGGAGAGTGGAGGGTAACTTTTTATATCATTTTTTGCCGTAAAAATCGCAGCTTAATATATATTTTATTACAATTTTTTAATTGAAATGGCATTTTTATTTTTAAAACCATTTTTTTCTTAAAAAAAAATTTTTTTAAAAACGGCGAAATTTTCGCTGAGTGCAATTTTCAAATATGCTTGACTTGACATGTTTTGTTCCACATATAAAAAATTACTTTAAATTGATCAGAATCATCCGCTAAATATATAAAATTTCATTTGCAATATGCATGCCACTTGTCTCTGCCAACAATGCTGTCCACTCCCAAGGTGAGTGTCAAATTGAATATAATGCAAATTGTATCTGCGCGGTGTAATTCTGCTGATAGTTGCATGCCATAAATATTTTCACACAAGATAGTATCAATTAACTGTTGGGTTCAAAAAGTGCCCACCAACTTAATGGTGATTGCCATAATTACGAGCAGTTCTCCCATTATCGTTGACGGCCACCGAATACTTCCTGCGGCCATTCAATTAAATTATAAATTTAGTTTGTTGAACTCGCACAATTCATTAAGCCCGCATAATCGTCATATTTCACAGCATTTGTGCTGGCATGTAGTGGGTCGCAGCACCCATGGAACCGAACTCAACTAGAATGGACTGGACGTCATTGTCTGTAATATACATTTTGTGTGGAAGGCACTCATAACAGCCAACACAGAATTGCAATTTAAAATGATGCGGAAGTGAAAATATTTATATTGCAGTGATGGCAATGCTGTAGAATTGTGTAGTAAATATCATACTTATGGAATTAATGTTATAGAAGGAAATTTACTAATTTAAACTTTTCACTTTTCAACTCCTCCGTTTACAAAATTTTCGAAAAAAAAAAAAATTTCTGTTTAAATTTCAAACGACCCCATGATGAGACTGACTTACTTAAATTTAATCATTGCCCACTCACATTCCAACACGCACATTATATAAGGGTTAAATAGAAATTCCAGATACTGCCTTAAATAAAGTTTATCCTTCATTAACGCCCAGGTATGCAGTGAGCCTCTTCTCATGTCGTTTCTTTTTTAAATTTATTTTCGCAAGTTCACAATGTCATACAGCATTTGGGGTTATTTTTTATTACGTCTGGCTGTTTGTACTTTTTCAGTGATGCGTCCACGTACAGGCATAGGATACAGTTACCAAGAATTTTATTTTGGCAAAAATTCAAAGCTCCTTTTACAAATACGCCAGACAATGAGAAACTTGAAATAAAAAATTAAGATCATCCATACGCAAGAGTTGACTTCGGCTCATGGAATGTAGTGTTAATGACTTGCAAGAGGAGACGGCAAAAGTTTGGGGAATTTTTAACAAAACAAAAATTTTCTATTGCTAAAGGTATAAACTGTACATGTGAAGGAGCAATTTATCGATTCTCTATGACGGTTGATGATTGTCCAAAAAAAAACATTCATATAAAACACTCTTAAATAAACCTGCCACTTTACTTGGTTCAATGAATTTTTTCAGCGAAGGACAAAGTTATAGACCAAAAAAATATTTTTTTCCATAGAATTCCCTTAATAAATTTCTCATTTTTTCTACACAAAACAACACCATTTATTAATTAATACACTTTTGACAGCCATACAAAAATGAACCATAATAGAGACTTACCTAGCAAGGCCAGGTGTCTGTTAACAGTTCCCTTAGCATCATGACCAAATTAATGAAAACAAACAAGTCGCAACCAAAATTGCTTCGACTTGTGTGAAGCGCTGCGAAACGGCTTTGGCCAGACAATTTGCTTTGAATTTGCGATGAATTTCAGGAAATTCTTCGAATTCCGTACAGAAATGCAAATCTTGTCTGCGATTCCGTACACGCACGGCCGCAAACGTTAAATGAGGTACGACATACTCCATACAGACGATAATTCCTGTTAAGTGCGAGTGCGAGTGCGAGTGCGAGTGCGAGTACGAGACGTTTACCGTCAACACTTCCTACGTATGGCTACAAGGTACTTGTTTTACCACATACACATCAGACCATTGCAAATTTGTTAAAGTAATTCAATGGTTTAAAAATTTAGTTCGAAATGAAACATGAAATATTTTATTTGGCTCACATTGACCCATTTTACATTATTAAATTACACGGACAATTGTTTTAATTTATGTGTAACGCGAATTGCAATTAACAATTAAATGACTTATAAATACATTTAAAACAATTTAATATATATTAAAAATTGTGTGCACACAATTACCGTAGTTTTACTATATGTTACTCATACGCCCCGGTTGGCGCAACACTGAGCGTATGAGTGACATTAATTCAGTACGGTTTTACACAATGTCAGTTCAACGTACCGGCATGGACTTAAATTAAATGTAGCAATAAGAAAACAATTGCCATGAATGAGAACACAGCCGTCAGGGTGGATTCACGTCAACATGGTGAAGGCAGCTTAAAAGTTCAAGCGACTTGATTTAGAAAAATAACAAGACACGGGGTATTTTAGCCTTTTTTAAGTTATTCTTTTAGAGGTGTAATGTGTATTTTGTGTTTCTGTGGAATGTGAAAATAGGTATGAACGTATGTCCTTAATTAAAAACTGTGTCCCAACATTAGGCGTAATGCACGCACTATTTCATTCAATTAAAAATTCTTACTTATACCTAAGGACTCCGAAACGTAGCAGCTGTGATACTGAATTGACAGAAGAAACTAATGTGTCTTAGAAAGAAAAAAGCTTTTGGAAAAATGTCTACCAAAAAACTTTCATATGATTGAGTGTATGAAGGGCATTACGAAATAATTAAGCGAAGGTGATATTAACAAGGAAGCAAATCGAATTAGATGCAAACTTCAAATTGGATTTTATTCAGAATGGGTAATGAAGGTAATGAGATCGGCATTAGCTGTGGAATTTATCATTTTTCCATCAAATTGTGAAGCACCCCAAGAAGAATAAGCTAAGGAAATCGTTTAAGCGAACATGTAGCGCCAAAAATCGAATCAATAGAATTCAAGAAATATAAGAAACTGGGCAAAATGTCAGGAGTATGGCATATCATGGAAGCGAAAAGAAACAGCTTGAGTCTCAACAGCTAAAATACTTTAAATGTTGTCTCTTGTCAGTGTTGCCTTGAACCCTTGCACCAAAATTTAGTTTGTGTTTGCGTAAGTTCTTTCCGTAACTAATCTAAGTCTTGGAGAAATTCCAAAAAAAATTAACTTGAACACTTTCAGATTCTCGGTATAATTTAAGTTCGCGTGAATCCACGCTGATGTATATTTCTCCCTACCACATTCATTGTTTTTTGTATAGTATTTCATTTAAATCCAACTTGTCACTTTAAAGCTGAGATTGTGAATGTGTAACTGCAAAAAAACTGTAGCAGTTTTAAATTGTGTGTCAGGCACACGACAACTCCATTTGAACCAATGAGTAGAAGGAAATAGAGCTTTCCCTTTAAATGTGAATAGAGTACGTTTAGTTGTGGCCAAGGTTAACGTTTTCTCAATATGAAGTGAACCTTTTCCTCATCAGCGTTTACACCAGTTTTCCCTCTTCTTAAGCTGCTATGAATTGCTTCGCCAAGACAACTCACAGCAATACTAACACGAATGCCACCCAACGCATTCAAGACATTTCAACTTGAATCGCATGTTTTCAAAAGAAAACCTTTCACCTCGATTTGATACAGTTGCTGACCTATTTTCGTTTGTTGGTTAAATGCAATTCGTGATACGACTGCCAACTGCAATTTAAAATCAAAGAGTTTTCCGCTTTTGGCCAATTTGATATGGTTTCGTTTGGTTGAACTTTTCCAAATCGATGATGAAACTTTTCAAAGGAAACACCTGCTAACGACACAGTACTGTTGCAATGTACACACATACATAGTACCTGAAAGTTTCATTAAAGTCGTTTAAAGTTTCCAAATTAAAACATTTCGGAAATTTAAAGTCCTTTGAAAAGCTTAACAATGAACACTTCAGATTGCCTCAAATTCAAATTCAAATTGGGTATTTTAACACTTGAGCAGAGCTGAGAAGTAAATAGCGTAAATTTGTATTATCTCATTGCTTGATTCGTATTTATTTCCACCGCAGTAAATATATTATCTGTGGCGGTAAAGCAGCAGACTTTTCTATGCTGCAAAATGATTCGCAATTTATTTAATGATACGCATTTCTCCCTTTGAAGTATCTACTTTGTCTTATTTTACAGCAGAGATATCATTCGAGGGCATGAAGTTGAGAACAAACATTGCCGATGAAATAAATTCGCTGAAAATCAAAATTCGTCGGCTGTCGCTCGTACTAAAGTCAATGAAACGCAACGAATTTCGCGCTTGAGGCAGGCCGTAATTCAGATTAATATCTTCTGGATCATCAATATTGATGCTTGAAGTTTCATCAGATGGATGGCTAATGATAGACATGGTCAATTCGCTTGGGCAGATTAGAGTTGAACTTCGATTAAAGGCAGAAATTTATTTAAATTTAAGGCACTTCACTAGTTTCCCTCGAGAACCTATAATGTGGAGCATAGTAATACAGACCTTCTTTGCGGAATGTTAATTAGATTATGTGATTCCATCTTGTTGGGGGTAACATCAGTCTGATGGGGAATTATTTTATAGAAAAAATTACAAAAATTCTTTCGCCTTTGTCATCCATTCTCCACTCTGTTCAGATTTTCCAAGCAAACAAAATAAAAATTTAAACAACAAATTGAATACGGCCAAATGGAACGCTTTAATGGACACACCTTTCGCATTAATGTCATAACTCAATTTTATGTATGCATGTAAATCGTTCACACCGCGTATATCACACACACACACACACACACACACAGACACCATTGCCGCACTTCATGTCGAGATTTATGTCAACACTGTTTGCAGTTAACCATTTTCTGACATAAGTAATTTTTTGTGTCTCAACACTCCGGTAGAAGGTGAACAAAAAGCTTTTGCAGTAAATCACAAAATTCCATATTATTCGGTTTAAAAATTAAATTCGGAAACGTGGCGATGCTATCGCCTTACAGGCACTTGGGGACCACATATACACCAAACATACGTACACACAGTTGTATGTGTGTGTGGATTTAACTGAATTTTTGCAGCCCCAACAGCCGCAAATCCATGAGGTATTGGGTAGTATTTTATACTTACACACGTAGCTACTAGCTAGTGGCTGCCTATTTTTTTGCACCCTACGAAATTAAGGAGAATTTATTTTCATTTTTTGAAGATGTTATTCATGAATTTCAAACTTTTAAATTTGCATGGGAATTGGAAAAAAATTGAATTCGCATACACTGAGGTAGGATTCTTTAAAGAATTTCGCCAATAAAAAATAAAGTAGAAAATGAATGGTAGGAAATCTGGTGGCCTAGAGGAAAGACAAAGTTTCGATATGAAAAGTTTCGTTTTCGTGGGGCTAGGAGAATGTTTTATTTACTAACCGGCACAATGTTTCCTCAAGTATTCTCATTTAAGTCCCTCGAATAATTGGGCTGAAAGAATTGCATTGAAGATGATTTCCTCCGTAGACCATTACACGCTTACTAAATAAATTGAGCGTACAATTTTATTGCACAAGTTTGCAGGGAAATCTGCAAATCTGACAGCGGTGGCTCTTGTGACGCTACAGGCAACTAACCAAAGTGGTAGCTTCACTATTCCAGACCAGCCAACCGCACTGACTTGAAGATACGAAGTGCGTATTTTTGCGCCACTGTGGTTGGTTACAGTTGCTGATTTTGGCATTGCCACGTAATTAATTTAATTAAGAACTTAAAAAACTTTTCGGTCCGGTCTTCAACACTGCAGTGATATTTTAGCATTACGAAGTTGCCCATAGAGCGAAAACAGTAAAGCTCTTAATGATGTTATTTTTCAACACGTTGGTGGACAAAGTGTTTGGCGAAGCGCAAAATGTTGAAAGTTCAGAGGAAAACCAAATTGGAAAAATCCAAAAATCACAAATGAAATTAAAGTTGCCGCATGGCAAAGTTTCGCATTAAATTTAAATGTTTCGCCAATTTCTCACAATTCTCGCACATTTCGTTTATTTTTCGTTTGCACTGTTATTGTGAAAATTTGCGAATCTAGTGGAATAAACTCAACGAGATGTCCCTCAAGTGTATGATTTGTATTGGAAGGGATTTTTGGGAAAGCGTCTGCCCTGCAGAGATTAAATTGAGCTTATAATATTACACCTTTTGTAAATTCTTACTTCTGTATTGAGGCCTTCTAAGTATTACCAGACACAGAAAAATAGTTAGAAAAATAGGAGTGATTTTGGAGTATGGCTCAGAAATTATTCTTCTCGGGTGTGATCTGTCCGTCAAATGGCCCATTGAATCTTTAAAATTAAACATAGAATTGCATTGCCAAGCCAAAGCAATACGCACTTGGTTAAACCTTGCAAACAGTTCTATTTACATGTCCCAGTGATCAGGGCAGAACGGGTTGCCCGGAATATTTACTGTTCACAGCTTCATCAATAGGCATGGCCAAAGACTTGGGTCTTGTCAATTACGGCGACTTTTACATATCTTGTCTTGTGGTGCTGTAGTAATGCATTCAAAAATTCACAAATTCATTTTTTCATTGGTTTCGAGCTATTTTGGTGCTGGTCTGCTTTGCCTCATAAGGTCCCTTAAAAGCACAGGTACTGAAAGTCGAATGAAAATTGTAAACTTTTTTAATTTCAAATACCAACAAGAAATTCTTAATCGCAAATGAACTTCTGTGTTCGTATTTCAGACCCACTTGTGATTATTTCATGAGCACACAAAACTGTCAAAAAGGTTCAAAGTACAATCATTTTAAATCTGATATGCACTTTAACCGACACAAATACACTCAAATGCACACACACACACACGGGTTAGTTGAATGGCTAAATGGTCACATAAGCAAACCCACAGCATGATTGCCACCGTTGATTTTCGTAAAGTACTGAGGTAACCATATCTACTTACTAGTGTGGGTGAAGGTGGAAATTGAGGGGAACCAAAAACACAACAGGAACTGCAGGCAGCCATCTATTTTGGGCACCGTTGGTGAGCCTCTGATGCGGCAACTAGGTTGTGTGTACTTGTGCACTCTCAGATAACAAACACTTCGTCCACCTAGTGCTGGTTCGTCCTAAATTCGCTTTACGAAATCCTTGAGAATTTCTTAAATTAGATCACTTCAGGTTCCGGTTTTCTGTTGTTGTTATCTTCCAATTTTCAACACAATCAGTGGGCTAAGGAGTGTCTATTGGCTCTTCTTCTCCGTTTTCTGCTGCTTGTGCTGCCTTTTCGTGGTCGAGTAAATGAAGTTAAGTGTGGTACAAAACGATTGCGGCTCTGGTCAGCTGGCATCGGTCGAACAAGCCATATTGGCCAGGCCACAAGCAGACACGCTCACTTCGTTCTTGACAAATCTATCACAATATTGAACGTAATAAGTGTTTGCAGTGAGGATGGTTGTGCCCTTCAGTGATACTCGTTATTAAATTGAAACATTTAATAGAGAAATGGTTTGCAATTGCTCAGTTTCCTTTTAAGAAATTTTTTCAAATTTTTTAGAATTTTGTTATTTTTTAAATTTTATTTTTTATTTATTCAGGACTCTTATCATCTTTCGCAAGACTTCGATTTATGTAAAATTATTCAAAAGCTAATTTGATTGCTTACAAGTCATAAGTTATGGCAAGCCAGAACAAGTCCTGGCCTGCGCAGAAAAGAAAACAATCGCAATGTCAAATCAAATTAATCCGATTTGTTCCACAGTGACTGCGCATAAGCTGGAGATTACATTGCATTTGCGACATGTAGACCAAATATTATCTTCAACTAATATTCACTCTGCAATAGAGACAGGGACGTGTAATAGTGATTGAACATTTAAATTCATTTTTCTCTTACCCACCCTACACAACGCTCTGATACTCGCTAACGTTGCTTACTCGAATAGAAATGTTGGCGATTTAAAAATGTTGCTGTAGAAAAAGAGCGATTGGAGGGTGCTGAAGACACGACTGCAGGACGAAAGTAGTACGAATTTGATTTCAGGGAAGTGGATTCTACGAAAAAGTTGATTCTAATAATTTCCTACGTTGGATAGTAGAAATCCTTTCAGGGTAGTAGATATCTGGAAAAAGTAGTAGTTTTGCAGTGCATGAAACTTTTGAAGGTAGATTTCGTACAGTAGTACATAGCAGGAAATACCTTTAGGCGAGTAGTGGAGTATGTACTACCGTAGTAGAGGATTAGAAATTTCAAAATCTACGCTCCGATAGGAGTAGAGTAAGAACCGCGCTTAATTATTAATTTTGTATTACATACCACAATTAAAATTTTTGTGAATCTTTTTTTTTTGTTTTATAGTTTTTGGTACTTTTCTTTGTTCTTCTTGCAATGCGTGCATGAACGTGAAATCTAAATCACATCTCTACTCTGAAATATGCACTGCTCAAGGAAAAGGATTATGTAAAATCACAACTCCTTTAATAGGGCAATGAATGACTCAGCACAGATTTAACGATGAGCTTTAATTGTAATTGATGAACGGATATTTAAAAGCAAAACCAACAAAAGCTTTCCACAAGAAACACTCAGCAAGTCTTGATCGTCTTTTAGCATTTGCACAACTCTTTAAGCGTTTTCTGCAGAGCACAGAGAGAAACGAAAATCTATAAATCATTTGAAGCATTTCACAGTTGAAAGGAATGACGTCAACAGTAAAAGTTATTAGCAGGATATTTGACTTCAAATGGCCACAAAATGTTTTATCACAGAAATATTTCGGAATTAGTATTTCTTGTGATTTAATAACTTAAATGAAGTACTCACTTCTGAGTAATTGACATTCAACACGTGATGGCACATAAACTACCGATATTCCCAGCACATTGTACTTAAGCACAATGTAATTTTATGCGCTTGTCGGCTGTAAAACTAAAGTTCATTAAACTCGGCACTACTTCTGCATCGTGTGTCATGAAGTCAAAAGCCACATAAATAGCTTTGCGACACAGCCAAAGTCATTCCCGACAAGTGGCGGCTAATTAAAATGATTATAATGGCTGGAACATTAGCATAAGTCGGTCTCAAATGGTGCCATGAATTCCATTTAAATGCAAAGACATCTGCTGGCCATAAAACGAGCAGCTGTAAATTCTGCGAAAACTGGTTACGATTTGCACTATTCTCGCACCATTTCGAATCAAGTACAACTAGAAGACGTGCCAATGAGATTATGCGGAAGTCATTTAATTGTTAATTAGTGCCTGGCACAAGTGCTTTTGCCCCCATGGACGGGACACATAACTAAAAACGACAAACCGACAGTGGAACAAAGGACCAACATGACACTGAAGCTGTGTATCGTGGAGACGCGTTGTCATCGTCCAATACGTTGGCAACAGCTTGCTGCTGAGTTCGTTGACATATGTTTTGTCTTTTATGCACGTAGATGACCAAACGGTTAAATGGGTTAGCCATTAGGGAGAATGGATGTCCATCCACTGCAATCGCACAAAAACTTTGCAAAATCAATTAATTTTTTCAGGCTTTTTAAAGCTTTTGAAAATGAAAATTCAATTTTATTTCTGTTGAAGGAAACCAAGTAGATGCCTGTCCTTTATTGGCCTGTATTTGTAATTTAAAAGATTTATTGTTCATGTGTAAACTTCAAAGAGACCAATTCCGCCAAGTAGGCATTATATTTTCTATTCTTCTTCAATTTCCGCCACAGCAGAGACTTTAAATTGCTGTCATTTGTATTTTCCTATCGTGTCATATTTTGTACCTACAATGCAAATATTTGGTTTGTAAATTGGGAAATTAAATTAAAATGGTTTCATGTTGTTGCGACCGCAAATATTGTCATTGGTTTGTGCCATGCTGGGTGGCTTGGATGCAAAAAAAACACAAACCACAGTCATGTATTTGCTTAGGTTAACAGACCATTCAAGTTTCTGTTTATTTTTACACTTTTACACTTTGAATATTTATCGAATGGAAATTCTTGACTCTATGAAATGAATATTAAAGACCAAGTAAATACTCATTCGCTCTCTATGAGTCTCAACATTTTCTAAATAAATTCAAATCGTTTCCAAGATTTTTTCCCTTACCTTTGCTTTTTCTTATCGTATCCCCTGCGGCGACTCGCAAAACATGAAAATACTTGAAAGTCCTTTGAATTGAATGATGTGAGTGACAACTACAAGCACGAACAATGTGAACAGTGAGCTAAATCCGAAATATGTCTTTTGCAATTTATGTGCTGTTACAGGGATTTCAAACACCATGAAACATGTCTTGACATTGCACTGGCAGGGCTGGCGCCTTACGGCAGTAATTGTTACAATTGCAAACTTTGTGTAATCGCACTTGTCAAAATTTAGAACAAACAAGAACAGATTCTCAACTGTCTGAAGGTTGATGTTGCCAGCGGTTGATGAATGGAGTTTATTAAAACCAAATAAAAAAACATTTGTGTACTTGAAACAAATCAACACAAACTTGCTTTGAACTGTGAAAAAAAAACGTACTTGTTGCAATTTTTTTTAGTTCAAGGTTTCACATCGGCAATAACTCTTTGGCAAAATTTACATTTTTTTCGTTAGATCTTGAAAAATATGAAATGGCAAATAATATAAAAATTTAATCCCATCCATAGAATTTGTTCTTGGCTGCTCAACTTGCCAAAGCAAACCCCTTTCTTAATGCTTCAGAACATTCAATTGAAATTCACACTTTTCGATGGGGGTAAGTGTACAATTTTTGGTGACTTCTTGTGTGAAAAGTAGGGACAGGCATGCTACTTTATATGTACTTAAAGGGGTTAGAATTTTTATATATTTTAAAAGAAACTCAATTGGGTAACCGTTTTTAGTGACTTACAGCTATGAAGAGGGTGTAGGTACATCGCGATTTGTCAGTGAAAACAACTGGTAATCCCAAATGAAATTTGATGGGAAATTGAATAGAAAAATGTTTGCACACATGTAACACCTTCTATAAGAATCAACGTCTGCGTGTACGCGTGTACGCGTGTACGCGTCCATATGGGATATTCAATTTATTACTTTTAATCAGGGTTGGCAACCGAAACCGTAACCGAAACCGAAACCGAATGAAACCGATTCATTTTAGGGAGCGAAACCTAAACCGAAACCGATTCGTCGTAACCGATTGAATAGGTTCAACCAATTGAAAAGGTTACGGGTTTTTAATCGGTTTTCAAAAGGTTTTCGTACTCAAAATTGACTTGAAGTTTTTTTTTCCTAAGAGAAAATTCATCGTATTTCATTTATTTATTTCATATATTTTTAAAATATAGGAAATATTTTTTTAAATATTCAATAAATCTTTTTATAAGGCCGGCGCACACAGAGGCGATATTCGCTATATAATTTCAGAACCATTTCCATATTTAAAAAATCTAGCTTCGAAAACGCAAAGTGCCTCACACAGGCAGCGATCTCACCGCAGTAGATTTTGTTTGTTATTTATTATATTGCTATGGAAACAATCAAAAAGTCTGACTGAAATGGTTCTGAAAATGACTATTTTGTTTGTTATTTATTAGACTACTATGGAAACAGTAAAAAGGTTTATTTTCAAACTGATTCCAATTGGTTTTGAAACTGGCTTTTTGTGTTTGTTATTTATTGTATTGCTATGGAAACAGGCTGTATAAAAAACGCTATATTTTCAAAAATACAATTATTTGTGACAAAATTAATTTCGAAACCGCCTGCAGCATGAATAACGCCTCTGTGTGTGCAGGCATTTTTATGGTTTTTGAAAAGACTTGGAAAATTTTCGCTATTTTTTCGTAGTTTTATATGGCAGCCTTTTTCGTCCGATTTAGCTGATTCTCGAACTTGATCTCAATTCGGAGATAAAAACGTAAGCCCAAAGTTTCACATCGATGTCTCAAAAAAAAAAACATTCCAGCCTCTATGGTGACAGAAAGACGGGGATATGGCTAAATCTGTTTTCGATGCTGATCATGAATATATATACTTATCCATACCGGACATGCGTCCTTATGGACGTTTCAAACGTTGTGTAGGGTATAAAAACTAAAAATTTAAGCAGAAATTTGTTTGAAAATGCGATTAGATAAGGAAATTCGGTAAATGTAGTTAGATTCAGCACCCTTGATTTATATTGAATTGATATAAAATTTCCTAATATTGGGCCATCTAGAAACCTTTTAAAACCTAAACCGAAACCTTTTCAATCGCTCCAACCAACCGAAACCTTTTCAAAATCAAGGAGCGAAACCGATAACCAAAACCGATTGGCAAGTGGGAGTAAAACCGAAACCGAAACCTTTATTCGATTCGGTTGCCAACCCTGCTTTTAATAAAACAACATCAATCCATTGTTAAGCTGGAGTGTGAAATCATTCATTTCAATTTGTTCTTCAGCCGTTCTTCCATTTTGATTTTTTTTATTGAGTCTTTATTTTTGTTTCTAAAGCAGTTAGGTAACATTTAAGTTATCAGTGTGAGTCAAACTTATTTTTTTGCAGAAAAAGTAGAAATATCTACTGTGGTCAAATGATACAACTTCTGACTTAGGTATCAGCATCATGACTTCAATAAGTCTATCGGACAACGGCAACTAAGTAGCCGACTGTATGCGTTCCATAATTACTGCAATAGTTCCCTTAATTGCATGACCCGAATATTTGTTTGCAGTTCAATTAAAGCAGCTGTTGAAAATGTTATTTTCCAATAGAAAATACTGCAGCGAGTGTTAGTCAATTCAATTAAAACTTTTTAATATGGGAAAATGCACAAAAAAAAATTATTTTTTTTTTGTAAATTTGTGTGCAAAATCCAAAACTAACTAGCAAATATACATTCATGTATGCAGTGTTGGCATGGCAAATAGTTTTTAAGCTCAATAGTAAATTTGTTTTTGTTTTCGTATTTGAAGAAGCTTTTCAATTATTTTTAAAAAAACCTGCATGTAAGAGCCACCACCCAGCATCCGCCAACTATCAGACGTAAATGAAATATTTAAATTACATTTCAAAAATTGTTTTTGCAAATGTTGCACTGGCACGTTATTGGAGCACATACACAAAAGTGGTTCGAGCATCAAACTGTAATTTTTTTGATTCTACCAACCCTCAAACCTGCTCTCGAAATACACCTTCCACCCCAAAAAATCTGGACTTGGGAACAACAAACTGATTTTCAGGGGACGAACTCTGCTTCAATTGGATTTAATTTATTTTCATTCAATACATTGTTCTAGTTCCATTAAAGTAACAAAGATTTAATAACACTATGCGACAAAGTGAGGGCACAACTAACCGTTAGAGATAAGTTATATAACTAGTCCATAATTTTTCTATGACTTCATAGATTTCGGGGAGGGTTCGAAAACCCTATACCACTATAGCTGATCAACTCGATGCACTTTCTCCTTCAAATTTAAAAGTAAATCAACCTGTATTTAACAAATTTTTTAAGGCAGTGTATTAAAAGACTTGTTCATTCGTACTTAAGTACAAAGTTTGTCTTACTTACACACAAAGAAAAAGCAGTAAAAACCCAATACTCCAGTAAAAACTTTGTCCAAGTACTCAAGGATATTTGTTCAGGACTAGGTTCATATATCAAATAACGACTGCAGATATTGAATAATTGAAATTAAACTCGAATACATTTCAACTGAAATCTACACACACACACTCGTTCAACCTGTTTTTGCTTTTCAGTTGAAAATCAAATGTAATGCTTTTGATCCAATGCTGATAGAGGCTCTTTGTACGCCTGCAGGTGAATGATGCCAACTAAAGAACAGAAGTGTATCCTCCTTTTTACTTCTTTGTTTTCGCTTTGTACTTAATTTAATTTTTTGGGCGCATTATTTCCATTTGATTTCGAATCCCCACAGACTTTACACATAAAGCTACTTTAGTCACATGTTGGAGGAGATTATCCGTGCCTCTTCCTCTTTCGTGCGATAATACGATTTGCATTTTTTTTTTCTCGTTTAATATCTTGCCAACAGGTGTACAAAATATATTTGGATTTTTCCAGGAGTCCCAACAAAAAAAAACAACAAATGGAAACCAAAACCGAGATTGACACAATCCCTGTCGGTTGGTGGTGGTCCCAGTCCCGCATTCCCAACGACATACACAATTGAGACATGTGTTGTGCCAAGGGGCGCTTTTGCCTTCCATCAAAACTAAAAACAACGGTGGTTCCGTGTTCATATCATTCGTTAGTTCGTCCCTCCGTATCGGTTGGTCCGTCTGTCCTTACCTGTCATTTCGTTCTGGCAGCAACCGAATACGGGTGTTTCACATTTTCAAGGTGTCATATGCAAACACGTTGTCTCACGTTCATATTTGACTTTCCTTTGTATTTTTTTTCTACACACAAATCGCTGACAATGGAATTTAAAATATTTTCCACATTTCCCCATTGCCAACATGAATTCTTCTTAATTTCAATTTAAAATCGTCCAGCTTTAGACGGAATATGCGATTAGCAATGATATTGCAAATGTTTTGCGGTTACCTCAATTGTTTCGGGAGCGACACTTGTCGAAGAGGGAATAGCATTTACTCTCAAAATTGCCTTATGCAAAACGAATTGCGATGGTTTTCGCTTGTGCCAATTTCCCATTGCCACCGTAAGCAATTAAGTTTTTCTGTAAACCGCAAAGGTTGGAAATTAGATGTGGCAGGAGATTTGTTTAATGTAAGATTTTTGGTTTTTGTTGGGACTTACATAAGTTCTTTTTATCAGCAAAACCTCAAGGGACCAATTTTAGCAACTTAATTGGAAATACTTAATGTTAAATTTGTATTCGTATTTCAATGTCCCTTACTTTTAAAGCAGTAGCAATTCGCTACTGAAAGGAATGCCAAATGTATTTATTTAAATTAAATTTTATTCGTTCGGTAAATATTCCAAGTAATTCGGCTTAAAACAAATACATGGTCTACGCCAATTTCTTAAGAGCTTATTCATCCCTCACCATGATTAAAGCAATTTATTAATGAAGCCATTTTCGACCACTGGGAGCGGTGTACAAAGAAGTGTTTCATTTATCCGATTCTCTGGCTTCTGGTCATACATTTACCACAGACTGGTAGCTGTACAAGCTGTGGCCGAGAGTGGCTATTCACATTTGCAACCCGTCCATTAACAGTATTTTTTCAAATAAAACCACATTGAAGAGAAAAGCAAACATGCCAAGACAGCTACTTCGTTGAGTGAAGTAAATGTAAGCAACATACATAATTCAACTGACGAATAAATAACTTTTTTTCAGTGCTGGTCAGCTGTGTGGGAGAAAAATTTTCAGAGCGTAGAAATTCAATTAAGTCTAGTGAGTGCATTTACTGCAAAGGATGGATTCTTGTGTTTCGCCGGGAAAATGACTCGTAACGTTTCCCGCATAGTGTTACACACTGCGTATGAGTAATTTTTACAGTTTGATTTTTTTTAATTCATTCAATTTGATCTAGGAGAATTGTGGGACAGGAGTATTATCACAGGAGTGTCACAGCAAGAGTTGAGCGGACAGAATTGTAATATTTTCATTGATAAGCAAGTCAAATGTGGCTCTGGGCTGTAAAAAGGCGTAAACACAGCTGTCATATGAGAATAGGGCGGCACTAATTTGGATGAACGGACACTGCAATGTCGACGGGAACGAAGCGGCAGATTCTTCAGCTCGTCGTCGGGGAGGTGCCCTAGAGCAAATCACTGTCAAAACGGAAAAACCGTTTCAATCCTTGAAAAAAGGAACAAAAGAGCACAAAAGAACTTGGGACGAAGCCACCTCTTCTCGAACTACAAAGTGGATTCGGGGATTTACGTAACATGATGGGAATCTTTACAGCACTAGGGAGCCACCTATTTAAAATAGGGGTGCTCGAAACTGATGTATGTAGGGCTGGTGAGGAGCAACCGGAAACCTTGGAAGGAGGAGTAGGTACCCGTAATACTTGAAGTACACAGTGAAGCTGTCAAAGACTTAAGTGCATCTGGTCTTTTTAAGGACCCTTCAATTTAAACAAACAAACATTATATTTGCCTTAGTTTCAGAATATATAAAAGTTGGCCTTGGGGGCACAACCAAAAATACATTTTTTTTAACTTTGTCCTACTTGGCGTATGAGTAATTTTCAATTAAAACGATTTTTGTAAAATACAAACGACAAAAGTATTTTTTATTAACCTCTACTTTTTCATCGTGGTTGCAAACTTATTTTGGACAAACCGTGCTTTAATCGTTTCCTGTAAAATACTTAAATTTCCTTGTAATTTGTCTGCCCCACCTCCACCGAAACTTGTAAGTAGCAATTTTAATTTCGCCAACATGACCCGAAAGCAATTTTCATAAATTCCACAAATGTTCTGTTGACAATGAAAATTACCTGTCTTAACTTGCACAGTCTTCCTTGCTTTCACCACGATATGCTAAGACTGAGAATAAATAAACACTGCTGCTCTGAGCAACGGTGACCTAACAAAGGCACACCGTAGACTAAGACAACGTAAAGTCATAGTGAAAATAGCTTATAAGTGAAAATGTGGCGCCAGCAATCGAATGAACTTTGACTAAAATTGTTCGAGAAGTACCAGAATATAGCGCACTGTGCTGCATTCGGTGGAACAGTGAAATGGCAAAAACTTCAACTCAAATAGAAGCAGCATGAGCAACAGGAGTAGCAACAGAAATGGCAGCAGTACTTGAATTTGAAATGGAAAAATTGTTGCATTTGGGTTTTATTGTGGCGCAGATAACGAAAAACATGGGGAATAGTTTTTTTCGGCAAAGGATGGTATTTATATGTATATGTGTATGAGTTCAGTGGGAATGCTTTATACGAAAAATGAAAACAAAATACAAGAACAACAAATGACTCTACACATGTACAGTACATTTATAAGTGTCCTTTATTTCATAAATACCATAGTGGAGTATTCTCTGCGGATGAAATGACTTTTTTCCTAATACTAGCATGGTCTACATAGAAATGCTTCACAAATCAGTTGAGTAAATATTATTTTATGAAATTCATGCTCATAGAATGTCGATTTCTGAAGCTTTAAGTGAGATGCACATAGAATTTCAGATTAAAAACGGAAATGTTTATTTTCATATTTTAATTGCAAATGCACGAAATTGTTTGTCATAAATTGACATGCCAAATCTGATAAGACCCTATGTGGCATTCCAATTTACACTTCAATGTACATAAAATTCGAAATCATGAATTCATTTAACGCTCGACTAATACGATTAAATGGTGCATGGCTTTTATTTATTCTCGACTGAATGTGAAAAATTTCATTATAAATTTGGTCATTAATTTTGGAAAATAAACCGAAATTTGACGCAATCAATGTAATAGAAAGACTTGAAATTTTATTGTTCAACTGAAAGGAAATAAAAATTCAAGGAAACGATTTTATTGGTCAACTTTAAAGCGTTAGAGTCGCTTCGTAAAAAAAGTTTCTTCTGCTTCCTTAAAGTAGTACCCTCCACATGTAGCCTACTAAGAAATTTTGTTTTTATTTTTGTGTTTTTTTAATACATTTTCCACACACAATCG
This sequence comes from Heteromyza rotundicornis, assembly GCA_951394025.1. Taxonomy (NCBI): domain Eukaryota; kingdom Metazoa; phylum Arthropoda; class Insecta; order Diptera; family Heleomyzidae; genus Heteromyza; species Heteromyza rotundicornis. The sequence continues at coordinate 24,591,829 of OX596010.1, forward strand.
CCCATGACAAACAATTACTTCATTATTTTAATATTTCCCCTTCCCCTTGCACATCACATCACTTCACTTCACTCGTTCTTGCTCTAATTTACTCTTTTAGATTCCAAGCATAGCTTTTGCTTCACATCTTGGCAGCCTCAAAACAAAAGCAACTCGAAGAAAGTCTCAACCGAAAGAGTTTCTGTGCTACCATTTCGTTAGGAAATTATTTATGACTTTATTATTCGCTTTATGGTCCTTGCTGTCACGCTTTGTCGCACAGTAGAAAACACAAAATAATTTGCCCACAGAGAGCGAAAAATAGGGGGGAAAACAACTTCTTCGGACACTTTAAGTCTATGCAGTGCTCGCTCCCCTTTCGTGGTCTTCTTTCGTTCTAGATTTTATGATTGAAATACGAAAAAATCACACAAATCTAAAAATGCCGGAGAACTGAAGTTTTGGCTTTTGTTTGTTAATTTTTGTTGTTCTTGTTGTGGTCGTTATTGTTCTTGTTGTTGTGGTCGTTTCGATGCTGGCTGATACGACGACATCCTTTGGCGGCTGTTAGCACTGATATCCGATTAATGTGTTAATGTATAGGCGTACACCCGCCTGAATATCCAAACACAAAAGCACATGGAGGAAACGAAAAGAAACGTTTTGCTGGCCTTTCAACTGTTGCGACAACACTTTGCTCGTACTCGTTACAAATGGCTGTTTGCATGACCACAAAACTTTTCGACGATCAAGAAGGGGACAAATCGTTCGTAGAGGTTACAAATGTCTAATCAAATATTTAGAGATTTAGAGATGTTTGTGCCGTGCGTGAGACAAGATACGATTTTGGTATTTGCTGTGGCACATCGTGAACTATTACATATTGACAGTTTTTCTGTCTTGTTTGCTTGCAATGGTGCGGTCTATCTTCTATAGAAAAAGCATAGAGGAGTACTTTTTATCAGATAACAAAGAAACATTTGTCAGTAGAAATGAGGAGGAGAGAAACAAAATGTTTTTTAAATAATTTTGTACTGAATACCTACTTCTGCTCAGAATTGCTGCAACATCCACATAATAATAATCTGCAATCCATTCATTTAACCTTTATGTGTGACTTTCACAACTCGTTTGGTGAATTCCTCCACTCTAATTGTAGCTTGATTCCATCAATATTGTACAAAAAAAGACAAAACCTTGGCGTAACCCCAATCAACGCGGCCCAACTTTTAATTGCCAACAGAAAATTAATTACATTCGCAACAATTCATTGCGCACCTGGAGATACTTTTCATCGCTCGTGGGATAATAAATTGTAGAAACCATCACCGGGATTATAATAAGGACGGGTGCTGTGCTGTGCTGTTTTGCGGTCATTATTCATCAGGTGTTATTCCCCAAAAAGGCACGTACACAGCCATACAACTACTGTGCACATAATTTACGTTCAAATGTGGAAAATTCTGAAATTTGTCACGAGCCAAACCTAATGCATTCAAGCAACCAACACGAATTTTGTATTCGACATGCATTTTGGTTTGACATACTTTCGAAGGTTTGCATTTGATTCTTCATATTTACCTACCTTCAGTGTGTATTTTCTTATTTCTTGGAATTGTCAAGGGGTGCTAATCCCTCATGTTGGTGTTGTACTAAATTTTTATTTACATTTTTGGGGTGAAAAGCTTTGAAATAATCAGAACACAAGCATTAAATAATAAATAATAAGGAAAAATTGTGCAAAGAAATGCAGTGAGGCAAAAATATAAATTTTAGCACAAATAAAATGTTAGCCTATTTGGTTGACAGAAAGAATTCTTTTATTTGTTTCTTTGCAGTTACCGACTTGTGCTAGCATCTGTTGACTGAATTTTATATATTTTTTTTCTTCTAACCGAAAGAAAGACTGCAGCATTTGCAAAGAGAAAACAAAATTTGTGATTTACTTTAAATAATGAGCTTTGCTATTCTATGCAATGGAAGAGAAGAGCGCCAAAGGAAACTCAAAAAGTAAAAACATATAAATTGTACTTTAATTTAATTTAAATTTTATTTCAATAATTTATAAACAGAATAATATCTAAAAATTCTAAATTAATCGACAGTGCAATCAAAATATAATTTTAGAGAAATTATCGATAAAATACCGAATGCACAGTTTTTCAAAAAATTATTGATAAATTCTAGAAAAATTATCGACAGAAAATTATCGACAAAAAATGGTCAAAAAATTACTAAAAAATTATCGATAACTTATAAAAAAAATTATCGATAAATTCCCAAAAAAATTCTATAAAATATCGAAAAAAATCTAAGAAAGTATCGCTCTCGCATGTACAGGGTTCTTTAGCTTAAAATATAATTTTCTTAAAATACCGGAATTCCTACAACTTTCGAAACTCATGTCTTATTTAAGCAACACCAAACATTCGATTACTAAAATAAAAATGTACACCTGCCCAGAATTGTGACCGAAATTAATTTGATAATTTCACATCTGGTAACGTTCGCACAATATTTTCATTTGTACAATTGTGCCAAAGGTGACTAAGGCAAAAGCACTTTCACCAGATGAATTACTTACCGCTGTCAGCCAATTTGCCACCTGAAAAGGCAAGTAAATACATTTGCTGTCTCCCATCGCAAGGGGAATAAATGTTTTACAATACCAAACCCACATTAAGGTTAAACGATGACAATTACAACTTCCAAAACGCGTACTCGCATGTAATCTCAGCAACTTATTGTGTGCCCCTTTCCGCCGCGAATTCATTTAATGCAAAATTCAAGTGAAAACTTTCCCAACAACTACAATAAATCTTAAAAGTTCTATTTATGCGCTTGTATGTGGTATTTTTGCGCAACTTGGAAACCATATTTTACACGCCTAATGCCTTGTCGAACATACTAAAACATTTTCTTGCTAAACATGTTTGATAAATTGGAGTGTTGTCTCTGGCAACTATAAGTTCTTGAACTTTTAAAGAAACTCAAATGAAGGCAAATAATTATAAAGTAATTTTCAAACTGTCAAAACAGAAGTGATTAAGTTCTCTTCCAATCCATTTGATGCACTCTTTCACATAAGTTCACTCGGCAGATAAATAGTTTAATATCGAAGATAATCGCAAAATCAATTTGGACTTTAAGTCAACTAAAAAGGCTCCTTTAAATTCCTGCGGGACTATATAAGTTCATGTGTGTGTGCGTGAACTATGAGCACGAACTGTTGACTTCCAGCTGCCATGTGCAGATACCTTGACTTGCCTTTGCCCTGTAGAAAAAAAAATGATGAAACTTCATATAAATCATTTCGCTCTGTCATTTCCTTTCGTCAGATTCCCTTCCTGCTGTAGTGTTCACTTTTTTTCATTATACACCTTCAGTCACATGAACTAGAAAATCGATTCACAGATACAACACAAATGCTCCAAACTCATTTGCTGCGAAAGGATGCGGTAGAAGCAGGAGAATCTCTCATACATATTTAAGTAAAAAAGACAATTTCACCGAACGGGTGACGGAAATCCTTTCGTTACGATTGCGTGCCGTATTTGTTATTTCAGGAATTCCTAAAGGAAAGAAAACGATCACATATCGTCATTTATATGATAAGGATATACAAAAAGAAGAGCAATAAAGCCTGCAATAAATTCGCAATATACATACAAGGAATGAATAGAAAAGAAAACGAAACGAAAATGTTTTAAAGAAAACTTTGATGTTGGGGCACACATTTTACAATAACAAATTAAAAAATAGAATTTGAAATTCCCTTAAAAAAATATTTGGTTTGGGATAAAAGATATTAAGAATGACAGGAAGAAGTGAACATTTCTATACACTGACATGCATTTGTCTTAACAATAACCGAATTATTTTTTTTAAAAATGGAATTCTCTTCGATTTAATATCAAAACATATGTCACACTTATCCCTGCACGTCTCAGTAGGAACTGAATGCAGTAGCTGATGGTGATGATAATTGTACTTGGCAAATGAAAGTCATGTGCAGTCAGACCAATTTAAACTTTTTGACATCATTTTTAATTGTTGCATTCAGTACTAGTACAATATATATTTAATACGCCACATACCCCAAACGACATCTCAGTAACAAAACACACTTTTTTTTGAGACTTTTCCATCCCTAAATCTAATTGAATCTAGTTTGCCTTTTTCACTGAAAATCGATTCTATACACACTAAATCAGCAACCAATAACAACAACCCCACACAATAACAGTCGATAATCATGTAAGACAAGCTCCAGCCATTGGATTTATTTAATTAGGCTTTTATTCAGTATGGCACACAAACAAGTTAAGTAAATAATGTGCGAAAAAATCGTTTCGTAGAGACGTAATTGATATTGATTGTTCTTTATGCCATACATTACTGCATTTTGGCACAACACAAAGCTTTCTTTATAAAGAAAAATGTATTTTATAGGCTATTTTTATAACTGAATAGACCTTGTGGCAAGGATAAAGAATTTTGATTAATTTTTGTTATACAAAAATAACAAAACCCTAAAATAATGGCATCAAATTATTTTACAGACATTCCTTTTGAAACGTTTAACAACAGTTTGTTAAGAATGGCCAAATTTTTACATCATCAAGATAAAGTCAATTGCGGTTACCACACTTCAGTCGAAAATGTTGTCAGTTTAATGCAATTACTTGTTTCTTTGTTCCTTTGACCCTTAACCCAATTCATGCAATTTTAATGCATTCATCGAAACTCTTACAAAAGCCCCAAGCAAGGGTTAAACGCCGTTAATTTGCAAGCATTTGAAGAGAAAAGGACACTTTAAAAGAAAGCAAAGCAAAGGAAAATCGCCACTTTGGTACTCGGCAAATGGTTCGTAAAACTTTTACAACCAAGCACATATAAAAGCAAATGAATTCCATTTCGCAGGGAGCACACAACAACACAACAGCAAAGGCACAAAAATATTGTAAAATAAAATAAACTTTTATGGGCTTAGAGTGGAATTAAATCAAGTTGAATTGAGTTTAGTTGTATGAAGTATGCTAATGGTTTCATTGAGATTTCAGTATTTTCGCTTGATTTAATCTCATAAAAAGAGGCTTACAGTTTAGATTTTAAAAATGTTCAAAGTTCTACCACTCACTTCCATCAAATGAAGTACTTACTTATCAAAACGTTCTGAGGAAATATTTTTTCATAATAATTAGAAATGAAATACTTTGCACAAAGCTGAACAAAATTCCAAAATTATTACACACCATCTGAAGCAACACTTTTCGAAAGACAGCGAGAAGAGCCTACTGCAGTCGTCTAGGCTAAGTTAAGCCGATTACAAATGCACTCCACTGGCCAAGCAATGAACGAAAATAAACAAAAGTAAGAAACCGCACCAATTGAATGGGAGCAACTCATTTATTTGGGCAGTTGTATGTTGTGCCAACAAGAACACCAGCAACAACAGCCAAACTGTATTGCAATGCACACAAACTATACGCTTGCACACTTTCTCCTCCTTCACATTGCACTCAAACTACCCAATGCGATGCGGAGAATAGTAATTGTGGCAAAAAAGCAAAAACAATTGTTTATTACTCGGTGGATTTTTCAAATGAAATCCTTTCATCGGTTTGGTACTCTCCGCAGCATTTGCTTGTGTGAATGTGAATGTGTTTTCTATCCTATGCCCATCGAATGGAAAGTTTCGATTTGGTCTTAATTAAAACTTATTGTTTGTTTGGAGAAATAGGTTTGCTTATCGGGCATTGGGTGTTGATTTGGAAGCATTGGTATAAGTTTTGAAGTTAATTTAATTAAGAATTTTTCGGGGAATTTTCAATTTACTTGTTGATAGGAAAATTGCATTATAATCAATTCAATTGAAAAATCTAAATGTAAAAAGTCGATGCAGCATCAGGTAGTCAGTGGCATAAAACAAATTTGCAAATATGCTTGCCTTCCATTCGTTTGTTCGTCGTTATTATTTTCGAATTCATCAAAAAGTCGTTAACACGCTTGGTGATATTGGCAATTTATAACCACACGGACCCACACACAACAAAAAAAAACACTACACATAAAAAAAACAGATGAAAGGAAAAGCAAACATGCCCCATGTGGTCGCCCATAAATAGCAGAATAATGCCATGTTGGAATTGATGGTCGAGCATCCGTTCAAGACCCGAAAAGGATGGACGAGTTAAGTGGTCAATGGCTTTATCGAATTACAAAAACAAAAATACACACAAAGACAAAAGGAGCAGGCCAAGGTACACAAGCTGGAATAACAACAATAACAACTCAAACTGCTTCAACATCAGTTAGTGTGAATCCTTTTAACGCACAATGAATGGTTCGGACGGATGAGTGTCCGAAAAACTCAAGAATTGCAACTCTCAGCATTGCTTCCTCTGTGCCGAAATAACCGAAATAATATCTTCAGGCTGATGTCATAAAGTAGTAGGACCACTGTGAGCTGCTTTCCATGTAAACAATAACAGCAACAACAGCAGCAGCAGCAATAAAAACGATTAGCGTGAGGGTTTTTCAGCACCAGTCCATTTTCGTACTCACTTCAGAGGAAACAGAGAGAGAGAGAGAGCGAAAGACTGCGGGAGAATATTGACGAAAAACCGCACTGTGTATCGGATGACTTTATGTAGTAGCTTTCGGAGAATGTGCAAAAGCTCTAACCAAACAAGAATTCAAGAGAGTCAAAAATCTGAAAGGAAAATGTTGCTCATACGCCACGAGTGCCATCATAGTGTATGGGCAACATTTTCTCTTCCACCAAACAAATATTTACAATTGATAATTTGGAAAAAATTCCCAAAAATGTATGTCATTGCACAGGATTCTACTTTTCTCTCACACAAACTCTCTTTTGCTGCGCGCACTGCTCTCTGTCAGTGAAGGTTTGTTGCATGCTTTTATTAGCTTCAAGGCACCATTGAAGCCAACAATGTTGAGGTGATGCTGTTTGTCTACAGTCGGTTAACAAAATCCAAAGTCGTTGCGCCAGAGTGAAGACCGTCACGCCGCCGTTTGGTGCCATTAAGTATTTCTACGCGTCTTTTCAAATGCCGTGTGTATTTACAACAAACTTTGCTTACTGACCTACATACATGGAGTGAAAAGTGTCAAAGGAAAAGTGTCAAGTTCCTCCATAATGAAAAAAGGCTGAGCAGAATAAAATTGTGTGTAAAAAATACAATTTGTGAGGAATTCATTTAAAAAATTTTGTAAAAAAAAAATAATAAAAAAAAAAGTATAAAAAATTCTAGTACAGCCAATGAATGTACTTGTGTAAAGTGTACATGCAAAATGTGTCAAAGTGTACTATTGTGAAGCTGAAAAACTTTCACTTGAACTTTTTTCCAGACAAACTACAAATTGAAAGTAAAAACATGTCCCAGAGGTGTGTATTGAAGTTTTTGCACATCGGCTGAGTGAAAAAGCCACGGCAACAATTGATGTGAACAAAAAACATTTTGTTATTCAAAGAAGAGTTTGCGAATTCAGAAAGTTAGTCGGGGAATGTAAAAATGATTTAAAAAATGTATCAGATGTGGTGAAAAAGGGAGAATATTTATTTAAGGTATTTGAATTCGCATAAGCTACAGTTGTATGCGGGCCACTACACAAAACCACGAACTAAAATTAGCAAAAAAATTCGAACACAGCGGATAGAAACGTTGCCAACAAACTGCCGATGACTAAATATGCAGTCCACTCTAGGCAAAATTAAGCGGAAAAAGTCATCAGCTAACCCCAAATGGTGTATAAAATGTCACAAAAATGCTTTGCAATGGAATGTAAATCTTTTTAATGGTCTCGCAAAATGTACTTTTGTTGGCTTGCTGCTACTGCTACTCGTCGAGGGTGACGTTTAGAGGTCGTAAAACTCAGTACGCTCTTTTGGCTGGCATATTTTACTCAGTTTTAGGCATGTTGCATATTTTGTTGTGTTCCCAGAAAAGTTAGATTTTCGATTGATTTTTCATTCTAAGCTCACAGATAGCCCCAATGGTTTAAAATAAATACGCAATTGTGAAAAATCGTCTGAATTACATTCTGTCACTCAGGCACTAATCAAAGAGGCAGATACACCAACCATACCTATGAGCAGGACATATTGCCGCTTGATCGACAGTTTGGGGCAATCGTGTGAGCTTAGCTTAACAGTGCAGCAAGCTAAATTTCCTCTGCGACGCTTGCTTTTATATGATTGGCAGAGGTCGTTTATTTTGGAGAAATACACTTTTAAAAATAAATCAAAGGTAACATGGGGTTAAGGGAATGTAAATGGGAAATACATTTTATTTCACAGAGCATTGATATATCTGCGAACATATTTCGCTTATTTTTGGCGCTTATTTGCTTGAATATTTTCCAAAAAAATATGGTCCTTTGTTTTGCGAGCTCTAGCAAAAATATACTCTCGACGATGTCGCGCAAACTGTTGATGCAGCCGTTTCCGGCAATTACAGCCCAACTAACTCGTCAAAATTAACAAATAGTGAAAAAGCATCCGAAACCGTGATGTCTGAACCGAAAAACCGAAAATGTCAGCCCTGCAGCGCAGCAGCATCACAAACAGAAGCAACCTCAACAACAAAAAACAACCGGAAGTGACCAGTCCTTGGCCAAGCAAGCCAACACGATTGTCAAATATTTATTTTGGGTACAATTTGGTGCTTAAATTTGTTGTCTCCACTTCGACAAAAAAGGACAATCTCATAACAAGATAAAAAATACGAATTTCGTTTAGCTTCTTATAGCTTAAGGCTGCTTAAAAGGCAAGAGTGCCATTACGATTTGTCGTTAGCATTTTGCACATTTATCAATTTCTAAATTGCCATACCATCGAATTATCAAATCGAAAAAGGAAAATATTTAAAAATTATTCACTCAATAATCCATAGAAAATTTGTATATTTGAGTATCCTTAAACCATTACCTTGAACGGTATAAAGACCATAAACCAACAGGAACAAATGTCCAACTTGACCCTAAAAAGGTCATATATAATTTATCATTGCCGGCAGTTGGTCGTTGTGCGTTGGTTAGGCGCTGCCCGGCATCAAGAGTATTCCCCACAGCAATCGGATTGTTTTCATTTTAAGTGGTTTGGCTTTTAATGTAGTTTCGAAGTTTATTTTCATTTCATTCACACAAAAATCTAGTATGGCGAAAAATAAAAAAAAACCACTGCTCTTGGGAGTCTTTATTTGTTTGTTTTTGTCAAAGGGGTACTTTGCTTGTGACTTATTTGCTTTTAATGAAAACGATTTTTTTCTACAATTTTCCGAAAAAGGGTTGTTTGGTCTTTAGTCGATGGTACTTAGCACGAAAGTAAAACAAACTTAAGATGAAATGAATGAATGGAAATTGGGTCAGTACCTGATTCTGTTTTTTTGGCAAATGACTGAGGATTGATATGAAATAGACGTAAGGTACGTTATAACCCTCAACATTTGACAAAAAATAATTCAAATAATTCCGCAAAAAATAACTCAATTAAAGCTGTTTCATGCATATGTGGAATACCTTGTTCAATGTCAAAGTCATTCACACAATAGAGCAAGAAGAAGAACAAGAAAACCATTCATACAATAGCCATGATACATGTATGTATGCATGTATATAAGTATTGGCCGTATTTCTGGTTATTTCCACAAGTACCGCAAAAACCCCAAACACCCAGTGGGTGTCTATGTCGGAAGTGTTTGCTATAACGAGCAGATAGCTTTCTGCTCCTTAATAGAACACAATTGGCAGGCCGCAATCCGAACAGGTGTTGAGCATCGTCGTTCGTTTCTACCTAAGCTGGTGTTGTGTTGGCATCGCATACACGAAAAGTTTGGATTCGTTCCAGAAAAATGCATGTTAGGCTCAGGCTGACAATGTGTTGTTCGTTGTACACCGTACACCACTTGGGCTTCGTGGCTGCAATTACGAGCATGTTTGAAATGGTTGAATGCCACGGCCTCACATAGAAAGCATTGTGCTTAGAAGGGTCGTTCTAGTACACATGCGGATTACTAGGCTGGCTTTCTTTATATTCTTCTTCTTTTTCTTCTTGCCCTCATCATCAGGTAACATTTTCCGTAGGCGTAGGAAAACTATGGAAATGTCAACAGGCAACTTAGATGTGCTAAGAAGTCTTTGAGTGTTTGTTTAGAATTTTATTTGTGAACAAAAGTATTTATGCACAAGACCGTCTTTTCGCTATGAATTACCACAAGCTCTTCCTATTTCACAAAAAGCATACCTCAGCTATTTGTTATGTAGAGCCCAGTGCAGCAAAAAAAAAACGCCTTTGACATGTACCCACTACCACACTGCCATGGCCGGTGAATACTTTTTTTTGTCATATTCCGTTTAAGTTTATTTCCACTTAGTTAAGCCCTGACTACTCTTGCATACCAGCTACATGCTTGTACCTTTGGTTGGCTCTGGCATTGGTGCACCACATCGCTCATACGTGTAAAAGCGCGTTCCACTTTCTAGCCTTGAACTGAGCATTTCACGCTGAGCTACTTGCATCTGCTACAGATTTTGGTACTCCAACAAATTATGAAGGTACGTGCTTTCATTAAGTTCGCAGTGTAAGCTCAAACCGCACACACACACGCACTGATAGGCCACTTCTTCATCAGCCACTCATCCTCTTTAGGCTAAATGTGTTTCGTTCGTGGTTATGGCGGTGCTGAATTTTTGTAATTTTTTTCTAAATGTGTATTTATTTGCATGAACTGTTTCATTCCAAGCAATTAAGTTCAATTTAAGTCACCGTATCACCACACAATATTTTATTGTAATATTCCACAAACAACTAATGATAATTACAAAGTAGTCTGATAGTTTGATTTCAATCACTTAACAGAATAATATTAACAAAATCAAAGTCTGATGCTGGCTGATGCTTTTCCTGTACAAGTACCTACTATACGATTATGTGTTCGTATAACCAAAGTGGTTCAACAAGAACATTTTGCATCAACATTTGCGGTTGTTTTATGATCAACTGTAGTTAGTTTTGCATAGTTTTTTTTATTACCTATACTTTAGCTTTCTATTATGATAGCTTTTCCCTGCGGCTTCACTCGCATGTGTATCGTATTCGATAATCCTGAAGATAAGAAAATCTTAACAAGTGAATGCAACAGTAATACAAAGCAAATGGCTCCGCAAATGCTGCATTTATCATCCCAAATTGGACTGTAAATGACCGAAGTAGATATAAGAATATTTCGAATAACCGGGTACCCAAATAAACTAGTGTCAAAACAAGGCCAAGCCTAACTTCAAACTGAATTGACCCAATTTCTGTAACCAGAAAACACACTAATTTTGCCTTCAAGGCAAGTAACCGACATTTTTGGTACCGGGTACCCACTGAATATTGCTCAGAAAGAACATCAAATTGATAAAAAATATTATATCAACATATAATTTCGTATTCGAGTAACCTGGTTGTCTGAGACTATAAAAATGTTATTTAAAAGCAAAGTAGTCGAACTTTCAGAGTATCGGGTACCCATTCGAACTAGTTCACTTTTGAAGAATCTAGCCTGCAACAACAATATGAATTGTCTGACACTTTCAAGCTTTTCTATATTTGAACACTATCTGAATCCAATGTTGAATTGTTGTGTTTTTGAATTCGGCGTGCAATAAATTTTGATTTAAAAATGTGAGTGTTTTTCTTCTATTCCTTCCTGACATTTACTTTTAGTAGTTTTGTACATTTTGGCCCAGCTAGAAAGTACAATTCTGCACAGGTACGCTTCCAAGTACACTACTTCGTTAATATTCATTTAAACTTTTCTTTTGTTTGCTTTGTTTTGTGCTTTGAGTCTACGTAAGCCACCTGCGAAAAAAAGGAATTCATTCAAAACCACGGAATAAAAATGCGCTCTGAAATGAATCGATTGTTTGAATGTGAGCACGCTGCAGATCTGTACTGTTGCTGCCGGTGCATTGTTGTATGCTTTTAGTCTATTGGCTTCATGTCAATGTTTCCATTGTGACATTGCAATTCTGCGGTTAAGAGGTGAGGCGAAGCTAGGAGCAAGTTAAAAACTTTCTGTTATTGTCAATGCGAAATATCCCACTTGAGGCATTAAGCTCACGGTAGGATCAACTTCGTAGCCGTTGCGTTCCCTGAGCCTACTATATGCAAAGGCTTGCGAGCGGTTGTTTCTGGATTTGCCGAAATTTATGTCCCAGTCTCCTTGTCATCGGCTGTTATTTATGGTGCAATTGCAAGTCAGGCCATAAATCTTGAATTATGTGTAAGAGCGTGTGCAGAACAAAAGTGAACTTTGAAATTTCACCACACAATCTGGCAGCAATAATAAACAGAGGCAGAACAAGAGACAGAAGAAAACCGAGTAAAATGTCTTCAAATTTTACAACATAATAGCGTTTCGCCGCAATTGCAACTTCCTGTTTCGCTGATTGGCGGCGAGGTTGTAAAATTTTTCAATCGCCTTATTACGACGACATTTATAGCATTTGTGGCGGAAGCACGGTTACTGACGACTGGCGTGGAGACGATTTGGTCGCATTATAAACAAATTGAGGCTTTCATGGCGCCACGACAAGCCCCCGAGATTGAATAATAATCGAGAAGTTTACTGCCATTAAAGTGAAGTTTTGTCATTGCGATTTGCTTTTGTGGCCAAGCAATTTCCTAGATTGAATTTCATTGATTTGAAAATTGATTTGGTTAAACTGTACACAACCTTCGGAGAGCGAATTTTCCTATCTTTTTTCCATACATTTATTTAATGACATTTTAATGTGCCCACAAAGGGGACACCCATCCGGCATATCAATGAGTTGGCATAATTTGCATTTAAATCCAATTCCATCTAACATCTTCTACGTTGACCTTAATAATATTCCTATCATGTCTCTTTTACGGGTTATTAGTAACCACCAAGCAGAAGCTTTGCCAAAAATTTTAACAGCAAAATGAACAAAAAAACCGTGGAAATTCCTTTATGCTAAGTGAATGCCAAACTTTAACACTTTCTGCTTGCAGGCCTCTGATTAAAATCATGCCTCGCAAAGCATAATGAAAAATCGTTTAAGTGAATAACGCGACCTCTGACATTTGTTTCTGGTAGCATGTGTAAATGGTAATTTCTTCTTTCAATGATAATCAACAGTAAAATGCATGGCCATGGCTCATATCCAATAATGCAAAAATTACAAAGTTTCTCTTTTCATTGAACGATAAATTGTTTACAAAAAATGGATTCTTGTTAATGCAACAAAACTTAAAAAATATTCAAATTAGTAAAACCAATTTCTTAAAAGTTTCAGCTTAAATTAAAAACTTCATCACCAGCCCTTAAGTTGTTTTAAAAATATTTCCGAAAATTTCTTAACCCTTCCTCGCCTGCACTTCACTTTTTCCATATGAAATTAGTTTTTTTTGCGTTTTTTTTTTTTGCGCACAAAGCAAACAACAAAAAATGTAAATCACAACATTGTTGCACTGAACGCTATCGAAAAGTTTCCAATCTAATTAATTTTGCTGTATTTTTTGCCAAACATTTACGCTACTCTAACAAAAGTTTTCCCCGCCAATACTCTCCGCTTCTCGCTCTCTCTTGAGCTGAACTTACAATCAAGTAACTTAAATACCAACTCGAAAACTAAATACATGCTCTCGCGTAGAACTTTTTGAATTTTATCGATTTCATAGCATTTCTTAGAGGGATTTCAAGAAGCCGACGTGAGCCTTTACGTGACCATTTCAACTTAATTTCATGTTGGCTGTGCAATGACACATAAGAGGATCTCTATTGAGTGTGGCTGTAGTTCTCTTTTTAGTGTTACTTTTTGGAAAGTCAGTATTTATATTGAACAGGTAATTAATGATAGCAGTCAGATAACATCGACTCAGGACATTGATTGGAGCAGTCATTAGTACTGTGGAAAAAGGTTTTTCCTTATGGACATTGCTTACAGAAAGCTGTACAAATTTTCGTTTAAACTTTAGGCTATTATCAAAACAATGTATAATTATTCACACACTCAGAGAAATATTGAGTTTTTTTTATGAACCCCTGCTTCAAATGCCCCTGTGAGGAGTTATCGGGTGAAAGAAAGTGGCATCCCTGTTTGCTGCCGTACTTTCCGTTCAAGACTTTGATAATCGATGAAATTAATATAAAATCAATAAAACACTTCTGTCTGTACATTCAATCCTCAATCAATTTTTTGCGCAGTGTATTAAAATGAAATTAAACCTAATTTGATTCAGCAAATTTGCATGGAAATCGGAAAATCTGCTACTGATGAGCGCTGATGGGCTCACCCCTACAGGCAACACAATGAACATTTCAGCCAACATTTGCAGAGCGGGAAGCCCCACTTTCGTTGTTGCTGGTGTTATTTTCGTAGAGACGCATAATTAGGTTAACTTTTAAGGACTTCAACTTTTTCGTGGTCCTCAGTGCTTGTTGTGGCAATTCAGCAAAGGCGAATGTAACTCATAAAAGCAAGCCCGGAAAATCTCAAAAAGAAAAATGGAAAAAAACAAATCCAAATAAAATAAAAGTAAAGAAATAAAATCGCCGCCAAGTTAACGGCATCACTAAGTCTTCCACCTCACTTAACACGACATTTTGTAGGCTCAACGGGGAAAACAAAAACTTTTTTTTTGGCAATTTTAAAGTTACAATTCTTAGAGAAAAGAAATAATACAAGGGTGTCGTGCCTTTGTGAGTCTCGGTCGTCGTTAATTTGTCCCCAGCCTCTCACACTGTCGTCACTAGGTTTACAGTGCTGTTTTACATTTCTGTGTACAAATTGATATTCTTTGCAAAAATTTAAATGCCAAAGGAGCTCATTTCGTTCATACCCCATTGATACAAATCAGTAAGATTTTGTGTCGGAAAATAAAACAATAAAAAAAATAGTAGAAATTTAACCATTATTACCACAAAAGCAATTACGCTTCTCTCGCCTTCTTTGCAACTGACTGTCAACACAGTATTCGGCTATGTGAGTCGCGGTCGTTCAACGTCGTCGCCCACAAACACTCAGACTTCAACCGATGAAAGGAAAAACGTGTAAATGGCAGGAAGGAAGAAAGCAAAAATATATAATTGAAGCGTTGGAGTATAGCAGTAGAGTCACAGCTGTTGGAATGGAGAGATGAAATATTCTTTTTAATTTAAACTGTTTCGGTCTTACATATTAAAGAACTTACCGAAACAATAATCAATGTATTAATATTAGCGAACACGTGCAGTTATTTTCAATTATTACTCATACGCCATGTGTAACGATTGTCACTCACTGCGTATGAGTAATATTCACAATAACCTATTATTAATTCGTTTTCGATATAGTTAGGCGAACTTCACAGTTGTTCAATTGTATACTTCTAAACAAACTACGAGTCCAATTAAAATCATTCCCTATGGAATTTTCGAACCGAATAATTCCAATTCATAAAAACTCAATAAAAACTAATCAATTGGCACACAAAATCAACTTTAAATATCCAATTTATTATTTCTAATATAAAAGAGAAACCGAACGGAGCAAATAGTTCTTCATATACGCATATTTACACAGAATTGCCCATTTCTCATATGAATGGTTTGTGAATTCATTATTCCAGTTGGAAGGCCATTCGTAGTGCGCAAATGTGCACGAAATGTCCACACCAATTAGGCCTACTAAAGTAGCCAAACGCATGCGACGCATGTAAGCGAAATATTTACAAAATAAATTAGCCTTTCGGAGTGTTGGCACACAAAATAGCATAGAATTGCTGCATTGCCAGAAGAGTACAGGTGGCCATTTGTAATTTACAACGCAGCATAAATTTCACACTAATGTCCTCTCAAACAGTTTTCTGGACCACATTAAACATTTTACACATTTACGCTTTGTTGCCATTACAACACGATGGCTGCAAAACTTACTCGCCTAATGACAAAGGTAATAAATGGTGGAGGTGAATATTGTAAGTGCTTAGCACTCACATACACTGATGATCAACGATTTCCAGCCATACAGATTTTCAGAGGGTTCTAAGTTGGGAACTAGACCCAAATTATAATTTACATGGCAGAGAATATTTGATTATAGCTCACACATAAACGTAGCGGCCGAGAAGCCACACATAGAACATTATTGTCTTCATGGTATAATATTGACATGTGAAGGCTTACAGCTGTTTAGGCTATTATAGTCACCAGCAGAAACAAGCAAAACAGCAGACACAGGCACAGAAATCCAGGCACTCATGTACTTACAACGACATGGTTGACTTCCAAAACAACAGTCCAAATTTATAGCTTTAGGCCGAGCTTCTTGAAAAAATTACCAAGTGATTTCTTATATAATCTACAGATTAATGCCGAAGCTGAATATAAGCTGTGCAATACTTACTGGAGAGAAACAAAATCTTTTCAAATATTTCAGCAAGATTTCCCTAGAAAATCTCTCTCTGAATATGTTTTTCAATTTAATCCTTGAAGATAAGAGAGACTCATCCTTGATTCGCAACATATGCGATTAAAATTATATTAGAAATGAAAAGTGCATATGCATAAACCATATACACACGTTCGCTCTCTGTGTTTACTGACGCAAATCAAACCATTGTTAAACTACAGTCTTCAAATGAGATTAATATCAACTGGGCAATTAAGATGAGCAGCCACTTGTTCGATAGAAGTGTCATCAAATAGACACCAAGCTCTGACGAGCAACGGAGGAAATATGAATTGTGAAATGGTTCGTAACATATTTGTGTCTCTCTTTTGTAAAATCGTGTGGACAGTTGATTGTATGATGCCACGAATGATAACAATAAAAAGTTTCCAATTGAGAAGTCAATGAAAGTGGACACAACAGACTAAACAAATCTATATAACCATTGTATGTAGTTGTTCATCTCGATACATCGCACCCAAATAAGTGCATTCCGTCCATCAATCAATGTTCCGTTGGGATGGAAAAAAATTATTTTATACATAAAAGCGTCGCATGAAATACTTCGTTGTAAGCATTCCACTTCCTTTTTGTTACTATGTGTGTATTTGTAGTGAAAAAGGGCAAATTGGGTACGCACCATGTCTCCCTGACCACCCAATTTCCTTTATATATTCGTAAATTTGCAGATTTGCTGTTTTTTTTTTTGCAATTTTTTGAGTGGCTTCTGGAGCCTTACCCATTCTGGATACGCTCAAAATTTCTTATTTGAACAATTTTTAATATAACATTCCTTTTTGTAACAGTAAAAAGACTCATTCTAGCATATCGTTTATCAGATACCACTGAACTTTGCTTCCTTGCTCATCTTTAATTTAAAATGATGACTGCGATGTTTTTTGAAAGTTTTTGTAAAACTTCAGAACTGTGTTTTCGTTGTTGTTGCTTATTCTTTGCCACTTTTTCCAAACTTTATCTAACTGCAATTGCACCACGAAAATAAAAACACTTGAACCATTTCGCAAGTTTATGTTGGCAATGACAATGACTTGAGTTTCGTCAAAGTGACAGTTCCCCAGCCATTGTGCATTAATTACATTAAGCACCATTTAACACTTAATACTTGGCAACTTAACTGTTTCTACTTAATTCCGAAGTGCACTTAACGGCAGATTTTTATATTGGCCATAAAAGAAAGTTCATCAAACCCGGCCAACTAGCAAATAAAAATATAATAAAAAATCACCCGTAAATAATCGACACAAAAGGCCTTTCGTCTCAGTTTGTGGTTAATTAAAATGGTTTTAATGATACTTTGGCATAAGTCGAAAAGGTGCCACAACACATTCAACTGCGTGTAATGAAAGGGCATCTTGTTTGTGGCAGTAAAGTGCTCGTAAATTTGGAAAAATATGCCCCACTTCGCACCATCAACTCAAATCACAAACAACACAAACATTATGCGGTGGTCATTTAATTGTTAATTAGGCTCATCACAACAAGGGCATCGGGGCAGATTTCAGGGGAGTGCTGCGAACGCATATTCCTTTATACGTAAAGTATTTTCCGCTTTGAATAATAAACGCACAGATATACTTACACAAACTCGCTTTAACGCTTCAGTGCGGTGGAAGCCGGTAAATGAGTTTTATGTCCGACATCGCGCTTTATCTTTGGAGGGCCAATGCCATCAGTATCCAATGTGCCACTACTAACATCCTGCTAGCTGATTCCGTTGTAATATATTCCGCCTGTGTGTGTGTGTGTAGGTGAGTGTGTAAGCCGATAAAATGTTGCGTTTGGGTCACTTTCCCAATGCGAACATAAAATGGCAAACCAAATGTCTATGTGTCTGTTGTTGGGACAAATTTCAAATTATTTGCCAAGTGTTTGAGAATCCGTAATAAAATCTCTCTCATCTTGTTGTGAATGAGCGCATGCTCCCAGAGTCGGCATGTGTGGGTGAGGCACGAAGATTTTCTTCTGTGGCACCAACAGAACAAATTAAGTTTTTTTTTTTTGTTTGGTGAATCCATGCAAATACCATTGGATTTGCAATCAATTTGCAATTTTTTCAAATAACGATAACGTAAATGCCACATGGGTCAGCACAGCCATTCTGGTGCGGGAACTCATTGCTTTAAATATTTATTTCCATATTTAATTTTCTACAGATATTCACACACTGACAATATACAAAATACTAATTGAAGGCAGGACTCAATGGGAGATTCAGAACATTTTCTAGGTCTCATTTTGGGCTATTACTAGGGCTTTATTATTTGGGTTTTTTATTTTATAATTTTTTTAGTATTTTTATAATTAAAAGATTATTTTTTTCCGTTTTTCAATAATTTTTCTTAATTTTAAAATTATCAATACTTTATTTCAATTTAAATTTTATTTATTTAATTTTATTTAAAATTAATACATTTTTTTTAATTAAATTTTTTTTAAAATTTACTTTTAATTAATTAATTTAAATTTTACTAAATTTTTTTAGATTTAAATTTTATTTAATTTTTTTAATTTCACAAATTTTTTTTTAATTTAACTTAAATTTAGTTATTTTCATTTAATATGGGGATGCTCCATATATCATATTCTGAAAATATGTGAAAACTTAATGCAAATTAAAAATAATAATACAGCGAAACGCGTACTTACATTAAAACGAAGACATGGCAATCCTACATTACTACCAACATTTTCCTTTTTCTCTCTACCAAGAGCACAACTTAAACGTTAACAATTGTCAAAATACATACTCTCCTTAAAAAGCTGCTGTACCGCTGCGAACTGAACAGTCTCTCGGTCCTTACGAACAAGACAACAACTCGGCTTCGGTCGTACGTAATGCGAAATAGAAAAATAAAGTTATCAACCAAATTATATCAAACGACGCCAAGGGCTACAAGTTGAGGACGGGGACGACCTCTCACAGTGCCATTACGTAGTTTTACGCGAGTTCTACGTCTGCAAAAATCCCCGCTCCGTTTGTCCTTCCTGACCTATATTGACCAATGTGCGCGCAGTTGGGGAGCATCAGCAGATGAAGCCGAAAGTCGTAAGGCAAGTGCGGAATGTGGTGTCTGTGTGTCAGTCAAATAACATAAAAAATTCCAACAAAAGGCGAATGTGTAAACAGTTTACTAAGGTGGGCGATTGTAAAGAAAAAATAAATATAAATAAAATTATTGAAATAAAAACAAATAAGACAAGCAGATAAACGAAAGACAACTCAAAGGATTAAAGTCATGTCTTGTTCAAACAGAAAGGTGAGTGTTATCGTCGTGCTATCCTATAATTAGCTTTTGATGCTTTGTTTTGTGAAACTTAAGACTTCGTGCAGATCCGTAATTACTCAAACATAAATACACAAACACTTCAATTAGAAGACTACTGTGTAGGGACAACACTGTTGGGCAAAATTCCCATTTCGTATCCACTCAAGAAAAATACGCATTTCTCGCTACTATACAACAATTGTTATACATGGCGTATGAGTAATTTTTATTTAACATTTTTTTTAAATTCACACGAATTGTTCTAGAAAACCAATGTGACAATGGGTTTTTTTTCTAGCTCTGCTTTCTTGTATTCAAACTTATGTCGGACAGTGTAATTAGAAGCCGAGAACGGACGAATGACGTGAAAGTCGTTTCAATTAATGTTTGCTCGTAACTTATAAGGAAAATAGCTTTCCAGCACTGACTTATTGCAGAGGCACGCAACAACTTTTTCTTGTGAAATGTTTTTCTCAACGCTCACAGCGCTAAATAAAAAGCTGTTAGCTGGAAAATACCGCCGCAATTTTACTTTGTAGGAGATTTTCTTGAATTTTATTTCTAAAACAAACTAAACCTTGTGATGGCGAATTCTGCATTTTAGATATTTTTAACTGAGAGCTTATTCCATAAAAATAGTGTTTGTTACATATTATGTGGCCTACTATGTTATGCTGTTGTACATAACAGACATCACCCGATATAACCCAACATCTCAAATCTTATGTGTATGAAAATGGGTTAAACGCCTAAAACGCTACCACTTACAATTCGAAAATTTTCTGACTTACATGAATTACACACATTCCAGTCAATAGTCCTTTAAGATAATTTGCATTACAAATGCAAATTGGGCCTAATGCCATTCGAGTACATACCAATATGCATGCCTTTAGACTTGAGTTTGGTTTCACGAATTAATTTCCACAACTACCCATCAAGTTGTTAACATTTGTGTAGAAGATTCGTTGAACAACGGTTAATTAAGTTTCGTTGCGCCTACAAGCAGTAGCAGCAACATTATGCGTATCTTGTCCATACTCAGCAGCCTACATGGCGTATGATTGACTTTATTTTATAACCCCAAGTTGGAAACTTTTCCTGCCAAAAACAAAACTTTCTCATTTACAACAAACCAGAACAAAACAATACTAGTGTGTGTGTGTGTGCATTTTGGTGGCGTGTAAGTATGTTTGTGTGTGGCTGTGCGAAATGTTTAATAGAAAAAGTTTTCCGCCTCCACCCAGGAAGTGAGCCATCGTAAATGTTTCGCTGTGCATAAAATGAATTCATGTGTGCCGTAAATACTCTTGCAATGGCAAGAGCTACGACGACGTAGAAGGTTTAAGTGGCATGGCAATAAAATAAAATGCCATGAAATATTGAAATCTGTCCAAATGAAATCGATTTCGTATTAATAAAAATGTATTGTTAATTGTCGTATTATTTTGCAATTTGATGCCAGCAGTGGCCCAGAACATCATTTAAGTGAGTAATTTATTGAATAAAAATTCATTTTAAAATAAAATCTAAAGAGTGCGAGTGTCTGCATCAACTCAACCAGATTTACATTCATGGCATAACTATTCGCTTTTACGGCGTATTGTTATCTATTCCACTCTCGACTGAACAGCACTTTGTTATGCACCGAATTCACCACAGTTTGACAATACAATTAATGGAAACACAGCCACTCTTCCTGGCAAGACTATTTCTGCGATTACTTTCGTGTAGCCAGGCGAATCCCTGAAGGGCCACAAAATAAATTTCATTGTGCTGGTAAGTGTGCCCGAGAAAATTTCATGAGAAAATTAAAAGTGATATACACAAGCTCACACATGAATACATAAATGTTGTACACACAAGTGCAATCTAGCCGTACACTCAAAGAACTTTTTGGTTGAAATTGTTTAGAATGGAAATGGGATTTTGTGAAACACACAAGCTAGGAAAAAAAGTGAAATCTGTTACAGGATTTGGGAGAAGTCTAGCTTCAAAAAATATCTCACCATACCGCAAAAAAATGTTAAGTGCATCAAACCACTTGAATTTGATTGGAAGTGGTTTGGGTTTCTTTTTTCAAGTGTACCAATCCTAGAAACACAGCAGCACAACGGTTGCTCTCAATGATGTTTTTGCCAACACCCGGCCATGGTAGCCAACAAACTCGCACACATACGTGTACAATAGCAGAGCACACAACCGCTAAAATGATAAACTAACTGCGCCACAACTGCTGTGCACTCACACCGACACACACACATAAATATCCAGACGAAGCGCGCCATATTTTGTCTTTGTTTCATCTAAACACTTCGCCATGGGCCTCTGCTTAAGTACCATCAGTTGCACGTCCGACGTGGCTGTGCTGCAAACAATTTCGAGCAAACACTGCTCGTTCACACATTGCGTATAGGATGCGCATTGCTACAAAGTACAGGAGAAATCCGGCTGTACCTACTTGTGTTTTAGGACTAACAACAACAAAACACCCAGAGGTTGAGATAACTTTGCTGTTTGGCATCCTTAAATAACAAGTTCTTTCAGAAAAGTTGTACATTTAAAGTGAAGAGTAACTTGTCACATTCAAGCTGACTGCTCAGTTGCCATTTGGCTAATTTCGTACTTCTTTTGTACTTCTGCTTTATTGGAAGATCATGAGCTTTATTATTTAAAAAAATATATAAATGCTGGTAAGATCAAATTGACTGCATGCTTCATTCATTATGCTTCATTCATTATTATACTGCTGCACTGCGTAATAGTTCCTGGCTGAAAATATTATTTGACATAAACTTGCACTTCCACGAATATTAAGTCCATTCAAATTGTAAATTCCAGGAATTTGCAAAATACCATTGCAACTTTTGGAATGTATCAAAGTTCAGAAATTTGTGTGCGTCCGCTTGAAGGAAACAAACGCATTTGAATAATAAAATTTATAAATTTGAAAGCATCCTGAGCTATACAATAGTATAATGTCTTCTTCATTGGATCATCTGATATTCACATTTAAATTATATTTACATTCAATTGTCTAATTGCGGTATTAGATACACGCAACCACTGGAGCAACAAGGCAACAAGGTGTGGTAAAAGAAATAAAAAATAAAAAAAAAACTAAAAGCATTCATAGCTTGTTTCCGCAAATTAACCAACGTTTTCCTTGTAAAAGATATGCAAAAAGAAAAAGGGGGGAGAGTAAACGCTAGGTCGTGCCTTTAGCGGATATTACAAAGTGAAAACTTAACAGCCTGGGGGAAATGTACTTGTCAGAATTTGTGTGCGCCCACGTTTTATTTACTAAAGGTGGTAGTGATTTTTTTCTATACAAATTTTTTTTTATTTTTTTGGTACGTTTTCGTTAAACTTCTATGACCTATGACCTCTGACCTCTGCTTGACTGTTAGGTATGCAATTTTGAGAATTTTGATAATGCTCTGAAATTACATTTGAAGGCTTCTAGTGAATTCAAGCGCAAACCAATCGCATCATCAAAACGAAGATATCGAATTCGTTCTGTTCTCTGCTCTGTGCCAGTCTGCACAATTTCCGCTACATCAGACACTTTTGTTTGTCTTATTGGGCGTACAATACTATCGGCAGAGAGCGTAATCTTAGACTTACTGTTGTAAATATTTGATTTGTCAGTTGTGTTGTACAATTAAAATGATTTGCTTTTTTCAGTTTTTATTGCCTTGATAGCAAATTCTTGTTCTGTCGTTTTAGGTTAATCTTTCAAAAAGTCTCAAATATTTGTTTGGGTTGAAAAGAAACCATCAAGGACATCGGTATTATTTTCATTTTCAGTTAGTCTTACTCCAAGCATCACACACTTTTTAGAAAATATCCAGCAAATTAATATCTACAGTAGATATGTACATTATTTTTATACTATATGTGCTTGTATAAGTGTGCGGTAGTAAAGTGAATTGTGTTCATTTCCAAATCAAATTTTTTGGAAAAACTCACACCCGAACAATGACAACAATCAACTCAATCCAGAACCAGACTTCTTGTTACATTCATGCACCTTCTGACTTGTCTCGGGACTGAGTCTGAATCTGAGAATGCTTAGAATTCAATTCCAAACAGTACAACTGGAGACCCCCTTTAAATAACATTTATTTCTCTGCTCTTCGGTCATTGAATGCACTTAACAAATGTTTTTCTGTGAATTAAATTGCAAAAAAAAGTAACCATATCCCCTTGACCAATAATAGCATGCCAAGAAAATTCTAAAAAATATTCTTGTGATGGACGGTGTAGTTCATGGAATTGTAGAAATGTAAAAATTTAGACTGTTGACAGTTTCACATGAACTTCCAAGCATCATAAGGCCTTCTTGTCTGTGTGGCAAAGTAGAAATTGTATCTGTGACAGGCCCCTGAGGCAGCAATTTTTACAATTGCATACGTTTTGTTGTAATATTTTAATATATAAAAAATAAAATACAGCCAATTCCATTCATTCCAAATTAAATTCTTTGGAATTCTTAAAACAAAATTTCTGATAAATTTTTTATAAAAACCAAACATGAAAAGTTTTCAACGAATGCAAATTATTAGTTATTGTCAAATTAATCCGACAATTTGTTATTCTAAATAATCGGATTAAATCGCCTACGAATTTGGGCATTGTCGTAATGTCGTAATTTTTTACGTGTTTAATATTCAAAGCTGAAAAAAAATGTTTGATGAGAGCCACAATGTGAAAAAATATGGTCACACGCGAATTCATACAATAATAAAATAAATTCGTATCTGAATCGTTTGGATACAGATATGGAAAAACTTTAAAGTTGCCACAATGTTTCCAATTTGGGAATGGTTGAGCCATGACATGACAGCAGAGGCCATGGCAAATGCCCGACATGGCAACGGATAAGCACACACACACACTTGTTCAGGTGAAGCCATGTTACCACCATTTACATTTTATTCAAAATGCTTTGGCCTGCGGAGATAAAAGTGTTAGCGTTTTTAATAACAGGACGAATGAACCTTGGTATTTGTATTTCTCTCGGCTACATTTAACTGTGACATGTATATTTTTTTTTATAATTTATTCAGCTTTTGTATATTTTTGCAACTAAAACGACTTTTGAGTCGACTATGGAATATGTATTACAAAACGTTGTCTGGTATGGCGACTTGTTTGTATAGAGAATATATTTTAGGGGATTTAAATTGATATGTATGAGTTCTAGAACAGGAATTGGTGGTAACTGTGCTCATAAATCATGCAATGCTTTATATTTTTTTGACACCGCACTGTCATATAATAATCTCGTGGAAAACTTTTGACGTTTCAGTACAAATTTGTTAGATTTGGAAACAATTTGTTTGATTTACAAACGAAATACTCGAGTTCAATAGTTCGAGTTTTTTAATTTCCCAAATATGCCAATACCTTGCAGCAAAATCACGAAATTTCCATTTTCATGAAAGGAAACAGAGCATATTAATACTTTCCCCTCTTTCTATAAAATGTGTTCTAAATTTCTCAAAAGCAGCTCCAGTTCAATGCAAAATATTCAATAACATCAAAACGAAATCAAACTGTTGTTTTAAAACCATTCCACTTGCAATTCCTCAACAAATGTTAAAGAATAAATTACTCTTTATCCAATTCAAGCATCAGCAAATTGCTTTTTTACAACCATATCAGTTGCACTGCTCTGAAGAAGAATCATTTCAGAAGCGTTGCTGTAAATCAAATATTTGCCATACCTTTACAGTGGCGTAATTTTCATTCCTCCTTTTTGTGTGTGAATCTTTGCTGTTCTTGTTATTGTGTTCTGTTCATTATTCATTTTCATTATTGTAGTGGAACTTATACACACATAGACACGGCAATGGATATGTTGGTAGATGTAAGTACAGCAAACAATTTGCTACCGACCAGCAAGTTCACATGTAAGAATTTATATGAGAGAAACAAATTAAACAAGCAAAGTAGTCAAGAGCCAACGCGCTGTATAAATGCTGGATGCGAAATCTGAGTAAGGAAAAATGGTGTATCCACCGTACAGTGTAGGTGTTGCAGCAGCAATTTTTCTTTTCTTCAAATCGGAGCTAGTAAGTGTTTTTTTTATATACGTAGATATTGTCTTTGGTGTAAAATTGTGAAATATTGGTTAATTGTAATTCACTGACTCAAACCGCTAAGCCTGGCACCCTAAACCTTCCGTAGACATAAAAAGCAATTGCGTAATTTTACTGTGGTTTTCTTCACTGTTGTACACTGTAAAATAATGTATCAAAGGCATTTTACAAAGCGACAATACGTTTAAAAAATATCCTATATTCGTGACACTTTCTGTAAGTGACGTCAATTAAGTTGTCCATAAAATACCCATAAATTTTCGATTATTGTATATTTACTGCATATGAGCAGCAATCAAGACATGAGATTAAATCATTGAATACTGGCGGCATTAAGGCAACATTTATTGAAAATAAAAATAAAAATTGTGATTAATAAAACTCCATCACATAAACTCATTTGCCTACTTACCCACTTGCACAAGCGCCCTTTATTGATATAAGAGTGGGGCACACATTGAATCAGTAGTAGCAGCAGCCAGTGTGTACATTATCCACTTTCAGTGAAATACATTATTATTACTGTTATTATTTAATAATTTCCATATTTATGGCATTCATCAGACTGAGCAGCAATAGCGAATTAAATATATACGAAAGTTCGCTGCCAGCTCACTTCATTAGCCTGTGGCCTGTAGTGTTGAGTATACGCTCGACACCATGTCCCAATGGCGGTCGCAACCGGCGGCATATTCCTCATTTTGTGGTCCACGGAAATTATTTAAATAGCAAATGCACACTTCAGCATCAGCATTTCAGCCATTTCAACAATTTTCACAGCCATAAAGTCCCTTTGTTTAATGCCAAATGTATGCCAATGTGTGTGGGTGTCGGGTGTCGGAATCATGCTGGGTTGTGCTTTAAATAAACTTTAATGTGCCACAATGTTTTCAATGCAAATGATGATCCTTTGATAATTCAATTTAATTTGTTTTTCTTTTTTTCGTTTATTTCTTTTTTTTGATGTGAATTCTATTTCCATTTTGAGCTTATTTTTATCTGTCGTATTGTGATTTGCCTTGAGCGTATGCGATTTAATTGTTTTAGTGAAATTATGACGTCATTTTTTTAACTTAAAATCCTGCATGAGGACGAGTTATTCATTCTCATTGGATTTATACCTTATATCTATTAATTATTGATATTATGGAAACCTAATCGGTTTTTTATTTTTATTTCACCCTTATTCAATGTTCCCATGCCTATATGTCACACAAGCGTTATTAATGACTTCCCCACATATCCAATCTGCTTACCGATTCGAATGCAAACAAGAAAGCCACGAAATTAACTGCCATCAATATTTGAGCTACTTTGAATTTTTAACAAATGCTTTAGCTACTCCTGCCGCTCCTGCCACTTCTACTGATGCTGCAACAGTTGCCATAATGTATGATAAATTATTACATAAGATATTCCATAGAACGACATGATACTCGTATTCAAATAGAACTAGCGTGTATGTGGGTGTCAATATCATGCTTCGTGGGTATTTTGTTTGTGTGATCAATGAAAATCATAAATTTATATAATACAACCTTAAAAGTGTACAACAACTTTTGGCATTCATCGAATAAATGGATGAGCACAAGTTTCCTATCTATAATCTATAGCATAAACGAATAGAAAATCTGTCTCGAATACTAGAGGCCGTACAAAGTGGATATGTTGAGTGAGTAAGCTAAAAATGTATTAAACCCATATATAAAAGAGCTTACCAAACCATATTCACATTAGCCACTGGTGATAATCTTCTTTCATTGCACCTCATTTCACAAGAAGAGCCATGATCGAAAGAGCCTCCTGTGACTCACAGGAGATTTTACAGAAAACTAGCCAAATCAAAAGCCTTGCATACATCAATCTTTGTTTGCTTTGAAAACTTTGTTTCGTTCGTTTAATAGTATAAACCTAAAATATACGATATAGAACAGAATACTTTGTCTACTTTGTTTCAGTGCGATTTTCTGTTTTACCAACTGGCTTCATTGGTTTACAGTCTTAGCCATCACTGTGCTTTTTTTGCAATACTTTAAGTAAAGTACAATATGACTAACGTAGAAGCCATCCTTGTACAAGATTGTTTCGGGCTTTTACAGAAGAAGAAGAAGAAATTGTATTAACATAGAGAACAAATGGAACACACAGAAAAAAACTACTTGAAAAGCCCAAATATTGTGGATTTTTTTGTGTTGAAGAATGTATGTGTTGGCTGAACTCATGGAAGCGAGTATTCACATTTGCGAAACAGATTTGCAAATGTATGGAATTTTTGATCAGATTTTTAGAACAACAGTGGGAATCACATCCGTGCATAATGTTGTTCAGCTTGGAGCCGAACACGAACCGACTTTGTGCACAATCAATGTTGCAATTAAAGTCACTGCCATAGCACACACAGAGGATGTGCATATTTTTCATGTATATCCGGTTGGATTCATCGATGGTTGTTTCTAAAGCGATTGTTATGCAGGTAAAGCCCTCGCTTTGGTAGGTTTACGGTGTGGGTCTGTGTGTGTGTGGGATTATGATGGAATTTTTGTTGTTTTTTTCCCAGTAAGGCAGGGAATATTTGTTCGTCCGGGTATACTAAGGAAGGATGTTTGTTGAAATTCTATGGAATTTTTTGTGAATTTATGAAATGACTGAGGTAATTGAAATGTATTAATACATTTATATGCGAAAGGGTAGTGTTGGAAATTTCGAATTTCAGAGTAGAGAGTATAAAATATGTATAATTACCCTTGGGAATTTATTTGGGGTACTCACAATGGAGTCACAAAAAGGGAGTGTAAAAATTAAAGTGTCAAATAGTGATAGTTAGGAAACGGATTTTGTGGACATTCAAAATTTGTTGCATACTTTTAGTGAAGGAAAAAAAACTAGAAAATGACACGTTAGTTCAATAATTGCATTGTTCATTGTGCCTGTCCACCATTTCGCACCATATGTGCACGATAACGTGACAATTATTGAACTATCGACCTTAATTTTTTGACACTTACTGGTATTTTTTTGTCACTAAAAGTATGCAACCGATTTTTTAGGTCAACAAAATCCATTCCCTGGTGATAACAAAAAAAAATCAAATTTAAATACTTTTTCTGATTTCCATTTGAATGAAAACATTTTAATGTATATTGCTTTTATTTTTTGTATATTTTAGTGAACACACATAAGTGCAATGTGGAGTACAAAATACGCACAGAGAAATCGAAAAATGTGCAATGTTTGAACCAATGGAAATGGCATCGATTAAGGTACGTGGACCAAAGTAAATCACTCGCAGTAATCGGCCAGAGGTTTTCTACTAATTTTAAGTAGCATTACTCAAAGCAACCTAATTAGTATTTAAATTCTCGGCTTGGAGCTAATCATGGCTAATTATGTAGAATATCCTCAACTGTCATATCAATCAAAATGAATGACTGCCTCCACTGACTACCCGCACTGCTAGCATTTCCGCCAACATTCAAACTAAACCGCCGCTTTTGCGAAAACAAACCACCAAATCAGGGCGAAAAATCCCAAAAGGGAATTCAATCAATATTATTATTACACCAGCGCCACACAACTCTGCGAACGAGTCAGAGGAGTGGAACAGTTTTGTGTCCCAGCACTCAATTAAACTCGTTCGAAACAATTAATTTCTCACATTTAGGTTATATTCGGCAGCGAAGGGGAAGCTGTTTGTCCGGGTAGAATGGATTGCAGTTGCGGATGAATTTCAATACTCTGAGGAGGACATTTTCCACACCCCAGCAATAGCAAGCAATTCATTTAATTACTTTGCGCTTGAGATGAGGATAGCTTAAATAACTCAATTGACATTTGGTGGAGGTTTGAGTTTTGAAGTTTGGAAACTTCGCTAAAGAATAACTGACAAAAGGACAAATAGCTGGCTAATATTTGAATGAAGAAGAAGCTGAGGAGAAGGAAAATACATTTTCTTTTAAGTAGAGTTCTCCTTAACAACTTTTAATGCTTTGCAAAGTAAAACCAAAGGGGCGCCTGGAATGTTCACACAATTGTCATTTCCAGTGCGAATTTCACTATTACAGCTAACAACAACACTGAAAAAAATTCAAAAATTAACAGCGATTTATGAATTTTACCGGTGTTCGATATGATGCATCCGATTAATATAAAATGGTTGTTGGAGAAAGTCACACACCAAAAAAAAATATACATGATATTGATGTATGATTTCTTTTCGGTGTACAGTGATTAATTGAATCAAAGGGAGAATCCAGCAAAGGAAATTTCTTTAATAAAATCCTTTTTATTTCAACTTTAATTAATGAGGTTTACACCTTTTGTTCTACATTCTGTTAATGTAAATGGACAGTGTAAGTAAGAGAGAGAAGAATGTGCAGGTTGATTCTGAGCATTGCTCACATGAGTGGAAAATCCTTTTATTGAAAGTTTTAATTGAAAAGAAGAAGCTGGAAATAGCCAGAAAAACGTGGATAAAAAATGTAGTAAAATCTTTTTAATTTCCCTTTAACAGTGCGTAGGTACTTGTCCACAAAAAAGCCCATAAAATCATGAAAATGTTTTCGTTTTTATATTTTTGTTTCTCATTCACACTTTTCATAGATTATATTTACGCCCGGTTCGTTTACAATGGTATCAATTTATAGCTCCTCTGCAACGGCTTCAGTCGCCTGATATTTAACTCAAGCAGGAGTTAAACGGTTCTTGTTTGGTTATTTTTAACTGTTTATATTTACTTAAGCACTTTCCAGTCTCTGAATAAGTATGACCTCCATTGTTTCATTCACACGAATTGTGATTAAATGAAAATAAACATTAAAAGAAATTAAATGGGGTAACTATTGAAAGCAATAAAGTTTCAACCCTGCAAACACAGTCTCAATTTGATATAACCCTTTATGAAAAATACAACAATGAAAACCTATTGTATTTTGGATAAATGTATGTGCATTTCAGTTTCGATAACTTAAGTCCAGTTTCTCAGTACATTAAAGGGAATTTAAATGTCCGATGTTGGTCATTTTAAATTCATTTGCTATGGGAAAATGTCTATTGTGAACTAGCACTTTTCTCGAATTGGTAACTAGCTCCCCTTTTTGTTGCGAAAGCTATGATTCTCGAGATTCAAACGTTCGATATCGAGTCGATATCAAACCAAAATGTTTGCTGGGAATTT
Source organism: Heteromyza rotundicornis (assembly GCA_951394025.1). Taxonomy (NCBI): domain Eukaryota; kingdom Metazoa; phylum Arthropoda; class Insecta; order Diptera; family Heleomyzidae; genus Heteromyza; species Heteromyza rotundicornis. The sequence continues at coordinate 24,622,842 of OX596010.1, forward strand.
TTCCATACTACATGAACGAGTGTCGCAACAATACCGAATAATTCAATTGAAATTTAATGACATTATTTTTGGCGCAATTGAATTTGATTAACTGGACTTTAATATCGAAATAATACTATTAAGGCAATATTGTATTAAGCGTCAATATAAATTTTAAATATTTAATGTCAAGTGAGTTTAAAACGAATACATACTCGTACATATTTAACTGATTTTAATTATAAAATTAAAATTTTTGATATTTTCTATACATGTTGTATACTATGGTTTCCTGTAACCTAAAATATTCATATTGATGAATAAATTCACGAAATATAAGCGAAAAAGTTTAGGTTCCTTAAATCTAAAAATGTCATAAGCCCCGACCAGAGGCAATCCGAGGAATCCTGCCACCGATACGCATTGAATTTAAATAACTTGCATAAGAATCCTATAAAAAGCTTCTATGTAGAGCATTGGACCTTTTTAGGGATTTCTCTTAGACCAAAAGTGTATTTTATTTCACACACATAAGCGCAAAGGTCGTTGAGACTAACAAGGCGAATAAGGAAAAATGCGAAATATGAAAATAGACCAAATGCGAAGGAAGGAAGAAAGTATTTGTTTCTCTTTTCTTGTTTTTTTCTAAATATACCAAAGAGGACATTTTTTACGACCACTTGAAGAAAGTTTCTCTCTAGAATGTTTTCTTATCCTTTGTTGTTGTACTAAACTCTTGAAAATACCAAATGGTTATTTCAAATATTTCGAGATATTTTTAAAATTGTTAAGGAAATAACATAAAATATTTATACGATTTTGCGTTTAAAACAAAAAACAAAATTGGAAACAAATGTAAACCAGTAGAGAAAACTGTATACGACATGCATTTCATGGATTTCGTTGCATTTTCGTAAACTTTTTGCTATTGGACTATTATTTTTCTTAGTAATACAAAATGTGTTTCGTAAAATTTTCCACATCATGAAAAGCTTTTGTGGTTTGTGGGGCATTCGCTGCTATAAACGAGTTTCTCAGAAACTCACGCAGCTGGAATTTATAAATTTATACGTGCGAATGGTTGGCTCACATTTGCTCCCCCCCCCACACTATCAATAAAGAACGGGACTTATGGGGATTTGGAAAACTCTTCGATGGGGTTAAGTGTGGAAAGTGTGTTTATGACGAGTATTTTACGACTTCATACATGTGAGATGACTACGTTACACTTAAGTACTTGTCGAGATTATGAGGGGAACTCGATTGAAGGACCCTTTTTTGTAGTGTACACAAAAATTGACTTCACATTGAGGAATTGGGGTTCTTCGGTTTTGGGAACAGATGTAAGTCATGTTGCAAACCTAAAACAAATTACAATCACGAATTAAATTTGATGGGAAATTCATCTGCACAGATACGGTTTCGCACGTTATAAAAGGCACAACGCTTGCCTTGATACATGCTCATATGTTGCAGATGATAAAGTAATCTTTTATCGCTTCGAAGGCAGGGGCATTGGATGGGCTATCAATCATTTACGGAATCCGCATTTTTTTGTTTAGGGTGTAGGTAATTTTATATGAATTTGTACACATAATTTCATATACATAACTGTGTGTGTGCGCTAGGAAATATGATTACATTTTTTACATTACTAATTTCCAGTTTCAATTGTTTTTGTGCGTGTCATTACAATAGAGGTTGAGACAAAATAAATTAGTTGAAATTTTTTTCTGAAATGAAGGAAGTTGAGTTAAATTTGAATAAATACCGGATGTCCTACTGAATTAAAAATCGGTAAATATTCCTCTATATCCTTATTTAACTTAGGTAGGTACTAGCCATTCTAGATCAGTACAAAAGTCATGATGAGACTGATTCCTCTAACACAACATTTAATTTTTCAGCTTGGCTACTCAAGTTAGACAGAAGTAATTAACTGGAACGATAAATAGCTTCAATTTGAATATAGCCTCACGCTAAAATAAAACACACGCAACAACAAAAATAAGTAAATAAATTTATGGCCTAGGGAAACCATTACCATTCTCTCTTGCAATCTCTTTGATGGCAGAGCCACACTTACTGCGTGCAGTTAAAAAAAAAGTTGCCCCGCATATTCTCGGCAGCCGCATTTGTGGTATTTATGTATATTCACTGTATTTTGGGGAGGAGGAAAGCGTAGTGAGAATAATTGTGTGGTTTGTTTTTTATTTTATTTTAAATTCAATTTAAACACTTTTCTATACGAAAAAAGAAATTAATTATTTTTACAACACAACAACGAAATGACAAATGGAAAACAAATAAAAAAAATCGAGCAAAAACCCTATCACATTCGCATAAAAGAATACATAAATATTGGAATGCAAAGTGTCAGTTTGGGTTCGGGTTTGTGACAGTCACCGAAAAATGACTGAAAATGTAAAATTCGTTTGTGGAATAAGGTTTGTGGGTGATGATGAAATATTCGCCAATTTGGCTTATAGTCGTGATTGCATACACACAGCCATGCCACAGTGCAATGTGTGCTATAATATTCGTACACATTATCTGACATTACTTAAAAACTGTGTATGAGCGAGCAAACACAAACACAGACCCAAACCACAAACGAAATCAAACCATTTTTTTCGATCAATACATTTTCTTCTACACTATTTTAGCAATTTGAATAAAAGCATTTGTACTCATATAAAATGAACAGCTTAATGGATCCGAATGAATGCTTATTGAGTGGTACCAGTGGAAATTGATTAAAAATATTTAAGTCATTCATAAAAACAAATTTAAATTACTTTCAGCTGACCAATTTTACAGTAAAGATTCCCCTTCGAAAATGTTACTCATACGACCCCATGTCCATCACAACCTTCATCTTTTGTTAAGCAATTTTTTTACAAATCATTCTCTGATTCTCCTGTACTGTATCACCGCACATGTATTAATTGAAACAACAAGTATGTGTATCACAACAGGCCTAATTGGCTGTGTGTGCTGCCCAAGGTGAACCTAATCTAATATAAACCACAAAAGCGTTTAGAATAACAAAAACACAAACAACATAAAATAAACACTACAAAACGCCTTTCTCCTTCATTTACTTGCAGCAATGGAATCTAAATTAATTTGGATAATTGCATTATTTTATTCAACACTTCAACACATTGGATCGGCTTCGTCACCATGTGAGTATTAATAGGGACTTTTGATGTTATTGAAATTTCACATTAGTCGACAATAATGTTTTGGTTTGTAATTCGGAAATTGTTTTGCATGTAAACAAATTATATGTCTGTCTGACACACATAAAATCGTACAAACTAGTTGATTTGCACTGCAATTGTGGCAACCAGCACACCCAAACATTCCAACAATGAAATCAAATTAATTGAAATTTCCCACAAAGTGTACAAAATTCCATGTGAAATATGCGAATGAGTGATTTTGCAACCATGACACCCCGTCATGTGCTTCAAATTGAAAATTATGTAAATTGTACATGTGGCGTAATGGCTGCTGATATTTTCATTCAATAAATTATTGGCACACGAGATAATATTACTGAAAATGTTAGGCCAAAATGGCCAACCAACTTAATAGTAATTGGTAGCTATTACGTGGCTTTCCTTTTTTTTTTTACTATCATTATTTAAGTGATTTTTTCACAAGTGAACACAGCCCTTGCCTGCCGTCGTTGTCGTAAAATTAAATTATAAATTTTAGTTGGCTGAACTCGCACCATTCATTAAGCACGTATAATCGTCGTATCTCACAGCATTTGTGCTGGCGGTGTCAGGTTGTAGGTCGCATCCGGAGTCAAACTGGACGATATTGGCCGACATTTGCACATACATAATACCAATATGAGATCTTGTGCCATGCTTTTGATATTGGATGCATGAATACAAACTGAAGCAAAATTGCCATTTGGGCGACAACTATTTTTTTAGACATGGCCTTGCAGTGCTATTACATTTTATTCGGTCGTATTGTATGCTTACTGGCATGTTTATGTAAAACGAATGTTACAATTGCGTGACTACATTTTATGGAGTTAGTGACAAACCGGCTTTGAGCTCACTCACTGCTGTCGTTTTACATAATAAGGATTTTAGTTGGTCAAAAGAACTGAAATGAAAGCCCTTTTTCGCATGAATGATAGAAATAGAGATCACGACAACTTACTCTCTGCTGTCGTTTTACATAATAAAGAAAGAATAATTTTTGAAGCGATAGAAATAGAGATCACAACATGGGCATTCAGTGAAGTTTGTGAAGAGATTTGAATCGTTCTGTGGGAAAGAGTTGTTTTTTTTGGTTTTCGTGATCTATATTTCAATTGTTATTTCTTATTACGTAACACGATACTTCTGAATACCAGTTTTGTACTCACTAATCAAAGCGTCGTCACATTGTTGTGAGACGGTTTCGGCATTTACTGTCGTATTACGTAATAAGTGCATAAAATGACACAGAATCTCGTGAGGTGAAATTGTATTCGTCGGTACATTGATCTTTTTTTCATACACTCTCGTTATTGTTATTTTTCTTTGCGTGCTCGTCTAACTGAATTTGCATTTTCCGCGCTCAATCGATGGTGTCTGCCTTGTGCGCTTATTACAAAGTTTCGTCGACATTAAAAAGTTTTTAGCCCACCGTACTTCATACTCTTGAATACACGTTTCTCTTTTCGAGACACATTAAATGTTCATAACAACCTGGCGTTAATGTCCAAGTTAATAAAATGCAAACAAACAACTTTTTTCAGAGAAATTTAAGGAATTTCCTTGCAAGGTTTCGTGTTGAACTTTCAAACGAACTGGGAAAAAAAGACTCTGCTATAATCCTACACTCACATTCCAATACGCTCAAATGGAATTTCAAGGAAATTGTGCGGCATCAAATATAGTGTATCCTTCGTTAGCGCCCCGGAATGCATTGAAGCACTTTCGACGTTATATCAAGATTTTTTCCTTTCTTTTTTTTTAATTTTCCATACATACACACAAGCACACTGGAGATAGCCCAGTTGCGAACACAATAAATTAACTTTCATTCGCATGCCGTGTAGCACTTTGGTTTATTCTTTGCTGTTGTTGTATGTTCTGTACTTATTTCCAGTGAAGCGTCCACGTGCCGGCGACCCATTCGATACATTTCCCAAGAATTTTTGGCAAGAATTCTCATCGCCTTTCACAGATACGCCCGAGGATGAAGAGCTCGAAATAACGGAAACGACAACACACGAGCCATTTCCGTTCTTTGCGGATCCTTATACAACGGTCAACGTCAGCACACAGCTGGCTTCCAAAGTGCACCTGCACTGCAGAGTTAATGACTTGCAGGGGAAAACGGTGAGTGCATTTTTTTCTTCTTCCAACTTTTCCTTAAACTTTCATTTGAATTTTACACAACCCTTCAATGGAAGCAATCTCTTATTTAAACAAACAAAGACCGCTCCACCACTCTCGAGCGGTAGGTAGGTGGTTGTCAACAGAAAAAGCTAAAATTCATATAATATTCTTAAACAAACCTGTCACTTTACTTGGCTCAATAAATTTGCTAGATGAATGAAACCCTGACAAGGCTATTTTCATTGGTAAACAAGCAGTAGCGCCTTCCGTAGAATTTTGTGTCCCTCCTTAATGAGTTTCACTTTCACGTTCGCATCATTTTCGACACTCGCACACGCACACGCAAACAACAGAACAGCATAAGCCCATTTATTAATTAAGCAATTTTCCCCAACATAAACAAAACTGTTTAATTAATCCACTTTTGGCCGAGGGCGCTGCAAACACACAAAATGAACGATCTCAATAGACTCGGGCGAGAGAGAGAGCCGGCGCAAGGCTGTCAGCCAACCTGTCTGTTAACAGTTCCTTTAACAATATGACCAAATTAAATAAAACAAACACGCCACAACCAAATGTGCTTCGACTTGTGAAGTGAAGTGATGCGAGGCAAGCACTTGAACGGGGAAGACGATGATGGTGGACTTGAGCAAGTTTCACCGAATTCCGCTCACGAATATGAACCTTGTCGGGAATGCTGTGCACGCACGTCTTTAAATGTTATGTGCGGCATGACATGCCCCACAACGCAGATAACGCGTTTTAAATGCGAGTACGGGGACTCTTACCCCCAGGCAATTCGCACAAGGTACTTTGTACTGTAAAGTACTGCAAACGTCAGACTATTATGAAGTTATTCGGCTATAGTGTGGAATAGTACGGACTTTAGTGACTGTATCAGTGAAGCATGCAAGCCACTTATGTAATGGGTATTTTCCGGTAGGATTTTCACGAAACATGTTAAGTGCGTGTACTCGAAGGTTGAATATTTTGAATATTTGCCACAAAACTTAATTAGAGAAACATAATTTTAATTAATTTGAACGAGGTGACCCGTAAAGATACAAATTGAAACGTGTTCAAGTGAAAACTGGAATAGTTTGCCCAAAAACGTTTTAAAATAAAGCAATCAAAATATACTGCATTCATTAGATAAACTTTTGATTAAGATTTATTCGACTTTGATTGCAGATTTCAATGCTCACTGAAATGTCCTTATTTTCTACAGAAAACCCATGTCCTTGTCGGATTTTTTATTGATTTTTTTTCAATTACAACTCAATCAAATTAAATCTCTGAACTATTCTCGTTCTAGGTGTCCTGGATGCGTCGCAAGGGTGACGAAATGGAACTTATCACATTCGGTCGTCACACGTACAGCGGGGACTCAAGATATTCGCTTGAGTTTGAGGAGCCAAACGATTGGAAACTTTTAATCCAATACGCCAACGAACGTGACGAGGGTCCTTATGAGTGTCAGGTCTCATCGCATCCGCCTTTAGTGTTGTTAGTGTACTTAACTGTAATTGGTAAGTTTACCCGCAAACGTTCACACACAAGTTTTATCAACGCCACACACACATATCGCCCAGATACAATGATCAATCATACAGTCAATCTAATGTGACGAAACCAAGCAGTCCCTAACGCATTCCGTCAAATGCCCTGCACGCCTTCCATGCACAGTTTTCAATTAAGCTGAAGCTATTATGTGTGCGAGTTGACGTTGCTAGGGAGTGGTAGGCAGTCGCTTATCTACGGGGAGGTCGGTGTGTATGTGACTATGTATTTTCTGAGTATGGTTCATTGCGAAAACACGGAAACGCATCATCAACGCAACGCGGTATCTGGCGTAATTTGGCATTTGTTGTCGTCCTCGGTGTCATTGTATCTGCCGTGACGTGCCCAGCGGACGTGTGCGTGTGTGTAACGGCTCGTAATAATGTGTGCGACTTCCTGTCTTTATTCGCAGTTCCTCATGTGGAAATCCTCGACGAGCGAGGTTCAACCACCCCCGAGAAATACTACAAGGCTGGCAGTACCATTGAACTGCAGTGTGTAATTTCGAAAATTCCACAACCGTCATCGTACATAACATGGCGACACGGCGCACGTATGCTCAACTATGACACCAGTCGCGGCGGAATCAGGTACGTAACGGAATCATGTGTGGCATCGTAAACTGACGCAACGGCCATACATGTTCCTATGCGTTACGTCAGTACAATTTGTGGCGTGTAAGAATGTGAATCAACTTGTGCTTATACTCATACGTAAACTGGCAAACTGTCAAATGTTTTCAATGTCTAAACTCCAATTTACCAAAAACCTCAAAAGCATCTTGTTTGCTGGTTTAGCTAGAATTCAGTTATGGCTGCAGTTTCCGTTACGCGTTAAATTTTGCTACGCAATCATATATGAATCATGTGTGTGTGTGTGTGTGTGTACTTTGCCACAAAACTGCCAAAACTTTGGGAGAAAACCCCTTTCACATCGAATTTATTGCACCAACGGAAGCTGTCAACTCGAAACTACTTGCCTGTCATAACGCAAAACGACGCATCGAGAGCGATGCACTCCCTGTAAGCCGATTTATGAATATTTAAGCGATTTGGTATTGAAAAGAAATGCTATAAAGTAGAAGACCAAGCACATGTCAGGGATTTTGTCGCGTTTGAAAATGGACATTTGAGTTAGTTAATATAGTCAGGCCATACTTGGAGAATACAGTTTGATGGTGAGATCCACTATATTAAAGTAGGAAGCAAAAAATATAATTTATTTTTCTAAGAAATTTAATTTAAGAATGAAAAAATGGATACTTAGCGGATCTGTCGAAAATTCTAAAAAAAATGATTGTACCTACAATTTTTTACATTTCAGTGTCAAAACGGACATGTTGCCCGGGCGAGCGGTGAGTCGCCTGTATATTGCCAATGCCAATCGACATGACACTGGCAACTATTCCTGTATGCTGGGCAGCGATATCACTGGCACCGTAATGGTTCATGTTTTAAACGGTAAGTGAAGCGCGTAACTCACCAAACCGCTGGCAAATTTTAATGCATAATTGACTCTTCAATGTAGGTGAGGAACCAGCTGCCATGCAGCACGCTGCGGCGGCCAATTTACGGCCCCTGATAGCGGTTGTGGTGTTACTTGCACTATTTGCGGCCAGAATTTATCCACGATGACACCGGGATGACTTCGTGTATTTCTTGATATTTGTGAATTAGCATCACTTGTCCAAAGCATTGCATTTTTACATCTCCTATCATGGGTTGTTTTATATAGTAGGTACTTACATATAAATTAATTTAGAATTAGAATTAAAATGAGATTAAAATTTAAATTTAAAATTTAAAATAGAATAAAATGAATGAATTTTTAAAATAGGAAATTTATTTCGGCCATCAGAAGAAGAAACACTCTCAGTGCATTGAAGGACCGTACGTTCTCATTGCCTTGGGTGTTTATTTTTTGAGGCTGAAATTTGTTATGTTTAAATTGATTGAATCTGTGTTTTTATTTGAATGTTGACGATTTTTTCGTTATGTGTAACATATTTTCAATTGTTAAACTTAAAATGAACATTTTAGAAATTATACTTAACTGTATTCTTAGTAAAAGAACAACACAATAATAAACAAAACCAGTTTATATACATACATACATGAACACATATACAAAACAATAAACAAAATACACAAATGAACTAAGATTTATACAAAATGAGTATTTTATAATTGTAAAGCGAAACAGGATTAAACAATTATTCCGTAAGCTGAGTGAAAGTGGGAGTGAAAAGTAAGTGAAAAGGGGGGAGGGGGGTAGGTTGTTGACCAGGTGCATTTGCCCGGAATAGTAACAAATTAAGCCAAATGTTCGAGTGAGATAACGAAACAATACTTATAGTCAAAATAGGGTTTAAGTAGCGATAAATAGAAATTTAAAATTAATACCAACTGATGAAAAAATCAACAAAAAAAATAGGGTACATATTTATACTTTGTTTAATAAAATTCCCATTCTCAGATAAGTTGGTGGGCAAATGGAATTGAACATCATATTTGTTTAAAATTTATTTGAATCACTACATTGTACTACTACTTCAAAATAAATCCATTTACTTTAATTTTAATTTAATTCAAAATATTTCAATTCAATTGCTTAGTAAATAGAGCACTCATTAATTCTCATAGTACTCACATAATTAATTTTTCAATATTAGTGATTTTAAACATAAATTAAATTCTCATTTGCCCTCAACTGAAAAATGTAAATACAAACATTCTCACAAACAAAAAAAAGCTATTACACAGAAAGGATAAATTTGGGCGCATGATGTGGAAAGTTCCTTAGTTTTATACTCTGTACACTAGTGTCCAACCCCCAGAACTTTCAAATTATTTACAGTGCAATCGGAGAATGTATTGTTGGTTCATTAAAAAAGTGACTATAACCATTAATGGAATTTTATTAAATATTCACTTGAACACAACTTTTAGAATGCACCTACCTTACTGTATTTAGGTTAATTTAGTGTTGATGCTGTTGTCATGGAAAATTCAGAGATTCAGAAAATTCACGTGAATTCGTAAATCCGTTAGTGAACGCGGAATGCAAAGTGGTGAAATTGCATGTCAGACTTTTTCGCAGTGATTTCCATGTTGTGTTCAATGTGAATATTGAATTAAATTCATGTGTATTTGTATTCACCATATTGTTTAGTTCACTGCCGAGTTCACGCTTAATGTTTAAGTTCTTTTAACACTGCAGTATTACCAATTTTATTCTCTCTGTGTACATAATTGACATTACTAAAAAGATTAAAATTAAATTCGTAAACTAAAGTACTAAAAACGCGCCAACATAAGCAAATGCATTTGCATGTATAATAAACTTCATTCATATAAAATTTATAAAAGCATATATTGTACATATATAAATTTGTATTTTTATGATTAATGTATTCCACAAGGAAAAGCATGATTTTATGTAGATATTGTCCCGCTTTAAATTAAATAAATGTATGCACATCTGTAATTATGAAATATTTCATTTTATTTTATTTGATTAAACGGTATAGTTTGAAAACCAAAAGCTATTAAATATTTTTCGCCAGATTAACTCCGATTCAACTTTCCAAAACAACTTTCCACTTCCTTCGTTCGTTTATAGTTATTTTCTCCTTTCTGTTGTGCATAAATTACACTTTAATTAAAACATCATCAACTCGTTTAAGTTCATCCACTGCATACATTTATTTAAGGAAAAACTTTCACTCTCGTAACGAAAATCCGCTAACAATGTTAAAATAATAAAATCAAATGGGGAAAATTATAAACCATATACTCTTCATTAGTGTCACAATAAGCCAAACAGTGTGTTGTGAATTTCTCTCTCTATCGATGTTGTCCGTATTTAAAATATTAAATTAATACAATAAAATATTGCGATTTAGACCTAATTAGATTCATGAGAAACCCAATGTGTCAACATATAACGCCAAAAAGCAAAACTATAAAATAAACAGAATTGTGCAATTATAAATATTCCAACTAAAACCAAAAATATGTTAAATATGTAAATGTATGTATTAGATAACTTTGTATATTGAAATGCTCTTTTTTTGTTTGTATATATTACCTACTTGTGGATAATGATAAATTTTGCAATACAATTGATTTGTATTAAACACATTTTCCTTTTAAAACATTTTGTCTGTGTTGAAATTCGGTATTTGGTTGTTTCATGTAAGTTTTACGTTTACCAAACCAAAGGATTAAACACAATTTTTAAGAAGTTTTGTGATAAATGCTTTTTTTATATCCAAATACTCATATCATCGAATATTATAATAAAATCTATAAAAATAAATACATAATTACGATAATAAAGCTGCAACATGGTTTTTATTGCAATGAAGGTTTGCATTGAATTGAAGGTTTCTATCGAATAGAAACTAATAAGATAAAAATCGTGGGTTTTAAAAGGTAGGTTAGATGGGAGGAATCAGTAAAAGTTGTGTATGAGGAAAAACAAAATAAATAAAAATCGGTTTCAGAACCAGAAAAATACAAGGAAAAACCCACTGGCACGCCCTAAAATATTTAAAGCTCTATAAATCGATTCCTATTGCAGGGACTTCGCTGAAATTTTGTATTTGTTGCTGGAAGGTGAATGGGATGACTGAGAAAATCTCTTTTTTTTGTCGCTTCAAATTTGTATATTGAATTCCAAAAGTATTGCGAGCAAAGCTGAGGGTACAATGTAATTTAAAAGCTAAGGGTACAAGCTAATATAAAATTTTTAAAATTCCCCTGTGACGTCACGAGTGGCGATTGTGACCGTTCTCGCGAAGGCGTTATCTCTGTGTTAGTGTTTCACTCTGTTTACTTTGGAATATTTCGTTTCATTCCGGGTTGTTATCTTTACAATCAATTTTTTCCAAACTGTGTAACTTTTTTGTGTTTAATTAATTTTGTAGAAAAATTGTTAATGCATTCCTCTTGTAGAGTGTGCCTTGAAAAATGCAATAGTTACTATGAGCTAAGCGACACCTTCCGCGATGGCAAAGATGAGAACGTCACCTTCAACGTCGCATTCAACGATTGCACACAACTGCAAGCCCAGTCGCAGGACTGGCTCTGCATATCGTGCGGGAATGAATTGCAATTGTTTTACGAATTTCTGTCCAAGGCAAAGAAGGCAGATGCTAGGCTAAGAGAGGTAAAACGTACAAGATCTAAATACATTGAACCGGCTTACGAGGAAGCGGAACTAGATGAAAATAATGCAGAGGAAACAGAAGTTATTAAAGATCCTCTGGAGGAAACGGAAGACGAAGTAAATTTATAGCAAATGTTTTTCTACATAATTTAAATTTTTGTCATCTAAGGATGCTACTGAAGATGGCATTGAGGCTGGATTCGATGACATAAAGAAATTGCCTCCTAGCCCCAGCGAAGACGAAGACGACAGACCCTTAAAAGATTTGTTGGATGAAGGTATTTATTGGTTTGAACTTTATGCTGTTGGATGGAATTTTTATATGAAATACACAAAAGCTAAACAGATTCAATCTATGCGGGACTCACACGTAGAACAGTCTACCTCAATATACCAGGAAAGCGATGATGGCTTTCATAACGTCAGTACTTTTCACCAAGAAGATGAAGATGAATGCGATTTTAGCAACAATCTGACTGGCAATGACCTCACCGTAACCCCAGAAGCGCAAATATTTCCCCAGGGTAAAGTCGAAAAATATTTTCTGAGGAAACATATTAAACCAAATTTACTTTTAGGTCGCTTCAAATGCACAACGTGTGAGAAAACATATTTTACTGCCATTGGACTGAAAGCCCATCACGAGGTACATTTGCCAAAGGGGACGGCCACCAAAAAGAAGCGTATACGCGGTCCAAACAAGAAAAAACGTAAATCGAAGTCAGCTACAGAAGAATCGGAAACAATCACACCAAATGAAGTTCAGGAGAATTCGTTGGAGACAGAAGAAACGATTGAAACAGCCGAGAGCAAGGAAGCAGAAGCCACTGCTATGGTAACACGTAAACCGCGTAAACCCAAACTGCCCAAACCGAAAAAAATGTTTCCTTGTCATGTCTGCGGAAAGCATATGATATCGGCATCCAAGCTGAGGTATCACATGGTCATGCACACCGGCGAAAAGGACTTCCTTTGTACTATGTGTCGTAAGCGGAGAGATATTAAAAATAAGTTAAAGTTATTGAATAAAATTTGTATTTTCCAGCTAAGGCCTATTCCACCATTTATGCTCTGAAGCACCACATGCGCACCCATACCGGAGAGCGACCATACGAGTGCAAATTCTGCGGTGATAAGTTCACTCGGCCTACCACCCTTCGTAGTCATATGCGTCGTCATACTGGAGAGCGTCCCTACGGCTGTGAAATCTGCGGTAAACGATTCATTCAACACTCTTCAATGACCACGCACATGAAGCTGAACCATATGGCCAAGACGATACCCTGTCCGCACTGTGATAAAAAATACGCTCGACAAACGGATTTGAATACGCATTTGCTCAGTCACACGGGCGACAAGCCCTTCTCGTGCCATATCTGCCCAAGTCGGTTTATACGACAGGCCAACCTCAACAAGCATATGAACCAGCATCATTCGGGAAAGTCCAATGAAGCAAAATCCACGAAATTATCAGCAAAACGCGCTAATGCTAAGTCCACAACGACTTCAATTGCACCAAGCACTGATGCAACGAACACAAACATTGGAGGAGCGACTCTACTGCTTTCTTCGTCCGCCAGTCCTCCGTTGAGTGTGGGCAGTGCTAAAACGAAAGTGCCTACAGTGGATCCAGCCGAACTGTCCATCATGAGTAATGTGTCAAATCAAACATTGCAATCGACAGCGATATTGCCAACGGCATTTTTAAGTTCGCCTGCAACAAGTGCTTTTACTTTGGACTCTGATGTGAAAAGGGCTTCCTCTCAAGCTCCAACCATGCAGTTATATAACGATGCGATGCCGTTGGAGCGCTGTTCAATTGAGGATTTGAATCGTTGGAATTGGCCCAGTCACTCATAACTATTGCATTGTCACACAAGCCACCATCGATTTGCAAAGCAATTCCGGACAATGTAACGTTCACAAAAGTATCACAAGTCCATAGACTTTATAGTCGATAGCACAAAGTATTTGAAACGAATTTAATCGTACTACATTAGGTCAGAAAAATAATCTAAATTGTTGCAAAGTATTTGTTCGTAGAACTTTGTTGAAATGTGCAAGCACAGTTTTATGAATTTATAAAGTTTAAGAAAACCTTAAAATATACATATATATTTTATATATACCATCAGATAAATTATGGTTTCATTTTGTAGTTATCGTTATATTATACTAAAATCTATTGTCTGAAAAGTTTCTGGCAACATTGACGATAGGGTTCACAGTGAACTCTTATCTACTACTACTCTACTACGCTTGTCAATTTCGTATTTTCTACTACTATGTTGTGTGTCTTCTATACAAAACAGCTGGTTGCTGCAATTATTCTTAGTGACAATGTGTCTCCTTTGTACAATATGTTTTAAGCCGTCTATCACCAATATTTCGACTTCTTCAAACTTTTTAAATTTAACCTTTTTTTACAATAATTGCAATTTTTACAATTATTTTCTGAGATTTTTCCCTTTTTCCACAAATATCAATAGAATTTATTTATTGGTATTAGTACCCTAAATAGAAGTTTAGTAGTTCAAATTGGTAGTAAAATATTTTACTGACTGCCAACTCTGGAAAAATTCTAAACACAAACAAAAGCTAAAGAAGACTTGCTGCTAAATCACTGTTTTCGTATTTCACTACTGATATTTCCAATCACGGTGATTTTAAATATTCGATCACTTCAGTTACCTGTAATTCTTCAATCACAGTGGTGATTGACCGGTACGAATACAAAGTCATGCCCAGCGGCGATAAGGACTTCCTTTGCAGTATATGTGGTAAACGGAGAGGAATTAATTAAAGTTATTGAATAAAACTTTAATTTTTCAGCAAAAACCTATTCCACTATTTGCGGATTGAACAACCACTTGCGCAATCATTCCGGCGAGCGGCCATTTGAGTGTAAATTCTGCAATGAAAAATTCACTGCGTCCACCACACTTCGGTGTCATATGCGTCGTCATACTGGAGAGCGACCCTACGGCTGCGAAATCTGCAATAAACGTTTTGCTCAACACTCTGCACTCAAGACTCACATAACACTGAACCACACGGCCAAGACAATAACCTGTCCACACTGTGATAAAAAATACGCTCGACAAGCGGATTTGAATACGCATTTGCTCAGTCACACTGGCGAAAAACCCTTCTCATGCCATATCTGCCCAAGTCGGTTTATACGGCAAACCAACCTAAATAAACACATGAAGCAACATCTTTCGGAGGAGTCCAATGAAGAAGATTGTACGAAATTATCAACAGGGCAAACTATTGCTAAATCCACAGCAACTTCAATTGTTCCAATCACTAATGCAAAGAGCCCAAGCACAAGTACTAAATGAACAATTCTCCTGCCCACCCGAAGTCCTCCGTTGAGTGTGGAAAGCAGTGCTAATTCTTAAGTCTTACTTATTAAAGAACTTTATCAATACTGTACAATATTAAATTAGTTTGTAGTATGACGTTGGAGCATTTTTTAAAGGTATTAATATAAAAACAAACCATCCGTAAAACGAAATTTTTCTTGGACAAATGGATAATAAAAGAAGGCATACAAATTTGCTCAAATAGCACCAATAATTTTGATTGAGCCGAGTGTTCTTTTACCACAACCAAAAAGTTTCCTCAAGTGTTGCCAGGTAAGGGTTTTCCGACTAGATTTCCATTTTTTTCTAACTTTTAGGCTTTTTTAATGTACCTTTTTTAACCAATACACTGAGAAAAATGGATGCATCTTTCTGTTGAAAATGATCTATCTAGCAATGAAAAATTGAAAAATCGACGAAATAGCTGCTATTGCAGATCAATGCCAAAATATGGTTTCAACTTTTTTTTAAAAGTTTCCGGTCCTACAAAAGGTTCTTTGTTCAAACAAACAATATTAGTATATATATATAATTCGTTTAACTTTTTTAAATAAATAAAATACAAACTAAAAATGTGAAAAGCTTTTCTATCGTTGTATTTTCAATCTTTTTGACTTTTTGGACTCTTTTACGCCATCTTTTCCTTTTATTTTTCCAACTTCTGGCCACACTACGTATCTGGTGCTGAGTATCGCATTCTTTTCAAAGTAACTATTCGATGAGTATTTCAAATCAAGTATCGAGTACTTTTTGGTCTAAATTCACTAAATAAAACAAAAGAGGAAAAATAAAAACGAATAAAAACAAAGGCGTTCTAACGATTGGATATATTAAATTTCTAGCGAAGAAAATATTCGAATAAACACTTGGGTGAGCATGACTTGTTAAATAAAAATTATACATAGCTGCTGAAAAGGTAGACGAATTTCGATGAATTCTGAAAATGCGTAATTAATTTTCGGATGTACGGATTACGGATTGTACATATTTCCATATTGTCGAAAGAACCTTGGAAGATACCACAAAAATGACAAAATATGCAAATCACGGACAGTCGACGGTACATACACACTTCCAATTATTTGGGTGAACTTCAAAGAGAGCAAACAAAATAAAATTATGGTCGACGATGGACGACAAACAGCAGAAAAGCGTCGTCACAAATTCATCAACATATACCTATTTGTGGCTTCTGCTGGCGATAAGAGTATGTGAAATGTTTATGCAATAGTAAAATGTTTGGGTCTTCTTTTTGCCAAAACGTTGGCCAACCAAGGGACCAGAACGATAAAGAGGTCTTGAGAAATTGAATGGTCTGTGAAGGCAAAGTATGAAATTGTATATACATTGTTATCTGTTCCACTACCTGCTGTATTGTTTTGATAAAACTATTGCGACGAATATTTCTTGCCCCCCACTGACAATATCAAAATTACTACAACGCACAAACCCCACGCTGAACCCTTTCTCTCTAAATTCTAAAGTAAATTTAACAATTGCTAGATTCTGTGTACTTATGTTTGGCTTTAAGTAATAATTTCTTATTTATCTTTCGCAGTTAACTTCAAATTTAAGGGTACATTTTTGGGACTATGGCCGGCCCGCAAATAAACTATCGGTCTTTAAGCGAGGGGAATCCATTTGAGAATGAAGAGGACCACGATACGCTAAACGAAAATGAAGATACGCCGCGGAACAGTGGCATTATGATACACATCGTGCCCGAAACTAGTAAAAGTATGTTCTTATGGGAAAATAGAATTTCCCTAATAACTTTATTAAACTTGACTCTTCATTTTGTAATTGAATTGAATTTTGTAGCACGTTGGAATCATATCGAAGACTTGGACTCTTTCTTCACTCTCATGTACAATTACCATCAGAAACATGGTTTTACGATAATTGTACTGGACGAGGTCTTTCAGCTGTGCGAATTCAGTTTTGTTATATGGTTGTTAACATTCACTGTCCACTGCATAAATCATTCTGTGTTATTTGGGTAATATACAAACGAATTTCGTTGGTTTATTTGACATGTGAATAATTCCTTTTTGAACAGAAATACCCTGCCGCAGTCGAATCACACTAAAGTTACACTCGGCGATGTGATAATACCAATGGGGCAGTGCGTTGATAATTTCGGCGCCGTGACCTATTTGGTGCTCTTTTTAGCTACATTTTATTTTATGATACGATTCATTAAGATGATATATCACATAACGCAATACTCGGACATTAAGAAGTTCTACAATTCTGCCCTGCACATAGAAGATGTGAGTAATGGCGGTGGTGTTTTTTTTTCTAGTGTTCTTATCTTTCAATAATCCTATCAAATGAAACTGGTTATTGCCCATTCTTTCAGAGTGAACTGGATAATATCACTTGGCATGAGGTGAAAAAGAAGATTCGCGAAGTCCAAGCCGAGCAGCATATGTGCATCGATAAGGAACATTTGACTGAGCTGGATATTTATCACCGAATTTTAAGGTTGGCACATAGTTGCAACAGTTGAGGAATGAATCGAGTCTTTACGTTGCTTATATTTTTCAGATTCAAAAACTATATGGTCGCTTTGATGAACAAAAACCTACTTCCAGTTAGATATAATGTGCCCGTCTTGGGTGAGGTTGTAAGCCTTAGTCATGGTCTGCTCTTCAATATCGATTTCATACTCTTCCGTAAGACTCTTCCGCCAACGTTAAGAGCTTGAAATATTGTTAAATACTCTTCCTTGCTAGGTGGTCCCGGTTCACCGTTCCAGAACAATTGGCAGCTTCGTAATGACTATACCGTACGCAGTAATCAAGTAGAACTTGCGCAGCGCCTCTCCAAGTTGATAGTGTGGGTGGCCCTTGCGAATTTGCTACTCGCCCCGGTCATATTCGTGTGGCAGATCATATATTTCGCATTTGCGTATGCAAATGTAAGACGAATTCAATGCGGCACATGCGAACACTGTATACATTTTTGTATTTTTTTTAGATTTTACGCAAAGAGCCTGGAGCTCTGGGCCTACGCACATGGTCGAATTATGGCCGCCTGTATTTGAGACATTTCAACGAACTGGAACACGAGCTGGACGCTCGTCTGAATCGTGCCTATGAATATTCTGATCGTTACTTAAGCTCATTTACATCGCCTCTTATGGCCGTGATAGCCAAGTTAGTTCTTTTTTCGGTCAATAAGGTGTTTGAGTTTTAATTTATTTTATATTTTTTCAGAAATATGCTGTTCATCAGTGGCGGCATTCTCGTTTTAATATTAGCCTTGGGCATTTATGATGAATATGTGTTTCAAGTGGAGCACGTTCTTGCCATTATTACGGCTCTCTCGGCCATTGGCTTGGTTTGCAGGTAACATTCAGTGATAACTTAATAATTTTTATATGCTTACCCACATTCGTGAGTATTTACAGGACCCTAATACCCGATGAGAATCTTATTTGGTGTCCCGAACAACTGATGACCGTCATCTTGGCGCATGTACACTATCTGCCCACAGATTGGAAAAACCAGGCCCACACAACCACCGTACGCAAGGAATTTGGCAACTTCTTTCAATTTAAAGCGGTATGTACAGTGGATAGCTTGAGAGCATCTAACTGAATATTCATAAAAATTGTCCTTTTCAGGGTTACTTGTTGAACGAGATTTTCAGTCCACTGGTCACGCCCTTTGTACTGTTGTTTGTGTTCAGGCCGAAGGCTTTGGAAATAGTGAAATTTTTCCGCAGTTTCACTGTCACCGTTCGCGGTGTGGGCAATGTTTGTTCATTTGCCCAGATGGATGTGCGCAAGCATGGCAACCCCGATTGGCAATTGCAGACCAGTCTTGTGGGTGCGTCCGTTCCCGCCAATGCTGAAGAGGAGGCGAAACCAGAGCATAAACAAGCAAAACGCTACCCAGTGGAGAATGGAAAAACTGAACTGTCACTGGTGCGCTTCACCTTAACCAATCCAGAATGGCAGATGCCAACAGAGGCGAAGAATTTCATAAAAGGCATACGAGAGAATGCCCTGCAAGAGCTGATCAAGGCCAAAGAAGGTGCTAACGAGGTGGTCTCAAATCCGATAACGGAAAGTTTAATGTCATTCGGAACCATTGGCGATGAGGTACGAGTGTTTGAATCCTTTGTTTTCTTATGGCCTATTTTTACTTAAAAACATTTCCAGTATTCGTCCATCGCCACGTCTGTGTTCAACGCTCATAATATTCCCAGTGCTGGTCTGGGCAACTCTTTGCATCAATCCTTTAGGCCCGCCACTAGAGTGCCCGGCAGCTATCGGGGCATGGGTCATTCCATGCAGGGCAGTGGCTTCGAGCAAATGCTCCAGCAAAATCTGGGCGAACCTTCGCGTGAGCCATCCTCTGGCACTTCACAGTATGCGGCGCCGTTCGTTAGCCCTTTGGAGAGTATGCGCAAAATGCGTGTATGCAAGGCGGAGGGTCGTCTCGAAGGTCCCTCCGAATCGCTTTTGTATAGGTTTGTAAAGCAAAGAAACTACGAGCGAACGTCCGATAATATCTCAAATTTCCCTTTCAGTATATACGGCTTGGATCCGAATATGGCTAAGAATCCAACCGATATAACCGTCGCAGATATGTGCCTCAGTACGCTTTACTTGCACGAGCTGCACAACCAAAATGTAAGACCTATTCATAAAGAATGAACAAGTACACACAGGTTTATGAACAATGAGATATAAGTACATCGAAGAGATGTATGAGACTGAAATGAAAAATAATACACATATACAATTTATATACACATATCACATTTATTGATACGATTTTGAACTACTTAATTTATGGGGGAAAACCTTTACAACCTTTACGTCGAATTTGTAAATGCTTTTTCAAAATATTTTCATCGACGTTAATAAAAAAATCCGACTTTCATATGCATACATCGAATAAAACGATTTGATTTTAATTTTTATCTATTCATTGATGAACAAATTATCAAAATAAAAAACACAAATATACTAATTCCTTTTAATTTCACACCAAATAAAAACACATCTTTCTCTGAACAGTCCATTAGTGAGTCTCAACTTTGCATTAGTTTTTTACTGCAGTTTTTTCAATAGAGTAGAAAAAATCACTTCACTTGCGAAGCATTTATCAAATGACTTAATCAAATTTTATTGCGATTTTTTCACTAAATTTTATAAATTTAAAAACGTTACTAGAAGCTATCGAATGTAAAGTGTTATTTGTTTTTATTTTCATCAAAATTATGTCTAGAACTTCAGTTATTTATGGGAAAAGTTATACGAAACCGGTTAAAGTTACCATAACACAATGTATACTTATATTTCTAAAGCAAATCTATAAAAAAAATTATAAAAAAATTAAAAATTAATCTCATCTCTTTTGAACGATTTTCAGAAAAAGAAAGAAAAGCAATCACAGTCAACGGATGCACTGCCAGGACCCAGTAGACCAACCCAAACCATAGTTACTTCCAAGGCAGCCGAGAACACACCGCTTCTTGGCAACATACGCTCATAGCAGCAGCCTGATTGGATATAAGAAATTCTTAATTCCTTTTTGAAATGATAAAATAAAAATTAAGAATGAATTTAAGTTTATACAGCTTTTGATTACGATTTGAATGCTATGTAAATATTAAAATGAGAAATGTGTTAGTTCATTTGGGATAATATCCGGCATAGGACCGATTATGTCGAAGGATCTCCTTATATTTTAATAACAAGAATAATAATAAATATTTATAAATCCTAATTCATCATTATAAATCCCAATATTAATGAACAATAATTTTCAACGATTTCTGTTTTTGTACAGCTCAGATTATAAAATGTATGCCTCCTATGATATTCTCTATTTTTTAATAAATCGTAACACATCGACAAACGAAATTTTACAATTATATAATTTATAAATCGTATCACGTATATTGAATAAAATTAAACACTTCTATGATTGTTGCTAGTACATATTGAAAATGGGTTGGGGGAATCATTTGAAAAATTTCCACTGAAAGAAATGCTGCCTATATTTGGCGATACTTTGAAATTGTGAATTAAATTATGTAAATACGTAATTATTCATTGCAAAATGAAAATGTGGCTTGATGTTATATGAAAAAAAAATTATTCATCAATAATTCGGTAGTCGTTTGTCGTTTTGAAGAACATAAAAAGCAAACGATCTATAGTCGGTCAAAAAATTCAGTAATCCAAATAAAATTCCAAATAAATTTTGATCGTGGTTTGTGAAAAATTTTTAACATTAGTTACATTCCTCAGAAAAAAACTGTACTTAAAAAATTAATTTTTTCAACCGAAAATTTAATAAGTGTAGGAGGAACGTAGGGGCAGTAGTGCCAGATTGACGTCATTTTAGAATTTTCCAAACCAAGTTTTATTATTATTTTTTTTTTTTTAATTGTTGGTCAAGAAAGAGTTTCATCAAGTTTAGAAAATATGAATGCTTGAAAAAAGCTACTTTGAGTAAATTTTGTGAAAAGTGTAATAAGAGCGGTCCATATTTTATACCGAAAATCCTCTCAAAAACATAAAAAAGGGCCACTCCATGCTCTGTTTATTTGTATTTTCATATAGAATTTTTCAATTCAAAAATATTAAAGACATAGTGAATTTGTCGTAACTTATTATGTCTCATTGAATTTTTCATACAAAATTGCATATCAAATGAAGATTTTTGATAAATTCCCATTAATACTCTTTATATTAGAACCATTAATTACGAAACTTAAATTTGTAGTGCAACACCGTGTGGTAATGAGCATTATCAACCCTGTTCTTACACTTGGTTCTTTTTCAACGTTGCTATCGTGTTTATGTTGGTCTTCTTTGTTGATTGAATATGGAAAAGAATATAATTGCGTATACAAAATGATTCATGGAAAATAGCAAATCGTAGTTCGTATGAATCATTTGCTTTGCCAAAATTGTTCTTTAAAATCGTTTCAAAAATTCTAGAATAATTAAAAACTAAAAATACAAACTCGAAACAGTTTTCGTTATCGGCTGGCAACCCTGTGACAATGCAATAACTTTCTTTTGTTTTGTGGTTTTGTGTGAAAAACTGCTATTTGTGACTGAGAAAAAAACTTTGAAATGTTAATTTGTTAAAAAACTATGGTGAAATGCAAAAAATAATTTACTACTAAAGGTATTTTGGGTTCCAACCATTGTTTTGCAATAGAAAAGAAGTAACTAAACCATTTGCGAACAAAATTCATAACCAAAAGAACTTGGCCATATTGGCAATCTACAAAAAAGAAAAATGTCGGAATTTCGATGAAATTCATTGTCCACAAAATTTTATTTCTGCCCCTCCAAGGAATTTCGGGCAATTTGTTGATCGGATTTAAACAATTAATGAGTAAAATTGATTAAAATTTAATTTGGAACACAATTTTTTGCTTGGTCAACTTAGAGGCGTCTGCTTGTGTGTGTGTGTGTGTGCGTTCCATTATAACAAAAATTGGTGAAATCACTCGCAGATAGAAAAAGCGCAAGTAATTGCTTCAGTTGTCTCGCGCGCGACTGTTGCTACATGTAAAGTCTTTGTGGCTGATGGTTTCGTATTTTTGCAGAAATTTGGAAAAGCAAAATTGCAATGAAGGTCGACACAAGCAAGCTGAAGAAGGGCTCTTCGGAACTCACGCCGGAGTGCCGACAATTGATAGAGCAAATCACGAAATGCCGCAGTCGCGCTGAGATCTTGCAATTTCTCGATACAGTGCATGTCTGGGTGTATGGAAAATGCGAACTGTACCATTGGATTGAGATTTTGGACCGCTTCGACAAGGTTCTGGAGGAGGCGGCGCGACACGTGAATGGCAACGAGTTCGTGTTGCACTGTGACACGACATTTTCGGCGGAGGTATGTTTGAGGAATTTTGTTTGCAGGATTACAATTTTTTTATATATATTTTTTTTTTTGAAGGATGTGCGCCTTTTACTTCTGGTGCTGAACTTCACAACTCTACTGATTGAGCACTCATTCTCGCGTCATCTGTACAATTCAATCGAACACCTGACACAACTACTATCCTCGCATAACATGGACATTGTATTGGCCGTACTCAACTTGTTGTACATGTTCTCCAAGCGCAGCAACTTTATACCGAGGCTCTCGTTCGAAAAGAAGGAAATGCTGCTGATTAAACTTTTCAACATAGCTGAGGTTTGCTATTTAAGGTCATCGACCAATTGGTTCTCAATTCATTATCCTTACTTCTTCTTTTCCTCCAGCGCTGGGGTGATCCCAACTATGGTCTAGCCCTGATTGACTGCTGCATGAGGAAGCCGAAACTGGAGTTCCTGTATCAGCTGCTGATCGAATATGTCGATGAAAACGGCCAAGCCGCTCTGCTCGAGATCCCCGACATGATGGACATTTGCAACAGTTCGACGCCGTTTGAAGTTGAAAAAACCATCTGCAAACAAATGTCAAATCCATCCGATGCTGTAAAGGTAAGTAGGTGGTGAAAGGGCATCGGGTCTAATTCACGGTCTACTTTCAACTTGTGTTATTTTATTGTAGATGCGCATAGCTCACAGAGTGCGTTTGGTATCTGGTTTCAAGGACTACAAGTTGCGTTTACAATTTGTACAAGCCCGCCTTCAGGCTGTGTCCGTTCTGATTTATTCGAATGCCTTGCAAGAGAACATCGACAAAGTTCTGTATCCCGGATTTGGTGAGGAACTCTGCGAACTGATTGACAAAGAAGACGTGCATTTGGTTGACATTCGTGCGGCTGTACTTAGAACTCTAACATCCATGCTACATTTCGATCGTAATCCCAATGTGCCAAGGTAATTTCGTGAAAAATGTCCTTCATAGCATTTATAAAAATTTATAACTTCCGCAGGCCTGGCTCACGATTACCAAAAATAATTCAATACACCGGAGCTGAGCGTCAAGGTGGCATACTGCCGCTGCTAGTGCGCGACTGCATAGCCAGTTTGACCGGCGATGGTGCATCGGACAAATACCCCTTGATACTCGCCACATCGCTGTTCAGTCTTCTGTATCACTTGGCCAGCTATGAGGCGGGCGGTCATGCCCTCGTCAAAAGCGGCATGATGCAGTCCCTTTTGCGTGTCATCAGCTGGCCCGGCATGGACCTAGAACACATCACCTTCGTCACGCGCGCCGTTCGCGTGATCGATTTGATAACCAATATTGACATTGCGAAATTCCATCAAAATAACGGCCTCACCGTCTTCATTGATCGCCTCGAGAAGGAGGTGAACAGTTGCCGTGAAGCTATAACCGATGTGAGCAGCGTGGACGAAGAAGGCGATCTGTTTAGACGGCGCCCTTCGCTGAACAGAGACGATGACGCCTCAACAGATGCCAACGAACGTGAGGATGAGATGTTCGACGATGCTATGCAGCCCCGAGATGAGATGGAGAATCAAAATGAACGTCGCAACTCGTCGGACAGTGATGTTATCTGGCTTGAGGGCGGCCGGGATGCAATGCCCAACAATGCGGCCGATTCGAATGAATTGGAAAACATTGATGACAATATCAATCTGGAGAGCGAATCGTCGCATATGTCGTCGGGCGCAGAGCCCAGTGAGATTGCACGCTATCCGCCCAACAGTTACTATGCGCGGCCTCTGAATGAACGCACTGCCGAGTACACTTCGTCGCTGGCCAATGCCCAGCCCAAGAAGCTGGCTTGCGTGACACAGCGGGCCGCTCTCTTGAAGTCCATGCTGAATTTCTTGAAAAAATCCATTCAAGATCACGCTCACTTCAACGGCATGCGCAACATAATGGAGAGCAGTCTGCCACGCTCGCTGCGTCACATTATATCGAATGCTGAATATTACGGGCCTTCGCTGTTTTTGCTAGCCACAGACGTGGTCACCGTCTACGTCTTCAACGAGCCTTCGCTCTTGTCCTCGCTGCAGGACTCGGGCATAACCAATGTAATGCTGCAGTCCTTGTTGCAGAAGGACGTTCCTGCCACACGAGAAGTGCTCGGTTCGCTACCGAATGTCTTTTCTGCTCTATGCCTGAATGAGCGTGGCCTGATGGAGTTCATGTCGCACGAGCCTTTCGACAAACTTTTGAAAGTTCTCTTGTCGCCCGACTATTTGGTGGCCATGAGAAGACGTCGTTCGTCCGATCCCCTGGGCGATACGGCCACCAATTTGGGCAATGCAATGGACGATTTGATAAAACACCATCCCTACCTGCGCACCGAGGCCACAGAAGCTATTGTTCGTTTGCTCAACGAGCTGGTGCGCTTGGGTTCGGATCCTAACTTTATATGCTGGCGCGCCAACAAAGACAATAACAGCAGCAGCTCCGGCGGCAGCAGCAACAGCAGTAGTGCGAGCGGCAGCAATAGCAGCGTCACCAACAGTGGCGGCACCAGTGCCCAGCAGAATTTGAGTAATGCCAATGTGGCAGGCGAAGCGGCCAACAATGAAAACGACAATGACAGTAGCGGCGAGGATGACGACGACGACGATGAAATGTCCTCCGCATCTCAGCAACAACAACAGCAAAGACAGAATCGCACATCTGTCACCGGCCAGCAGCAACTGCAACAGGCTCGAGCCAATCCCCAAGAACGCGAGGCTATTCCTCTGATTGATTATATTTTGAATGTGATGAAGTTCATTGAAGCCATCTTCAGCAATAGCTCGAATGGAGAACACTGCCGCGAGTTTGTTCTGCATGGCGGCCTCAAGCCCCTACTTCAGCTGCTCTCTTTGCCGAATCTGCCTGTCGATTCGCCGGTTTCGACAACAGCTCAGGCCGTGGCCAATGTCTGCAAATCGATTTTGAACCTGGCCCACGAGACGAAAGTAATTGATACGGCCCTGCAGCAGTTGTCGCTGATTGTCGACAAGCTGAAGCCTTTAATAAAGCATTTCAGTTGCCCGGGGGGCAGCGTTCTACTGCATGAGCTGCTGACGTGCCCCAAACTGGATGATGGCTTTTCCATTGCTGACTATACCCCCTTGCTGCACAGCATGAGCTCCGTGCACAGCTACGTGGTGATGCTGGTTCACCTTTGCCGCAATGCCTCCAATGAGATGCGATCGATTTTGCTGAAGCGCTGGGGCACGAATTGCGACACCGGCCTTCAGTTGCTGCAGAACTTGGTGCAATTGTACATCTCACTCGTGTGGGAGAGCACGATTCTCTTAAGTCTATGTTCCGATGAACCAAGCGCACAAAATCCAGACTTTAGTTGGGATGAAATAGCTTCGATGTCGCCCATCTTAAAGGAGGATACCTGCTACGGCGCTGAAGCCAAGGGTGAACGGGATCCCGAAACGGCGCGCAAATTCGAGAGAGCTTCTGCCTCTAAACCAAAGGTAATTTTGCCATTTCATGCTGAACAAAATAAAAATGGTGTTGATTTGTATTTTATTTTTTTTCTAGCTGAAGCCTGAGGAGCAACTTCGTTACTTCAAATCCCTTTTGGCTGCTTCATCTCGCTTGGGTCGTGCCCTGGCTGAGCTCTTCGGCACTCTAGTGAAGCTGTCCGTGGGCACGCCACAGTCACGCCAGCGACGCAACAATGACTTTGTCACAAGCATTTCGAGTAGCAAATTTCCCACTCCCGACGCTAAAGAAATCGCTCGCGTTCTCAGCTCAATCTTGGTGAACGGCTTTAGCCATGAAAATATTCTACCTAAGCCTGTGCCAAAATTGAAGTTGACTTTCCTCATATGCTCGGTGGGCTTTACCGGTCCCATGCTCTTCGATGATAAGCGCAGCTCATTCCATCTTATGATTTCGCAGTTTTGCGAAGAGAACGGCCTGAAAGCCTTCTTTGACATGTTCTATTGGGCTCTGTCGCTTGACAGCACACCATCGAAATTCTCATTCGAGCATTGCATGAAAATGGACAATATTCTGGAGGATAGCGAAGAGGATGGTCGCGAATTTCCCGAAGGAACGGGCGAATTTTTAGATGCCTGGCTGCAATTACTCGAGAAAATGGTGAATCCGCGTGCGATTCTGGACTCACCCTACGCTATTTCGCCAAGAATACAGCCCATACCGTACACTGTGCACTTTGAGCCCGTATTTTATCTGATACAAATGCATCAGCTAGCAATGCAAACCATCAGGCGCATCTGGAAGCGAAAGCCAATTGCCAACTATGGCGTGTCAATGACTGAGACAATAATGGCCATTTTGAAGCATCTCATCAAGTCGCATTCTATGCTCAGCGAGCGTTATACAGCGCGACAGAATGAAATACAAAATGCCACCAAAGCGATGCAATTAGAGGAGCAATGCAAGAGGCCATTACGCCCGCCTCAAGATGAAAGTGAGTACAATTAATACACGATAGCGCAATGCATAACACTGTTCGACCAATGAAATTTTTTTTAAATAAATTTTTTATTTTCTTTTTTAAATTTTTTTTTTTAATAAAAAAAAATTTTTTTTTTTGACAAATGGTTTTTTGTAAAACCCAACTAGCATTTGCAAAACATTATAAAAAATTTAATAAAAAAAAAATTTTTGGTTTTGTAAAAAAAAAAATATAAAAATATTTTTTTTTTGTTTTAAAATCGTTTATTTATGTAAAAACTTATGTGAAAACATTTTTTTTTTTTAATTTTTAAACAGAAAAAAATTTGTTTTGTTAACCCAATTCCTGGAATTTCATAAAGTGAACACAATTCATAGTTTTAAAATTTCCCTCCTAAAACTTTCGTTTATTTATTTCCATTTATTCTTAGCAAATGTCTATTTTGATCACTTGAAAATCCTCACCGACATGGGCTTTGCCCGACAACATGTACTCGAGGCTCTAAGAAACACACGTTCTTTAGAGCAAGCCACTGATTATTTGCTGAATCATCCGGAGGCCAGTGCACCAGCAGCAGCTGCAGCTCAGCCCAGAGATAGTTCAACGCCCGCTGATGCAGATGCGGCTTCCTCTTCACAAGCCACTAGCAACGACATGGACATTGATATGGATCCCTTAGTAGCTACCACAGAAGCAGGCAAACCTTCGAGCTCAAGTGCTGAATTGCCCTCATCATCGTCCACATCGTCGTCGAACAGTGCCAACTGCTCGGAAATAAATCTGATATCAAGTAAAATATTCAATGATTTCTGCGAAGAAAGTCTTGAGAGGACGTTCGCATTCATGGAATACCTGCCGGAGACCATAAACACGGGAGCGGAGTTAATCTCTGTGCTCTACCGCCGACACAGCCAGGCAGAAAAACATACATTTGTACTGAACCTGGTGAAGAACATAACCGAATGGACCGACCACATTCTACGCAGTATCAAACAGAGCGGCATAGTCAAGTCGGGCAAACTCGAGGAACTAATGTCCGGTCCGGCTGCCACAAAGTTGTTTATACGCCTGAGGGCTTCGACCCTGTTGCTCGATGAAATGTACACGGACATTCGCAAGGAGTTCTGCATTGCGATCTCTCAGGAGCAGTCGTTGAGCTCGTTGATAATGCTACTCAACAAATCCGAAGCTGTACTGCAAGAGCAAATCTCATTGGGCATGAAGCCGATTACGCCGCGTTGGCTCCAGATCCTCATCGAATTCATTGATGCTATCGACAATGTGAGCGTCATCTTGCAGCGGAAGGCCAACATGCGCGCCGTGTGCAGTGACAACTGGAAGTGGTACGATGCGTCCACGGGCAAGTGGAATTCGTATTCCGAGGCGAATAATTTGCTGCTGAAGAACGCCTTCAATATGGGAGAACGCTCGGTGGTCATAAATATTGGCCGCCAACGGTATACGATAAATTTCAACTGCATGACACAAGTGAGTGAGGCTTCGGGCAGTCATCGTCCCGTTTTGCCGGCCCTCAAGATCACCGACGCCATTGGCATGTTGTCCAGCGGCAATCCCAACTTCAAAGTAGAGAATATACTAACACGTACCATAAGATCGAAGGGCGACGGCTCACATGGCGTAGTACAGCAAGACGAAGTGCTGAATCTGCAATCGTTAATTAACTTTAGCGATGAAGCAAATGCCAGTGAAGACATGGCCACTGAAGACGACAAGGATGCAGGCGACACTGCCAAGAGAGACGCTACCACTTTGTTACCGACATTCTTAACGTCGGAGAGTAATGAGCCGCCGCCACCACCGCAGGCCGATGGTAAGATACATTTTTGTTATTCCATATCGATTTCAAATTCAAGCCTAATTTTTGCCTCATTTTAGACCTGAGCACGGGAACTAGTTCGAAGAAGACCAAAAATAAGGCAATTCCCAAGTTGTCTGCTTCTAAGAAATCATCCGCCTCAAGTCCGCTCAAGCGTGTCCAGAAAGTGGTACTGCATGAAGAGTCAGTTGGCTTGTCGAAGTTCGACACTAGCGAGATTATTTCGTGTCTCGTTCGTATGTTGCAACCGTCACTGATGCTGACTTTCCAAACGAAATTGTCCATCCTCAAGCTCTGTGCGCGCCTGACCAAAGACTATGAGAATGCCAAAGTGTTTCTGAAGAACGGCGGCATTAGTCTTCTGCTGAACATGCGACAAACGTGCGGCCTAATGGGTTTCCCGACATATGCCATCGTTATTATACGCCACGTGCTCGAGGCTCCGCCCGTCTTGCAGGAGTCCATCGAACGTATCTTGTCGACGCGTACATCTCAGCCGGTACCGGTGGGTCATCGCGACCTCATATTTGTATTGACGCAAGTGTCGTCCGCTGTGGCTCGACATCCCGCCATATTCCTGGCAGCCGCCAAGCAGACACTGCGTGCGGACTATATGATCACTCCCACGTTCTCTCTAGATGATTCGCGACTATTGGTTAAATCTCAGGTAATCGGTAATCGAAAGTGTCCCAGTACATCCGCATCGTCGAGCGCAAAATCTGAGGAGGACATAACATCGTTCCAAACCTCAGTGGAAGTTGTAAAGGAATTGCTGCGCGCAATTGTACGGCCTTGCATTCATTATGGAGGCATTTCAATCGATGACGGTCAGCAGCCAGAGCTCAGCCAAGAGATGATGTCCGAAAGTGTTTCCGCAGTGCTGCCTGATGTATGTAAAGTCGTATGCAGTTTTCTCAGATAGCTTCAAGCCATTTTTATTTTGCCTTTTTAGGGTTCGCCTTCGAAGTCCGCAACCACACCGAAAAAGACCCCCGAAAAATACGAGCCCTGCTGCTGCAGCTGGCATATTCCCTCCAGCGGACACATGCATCAGAAGCCGGTACTTCCTCGCTCCACTTTGCTGAAGATTTTAGCCGATGCCGTGCGCTCCTATCAGTCGTTGGTGCCTCGCATCATCATCGAACACGTGTACTCGCCCACCGACAGTATTCTAATCGAGAAAGATCAGACCTGTCTCTCCTTTGTGCTGGACAATTTCCTGCCAATAGTTCGGCTTCAACAAGACCCCGAAGTTAGCATCATGACGCGTGTGCTGATCTCGTCTTTGTCCGACTGTTATGGCCAATCGAACATTCAAACCAAAGTAGTCGAGGAGATACACGACGCAATAGTGCGTGCCTTGGCTCAGCCCGATTCGGCCGAGAAACATACACGATTGCAAGTATTAATTGGCCTGTTCCCCGTCATGATCGAGAGTCCCATGCTGTCCAATAAAATACAAGTACAGCGCAACAACATGTATCGCGTGCTATTGCGTCAGGGTATTATGACTGATCTCTCCAAAATTGCCCAATACAAAGATTTAAGCAATTCCAATACATTGGCCACGATTTACTCAATCTTGCGTCCCATGGAAATTCTGTTGCGCCTCACCGTGGCTCCGGGCACCCTTTCGTCGAAGCGCATTTACTTCGGCACTGCCCCGCAAGGCACTAGTTCGGTGGTAAACCGCCGCTTCTATCCAAGACTGACGTCACGGACCACATCGAGCAGCGGCTCTGCTTCCAACTCAATTGGCGGCGAGCATGTTCTGCGTGACATTATCAGGAATGTCCTGTCTGATCGGCGCCATGCATTTGATTTCATTTTCAATTCCGACGACATGTTTGTGGACTCGGAAGATGCTCCTCCGGCTGCCGGAACAAGTGCCGACGACGAAATCGACGACAATGAGGTTGAGACAAGTGGTGGCAGTGGCGCCCCAGCGCCTTCATCGAGTGTTCGTCCGCAGGTGAGTGTCTATAGATTAAATGAAAATCACGCAACTTAAGTGAATACTAAAAAAAAACATTTTTTAGCTGAATTTCGATCGTCTCTGGGATGATTTATTACAAAGCGAAAGTCTACGTTTGGTCAACCGGAACACAAATACCAGCAACAATATTGTTGGGAATAGCGGCAGTGTAGCTGTGGGCGATCACCATCGTCATCACAGCAACGACGACGAAACAAGTAACAATGATAATGGCGTGGGTGGAGGCAGTGATGGCGCCTCAACTTCGTCAGAGACTGCGGCTGCCGTGGCAGACAATGCCACTTCGTTGCTGGGAGATGTTAGCACTAGCGAGTCGGATTCCGATTCGAATGTATCCACCGAAAATGATGACCGCAACGATGAAGATGAGGATGATGATGACGACGATGATGGTAATTATCTAGAGTTTATCTAGAGACTGGCGGATGGGTACCAGCATTAATGCAATTTTAAAACAATTTATTTTCCCCCAGACGGTAATGAAGAGGGCGTTGAAGATCGCAGTGAAACCGATGCCGACGAGGAGACCCGCCAGTTCATTGAAGTATACGATCACATTTACGAGCCCGAATCATCCGAGACTGCCTCAAATGATGCTGACGTTGATGCGGATGATGAGGCTTCTGAAGTGGGTGGTGGCGGCCTTAGTGGAGGGGCCAATTTGACCAATTCATCAGTACCCGATGGGGGCGTGGGCGGCAGCTCTTCCGAAACACACATGGCAAGCGAAGATGAACCCAATGAACCCAATCCAGCCAGCCTAAACGAACAGACAATGTCGTCGTCCGAAGTGACTGCATCGTCTTCGGAAATTGCCAACAGCTCAATGAGTCAGTCGTTTGCCAATGATGTTTCCGCAGCAAGCGGCTCGAGCAGTTCCGTGCGTACAACACCAGCCGCCTCGGCATGGGTGGCTCCGCGTATGGCATTTATTGGCGCCGATGGTCACATCACCAGCATTGATTTGGGTGTGACGAGCACAGCCACAGCAACAAGTGTCAACAATGAGCGCACCGGCAATGGTGGATCTTCTGGAGGACCGGCCATTCACATGAATTCGGCAGCAAGCAATTCCCAGGCAATTGGTAATGGCAATGGTGGACAAAGGCGAGAGCCCACCAGACGTTTGGTGTTCCTTGACCAGCAATACTGCGCTTCCATGCCTTCGTTCACCAATCCCACGGAGGAGGGGCAAATCGAACTGTTCAATCAAGATGGTAAGAGTGTTTTTAAATTAGATCTGACATTTTACCATGACGCATAATGCTGTTTGTCGTTTAGCTCTCCATTGGTGGTTGGAGGAAGCTAAACATTTAGATTTGGAATCTCAAACCGATGCCTGCCTGTACGTGGCTCACCTTCTGATACCGTTCCTGATCAAGGAACTGAAGGTAGCCAATAGCCAAAAGAAAGCAGATCCTCTAAACGCAATGGCGAACAATCCAAATCGCAGGAGCGCCATACCCGTACTCATTCAGCAATCACTCAATACAGCTGCTGCTGCTGCCGCCGGTGGTGCTGGTGCCACATCGAACCAGGGTGGCGCAGCTGTCGCAACCGCAGCCACAACTACAAATGCAAGACACTTAGACATGACCACATCGGCATCAAACACATCTCAAGGTATGCAAATTTTAAATATTTTCATTAATTTTCTTTTCTTATGTTGTTACTTCATTCTTGCAGCCGATTCGTCGCAATTTAGAATCCCACAGTTCGCCAGAGCTCCTCGCACGGCGGCCACTTTATCGCAACGCTTTGAACAGCATCAGCAAGAACGTATTCAAGTTCCGCTTTTAGGTGAAGTCTCCAGTGAAGACGAGCAATCAGCCGCGGCCGAAACGAACGACGATGAAGCCGAAGATGACGATGAAGAGGACGACTATGAGGAAGACGACGACGATGTAGACGATGAAGACGATGAAGATGAATGGAATACCTCGCTTTTTGAAGTGGAAGACTTGAATTCCACATTCAATCTAGATTTATTAAATGAAATTCAGAATGCGCGTTTGCAGGTAATAGCACTAAACAAATGTGAAGAAGGAACAAAAAAAAAAAATTATTTTTTGTCAAATTTCAGTCGAATACATCACAACGTCCATTAAATGTACCCGAGGTAGCCGCAGCTGAAAATGCTGCTGCTTCCGGCGAAGAATCCGAGCTAAATCCTCCCCCAACAAGCGAATCGTCAGCTGAAGGCATTGCGGATGAAATCAATCATGCGGAAATTGATGCAGCCGCTGTCAATGCTGACGAACCGCTTCAGGCTACTGAAATGGCTACCGAAGAACCAAATGACGAGGCCACCTCCTCATCTGGTTTAGATTCAGTAACAGAGCCCCTATCAATTACAACAACAACAGCCGCCGCCGCTGAAGCAAACGCCGAGGCCTTAGTCATTGCCGATACAGAAACGACCGCCTCGTCAATACCGACTCCGGCTGCTCCGGCCAACGTGGTCGAAATGAGTCCCGAAGTACGTGCGGCCCTAGGTGACTTAGAGGTCCCGGAAGGTGTAGATCCGTCATTCCTGGCCGCCCTACCTAGTGAGATGCGTGAAGAGGTCATTCAGGAACATTTGCGCATGCAGCGCATTCGACAGCGCGCCCAGCAGAATGCCATTCAAGTGGCTCACGACTCGTTGGTGGAGGTGAATCCCGAGTTCTTGGCCGCACTGCCGCCGAACATACAATCCGAAGTACTAATGCAACAACGAATCGAGCAACAGCGCCAGGCCGCACAGACAGCGAATCCGGAAGATCCAGTGGACACGGCAGCGTTTTTCCAAAATCTGCCAGAATCGTTGAGACAAGCTGTAAGTGTCTGAGGATTGCCTGTCCCATAATTAGGAATATATTTTCTAAACAAAAAATTAAATTTTCAGATTCTTACCGACATGGAAGAGTCACAAATTGCCAGCTTACCACCCGATCTGGCCGCTGAGGCGCAGTATTTGCGACGCGATTGGGAAACTCGCAATGGTGCTCGCCTTGACGCCGCTCAGTCCAATACACTAAGTAAATCATTGCTAATTTATTTACTTCTTCTGAACCATAATGCAATACATAAATTCCTAGGTGGCTATTTAACCGCACGGTTCCCCTCATCACTGCAAAACCTAAACGACGAATCACGCTGGCACACAAACTCCATTTGGTACGATGCAAATGGTTTGATGCAAACGCCGCAATCGCAACACCACCAGCACACAACGATCGTCCACCAGCACCAGCAGCAACTGCATGGCAAGCCCATTGCCCTGCTATTGATGGAGGATGAAAACAATCTACTGGATCCCGACTCGCTGACCACCCTTTTGCTGTTTCTCTTCATCGAAGATTCGAAGCTGAACTACACACGCCTTCATCGTGTCGTACGCAATCTGTGCTATCATTTGCCGACACGAGAGTGGATCATTAGCGCCCTGATCAGCATCATTCAAAAGACAAACGAAGGCAAAGTCAACTACTCGGCGCGAAAGGGCGTGAAGCCGCAGTGGCTGAAGCTGCGAGTGGATGCCGCTTTCGGTTACAAATCGAACGTTTTCATAATAAACAAATTCAAAGACACAAACTCTAGCAGCAGCAGCAGTAGCAGTGCTTCGTCCACGGACCATCATTGCATCAGTATAAATCCACAAGCGGCACAGATGATAGTGCGAAATTGCCTCGATATGTTATTTGTGCTGGCCAAGCATTTTCCACGCAGTTTTGTGCCTTTTAATCGAGAACTTAAGGTGTGTTCAAAGCCTTCCCACTTGCCCGAAATTCCATTGTTCAGTCAATTAATTTCTCATTTCGTTTTATTTAGAATCGGGGCAAACACATGGACGTGAATGTTGCAAATAGCTCCTCCAACGAATCCATTGGCAATATTCCGATGGCTGTAACTATAACTGCAGGCAGTGCCCCGGGTACAGATAACGAAGTGTCGCCGGAGGAGTTAAGAGTGCTATTCCAGCGTCACCATCCATCTATTGTGAATTTCACAACACGACGATCAGCAGCTGCGGCAGCAACAACAACACCACAAGCACCAGCACTGAAAGGCAGCGATTTAAAGTTCGACGATTGCCCGTCGACATCGAAAGCGGCCGCTGTGCGCAATCAGCAAAAGCCCAATGTGATGGCTGGCAAGAACAAGCCACTGACCGGAGGACAGTACAACACCAATGCCAAGCATTTCTGGGATGTCCTTTTGAATATTGACGTCAATACACAACAACGCCTGGCCAACGTACAGGCGTTCCCGGTCAGTTCACAGCCCACTTGGGAGTGGGAAATCAAAATGCCCGAATTCCTCTCGTTCAATGATTCTCCCTTTGCCAAGCTCTTGGAAATGCTGCCGTACAAAGTGATTTGTCGTTCGCCACAGTTAACGGACATGTTGGGCAAACTGTTGGCATCGCTTAGTGGCGAACTGCCAAAGGAGGACGAGTCTCCCGAACAGCCAGCTGCGGAGGAATCGCAACCTCAAACTCCAGCCGCAAGCGTTCAAGGGGCAGCTGCAACCACACCACCACCACCACCTTCAATTGAGGCACCACCTCCGGCGGCCAAGAGCAAGGACTCACTCGATGGCAATTCATCTTCGGATGACGAAGACAAAAGCAACCAACAGCAGCAGCCCGCTCTTGTCAAATCGCGACGAAAGATGTATTCGAAGAATTTCTCGCAGCTGCAGCTCGTTATCGAGGTGCTGACCCATCAGTGCGGCACCACCGATGGCCTAGACAATATCTCCAAACTCATTGTAAATCTGAGCCAATGCTCGCAGGCATCGAATGCGATTTTCCTGCAGTATCTGACGGCAGCAATTCTCGGCCTGGCCCAAGAGGTGCGTCAGGCCATACAGAGCCTATTGGATGAAATCCGTGCCTACAATGTGACAAACAACGACAAGACGGCCTCTACATCGGCTAAAAGCTTTGCCTCTACCCCCACAAACCCGGCCGTGCATCAAGGTATAATGCAGGATCGATTTACCGCAGAGAACGTTGTCATTTCGGCCTCGACGAATATTAAGCCCTCGTGTGAGCTGCAATTGCCCGCCATGAAGAAACTACTTTCGTCTTCGTCTGCCCAGCCGTACTTCCTGCGTACTCTGAAGATATTCATGCAAGTACGTGAACTGTTCGAATCGCAGGAAAATTCGGCAGATCCCAACGCGGCAGCAGCCACAACGAACAACCAGAAGCCTACACTGAGCCAGATAATATGCCTGGATGACTTGTGGAATACGCTGAGTGAATGCCTCGTGGCCTTGGAAGAGTCGAAGGACGAATATGCCGTCCTAGTCCTTCAGCCCACGGTGGAAGCCTTCTTCTTGATACACGCTTCGCACAAGAAAAACTCAAACAAACCGGAAAGTACTAATGCGGCTGCTGGACAGGCAAATCAAAGCTCTGGCGCTGGTGATGAGAGCAATTCGAATTCGACAGCAGCAGCAGCATCGGCAGCGTCAACTGCCAGCAACACCACAACACCAATCGATTTAGGAACGAATACTTTACAAACTTCATCGCGTAAGTAGTTTATTTTGGCGTTTCCCTCAGACGGTTAGACAGAAAGATAGACTGACAGACAAATGTTATATTTTCAGAACCCTCAAGTGAAAGCTTGCCGGATGTCGGTGCCACTACATCAACTCAATCCTTACTCGCACAAAATATGACTGATTCTTCGTGTCCGTCGTCATCGTCGTCGACGAATACTCGCGAAAACCAACTGAAATTGGATCGACATAAGTTTTTACTGTTTGCCGAAAAACACCGAACGGTTCTCAATCAAATATTACGACAGTCGCCCACGCATCTATCGGACGGACCGTTTGCAGTGCTCGTCGACCATACGCGCATTCTCGACTTCGACGTTAAACGGAAATACTTCCAAACCGAACTGGAACGTATCGACGAGGGTGTACGTCGCGAGGAAAACACCGTGAGTGTGCGCCGCGTGACGGTCTTTGAGGATTCATTCCGAGTACTCTATCGGCTGGGTCCGGAAGAATGGAAGAATCGATTCTACATTGTGTTCGAAGGTATGTCAAAGCTTAGAAAAATTAAGGAAAGGCCTTTAATTCATTTGCAATTCGTACTCATCATTCCAACAGATGAGGAAGGACAAGACGCTGGCGGTCTATTGCGTGAGTGGTACGTGATAATATCCAGGGAAATCTTCAATCCGATGTATGCGTTGTTCTGTGTTTCGCCGGGAGATCGTGTCACGTACATGATAAACCCCTCAAGTCATGCCAATCCGAATCACTTGAGCTACTTCAAATTTGTGGGCCGTGTAATAGGTAAATATTAGCCGCAAAGCAATGATTTAATTTTCAATTGAAATGCTTATTGATAATGCTTGCCCAACCCACAGCCAAGGCCGTTCACGACAACAAACTGCTGGAGTGCTACTTCACACGCTCATTCTACAAACATATTCTGGGCAAGCTGGTCAAATACACCGACATGGAGTCGCAGGATTATGAGTTCTACAAAGGATTGGACTATCTGATGAAGAACGACATATCGACGCTTGGCTATGAGTTGACATTCTCCACTGAGGTGCAAGAATTCGGTGTTACCCAGGTCCGAGATCTCATTCCGAACGGCCGTGATATTACAGTGACAGAGGAGAAGAAATTCGATTACGTTCAATTAGTGTGTCAGCTTAAGATGAGCGGTTCAATTCGACAACAGTAAGTTCAGAAAGACTCTACTGGAATTGGCCATTTTCTCATAATGAAATTTTCTAGGTTGGATGCATTCCTTGAGGGATTTTATGATATAATTCCCAAGCATTTGATATCAATATTCAATGAGCAAGAACTCGAACTCCTAATATCCGGCTTGCCCGACATTGACATTGAAGACCTAAAAGCTAATACAGAATACCATAAATACACTTCCAAGTCTATACAGGTGGGAGACAGTACAGCAATTTATTTGTACTTAACAGTTTAATGTAATTTTTTCGTTCGGCAGATTCAATGGTTTTGGCGTGCTCTACGTAGTTTCGATCAAGCTGATCGTGCCAAGTTCTTGCAATTCGTCACTGGTACATCTAAGGTGCCCTTGCAAGGCTTCAGTTCGCTGGAGGGCATGAATGGCATTCAGAAGTTTCAAATTCATCGTGATGACCGATCGACTGATCGGCTGCCCTGTGCACATACTTGGTATGTATGCCTATTTGCAAAAGCTTTCAAATTAACGAGAACTTTTACTAATTTTCTTTTTATTTTCCGTTTCATTTTCCGTGTTGTAGTTTCAACCAATTGGATCTTCCAATGTATAAATCCTATGACAAACTACGCAGTTGTCTATTGAAAGCAATACATGAATGTTCAGAAGGCTTTGGATTTGCTTAAACTATTCCTATATAATAATAAATACACTTTTAATTTTGTGTTAATCTTTATATATTTCTGGAAATACAAAATATCAATCCAAGTATGTATCGTGTTTTGCATTCATTTATTTTTTGTATTTTTCATTAACATAAATTCTCATTTAAAATTATGCGTAAAAAAAAGAAAAATTTAATGCAAGGCATGTGAAGTTGTAATAGTATTTTGTATTTTCCTCAAATTAATATTGTATCTTTAATAAGTTAAACAACAAAAAAAATAAAAATTAAAATGAATTGTAAGATAAAATTAATATAATGATAGAATGTATACATACAAGTGCAAACGGCTTTTCATATGGACAAATAACCTTAGAGAGTTCTATTATGTTTCAAAATATGTAGATGAAAGAATGGCAACCCACTCACAAGTTGACGAGAGACCTATCGAAATTTCGGTCTTTTAAATTCGAATTTACTATGTGAAAGGGTCCAAGGCGAATGAAAATGTACTTAAATTCAACTCTGTCGCTCAAAATCAACTTTTAAATATATATCATTACACACACCTACTGGTTTAAAAACTCCCTATACCAAGTTTTTTTTGTTTGTTTTTAAGTTTCTCCGTGTTCTCCTTTCGCGTTGGAAAGGAGAGGAGTTCTTCAAGGAGAATTATTTGGCCAATATAAAATAACCCCACGACAATAGTTCTTCGAAGGCTTGACTACTGCTTCTAACGTTTATGCAATAAAACGGATTTAACCTCACTTTGAAATTTTTAGAAAAACATAAAAAACAAGACCTAAAAGATTTACCTCAATGCCGTCTTAAACGCTTTATTGGATCCGCAATCTTGAATATCGAAATTTCAACAACAAATTTGACATCAGCGATCCCAAAACCCCTTTTAATGAAATCTTGAAATTCCTGTCACCATACTTAATTTTTAATAAGTGAATATTTTGTGGCAATTACTTATACTCAGATAATAGCTAATAGTTCTCACACAGTCCGTAAATTAAAACTATTCACTACAGTTGAATCTCATTTACTATTTACACGATTTTTTTCTTCTATTTACAACATTTTAAGATTTCTTTGGGTTGAAGAAGTTCTCAAACATTTTGAAAGAATTTTGCATTTGATTTGAATACCGGTTATCTGGTGATACCTTGAACCAACTATTCAAAACTGGTAGGTTGTTCTTTCCGCTGTGCCGTAGCTCACTTCGTGATGGCTTTGGAGGGGATTTCTTTGGATTCCAAAACTGATGTAATGCTGTCTTATCAAGCTGTGGTTGCCATATCGGTACATAAGACGACTCCACTTGCAGGTGGTCAGTTTTCAGCAAGCTATCCTTAAAATTAGACAGTCCATGTGGAGGC
This sequence comes from Heteromyza rotundicornis, assembly GCA_951394025.1. Lineage (NCBI taxonomy): Eukaryota > Metazoa > Arthropoda > Insecta > Diptera > Heleomyzidae > Heteromyza > Heteromyza rotundicornis. The sequence goes on from OX596010.1 coordinate 24,663,142, forward strand.
TGGTGTAATTTTGAAGCGAAATTAGGTGGCTTTCCAATGGGAGTAAGTAAAGTAGACATTTTGCCAAAAAGGGAGTCAATCAATGAAGGAATTTGTACATCTTTTTCAGCGAGGTCTTCTTCGGAATAGTGATGATCTCTCAATTCCATATAATCGCCGTTATCGTAATTAGTGAAAATGAACTCTTCGTCCGATTCATCTTCAGCGGAATCTTCGGGAGAATCCTCATCGAAAGCATATTCATTGGGAAAGTAGCGTTCATCGTCATTTTCTACTGCTTCAATTGCATATGGTTCACTGTGATCGGAATTCCTACTCGCCATTGAGTCCTTCTTGTCAAAGTCAAAGTTTCTCTTTAGAGCCGAGCCTTTGCGATATTGTCCCTGTGCTGCATCGGTGGTGAGGTGTCCGTCATTTAATTCCGCTAATAAATTTGGAGTTTGCGTTTCACTGTATTTTGGCAAATTTTCAAACAATTTCTCGATAGTGTTTTTCTCTATAAACTCGCCAGAGTTATTGCTCAGTACTTCAATCATTTCCTGTAAATCGGATGTGGCCTGAGCAGCGTCCGTCTTCGTGTCGCTGATGTCTCCTTCGAAATCGGACTCAAGTATTTCGTCAACGCTGCTTGTTGTGTCAGGAACCAAGTAGAATTCAGTGGTCTCTAGATAATTGCCTGAACTTTCAACGAAATCATTTTGAGATTGGAGGGAAAAGTCAGCACGGTTATGCGTTGATTCCTCATAAAGTTGGTCCATTTTGATCTGGATAACTGGAAGGAACTTTTTGCATTAAATCGTACACAAAAAAAATGAGAAATTCACTTACGCTTTTCCGTGCTGTGACGATCATCTTGAAGTTGAGTTTGCCCAATATCGTCGTCGTCTTTCCTCTCCACGAAGAAACACTGAAATTCGCTCAAATAATATTCAAATTCGATTTGGTAATTTAAATTTTTTCTTACCGAAAAACATAATACGAAGCACACGAAAATTGCAATTCCCAACTTAATGCAAACGTTGTTCTGGTGCTTTCGAATGTACGCCAATATTTTGGATATCTCGTTCGTGGTCATTGCAAATGTATGTTTACCCCAAGACCAGTAAAACGTGAATGATGACGACGTTCTTGTAAATCATTATGCCAAAAGTAAATTTTAAGCCAAGAAAAATGCACAACTCATAGGAATAGGAAGTCCGCAGCCACCTGGCTCAAACAGCATATTCAGCAGTTTTCTTTTAACTCATATTTCAAGGTCGGAAGCAAGCGAAAGAATACTGCTGACATAATTATTAAATAAACAAAGACGCCATACATAAATGAAATGGACAAGCGGAAAAAGATTTTTTTCAATTTTTTTTTTCTCAATGAACTGACTACTTATTGTGGAGTTGAGTACCATATTTCTGCTTAACCTTCCTCGCCTAAGAATGGGTGCAATTTCATTCTCTTTAAATTAAAAATCTCATTTCCAGCAAGACAATTTGGCGGAAGCCCCCATGGGAAATATACGGGGATGACAGATTTCGCACGGTGTTCAATATAGAGTGGGATTCTTTTTTTCGAAATTCTCACAAAAAAAAACAAACCCCATTTTTGAGAATTTTTTAAATTTTTTGTATACATTTTTAGTTATGACTTCTGTGGGTCGATTTGCGTTCTGTGAAGCGGTGAAGTAACACGGCTTTCAACTTTGACCTTCGAAGAGGTGGTCGTTAAAACTTTTTTCTAATACTACTTTTTTTAATCAGATTAGGCGCTTATAAAGAAAAAAAAAGTCTGTCAAATTATACGAATAAAATGAGAAACAGAAGATATCAAGGTTTGAATGGAGTTGGAAAAAGTACATTTTAAAATTTTTCCATAAGATCAAAAAATATAAAAATAATTTTTAATTTTCAGAAATCTAATTTTTGCAACTCACTCAAAGGCTTATATTTTTAGTTTTAACATTTTTTTTATTCAGTGGTTCGTTTAGTGGTATGTTCTTTAAGATAAAATTTTAAAGTTTATGCTGTATGTTTTGCAGCAAAGCAAAAGAAAATTAAGCGGATTTCATTGTATAGAAAATAGTACTTTATTTTGTATTCAATAATTTTAAGTCATTATTCTTTATTCTGCATTTTCTTTATGCTATCTTCGGCTTTGCCCAGGAAGTCCTTTCCTGAAGCTTTAAGTTGTTCGCTAAATTCTTCAAAGTTCTTGGTGAGTTTCTGAAAAAAAATATTATTTGAATTAAAGTATTTCTATTGTTATTTAGTAAGTGCACATATTTGGAAAACTTACATCCATTTGCTCCTTTGAGAATGTTTTCTGTATAAAGTCTTGGATCTGTGTGGCGACATTTTCCGCTGCCTTCATTGGTTCCTCATCGGCAGCAACAAACTATAAATAACATCAATTTACGTAAGTATATTTTAATTGTATTTTCCAAATTTAATTACTTGAATTGCCAGGAAAGCGCAAATGAAAATAATTGCCAGTTTAGCCATTATAATTTTATTTTAAATATGTTTTGTAGGTGCCACTCGTTCTAAGTTCAACAAACAACTGGTTTGCTATTTCTCTTATGGTACGATTACAGCTCCAAGTCGGACTTTTTCCTTATCAAATTATGTTGAAGTATGTATTCTTAAAACAAGCAACGGCCTGCCTGTTAGGAATATCAGTTCCTTTCATTCGATGAATGGCCTTGTCTCATTTTATAATTGCTTCTGTGAAAATGTTCCACCGGTCACAGTTCATGTGGTCTTATCAGTTGAATAAAGGCACCAACAGTCCAAATAAATATTTGTATGCGTATTTATGTTTGTATGTAAATCCAGCGGAAGCGAAACTCACTCTGGCAATTCAAATTCCCAAAATAAATATCATACGGTGTTTAGTTAGATAGTTCAATATTATTTGATAAGATTTATTATTTTTATATATTTTTATATTTTTAATGGCAATGAAGTCTCGATGATTGGATGTTAAAGCCAATTAGTATAAGGGAGGGCAGTGACGTAGGCAGAATATTTCTTGAATATTTTTGCATATGGTATATTGAGAGAAAAGCAAACATTTATGCAGCAACTGTTCCACTGCTCCACGACAAGGAACTAGTTTTCTGCAACTTCATATTTTGAATAGAAAAATTATGTTAACAAATTAAAGAGAATAAACATTATACAGCAAAAACCATTAATATTTGGCAATTTAATAAACTAAACTAAGAATGGGAATGGGATCAATTGGGGGATATATTCCCATTATCCCCCCTCTCCTTCCCGAACCTACGCCACTGATGGAAGAAGTACTAAAATTTGCTTCTAATAGAATTTAATTATTGAAAATTAGCTATGATTTTGTTAGATATAATAAATAAATTGAATGCATTTCCCCAGCATTTAAACCATTCTTTAACTAAAATTATTTTTCATTCGTATAAAAATGTAATACGTTAGAAACACCGGCCTAACCCTAAATAAAGTTTGAGTCCAATGCTCCAGTACATTTACTGCTTCGATATAAATTAAATTGTTTTTTTGTCTGTTTTTTGCATTTGTTCCAGAACAATTTGCTGTCATGTAAATAAAATTTGCAATCAACCTAATTGAACTATTTAATTGCATTTATTTATATCAAATACAGTCACCGTTCTTCCCATTACAACTGAATAATTACAAAATGTATGTATATTGTTTAATATTTAAAATATTGTAGAACCATATTCAAAAGTATATTCCAGGGCCACGAACCTTATTAGATTGTATGCTAAAAATGGACATGCAAAATCCACTTTGAGCTTAGCTTGTATTCGAATTTTTAGTAAGTATCAAAAGTAATAAATACGAAGTGTTGAAAAGGAGAGTGGACCATCCGACAAATTTCAATTTTGTGATTATACTTATACTACCAAAATACTTTTACCGAGATTATATTTTTCTAAAAAATGAATGCTCAGCTATTTTTGGAAAATTTTAATTAACTAAATAGGAAATATTCGTTATCGATTTTAACAAATTTTCTCATAGAAGTTCGAAAAGTTGTGAATCGTCACAAATTCGTCTCCGTTGAAAAAAAACGTATTTTTCTTAAATTGGATAGACGCTTTTACTTAAGTAACAATTATTACCGAAATAAATTTCTATCAATTTTGAAATTTTGCAGTTCGATCACTTTGCCTTTCCACGCCTCATATGTTATCTACGAAAAATATTCACAAACATGTTCTGAATTTGAAAGTCTTGAAGTAGTGATAAACCGAATCCGAGCACTAGATTCGAGTTGCTTGTACACGTGGCTTGAACGAATTCCTTTTGCTTTTTAAATGTTATCAATTATGCTTAAGTACATACATTCTCGGCACTTATTGGCACAAGTATTCCCAATTAGAACAAATACAAATATGATCCCAAATGAATACACTATCAAGTATAGACAATGCACATTGAACACGTTGTTCGTATGTAAATGCTGTTTGCGTAGTACAATCTTAATTTCTTGAGTAGCACTTTCCATTATCGGATGATCTTTAAACCTATGACATCTACAAATGTATAAATTCAAGAAAATGCCTTTCCACGATCAGTTGTGCATTAGCTTTCTTCGAATACAGTTTCTTCTGAATTGTTAAACTCTTAAACCAGGATGTCTGCTAAATTGTTTGTCTTCGTTGGCTGCTTGGCCATTCTTTCGGTAAAGTCCTTTGGCCTTTCAAGTAGTGTAATTTAAATTAATTTCAATTTAAATTTATAGCTCGCCTCCGCTGGTGTGGTGCGTCGCGATGCCCCAAACCCTGATCAGACTTTTGCCGATTTCTGGGAGACAGCCGGCAAAAATCTGAAGGAAGTGGAAAACGCTCTACTGAAGGCCTTTGGCGTGGAAAATACCGCGCAACTCGAGACTAAGGCTAAGGAACAAGGAAAGGAATATGCTCAACAATTGGATGTCTGGGCCAAGAAAATCATTCACGATGTAAGTGTTAAAGAAATCGTTGTCCAATCAAAGTGTAGTGATTGAACATTTCGCTGTTGTAAATTTGTGAGTTGTAAATAATTCGGACATTTTATAGACTGAGGAGTTGAAGGATATCCCTGCCATCAAGAGCATTCGCGAGTCTGTCGATCAGGTCATTGATAACATTAAGACTAAGCACCCCGAAACCGTGGCCGACTTGAAAAGTTTCACTGATAAGACCAGCAAGAACACCGAAGAGATTTTCAACAAACTGAAGGCAGTGTCCGAGTCAGAGGATGCTAAGAACGTGAAGGAACTTTCCGGAAAGCTTTTGGATTCAGCAGCCACAACTTTCCAGAACATTGCTAAGCAAATTGGAGAGAATATCAAAGCCTAATTAAAATAAATAAAGTAATTTATTTTACGTAATTCAAGAGTCTTTATTTCTGCAACCAATTCCAATTTAGGCACATCATAATTCATACATTCATTTAACCACAACTATAAGATGAAAATGTTTCGTACTTAATATTTAAACCGAATCATCTTTATGCAGTTCAACGGCATACGGACTGTTCCAGTCCCTCTCGAATACACTCAGCAGTTCAGTTCTAACAGTGGTTCTTGCATTATCAGCATTGGTTGCCGCAATGTCGCGTATTACTAAACCAATTCCCGCAGTGTCGGTGAAATAGTCACCCGACCAATTGGAGGTCCCGATATATGCAGTATTGTCCGTGACCATGTACTTATTGTGATTTACCCGGCCGAATGGTATTTTCTTTTGATCCTCACTCGAAGGAACAATGAAACGCCGCTAAAGAGTGGGTTTTAAAATATAGAACATTTTAGATCCTTTTTTGAAACTTACAATTTGAATGTCCACTCCTTTAAGAGATTCTGATAAACTGCTCAATGAGCGCAGAAAATAGTCTTCGGATGGACGAGAATGTGGCCACCATGAAATAAGCATTTTAATTGCTACGCCATTATTAATAGCTGCCGCTCTTAAAGCATCATCGATGTATGGCCAGAATCTGGAAATTATTTTATTTGAATGTTTAAGTGAGGAATATATAAAAAAAGTGAGGTTAAGTGCAGGTATTGAAAGCAAAGAAGTTTATTTAGAGTTCAATTACCTGGTTTTTTTGGTGTAAATTAATAGTGGAAAATAGTCCATGACAGCAATATTCACAAATGATTTAGCTGAAGAGATTGTATTCAGTATGGCATCTAAATCGTTTTGACGCCCATTTGCTGAAAGCGGCGGTGGCGAATTCTTTGAAATGTAATGAAATCATATAATTTTTTTTTAAATCAATTACTTTCCAAACGTCTGTTAATCTACATTTAAGAATACTTACCGAAAATATTGCAGACATTTTATAATCGTTGTTGAAATTCACAATCATCGGGTTTTGCCAATTATATCTTGTGGAATACTCATTTGGCCATTGATTTGGTATGGTGGATGTGTTAGTGCCGAGGTACCAATAAGTGTTAAAAATTTTAACAAGATCGTCTACTAAACCAGAACAATTTTGTGCCAATACACCCAATTCTTTAACCTAAATAAAAAAATATTTTCAACACAAAAACTAAAAAATTGACTCTATAAGTACTTGTGTCAGCGATCTCCAATCCATATTCGCACTACCCAAATAAAAATGTTTATTGTCGACAATCCATAATTTCGTGTGCAATACTCCGCCACCCAAAAGTCTTGGAAAATCGACGGAACGAACTTTAGCCGCTCCATATTTCACAAACGTCCGAGTGTTTATATTCGGGTTATTCGCTGTGGCAATACTTTGAGCAATTTTAATTTTCAATCTCTGGTCATTGCCATTGGAGAGGATTCGTTGAAATATGTCTTCACCCGGTGCAGCTGTCGAGTGATTGACTACATCCGAACCGCGCAGAGTCCAATAGAATGAACCAATATTTACGGAATCGTCGGCTATATCGAGTAGAGTTTTCCACGCATCATATGTTGACATGAATGTGGGGCTATTTTGGGAAAAATTCAGACCATCGGGTATGCTTTCAACAAGCTGAATACTGGAAAATGTAGAGTTTTATAAAGGAATCAGATATGATAGGGTTCGCTGTGTTTGTTTGATTGAAATTTAGTTTTCCTTCTATGTCTTACTTGCAGTTGTTAATCTCAAACTTAAGGCGATCATATTTGTTTTCAGTGTATTTAATTTCAGCTTCTGCAGCACCATTTTCTTCATGCATACTTAGTGGCCAAAAAAAAATTATGAAAATCAATCCTAAGGCGACGGTAAGTGGAATAATGGACGGCCCACACAACGAACAGATTTTCCATCTCGAACTTTAAAAGAAAGAATCAATGAAGATTTCAAGAAATATTTGTTTTTAACAATCACTTACCCTTTCAACTGATTTGGTTCGTTATTTCCAATATTTGCGGAGTGCACACAATCCTTGTGCAAAATTTGATACGCTGTTGTGGAGGGCTTAAAAACAAGAATTGCAAGAACATGTTTTTCAATATCTAATTTAATTTATATAATAAAATGTCTTACCGCATGATTGGTTCTTTTAATTTCAGGAGATTTTTTCATCAATTGCATGGTAAAGGAAGCTGAAAATGTAAACAAAATTATATAAATTAAGGCAACCTCTCCCAGTTGTTGAAAGCCGACCGACTTACGTTTAACAACTGAACTATTTTGTACAATACTTTTACTTTGTGGCTTTCTATAAGAATACACACAAAAAAATTTAAACTGAAATCAAACCAAATTTTTATAAAACTCCGAACTGCGGGAATAAATTGAATGCATTATTTGAAATGTGTATAAATGGAGATGGACTGAAGGTCATGGCTGAAACTTTTGTTGGAAACGACTTTACCATCTTAATTTCTCTGTGTATAAAAACTTGGTGTATTAAATATGCATGAATACACCATGTAAACATTTCAATCGATTATGAGCATATGTTGAAATATGTTGTTTGATGAGACCAAACGGTCATACTTTGAAAGGCATTTAGTTCACAATAATACATACTAGCGAAATCCTCCTCAAAAATACTTAAAATTTTCCATTAGTCTATTACATCCCATTCTCATATAAAAGAAAGATATTTAAGGTTTTTTTTAATTGTAAATATAAATTAATTTATTAATAAAATCAATCAAGTGTTTTGGTATATTTGAACTGTGCAATTTTTGATACAAATCAATGCGACAAGCAGACTTAACTTCCAAGGCAGTATATATTAGAAAAAATACATCAGATACTATATAATTTCGATACGCTGCATTTTTGGAATAAAATTCGTTATCTGTTTCGCTTGAAGTGAGACTACTCAAGTACTTAATGAAAAAACTGATTAAACTCTCAGCAAATATGGAATTCCGCAAACATCGCCAATACAACTGGAGTCCTTCGCACGAGCTTGAAGCCGCATGAAACATAGACCGAATGAAGTGATCGCTTATGGTGCAATTTGTCAATTTATTGCATAGCTTCTGTTCCAAAATAATACATTTGTGGAAATACATACTGGTTGGCGGTTCCAGAAATACATAAGCAATTGCATTAAAGGGCAGATAGTCCAGCATACGATCGACAGCATTGTCAATTTTCGCAGATGGCAATTGGAAAATTCGTTGCATAACAAAAGTCATTTTCTCTCGATTCTTTGATGGATTTTCTTCTGCACTTGAAATGAGTTTATGAATATTTTCAATTGAAATGGAATTTGGCAGGCTTTTCAAAATGTTATCCAAAACACAGAAATGCCCGGATCCGTTATTTGTTTTCGTGATACTTGCGGATACATAGGACAGACAATCGATATGCTTGAAATTTTGCAGAGACACCGCAATGAAGGATTCAGAAAAAGGATATTGCTCGACAAGAGCCTTTCGCAAATCGTCACCGAATAGTGTAAAGCATTCGTTAATGAACAAAGCAGCGGCCATCAGGATTTCGATTTCTTTGTGTGCAAGTTGGATTCGTGAGTTTATTGTCAGCCAGTCCAGTATTTTAGAGCAAGCGGGAACAACATGTTCCACCTTCGTATTGGAACTGATCGATAGAGATCGTATGAAGGTGTCCATTATATTCTAAAAGAAAAAAAATTGGATATACTGCTTGCAAAAATTTAATAAAGAGAGAATCTCTTCGCCTAAAAATTTACTTTATGCTAAGTCAAAGACTGCATCCCAAAATATCCCAAATCAATTATCATAAAAGTTTTTCTCGTAAACAAATGGAAAAATGAGAGGCGCAAGTTTTTTATTAAAAAATCCGCTAATGTTATGAATTTAATAAACCAATGGAAATACAAAGTATTTAATATAATGAAAATTAAAGAATAAATTACCTGTTGCTTTAAAAATAAAAAGTAATTTTAAAAATTGCAGAAAAATAGCCAAATTGCACCACCAAACTACTTGCTGGCAGTATTGCCAATCTTTGATAAAATCGCCTAAATTTGGATGTTTTGTTGTGTGAAATCGATAACTTTTAGAATGTAGACATTACGGCAGAAAAAATGTTGATCAATTCCAGTCTTTTTGTTTTCGTTTGTGTACAAAATTTAAATTATTTTATTTATTAATTAAATATATAATTTTTTTAAACTTAATATGAAAAATAGAATGAATAATTAAAAAACAAATGCGTGCCTTGAAGTTTCGAATTTACTACAACTTTTTCCGAACGCAATTTCGCATCTTGCAGCGTTCGCAAAGTAGTGTAATTGGCGATCGATAACTATCGGAAGTTTTGACATCTCTGGGCACGACGCAGTGATCTAGTATGAAATAAAATAATAATTTTTAATTCAGCACGAAGAGTTATTTTATTCGCAATGTAAATACAAATTTTCGTTTTTTTTAACAGTTTTAAAATATTTGTGTACGCGTATTGATAAAGTAATTCAACTTAATGCATGATCTCGTCTTCGATCGCACAGACAAAGAAAACGCCAGTGATAGATCGTGAATCGTGAATGTGAAACAAAATCAAAATGGATGTGGAGATACCTGTTTTGGCTGGTTACCTCAATGTTCCAACGCAATCGGGCTTTTCGCTAAATCGAATCTCAAAAAAGGTACGTTTTCAGAATGGACTTGAATATAATTCAGGATAAATTGGGCTGTGGACATTGGACATATCTAGACATTGGAACGTCCGGAAAGTGTTTAAAAGCGATTACTTCAATTTGGACCGAACTTAAAATCCGCAGGGATGATCCTTCATTGTATTTATTGGTTCAATTCGTACTCATATCACTTCATCGCACATCGTTGGCCATGTGTCCCCATTCACAACCGCAATCAATCCTTTTTGCTCAAATTATGACTAAATTTATGTTCGTACTATCATTACAGAAACCGTGCCATAGGTACTGCCTGCTGTTCAAGTCCAGCCGCCATGGCATAGAACGTCTGGAAATTTGTGAATCTAAAGAGGATAAAAATCCCAAAATAATTACACTAGAAAACTGTGTGAAAATCACGCAAGAACCATCGCCAGCCAATTTAATACAGATCGTAAAGAAAACCGGAACTCTAACGCTCAACACTCTTACCGACGAGGACCTGAAGGAGTGGATCAATGCACTGCAAACGGTTGCCTTCCGCGACAAGAGCGGTGCACATGGTTCGTCGCACGCCGCCATCGAAGAGGACAACGATCTGTACTGTAGTTCGTTCGGCGATGGGCTATTCATAATCACACTCATTCCATCCGAGACCTCGATCCGCTGCAGCATTGAGCCCAAGGCCTATATGTTGCACCTGACCGCAACGGAACTGCAACTGAAGTCGGCCGAGGATCTTAATATCGTAATTGCAAAATGGCCATATCGATTCATCCGCAAGTACGGCTATCGCGACGGCAAGTTCACGTTCGAAGCTGGCCGAAAGTGTTCAACCGGCGAAGGGGTCTTCACTCTGGATCACTCGAATCCGCAAGAGGTGTTTCGGTGCATGTCGGCCAAGATGAAATCGATGAAAAAGTTGATTAGCGGCGATAGCCTAAGCAGCATCGAGTGCGGCGAGAACCAACTCAGTGTGGCCGCTTCGATGGAGGCCGGCTCACGCAGCCCACTGCCACCTTCACCGTCCAATCAGCATTCGGCTGATTTTGAGATAAACTCGTCCCAGAGCTGCATCACATTGCGGGGATTTCTCTCGTCCAGTGATTCGTTGAACAATTTCTCAGTGAACTCGAATGCGAACAACGCCACGGCGCCAGTGAAAAACATTCCAAATAAACCACCGCGGAAACTGCCATTACCACTTGATAAGCTGCCTCCAGCTCCGACTCTGCCATCACCGGGCCACTCAAATCCGCCATCGGCATTGGAACTTAAGTCTAGTACCCAGTTAAATTGTGATAAGTTTAAAAAGTTTCAGAATTATGAACCCGTCTCGATAACGACGTCCAACGATCCCAACAAAACGGGCGGCTCGACTGTAATCCTTAAGCCCTCATCGCCCGACCCGTTTCGCAAGGCCAACAGCAACAATAGCAACACCCCTCCCGATCTGCCCGTACGCAACGAAAGCACCAAAACGGCAGATCGCGACTACGAGAGCATAGAGACCATCACGGATGCCTGGAAGACGCTCGGCGTAGGCGAAGTCAAGCACACCGAACGAATAGTGCCGACCAACGCCAATGACGACGACCTCATCGATTTTGTGTGGCAACGATCGCTGTCCCAGCGCGATAAGGGTCCTTTGAAGGAATCACTGCCCCAGATAAAGACACCGAAAATTATCGACATTGACATTGGCGAGGGAAGCAGCAGCAGCATCAGTTCCGTTTGCACTGATACCACTTATGACCGCCTCGATTTCCTTTCACCGAACAATAAGAATTCCAGCGGCTACAAGACCATCGTCACCGTCTCATCGCCCACAAATCGTCTACGTTGTAGCCCGCCACCGCCCAATGACTACGAACTGATTGCTAGTCCGGATATCCAGCCCTGCCGCAAGGCCGACGACAGTCACCTGGGCTACGGAATACTGCGAAAATCGACGACCGGCTCGGCCAAAACTTCTCAAACCCAAACCAGTAACAACAATACAACGACATCTCTCTCAGAACCAACGCCAGTGGGGAGTGGACCAAAGACCACTACAGCATCATCGAAAGCCAACGAATCAACAGCATTGGACCACCGCAGTTACAACGGGCTCAACTACACGGTCGTTAGCAAACCCAAAAGAGTTTAAGCAACAAAAATAAAAGAGAAACACTAAAATTAGCATTGAAATTTGTTACGTTCATAATCTGTGATTGTATTGTTTACATTTGGTTAACATTCTTTATTCGGCCAACAAAAATGCCATAATTTTGATTTATCAAAAATAAAACTAAAATTTATTAAAGTACTTGACTCTATTTGGTTTATATTAATTTGGAGAGGCAATTTTATTTAGAAAAATATTAACCGTTAGGCGAATAACTTACAATATTATTTAACAATGTTTGACCCTAGTTTGTCTCTTTTGGCAAAAACTCTGTACTATCGCTTAGTGAAACCTTTCTGACACTTTCGCCCTTCTCTGCGAGTATTTCTTCAATGTTGCGTTTTCCATTAAGGTCTGTGAACCAATTCAAATTGTCCGCGATCAAATGATTGTTAGAGCATCCATCGCATCGCACAATTACCACACCACGTTGATAGGCTACCTTGGAAATGGTTTTCATATTTCGTGCCTGGCAAACTTTGCACGTGTAAATAAGCTGCAATTTAGTGTCGATTGTGGCCAGGGGCACAGAGTTTCTGACCACATCCGCTTCTTTAGCATCCTTATTCTTTAACGGTTCACTTGGAACATCCTTTATCGTTGTGCTACAGTGGCGTATTCTCGGATTCGTGTACACGAAATTTGTTGTGCGCGGAAACTGCAGTCTGTGAAGTTGTGATAATTCGGCATTGGCCAGCAGGTGGGATTTAAACAAGTTCAGAATAGCACTTCTTCTAGTGCTAAATAATTGCCGCACTGCTGCCATTCTTGTTTAAAATGTTTATTTACTATATTTTATTAAATTTTTTTTGCAGATTGGTCAAGAAACAGCTGATGCAACTAACACAAGGTATTTCACATAATAACCACCAACAAAATACGAGTATTCGGATTTTTTAATAGAAAGAAAGTCGAAAAACAGTGGTCTAATTGGTGATTAAGGTCAACAATATAATGGTTTTCGTATTTAAAATCAATTAAATTGTCCATAATTTATATTTTAAAGAAATTCTTTTGTGAATATGTAATTCAAAAATAGTAAATATCTACTCAGTTACCAATTTTCCATTTCAGCGTCTCTAACAGCATTCACCCGATAATCGAGATAATAGATACAATGTACAATAGATAGCGCCTTCCGAGGATTTTCCGTTATTCTCATGAAGCATTTGAGGATGAATTTGTATTGTTAAATCTGTTTTTAGTTTGGCTACTAATAAGAGTGTTCTAAGCTTTACAGAAAAATATAATTTTTAAGTTAAAAAACCCGAAATAAATACTGTTATTGGCTGCGCTTCATTGAGTGACGTCACGGCACAATGACGATATTGAAAATTCTCTTGAAGACGTCATCTATGATATAAATTTTTTAACTCGATCGGAAATATTGCATAAAAAAGCCTCCACTAAATAAATTTTATCCATCACTATTTGGTAGTCGTAGTATTCCGGTATATAATCTGGGTCTCAATAAGAAAATAAGTTTAATTTGCAAAAACACCATTGAAAATAGCAGTTACCCTCCAGTCTCTTACACCAAGAACTATCAATTATGATATCTTCCGAGGAATCATTGACGCAGGCTCTCACGAGGCACATAATACCCAATCAAGAGTACCTTCTACAGGGCTCTATATTGGATTCGGCAGTGGAGCATCTAATGCACAGGTAAGCTCAGTAGATTTTCTAATTCATACTTACTGCAAATCGACATCATTTCAGACTCAAGGGCTTGTGTGATAATGTCGACACTGCGCCGGAGAGCTTCCACGATTTGGAAGTGTGTCTTAGCCTGCGCCAGTCCAATCAGCAGGCTCCATTAAATCTGCGCGTTCGACGTGCATTGAACCGCGACGTGCCATTTCAACTGCGCTACATTGGACAGCCTGAATTAGATCGAACGCGCCCCACACTCGTCCGTTCCAGCATTGATGTTGGTTGCACCTCTACGGTCCTGGAGTTCCTCACAGAGCTGGGTTGCCGGTTGGACTTTGAGTACGTTAGTCGAGGTTGGTATTGGGTGCTATTATTTCATGCTTAGCAGCGATCAATTGTATTTTTCCGGTAGGTTACATGTTCCGCAAGGGCCGCATGAAGATCACCGTCTCCAAAATAATAAAGATTGTTCCCGGTAAACAGCAGGACATGGGCAATGAAGCTATATCCCAGAGTTTTCTTGTCGAGTTGTCTGTGCTTGCTCCGAACGGCCAAGATGCAATCGCTGATGAAATGCGCGTTTTTGCTGAGCAGCTGAAACCATTGGTGCAATTGGAAAAAATCGACTACAAGCGATTGGGAACAATACCATAAACGCATACATGGCATCAGTGTATTTTAGTTTTAGTATAACAAATATAATTTAAATGATAAAATTACAAACACACCTCTAATTTATTTCAAGTAATCTTTCAATATCCCAATAGATTGTGTGGTCAGCACCTCATCAGTAAATAACAGTATGCGGCAAAAATTCATTTTGTGTTTTTAGTTAAAACTTGGGGTGGCTGCAACAATGTGGATTCAGTCCATGTTTAGTGTTTAACTAAAAATTAAAAAATATTTTCTAAAGATTTTTTAAAATTTTACCCGTTTACATCTGCTAAGACTTCCAAAAAAATTTCTCTGAAAAAATATTTTTTGGAAAGATCGATAAAATTATGTAGGTAAATGTATGCCCTTTTTTTGCAGTGTTAAATTTTTTTTACACTCTGGAAGCTGAGAATCTATATTAGACTTTACAACATTTTATTTAAAATACGTTTTTTAAAATCGATTTAAAGGTAAAAATCGACTATTTTTAATAGAATTTTGTGGCTTGTTTTAATTTGTTATTTTTGCGCTAGTAAAATAGTATTAAAAAATGTTTGTTTTTAAATGGAATGACGACCCTATGGCGTTTTGGAAATTTTGGAAAAAAAAGACGTTTTTGCAACGGCTTCTTTTGGCTCAATCAATAATTTACAAACAAATTTTATATTTTATTTTTTCTATAAAAAAAATATTTATTTTATTTTAATAAAATGGAAGGAATATGTTAAATTTTCCAAAAAAAAAAATGGAATATTTTGGTTAAAAATAGCATCTTCAGGAGTAGTTGATCATTTGGAAAGCCAAAATGTTTACCTACAAAATGGCATAATTGTGACGAAAAAATAACTTGATGCCAGTGAAAGTTTGTAGTCTGATGACAAAGTCGACCAAGAATATTGTTCATCGATGAAATGAAATTAAATGGTATCATTGGAAAGGGGTAATCAATATCTTTTGATAAAATTTAACCTAAAATAACTTACACAATTCCCGCAATTAAACAGTATTGAACAAAATAAATAAAACTATTTGCATTTGAAAAATCGCCAAACAGGTTGCTCTTTATCACTTGATATTCGTTGGATGCATATGCTTTTTTTCTTTGCAATGGTATAAGCCAGCGTGGGTCAAGCTTTGTCGGTAAGCTCTCGTTTGCAATACAAAACCAATAAAGACATAGACTGGAGATTTGTCAATGGCAAGGCTTGCATCACGCTGGTATAAAGCCACTTGTTGGGATTCGAATTATTAAGTAAATGATATGGAAGAGTGTTTTAAAGAATGCAGTACTCTTTTTAGGCCCTCCCCTTTTTTTCTTTCTTTTTCCCGAAAGTACTATTAGTACACTTAGTATACTGGGTCTTTATCATATCAACAGATGAAAATTTGTACTATTCTTCAGAACAAAAAAAAAAAGAAGGGGCTTTCCCTCAATTTTATTTACATCGAATTTAATATGTAGTACGTATTTCTGTGATGTTCTTTACCTATTACCAAAATCTGAAGTACCTACCTCAATATCCACCAAGAAAATAGTACTGTTTTTTTTCTTTCCCAAAGCCTTGAATAATATTTTCGTAGGAAATATGGCGCTATCCCAAAAAAAAACCTAGCAAAACAACGCCGATTTCATTTCAATAATTCTGAAAAATCGTTAACTGTATTAACATATTAATATATATAGCCTATCTGGCCAATCCTTTTGTCAATAAATCGTAGCTTTTGGTCATTATAAAACAATGTGAGATACCAGAATTTTTATCAAAGTTCAGGACGCAGAAGTCGAGCTTATAAATCAAATTTACACCAACTAAAATCAGAGTTTATATGCTCATGATTTGTTTCACTATTTATCTTTTGTCTTTGTAATGCTGTAGTTCATCGCCAATTCCGGGAGAATTTTCTGTTGACCTTAGTTGAAACATGTGAACGATTCCGATTCTCGTAATAGGGAAAGTGCGAAAAAAAAACCCCGCGTGGAATATTATGCACGCGAGCTGTGAATATGTTAAAGTCCTTCTTCAATAAGGAATCTTTATATATACCGTACTTTGTCAATTGGTTGAAGTTCTGCCCAGTCGATAGAGGAACTCTAATGCTTCTGCTACTCAAGCACCAACTATCGAGCCCGATAAACCAACTAAAGGCAATTGTTGGTCCTTAGCTTTAGACTCCTCTTCTGTAGTCTGTTTTTTTTTATTTAAATTGAATATACTGTTAAGATCGAGTAAATCGTCTACAATTTTGTCCCAAATACAAGCAACTTACTCTTCATAGTAATATTGTGGACCGCTAATTTTTGTATACTTTACACTTCCTTTGCTTCGGACTATAGAGGGACTATAGGAAACAATGTACTAAGTTTGTAGTCAGAAAAGATCACAGCCACTATGAAAGACAAACTCGTTGAGTGTATTTTGTTTTTCAATTAAAATAAGCAATTTTTATTTTACTGTTTTCATATATAAAAATACTGTTTATACAATTTATATTCTCATATATTTAATTTTAAAAAAATACATAAATATCTTTCAGTTTTTAACAATTCAAACGTTCAATTTATTTCTCATATCACATGATGAATTTCAAATAAAAATTTCCCAAAGCAATTTAATATAATGAAATGTTTGTTATAAATATAATTTGTTATTTCTGTTTTATTTAAAGCTATTAATTTTGTCAACCAGTGTCCATTAATTGCAAATGTTTTTTGTTTCAATTTTTTCATATTCTTTTGAAGAACTGTATAATTTTTGATTGTGGCGATATTTGTGTTTTTATATATATATGTAAGTAAGTGTAAACAATTATTTATTGTAAACGCGTAACTTTATAATTAATTACATCTATGATTGTTTGTTGCCAATAACTAGCTTAATGCTGCACTAGAACAAAAACGCAAACTCGAAAAGAAACTATTTCGTAAACTAAACGTGAAATTCGACTGAAATGGTAAACATTCCGTTCGCGCCTGGTTAAAATTTGATATGTTTATATGTAAATATGCTAAACTGTTAAATGAGCTTAACACGATAGGTTAGAATTGTAACTTAAATTAAATGAATATATATGCATGCATGTGTGTATGTATGTATGTATGTATGTATAAAGTACAAACTATTTTTGTCATATTATAATTTACAATAAAAAAAAAACAACGTTTATGTGAATTTACAATTATTGCAATATTTTTAGCATATAAATGGAAGCGTCATTAGCTGCCGGTGGGGTTGAATTCATATTCGTAGACGTATCTTGGTCCAGCCATCGTTGAACGTGATTCTGTTGCGGTTGAGTGGGCGTCATCAGGTGGTCGTGGTAGACGCGGTGCATTTGGAGGTCGAGGCTGTAGGTTCGGTTGAATGAGGACTCGTGCTCGCTGCGGCTCGACGACTCGCTGTATGTGGACGAGGAACTCTCATAGCCGGACACTGGCGATCCCTTGGGGCAGCGGAAGCTGGCAGGAGACATGGCTGGTGCGGATGGGGTGGGACTGAGGGCGCTTTGTGGACTTTGTGGTGATGACTTGTTGCCGTGAAAGTAAGGACTCCCGATCGGAAATGTATATTTCTCCACTGAGGGGGATTGAAAATTACTGTCGCAGCTGCTGTTCTGGCGACTGTCGTAGCTGTGTGGCGACATGCAGCCTGGATGGTTACTCCAAATAATTGGCTCACGCTGCTCGCTGGAGTGAAGCGACTCGGAATTATTTCTCAAACCGACCGACTTCTTATTTAGGGGTTTGTCTTCGCTGCGGTCGGCGGAGTTGTCTTCGTCATCGTCGTCGCCATCCAACAGATATGGCTTGAAGAGCTTAACGGGTTTCGAAGGTGGGGACTTTTCTTCCACTTCCACTTCGACGTCGTCTTCGCTGTTCTCGGTTTCGACTACCTCAACTTTGACAATCGATTCGGATTCCGACGAATCAGTTTTAATGTCGGCTGCATTAAACTTTGCCAACTTTTCGGGCTGTTCATCATCGTCGAGTTCGGCCAATGCATTTGCCGTTGCAATAACCTTGCGCTTTCTGAAGGTCAAATCGACAACGTCGTTGTTATTATTGACGACTCCTTTGGACAAACTTTGGTCAGTGCGCCTAGCCACATCATCAAATTTGCATGAGCTGCGCAAGTCGACGTGTATGAAGTGTTCCCGATTTTCGCGACGTGGTCCCACAGACAGATCCATGGGCGATACAGTCGAAGATGGCTGCTGCTGCTGGTGGTGCAGCATGTAGGGATACTTCGGTAGCCCCTTGTATTTGACTTCATTTGGCTCGCCACCACCATTTTCAGTGCATTTGTACACATACTCAACGCCATGCATATAGCTATTTCCTGTCAGAGTTGCACCAGTCGCTGCTAATGTTGTTGTAGTTGCCTTCGTTGTCGACGATTCACGTAACTCGTCGCTTGTGCGATTTTCTGCTCCCTCTACGTGCGCGTCCCCCTGTGTTGGCGCATTGCTGGCCGCCGTCGTCGTTGCAGACAAAACAGTCACGGGTAGACATGCTGACGGCATGAATGCTAATGGCTGCTGCTGCGACTGCTGCTGCGTCTGTGGTAGTGCGTGTGCATGTGGTGACAGGTTATGGTACTGGTAGTGGTGGTGGAGGTGCTGCGGGGGAATGTGGTGTGTTAGAATTGGCACCGACACTGGCACACTAGCAGGTGTATGAGTGTATGGCATGGGATAGAGGTGGTGGTGTTGGTGGCGTTGTGGCTGGTGATGTGGATGGAGCATAGATGGCGACAATGTCGCACCGGTACTACCACCTATGGCTGTTGGGCGTAATGGTGAGACGACTGTTTGTTGTTGTTGTGTCGACGAGTTTGTGTTGGTGTTTGTGCTCGACGACGATGTGTTGTTGGCTATGGCCATTGCGCCCGCTGCACCCGCCGCCGCTGCCACCACCGCGGCTAAGTTCGCTGCTGCTAAGACCCCTTGTGCCGAGGCGGCGGCGGCGCTTGTCGAAGCTACTCCCGCAGGCAATGATGGCACTGTTATAGAATTCAAAGCGACGCTTTGTCTGGTTGTGTCCAAGGACAGTTGCTGCTGCTGCTGATGATGGTGATGATGATGATGGAGAAGATGTTGATTATGATTATGAAGAAGTTGCTGCTGATGGTGATGATGACTGAAATGACTATTGCCGCTTGTCGCCGCCGCGATTGGCATTTGTAGCTGCTGCTGTTGATGCTGCTGTGGCTGATGCTGATGACTGATGTTATGAAATTGGTGTTTAACATTACTTTGATTGATATTGGCCACAGAAGATCTTAGACTCGATTCGCATTGCAGCCATTTCTGTATTTGGCGCCTGTGGATGTTGTACTTGCGTGCCGTGGCGCGCTGATTGCCTTTGCAGTCGTTGTCGTTGCGATACGATTCCAGGACTTGCAATTTGAACTGCGGCGTAAAGATGCGACGCGAACCCATTTTTGGACTGCTGTTGTTGTTGTTGCTGCTGGCCGCCATATTCATGTTGCTGGAGGCACTGGAGACAAGTGCCGTCGTCGTCGCAAGACTGGCGCACTCGGCAGCCGTTGGCACTTGAGAATTATGTGACTTGGAGGAGATCATTACACACTTATTTTCGAATCCAGAGTCCACCACTTCGTGTTTGATCATTGAGGATACCATGTTGGTGGTGCTGAGGTGTACACTTTTATGGCCGCTTAAGGTATCGGTATTGTTATTATTGTTGCTAATGTTATTGGCGATAGATGGGCAGTCTTTGTCACTTTTGATCATCGAACTGTGTTCACTTTCCATAATAGGCATGTGAGGACTGCGGCAAAGTTATTCTAAGTTTTGGGTTGAAGTTCGATAAAACTGAACTACTTTACATTTAGCACAAAAGTTTGTTTAAATTTTAATTTGTTGTTTTTGTTTTTTTGTTTTTGTTGTTGTTTTGTTTAAGTTTATTTTGACTACGTTGAGGCACTTGATTTCAAAATGTTTTAATTGATTTAGTTTAGTTCACATATTACTTGTAAGTAAGTAGGTATTGCTTTGTATTTGTATTTCTTTAGTTTAGCTGGAGTTCAAAGTTATTGGTTCAACCATTTCACTTCCAGTTAATAACGATAAATTGTAAAAAGCCCTAATCTGGTTTTGGGTTGATTCACACTTTTTCGCGGTTATGATGGAACTTTGAAGAGTTTCCGAGCGCTACCATTAACCGACGATCCGAACTGTATAGAATCCAAAGCACAAGTGTTCTGCGTTCTAGTTTGAAGACTCGTTCTAGGTTGTGTGAGCTAATAGCGAATGAACGAACGAACGAACACCGCAAATGTACGAGACGAATGAATAGAAGTCGCCGCCGTCGTCTTGTCTCTGAAACGTTCTAATAGTTCGTCGTCCACTTTATGTATGGATGTCTGTTTATTTGTTAGTTGGCTGGTTGGTTGGTTGGTCGGTGCCGACGGTAGAGCGCGCGGTGAGGTGAGGTACAACAAACTGATTGCGGGCAGCACGAGCACGTTCGCTCGCCTCGTTTTTTCTTTTCAAACTAAGCACTTGGTAGAAATATATCTGAACATATACTTCAGCCGCCGTTGGCAGACATTCTGGCTCTAGTGGTTGCTGTATGTGTTGGTGCGACGACGCTATATCTACAGCATTGTGTGTTGACTTAAAGGCACTCCGGCTGTGAATTGTGAGCGACGTGCTCGCCGCTCTTACTACCACCAGCATGATTCAACTGTTGCTTGTGTTCAGATACAATATGCGTGTAGGTAGAACATGCCTCTCTAAGGTACTTTGCGCTTTGCGTAACTCTGTGTTGAGTATCTGTGTGCCGCCGATGCATGTGGGTGTTAGTGTAACCGACAGACTACTTTTAACACAAAATATCTGCTGGTGTTTGCATGATCCAGTGTTGCGTTTCGAATGAAAGGGGAATAATTTTGCATTACTTTGGAGTACTTTTTGGAAGAAGAATACAGATTGGAGGGGGACTACAGAAGACGAGGACTTAAACCGGGTTTCGAGTGCTCCGGATAGGAATCAACAATATAGAGGAGTAGTTGCTTTGAAAGTAGAATCGAGAGGGTGTAATGATTATAATGTATATAGCCACTGGACAATACTTCTTCACTCTCTGGGCCCAGTTGATGAACCAAACAAGCACATGAACCACAAAGTCGGTTAGTTGGGTTTCGAAGAACTAAAGATACAAGTAAAGGGCCAAGAAAATTAATTGATCTATTATTCATCAGCATCTGAAACGATAGACTGTAATTCCTGTAATGGCTATAACCAATGAGCATTAACGCTTCGGTCTCTCACATGGAAGCCACAGGCCAACTCCATTGTATTCCGATTCATTGTCATTTCTCAGAACCTGTCGTATGTACTGTATGCTTCTCAAAAGCGGCAACACTGTTTCGATGGAAACACAACAAGTCATCATTCCTCAACCCCCTTCGCGCCCCACACTTGTTCACGCTCAACCATTAAAGAATTTCGGAATGCTTTTCAATGCACTTTTTTCGTATCGTAAATGCTGCCGATTGTGCTTCTATAATTTTGTTCTTTATTTTTTTGCTTTTGCTGGTTTTTTTGTATAGAGCACTGCGGCCCAGAGACGCACAAGGGGCTACGCAAAAGGAAATGCCGAACGACGGCGCTGTGCATTGCCAAGCAGATACATTAGCCTAAGCGATAAATGCAGGCTATGGATACAAAGAGTATCGAATGAAGTGCGCTGAGACTGTGTGTCGTCGTCGACTACAGACGACACGACTACGGCCCGACAACAACAATAACGTATAAAAAAAAATTAAAAACCAAAGCAAAGAAATAAAATTGTAAATGGCATAAAAACGGCCAACAGATTCTAAAGAAACGACGAACATAAGGCAATAAGGGAAAAATTGAACTTTTTGAAATGGAATTCTTTTTTAGGTTGTTTTTTTCCTTCCATTGGCTTTGCTCTGAAAGAAATCGAAAAATAACGTCCAACAAGCAGCATGATTCCCAACAGTAGAAATTCGACGAAGAGGAAGTTCGTTCGTTCTTGCTCCTCGTCGCCATCCCCATATACGAGTGTACATGATACACAGATTGCATATAAGAAGCATTCTTCGCTTCTTCTATGTGAGTGCGTGCGTGTGTCGAAACGACACACGATTATGTGGCGCGCGGGCAAGGTATATCATCAATTCTTTATTGCTGCGCGCCACTTTTTGTTTTTCGATGACTCGTTTCTGGGGTCTGAGCGATTGCCCTACAATCGGTGACAATTGAAACTGGCAGGCATCTTTGGAGATCTCTGGAGGTTAGTGCGCCTTCTATTCCCCATAATGAAGGGATATTAATCGGTGTACAATCTATATTTTGAAATATATGTCTCAAACACCCCTTGAATTAGTTATTATCCACTGTCCATTCAGTATCACCAGCAATTTGGGGCTCTTAGTCGATAATCAGGATTTATGTCTTTCCATTTCCGGTTCCTTTCTTCAATGCCTCCTTAGCGTATCTCGTAGAAAGGCTCTCTACGAGGAAAGCATCTCTAGGCGTTCTTCGTTTCACCCAACTATTGGATTGAAGACGCTTTAGCTGCAGAAAGCTCTCATTTGCAATGACAAACCAATGCCGGCATGGAGCTTTAGAAACTTAGACTTTGAATGTCTTAACAAACACATGCGGTACCATACTGTACCGCAGTAACCTTAAACCGACGGGACTTCTTGGCCTGAACCTATATAATGAATAGGTAAGTACTGCACGCTCGGAACCCAATTCCACTTTGACTGATCGGTAATGGGGTAGGGTGTATCGATAACGTCCAAAGGCAATCATTAATTTCTTGTTTGCGCTTCATGCGGTTATCTTTAAATGAATTTATTTATATTTCACACATACGAATCATCATCCACACGTGCATGCATGTATACAGGGGGGGGGGGGGGAAGTTGGGGACCAGCACAGCACAGCACGCCTACATACACATACGAGTACGCTATTTGTATGGTGTGTTTGCGTGGCAAACAGGTTTGATATATCCAAAATCAACGAAACGCGCCGGACATGCACTGTTGTCATGTTTCATTCAAATTGGAAGCATCGTCGACGTCGTAGTCGCTGCCGCAGCAGCAGCGGCAGCTATTTCTCCCTTCAACCAGTCACTCAGCCGCCACCCGCCCAAGATTTTCTCAACTCGCCGCGATAACTCTTGGCTTACTTTAGCCAGAAGTGCCAGTGTGAAATTCCATTACAAATACACAGACATATTTTTTTAAAAAATATATATATTTTTTTTGTTTTTGTTTTGTAGTCGGAGCAGCACTCATCCGCTTTGGATGTTTGGCTGTTGGTTTTGCCGCTACCGCCGTTGCAGTCGTCTTTCGTTTTCCATTTCGTTTTTGTTTTCTCGCTTCTTTCGTTGGGTATTGTGTATGTCTGACTGTCGTTCCAACGAAATGTGTAGGCTTCTGTGGTGTTGGTGTGTGGCGATGTTTAGTGCTGTATTGTGTGAAGTGGTCTGTTTTGTTTGGCATGTTCTGTGAACTCGACGACGACGACGACGACGACGGCTAATGAAATGTGGCAACAACGCACCGATCAGGGCAGACAGAATGTCGCCAGTTCGTGCGATTATGCCAGACACTATGTCGTCGCGCCGCCGTCGCTCGTCTCGCTGCCCTCGCTGCTCTTGCGCTGCTCTACTATGCCACTAATAATGTATTTATTATTTCATATAATATGAATATACAATACTTGAGCGGAGCACAGTCGAACCGCAGAGTACACAGTAATACATATGCCATTTGACTCGACAACTGATACACTCGTCGTTCCAACTGAAAGTATACATATGTAGCCATATAACATATTTAATAAAGAATATACACAATCACTCGGCACTGTGCACCTTACACCTTATACCTTATACCGATCCAAAAGTTGCTTTCGGTGCTGGTTGAATTCAAATGGGTGTTTTGGTTACGACTTTTGACAACTGACAACAACTACAACCATTTTTGATACGTAGGCGGTCATATTGCTGTGCTTGCTTAATCAAAATCACGGTATGGTGCAGGGGGGAGGGCGGCTGCAAACGACCACGGGTTTTTATTAAAATGTGTGCTATCTAAATCCGAACCAATGGATGTATTAAATAGAAAGTAATTCGACTTCTTGAAACTATCACTTTAAACGTTTCTTCATCTCTTCCAGGTTGTTTGTTCTGCCTTGGGGACTCAAGCCTGCGACATATCTTGTAGGGCGGTCCCCATCACAGTTTTCGCAGTTTCATTGCGTTGGAAATGCACTCTGCTTGTTCGAGCTTCGCTCAACTCGCTCACTGTTCTCGCAACGTCCGAACTCAAAAAATAGTGTTAAAGTCCAGCATATACGAACTGAGACAGAACATGAAAGCTCTACAATATTCGCATAAACCATCTGGTTTCAACCTAATCTATGCTATATCTTAAAAATTTTCGCCATGAGTTCCCTATTCTGCTTCTGTAATGGTGAGGCCACACGCGGCTTGATATATACACGTTTGCCCATATTACGCCCAACTATGGTTGGAATTGCCAGTTATCTTACGCGCATCCAATAGATGGGAAATCACGTTGTGAAAGTATGAAGCAGTTTTTAGGGGGAACTCCCAGGTCATCCACGGAATGGGAAATCACGGTTATGTTCATGAAGTGAGAGGCAAGTAAGTCTGAGAGAGGGAAACTCCAAAGTTACATGTCGGCTAAGAATCTCCTCGGGAATTCTAGAAGAGTTTCAATTGAACAGTTCACTTAGGTGAACCACTTAGGTTTTCTCAAAGTTCAGTTAGTTGATTTGATTTTTGGTTTTTCTTTTTGTTAGTATCTCACCGGATATTCAGAAAATCACCTTAGAAAAGAAGCCTGGGCAAAGTGTACATTGAGTCATTCATCAATTTACTCATGTAATATTTGGAAAATTTCGTTATGAATATTTTACGTTTAGTGTTTTTTAATGAAGAAATGTATCTAATAGATCCTTGTCAATATAAGATTTAACAGAGGAGCGAAGGAGAATAGCTTAATTTAGAATATCGGGTAGATAGTAAGACAGGGAGTCGTACTTCTGTATAACGAAAATATGCTATATCTTACACGACGATCTTTAGAACAGGGCACAACGAATTGTGAACTTAAACGCAGCGCTATTGCTCCTTTTCAGCCAGTAATAGCTTTCGGAAGCTTTTCCAATTTCTACGTAGTCCTTTATAGAATTGACAAAACCTACCTCCAAGGCGTATACTTAACCCCCAATTCAAATTGGCGCTAAGCGCTATACAAATCGAGAAAATTCTACATGAACCCTGAGTCAAATAGTTTTTGAATTGCAAATATTTTCGATGGAGTTCCTCCTGGTGTTTAAATGCCTCGAAATACCCCTGGTTACAAGTTCCCGATAGAGTAGACTCATGGGCTCCAAATTTCGTGTACTGTATCGCACGGCTTCCAGGAAAAGTTCGCCGTTTAACTGTTTACATATTGACATTTTGTAAATAGACATCAATAAAATTCCAAGATAAATGTGGCTGTCCCTTAACACCTTAACTCGCGTGTGTTGTGGATTTCCCACAGATTAAGCACACAACCATTTACAGTAGTGGACAATATAATAGGAACTCGACGATAAACATGGCTGCATTTTTACTTACGATGGAAAGGTGTACTCACAGAAAACTTTGCATGGGTGACTTTTTGATAAAACTAATAGTTATAATAATTATAAATTTTTAAATTTATACAATTTTTAAAAATTTAAATACGCTAGTAAAAAAAAAATTTAAAAAAAACCTAAAAAATTAAAAAAAAATCCGGGTAAAATTTTATAAATTTAAGAAATAATTATATCAAAAATAATTTTTGAATTGATTAAAACTTTTTTATATAAAAATGCACCTAATATTTTGTCCCTGACAATAGTTTAGTGTAAGGCTTAAAAATCATCGCGGCTATGTTGACATATTTGAATGTGAATTTAATTTTTGCACCATGCCAGGTGTAAATCCTAATCGTGGGAATAACCATTGAGAAGAGGAAACATGTTGTTAAATTTGTTCAACTTTGAGTTTGCAATTTGTTTGGATTTTATTAGGGTCATATTAGCGTAATCTCTATGAGGGTCGGCGTACTCGTAAAGAATGTGGCTTGCCTACTTCTCTATTGAAACAAAAGTTCGTCGCAATCATTTGGCTGGCTTGACTGTCAAGGGTAAAAGGCTGGCAGGTAGGCCCGTCATCTCATAGACGTGAGTGTTGTCCTTTGCTGATACCTGGTTTAAAAGGAGGCACATCGTGCATTTTAATTAATGGCAAGACAACATTTTATTTCACATTACAATTCCTGCGGTCTAGCTAAACAATAAAATACCTTTATGAAGTGCGCAATCGTGCACTTCATTTCAATAAAAAAAGACGAGGGACCAGGTACAAATTTTACTTCCGACTTTTTCGGTGGACATGTGTGGCTGATAATTATTTTGATAAGTTGATAAATGTTCTGACTATCAAAATTTCATTTTCAGTTTTTTTATCACAACTTTTGCTAAACTTAACCGATTTTGTCCATCTTTTGGTCGATTTGATCGTCACATGTTCCACTATTCAGGGGTATTCGATACTTGGCCCTGACAGAAAATATAGTATCGAATATGTTCGGACCAAACCCCAGACATAAGCGAATCTAGTAACTGTCGATTTCGGTTGATACGTGCAGATACGCTCCCTAGATTTTGTGGAATCGTTTTGTTATATACATCCTTTTTTGAATGGAGCTGAATTACTTTTGAAATTACCAAAATAAATAAGAAAAAGTCTATTTTCCGATACCAATACCAGATATTTTTTGGCTTGGCGAACCTAACTGTCGTCAAATAGACTTCTGAACAAACATTAAGGAGGGTCGAATCGTTCGGGCAGAAGCATATTGTCAAAAGTATAGAAAAACATGTCGACCCCCTTTGGACTCCCTTTGAACCCTTATTGAACCCTTATTGAACCCCACTTTAACAGCCATGCCCATATTACGAACTGTCCTGCCCACTTTCAAATTCAAAAAACCTGATCAGGAATCTCTAGTCATGCTTTCACGGAATATATACGTTGAATTACAGCTTCCTAGAACTACTGGTGACTGCAGGAGAGAATACTATATTTGACTCGGTCAAGTATCTCTAGCCATGGTCTCACAGAATATATAGTGCAACTGCAGCATCCTAAGCCCACTGGGGATTTCCGGAGAGCTAATATATCTCCAAAACGCATTTTTTTTATATATGTGAAGTTTCAGCTCTCTAGGTTCACTGGGGCTTATGGAAGGTGAGGACAGACATCCGCACAGACAAACAATGGGATTTTATATAATGTGATTTACCACTATTTTAAAGTTTTAGGGTTCGACCACTTTCGTTTCACCGCCTTATAAGGTTAACTTTCTTACATAGTGCGAAAGTAGGGACTCTAAAGTTAACAAATATTGGAGTCAATAGCGAGTGTCTTTCAACGAATTTCGGTGATGAGTAGGATACGAAAATGTATAGTTAATATTGAAATATTATGCATAAATTCACATGTTGATTTATACTACAGCAGTGATAGATCCTGAGGAATTCATGGATCAAGACTAAACCTCAACTCTTACTGTTTACGTACAAACATGACGTGATCACTGACTATAAGTATTACTTGCATATCTCATTTGTCAGCTTCTGATTTCTTTGACTACGGTTATGGGGGCCAGTTGTCTACTACACAAGAACACGTAGGCAAATGCCCGCCACCTGGTAACCACCATTTGCCTCGTTGTCGATATTTTATGCGTAACTGACAACTCAGTGGCAGTTCAATAACCCAAATCTAGTATATCATTAAACAAATAAATCGCTTCATAAGCATTTCCCAACGTACATAAGCCATGTAGTCAAAGTAAAAGTAGTCTTACTGAAAAATATAACTTTAATAAATATGTGGTTACACTTTCCAGTACGTCGTCAGTAAATTAAAGCAGAGGAAGGTACATACTACATGCCATCAAATCATCAATTCACACAATCCAAGGAACAGTGTGAATCCAACAGATCGATGTCATTTGGTCGCATCAATATCGAGTCAAAGTCATGAGATGATGCCAAAATAACCCTGACTTACATTGTATGCACATATGTAAAAAAATTCCTAAATTACCAATACTAAAAATCCATAATTGGAATAAAATTGAGCCAACATGGACATATCCATGATTCCTGAAATTGAATCAATATTCTCATCCTTTGTATGATTATGGTTATGTATACGGCACGAATAAATAATTTATATTAAATGAAAAGAGCATATGATGCCAGTCGCCTGTTGCGTTTGGAAAAGCTTCAAACGTCATTCGGCTGAACTACAAGTAAATATATTTCTGAATGCCGAATAACTGCCAGACAGTCTGTCGCCAGCAAAATCTACGCCGCTGTTGTAGTATAGGTAAGAGGTATAAGTACGAGTACACAAATACGTGGTATGGAATGTTTTTCGAAAACAGAATTCGATTCAAGAGTGAACGAGCGTTGCTGTGAGGGGAGCAAAGCGGACAAAGGCGCTCGCTCGGCAGCGCTGTATACAGAGACCAGATTTCTATACACAATTCATAAACAAAAAACACAAAAAAAAAAAATAAAATAAAGAAAAAAGAGGAAAAAAAAAACAAAACTGCATTGCCAGAGACTGTACTAAAGTCACGAGCACGTACGTATACAAAAGCATGAAATCCAACACTGGGCATATATTGTACTGCAGCACGAAGAAGTCGATGAAGTAGAAGAAGAAGCAGAACAGAACACAGACCCACACACCATAATAATGGCCATACGAGAAACGGTGCGGTGCAGTGGCAATGCGAGGCGAGAAGTGACGCCAATCGTAATCCCTCTCGACGCCAATGAATTCTCAGAAAATTCAACAAGTTATCGCTTTTCAACTTATTCTACGTGAGCAGTAATACACAAACGTGCGTACGTACATACAAACAATATGAGTATTGAGTACTCGCCATTCGAGCTATTCCCCATTACACATTATTATTTTCAATTGCAATTTGTACCCGATAGCTAGCGATATCAGTAGAAGTATACGTATATTTTTGGAAATTGGAAATATAAAATGATACGATTTTTATTGTACTTTGGGATAAACACTAAAAATATAGCTGACCATTTCGATTTGGCATAATCTAGAATATACTAGAAATGGAGTGGGATCGATTAACATTTACGATATTGTTTTCAAAGTGATATAGGCTGACAAGAACAAAAAACCCAGACGTAGATGTTGGTCAAGTTATTTTTTTAAATGTATTACTAAGTGTTTGTATTATCAGACTATGTGAATGGTCAACTCATTGCAAAAGATAACATTTGTAGCTCCTTAAAAATTTAATTTTTGCGGGTCACCTATAGTTTGGCCAAAGATGTCCTTGTAAAATTTTATTATGAATTTGCACATATCACGACTCCGAAAATACATACCAAAAACAATTGTGAAATTGACGGTTTGGTTTCTACTGTTGTACAGTGTACTCGATTCCATAAATCTCTCGGGTCTAATTTAACAATACACTTTTATGTTAGAGTAGAAACTTATATTTATTTGAAAAAAATTTAAACCTTTAACCAAGAAATAAATTGGTAACTCCTTTTGTAACTCCACGGTTAAATATCGTGCGACTCAATCAGCCGAGGAGTTACAAATCTTTAGCTTACTGAGCAGACTGGATGTAAATAATGGTCCAAATCTGTTTACAAATTATATACGTATGGCGTAGGAGCTTTGAAAATATACAGTGCTCAATCATGCTATGTCCCTTCAATGTATCGATATCACCAAATCATACCAGCGGTTGGCCATTCGGATATTGGTGATATAAGTAAGGAGAAAGTTATTTTCTTAATTTATGAAAAGCCCTTAGTACCTACAAATACCTTCGACTTGAAGGCTTTACACATCCCACAGTAATTTTGTGTGATTAGGTTAGTTTCTGTTGGACTATGGAATGCGTCCAATGCAAAGGCAAAAAGCAACAAAATGTGTTTCATAATTTTTGGTTGGTCAATTCGACAGTGTCCCTTGTGATAAGGACCTTTCATTTTTGCCTTCCAGTCGTTCTCTGAGACTGGCTTAGTTAGTTGTTTGTTGATATACGAATCGATGCTGCTCCAGCGGTAATCGCTATGCGGTTCTGCCTTTTTAAGGCACACAAATCACAACAAATTATGTGTTTCGTAAGAATTAATATCCAATCTGTAGGGCATTTAGGGCAGAGGGCAATTAAAATAGCATAGTTTGCGTCTAAGACCGCACACAGCGACGGCGGTATGCAATGGTGCCTTTCGCGTTTTATGTATACAATCAAGAAGATTGAAGAAATAAACAACACATAATCAAAAAGAAATTATCTAAATATACATACATGCATACATCGTCTATATGCAAGCGGAAAGTTCGATGTCGAGCGGATTACTTACTGCTGCCAAGCTGTCTAGAAAAACATGTTGTGTTTTTTTTTTGGTGTGTTGTGCTTGATGCTATGATGCCCACATCCGATGCACCAGATTTTCTCAGAATTGGTATGGGGGAATCTCAGAAATAGTTGCTCTACCAGCGGGCATTCGATCGGCGCCATTTAAGACCACTCCCAACTTAGCCATTAAATTTGTAATTAAATTTGGTATGAAACATTACCTTGTTGAAAGACAAAGAGCATGTCTAATGCATTATCGCAATCTCAAATAAACAAAAAAAATGCCAGGCAAGAAGACCGTTCACTTCTGGCGGGCGAGCTGACTACTGGCTAGAGTGAATCGCAAGAAATCGTAATGCAATGTAAGTTTCACTAAGTTGTGACCGCGAATTATAAGTTCCGCTCTTTGACAAATGCCGTTGATTAGTACTACAAATTTAGTAGAGTTTATATTTCTGATGCTCATATCGTTCAAAGGTTTATTTCCT
Source organism: Heteromyza rotundicornis (assembly GCA_951394025.1). Lineage (NCBI taxonomy): Eukaryota > Metazoa > Arthropoda > Insecta > Diptera > Heleomyzidae > Heteromyza > Heteromyza rotundicornis. The sequence continues at coordinate 24,694,641 of OX596010.1, forward strand.
GAACAGTGCTTCCAAGTTGTGTACTTACAGAGTTCATGGATACCATCAAGTCTAATTAATTTAGAGTCACTATTTGCTCTGACCAAATGCAGCCAATAGAAGACGAAAGTAGCGGTGGATTGGTCACACTCTACGTAAAGACGACGACGACATTTCTTTGTTTGGCATCCACACAGCTCACGGCGACGTCCTAGCAACACGTGGTCCCCAACACATTCTGAATGCCAAACCACAAGGACAAGTGGCAATAGATTGAAAAGCTTGGGCAAAACAGACGACGATGGAAGGAGTTCGCTTCCGCCCTGCACATGACGACGAACAATTATATGATTTAATTATGTAATATGTAAATGAACGTAAAGGAATACAAAAAATACAAAAAAAAGCTTAGCGTATGGCCACTGTGTTAGTTACAACGAAAGGTCGGTTCTACTTTCCGGAAGCATACGATGTCCTCTACAGCTGGTATTGTCCAAGAACCGTTCAACCCACAGCTTTATGTTGGTACTACAACAACAAAGATAGGCAATCAAGAGACTAGAACCTAGACTATTTCTTTTGGGATTTTTTACAAGTGTCAAATGTTTTTATAATAATTCTATTTCACAGCAAAGCACTTGAAACACTATGGTTCGCAATCGTATACGCATGGTCATTTTGCAGATGCCCTTTTAACAGATGTAAGAAATAAAAGATCCTTCTCTTTTGTCATATGGTGAGACTAAAAATATACTTTGCCTAATTAGAATGTGGATGCAGTGAAATTGCAAGTAAAGAAAATTTCAAAAAACACCAAACCGAAGATATAAATTAAGTTACTACCTACGCACCAATTTTGTCTTTTTCCGAAATTTTGACTTTGATTTTCTCAAAAACTAGATTTTGCCACTTGCTTTCCTTTTACTCTAACCTCAATCTAATCTAACCCTCGCAAGTTAATGAGAATTCACAAATAAACGGGTTACTTGAAAAATGGAAAATCTTTCGTGTTCATTACTTGAAAATTTATTAATTTAAACTTCATTGAGGTCGACTAAAATTCCGAAAATACTTAAAATTCGCTTTGACAATTACAAATTACGAATACTAAGTAAAAATTGTTTTTCTATACATTTTCATTTGAATCATCCATTGGACATACACTAAGTAAAGTGAAATATCTAAATGTTATATAATTTTAAAAATATCCCAGCACTTGTTTGGTTTTTCTCTAGCTTTTGTTGTTTGCCGTTGCCGTTTGCCGTTTGCCGCTGTTGTGTAGTAAATAACACATTTGAAAGAACATTGTGACAAATGGAATGGTGTCGAACGAACGAACGAACGATCGCGTGTTTCTACAGCTTGCGCTTACTATATACATATTAGTATGACTAAGCGCCATGTACGATATATTTTTAAATAGTTTATAAATATAATATACATATTCTCGTTTTGCAGCAGTGCCAGTGCCAGTGCATGTAGTCATCGTCACACTATCTTTCTGCCAACGATTTGTAAGAAAGACAATTGTATCTTGTGAAATATATTTGAGAATCTAATAAATGTTGACTATTTCTCATTCGGTTGGTTGGGGCGGCTAAGACGGCCAAGTGCCAAAGACACAATTTCCAATGTGTAATATGGTGGGGTATCTTGAAGCCAAAATGTCAAAAGACCGTCGTGCTTGATACGCCCATTTCTCTGAAAGAAACGGGTTTGTTGTTGTGGTGGTTGTTGTTAACTTGAATATTCGCATATCTTAAACGAATGACTTTATATAACCGCCATATTCTCGCTTTGTTAGGGCTCACCAACTTGTGATCTAATCTGTTGAGATTATAAGAAAACATGTGAGTAAATGGGAAAAATACATGAGTCTTCACTGTCGGCTATACGCTGTCTTGTGACTTGTGCTGTTTGCCAAAATGAGGTAAAAGTAAATACGAAATGCTCATATTAAACAAGAACAAATCTGCTGATAAAGAAAAAACTCGTGCAAAATACTTTTACTAGATTTTCCTTTTCTTTGGTCGATGCAACTATTTTTACTCGATCAAATGTTGTGGGGCTCGGCTGAGTGAAACGTGCCCACCACCACCGCCTTCATCGAACGGATCAAACTATTGTCAACTGACTTTCGCTATTTGTGGCTTGTTGTTTTCAAATCGAGTTGGCTAAGCAATTTGGGAGTCACCCAAAATCCAATTGACATCATCTTCCAATTCAACGTTACGTTGACGTCTTTGGGAAGCAAGAAATATTTTGTTGTCGCGCGGTTTACTGTACTAACTGAAATGTAGCGAATTGAAATCGGAATTTCAAAATTATAATACACAGGACAAACCCCTCAGCCATCTCACAGAATTACCTAACTCCTAACAAAGTAGAACTCATCAAAACAAAAACTGAATTCAAAAATTGCTATTTTCTCGTCTATAAATGCTTAAGTTGCTTGCTTAAATTTAGAGATGCCAATCTCCAAATCGGAGCTACTTCCAGTGGTATTTCGTATAATCTGCAATTAACAATTGCCTTACTTCATTCCCGATGATTGTGTTTCGCATCGACATGAACGTCATTCGTTAAAATAAGCACACCATTTCTTATCTACAAATGAAACTTATAAATAATCTATCTATAGGCAATCTAATGAATTAATAGCTAAAGATTTCAGCCGCACTACCTACTTCTTATCGAATAGCCGCAGAATATAAATTGAAAGGCCTCATATATATTTATTTGTCCGACGAAATGGTGTGTGAGTAAGTTTTATTATTTTGATGCTTGAAAACATTACATGGCTTCATATACCACAAATAGATGCAGGAAATTATCTGGGTAGCTTAGATGTTCGGACATCCATTGTAATTGGGTTTCGCTGTGAATGTCAATGCCGTGTGTTCGGAAGCCAACTGAAAGTAGAAGCAAAGGAGAAGAAAAAAATATTAAAAATTTGTATTCATTACACTCAAAAATGCTTATCAATGGGAAATTCAACTATTCATCACAAAATTGACAGTTGGGTCTGGGCTTTGATTTCAGCACTTACTACATATGTGCCGAGCGCAGGTGTCCCGAAGAAGAGGTGTTAGGTTTATATTTTTTTTGGATTGACTACTGGGTAATAGTGTAAAATAGTAAGTACTTATTTATAAATACATCCGAAGAATTTCAATTAAAACCGAACGGATGTAACGTCAAAAAAACTTATAAATTTCATGCTGCTACCTTCCTGGGTCGCTTGCATACACTTTGAATACATCTACTTTGAAGGCATTACGCATATATTATTTATATCTATTGTAATTCTCTTTCGTTGTTCTCACTTCAACACTGAATAGAATAAATTGTTTAATGCCTTGGTATTTCGTAATGAGATGGTACCTTATATTTTTAGTCGCAGGAGAGCAAATGCTGCAAAAACCAAGATCTTTCTGCACATAGAAAGATTTCATTAACGGTTTTGACGGGGACGAACAACCAAGTCGGAAATAATAATGATTTCGGACAACAAAAAGCAACTTCCCTTTTGGACAAAATTAAGCTCCTTACTTATCCTGAAATTCCTTGTGGTTTTAGGGTTGGCGGAGGTTCTTTAAGAATTGGCAGGGGTATAGTTCCACCACGGCATCAGACTGGGGGCACAACAGATCAACTTTCGCAGTGAAAATCTCCTTAATTTATTTTGATAAATCTGTATCCGGACGCAAACATTAAACATGGACCGCAAAGCACTCAAAGTTTGTATGTTGTATGGTTCCAAGTTTGAACAGAAACCTTCCTAAATACCTATATGTAAATAGGACCCGTATGTGCTTAATGTGTAATCTTTTACAGTTACCATGCGCCAAATCATGCCAGAGATTTTACAAATTCTGACAGCGAACTTCAAATGATTTCACAATTTCACCGAAACATTCAACCTGCATGCCTGTATAATCTAATATAATATATCGACAGAGAAATGTTGAAGTAACATCAGCTAGCTATTTATAAGTGAATTATTAGAAATTAATGTGTAAACTTTGAACTGCCAATAATAAAAATGTATAAAAATATATAATTTATTATTAAATTAAATATATTTTGATTATAAGTGAGTGCTCGTATATTTATGCCGATGTAGATACTTCTTTTTTCAATAGACTTCACAACTTAGCCAATAAACATTCAATTCAACAGCATTTCGTCATCCACAATAATAGCGATGAGTTGTAATTAAAAATGATTGAAACCGAAAAGAAAACACTTAATTGATAAGCGTAGATTACAGTTTACAAATGATAAGATTTCCATTTCGTTAATATATATATTATGCACAAATGAGTTAGCTTGAATTCGTAAAAGACTACAAAGAAATTTATTTGAGAAACACTTGAAGGCATATTGTATATTAATTATAAATACATTTTTTTTAGTGAACAAAACAGAACGGAAATTCATTCGCTTAAGACTTGAACGACTGTGGCGTGGCGCCAACGTGTCTCATATATTATTTCGTTTAGAAAGTTGCACGGTGCTCTGCCTACGGCCAAGCACAGCGATATTTTACGCATTTTAAAAGTAGTAGCTCATGGCTAAAAATAGCCAAAAACAGCCAAATCGATAAGAGCCCGATCGCATTATGGCTCGTTCTTTAGCTTTAATTTCAAATTTAGTAAGTAAGTGAGATAGGCATGTCAAGCTAGGAAAACAACAACAATAACAAAATAACAAACTCTATTCGCCGTTATCGCCAAAGCCGCTAATGATGAAGGTACTAGTAGTGTGGTAGGGAATCGGTATGGGAATCGACTGGTACGACTTGTGACATTAAAAATAAATAGAATGGATAAGATTACGTTTTAATAAATGACGATCGAGTGGCGGACACAAGAATTTTCTTTGAATGCACAGAGGAGAAAAAAAACTGAACTGCTCACATTCGATAAAAAAAAAGAAATATATAAAGTTGAAAATCCGGTTTACCACAAATTCCAACTCCAATTGAATACTATAGAACCAGAAAAAAGTGATCGGCCTAACAGGCTGACATAGTTCGCTTTTGTATTCTCTGTGAATGGGAAAGGGAAGGGCATGAGGTTAGCAGAAGACTAGAAGACTTCTGTTCGTCCTTTAGGAAAATTTCGTTGACCAACATTATATAAATGAAGAGAGAGACTAATCCTTTTTAGAAGATACCCAAAATATTTAAATAAAAAATACTTACTACACAATTTTAAAAATTACCAGTCTTACATATAATTGACACAGAAAAAAACACACCCTTTGTTAAACTAATACTGCCCCTGGAGTCGTGTGTAGCATGAGCGACTCTTCAAATCAAAAAAATCTAAAATAAAAGAACACGACGATTTCCAAGTAAAAAAAAATGGGAAAAGGGAATCTTCGTCTTCGACTTCGAAACCGCATTTGTATGTAAACAAAAATGTGATCTGCTCAGCAAACAAGTTCATATACAAGAGAAGAGTTCAGTTTGTTCGTTCGTACCCTGGCACTGGTGGTGCCACAACGTCTGGCCTGTTTGGTTTCGATGATCGTCGTCGCCACCAATGTTTATCAATACATACTAAATATATATACATATAGACAAACATACGTATCACATAGCCACATACAGTTGCTTGTATTTGGGATTCATGTATTCATGCTCCAACTTACAATATTTACATACCTTTTCATATTGTGGGCAGACTGACTGACTACAACTCGTTTTAACCAAAAACAAATATACACAAAAACAAAAAAAAAATGAAGCTTTTTAATGAATTGATACTTTGACACTCATATTATGTTGTTTTTAATATTAATATAAACTTGTTATGTAGCGCAAAGTGGTAAAAGAAAAATATTTATTGTATTTGACATTGCTGAAATGTGAGCTCGGAGCTGGAGCTGGTTTCTTGTATGTGTCAGCAATGTCAAAGGATTTATCGATTTGCGAATATTCATTAGTTCAATTTTGGACGCGTCGTTTCAATAAAAATGCAACTTTACACTGGTACCGTTCTCTGTTATTGGCTAACATTTTCCTTGGCCACTTTTTCCTTGTACTACATATTACGAAATAGTTTCGCTTATGAAGTTCCCTTCGGATACTAGATCCGGCTTTTATCCACCTAGAACGACTTGCAATTGGCGTGCATTGGAGTCGGTGACCTTCCAAGTGCAGCCACCGTACAACACCACCACAGATAACACACGGTTGGTCTTATCGGCGGCATGGAACTTGAAATGCTGTCGTTGCCAACAGTTTGACATCATGCCGTAGCGCCATTGTCGTCGTCGTCGTTGTCGTTTCTTTATGGATGATAAGAGCGATGCTGTTTTTCAGGTACGCCTCCTTAGTGCACGACCCCCCATATGCAAGCTAGACAAGCGGAGGCCTCCTCGTAATCTCTGCGCTGATGGCGGTCAATAAAACGTACACGAAGCGAGTCTAAAGCAAGGTTGCAGAATGTGTTTCGCTCTAGTCTTCTAAGCCGCAGTGAAATGAGTTAGAGCGCCAATTACATCGACAGTATTTACATTGAAATAAATCACCGCCAACCAACTTAAAATAATCGAGTTATAAGCAGCTTAGAATATTCATCTAATAATTTCAATAATTTAACCAGCTACGAAGAAACAGTGACATGAGTAATAAGGCGGCAACTGATGTTAGGTTGAAAGTTTGAATGGAATCGGTATATCTCTAGGTGTCAGGTTATACGGATGTATGAAATTCGTAGTTCAGTTTTTATTTGTACGAAGCCGCAATGGAAATCACTTGATAAGGCCTGTATAACAGAAGAGCGTCTAATCTATCCAGACTCACTCACAAGCTCCCTTAATTCTCGAGGGAGCATAGATCCTAAACAGTCTTTCTAAATCTCAGTCGGTTGGTACACTGACTGGTTCCAGGTGTACTGAGCAAGCCTTGAGGATTCATTCCATAGCAAGGTTAGTCTTGCGATGTTTCGATGGGAATGGGGAAGAGTATATCACTTTGTCCTATTTAATCCTACGGCGTATAATTAGAAATACCGTTGGCCACCGAATTTGTACACATTCAGTCACCTTCAATGTACCCTTCACCTCTTCGGTTAGCTTTGAAACTTAAAAACATTTACCAAGAATTTCTTCGGTATGATTTGATCAAGCGAAATAAAAAATAACCAAAACCAATCATTTCTGAACACTATCATCCAATCAACGCGTTGCGTTTCTTTGCAACGACATAATCATCAATCAAAAGAAAACTTAAAAGGAAATCTAAATCTAGACTCACAACAAATGCATTCTGAGAAATAGTTCATATAGAAACGAAAATGTGTCGAAAATCGACGAATTTTTTTCCGATTACTTTCAAGTTTCGCCGCGCTCATAGCATACACCGGAAAGCAGTAAACATTTGAATACGTAAACTCGAAAGTGTGAAAAGGAAGTTTTTTAACACACCATAATAATCTCACTTACGATATTTGCCTTAACACCCGACCAGTGTTGTGCATGGAACTCGCACCTTTTGATTTGATTATCACGTTCTTTTTTTTATAGAGACGTTTTTAGTGTTCCTAATCTAGATTGCCACCTAGAAATTTGTCTAGTCCCTTTTGACACGTTTGTATTTACAATTCAGCATGTGCATGCCTAACTGCCGGCCGCGCTTAAGTACATATGATAAAGGAAAAAAAACTATAGTAATAATGTAGGCCCTCTACCTAATATATGTTTGTTTGTTTGCTCATTTTTGATAAGACGAATTAGCATTAGTTGTGTTGGTAAATGGCCTTTGAGTTGTACATAGACGCTTTGAGTGGAATTTAATATTCTAAAAACATTTATTTCTATTTTTAAATGGTACTTACTAATTAGTTAGTCAATTAGGGGGTGGCTATTGCTCAGTGAGTAGAACGTCTGACTTACAACTAGGAGGTGTCGAGTTCAACTCCAGCCTGTTTTAACCTCTCCCATTTCCCGTGAAGATACTTCACTTGCTGCTCGGAACCAGCCATAAGCTGTAGGGCTCCTGCAACTCACATAAACGATTTCGTGTCTATGAATTACAGAAACGAAGTTAGCAGAATCGGAAACCATCCGTCGCGGTCGCAGTTTTAGATATCGACTTGAATCAAGAGGAAATGAATTTTGATCAGAGGTTCCGTCTAAATGGGGTCCCTAAACCACCTTTCAATGTATCAAAATGAGGCCAACTTTTTTGCTGCTCAGAATTCAATTCGGATAAAAACTGTTGAAACCATTTATACATACTTTCACGCTATGGTCCCACAAAATATAAGTATATATTTGTGCAATAGCAGCTTTCTTGTTTTACTGAATCTAGTGTCTGAAACCATGGGTGCTAGGATATAGGTAATATTAAAGCTCTCTAGCTCACTGGTGGCTTCTGAAAGGTGAGGACACATATACGGACATCCAAACAAATGGAATTTCATGTATAGTGAAATGTTTGAGGTTCGGACACTTCGCTTCACAGGTCTGCCTCTCCTGAGTCATGAATTAGAAAATTTTGTATATTTTGTATATTTCAAAGTCGGTGTAATAAAATTGGCAAAAATACTTGTGCAACACTGCATGTCCAAAACGATTTTTTAACAAATTTAATAGCCAATAAAAAATATTAGATTTTTTCTTCTCAGACACAGTGGTGTTTTTCAGCCACAACTTGATACACCGGAACCGGAAGTTAATCAAATATGATATTTTATGAGAATAAATTTTTAACCAAAATAAACATGTGAAGGCTTTTTATGTTTCGGAAAATTAGGAATTAATTACAATTTATGATAGCAAGCCTTTAGGTAATTTACTCAAATCACCGATACTATACTAAAAATCGGTTTAGCTGCAATGCAATTTTAAGAGGTAACAAATATCGATATATCGGGCTATAATTTCGAAATGGTTTCCTTTCAATCCTAATTCCGACTACTGCGAGAATTTCTCGCAACAGAACTTTTTATTTTTCTCCAAATCAAAAATATTTTTTTTGAGGAAAATTCGAAAATTTTATTGTTTTTGCTACTTTTTTCGAAAAATTATTGAATATACGTTTTTTAGGATACTCTAAGAACGCCAAACGTATCGTTCTCGAAACGAAAACGGGTTCGATATAGATAGTTTTCTTCGCGAAATGTTCGAGAATTCTATCGTTTTCGAAATTTGTTCGGATTTTATGCCGGATGGAGAGACACAAGTAATTTGATTGTATGTAAAAAGCGCTTAATGTATTCTACTAATTTATATGCCACTTTTATACACAATTGTTAACTATTGTATTAAATAACTTAAGAAAACCACATACAAACAAATTCTGAATATATCGAAACTGTGTTTGCCTTACACGATTATCGATTTCGAACACAGATATTAGGTGAAGGATTCTTCTGGTCGAGTAAAAAGTTGATTTAAAATTACTCAATAAAACTAAAAATGTAGTAAACTGTTCTTATATTTCATGAAATGCAATTAAAAATTTCGATTTGACTTGCATTGAGTATGCTGCATTTGAAAATGTTTTGCTTTTGCAGTTCGTTGGTTTGTATTAAATATTTATTAGTTTATTCGAAATTTGGGATGTTGCGGATTTGTTTTGCACTTCTAGCAGATTGCACTGAAGGCCAAATTTATGTGCTATATGTATATTTATAAATACATGTGGGCTGTAAACGGATCCCAGAAGGGCCTTTATCAAATCGCATTTAAACGAAATAAACTGTTGCCTCTAATATTCTCACCTTTCGTATGGGAATTTCCAATTTTCCAATTAAATATACAAATAACAGTTTCACACCTTGGCACATGGGTGCAGCAATATCGCATCTGGGAAAATCCAAGCAAGGACCAACCTGCTCTCTCGCTTCTAGCGAAGCGTTTGCACTGCACTGCATGATAACAGAGAGCAACAACAACAACAACAACAGCCTGTGTCCCTTTTTTCCGAAACACACAAAACACCACGTAATCGTAAAGTTCTACCCATCAGGTATACTTGCCATCAGGATGCAGTTCCACACAACCACGGATTTTCCAAAACTATTATTGCACCTAAGCTGCTGCTGGTGCATCTCATCGCTTAGCTGGTGCAAGTATGCAGTAAAAGGCGCCGCAGGTCAAATTTCGAAAATGACAATGAATCTCACAGTAAGAGGCTTAAAATCCACACTCACACATGTGCACGCAAACATACGCACACACAGGCATCTACTCGACACAGGAGTGTGAGCATTTGTGCGTAGTGAATCGGCAATGGGTCTTTTGTTTTGGTTTAACAATTGGAGAAGGGACCAAGTGGCTGCTGGCATTGATGAATCGAAGAATGGTCGAAGCGGTCAAAATGAAAAATGTGCGCCACGTCGTTTCGTTCGTTATACAATAGGAAAAAAAATAAGCGATGAACAGAGAGAATCACACCAGACTGACTGGCATCTTTTTCTAATGAATGCGTGAATGCGTCGTCTATGGGTGGAATCGTGAAATTTCATAGATTTTCATAGATATTGAATGCATTTGGCATTTGTGTGGATTTTGGTAGATAAACAATTTGTCTGTTAAGTTGCCCAAAAGAGTCTCTAACGCTATTGGGAAAACCCGTGCAAAAGGCGAAGGCGAAGGCAAGGGCGCAGGCGCAACGTTCTTTCTGTTCGATGCTGCACTTACCCGCTTTTCGAACAGGTGTGGATAATTCGGCCATCATGTCGCTGAGGGTCTTCTTCTGCCCGGACTCGTTTAGGGGTGAAATTAACTTCTGCATATATGTGGTATCCTACAAGTGAATAAAAGGAAAATTCATTTGATTTGAATGGAATGGATTAAATGCATTGTAAATTCATGAAGCCTCCTAACCAAAAAGTACTTTCGCCCTTTATAGAGTTGAGTACTTATTTGGTGTAAATACAATAATGCTGTATTTAAATTTAAAGGAAGTCATTAATATTAGAGGCCGACCGAAATTCGGTTTCGGTTTTTCGGCTTTTCGGCTAAAAAAAGCTGTTTCGGCCGTGTTTCGGATTCGGCCGAAAAATAAAATATCGCTTTCGGCCAAATTTCGTTTTCGGCCGAAATTCCTATATTTCCGCCGAAAATTTCGGTTTGATAGAAAAAGTAACAAATAAATAACAAAGGTTACACTGATCGACAAAACTGAACGTTTTGTGTGTTAAATATACTTTATAGACAAATTCTTATGTATTTTGCCATGCTGGATACGAAAATAATAATAATGAAATTTTTACAGCACCAAAAATGCAACTTTTGTGGCGTTTGCAGAAAAATGGTGAGTGCTGGAAAATTTAAAGTTTATTTTCGGATTTAGCGTATCAAAATACATAAGGAACAACCAAGTGGATAAAAGCTGTATGTAACACAAATTTAAGCATTGATCATAGTTTCGAAGAATCAGAAGCGACAAAGAAGACAGTAGATCTAATACTCTCGCAATGATTTATAAATTTCTACTCCTCTACTACGGTAGCAGATTTTTCTAATTCCCTCAAGATTGGTAAGAAATCTACTCCTCTAAATATTATGTGAGTTTCATACAATGCAAAAGTACTATTCTTTCTACAAATCTGCTTCCCCGACAGAAATTTCTACAACTCGTAGAATTTCTAGTACTCTACGCATAAACCCATATCTACTCCCCTCCCTTGAAATCTACTACCCTGACAGTAATTTCTACTACTCTTGATTTCCACGCATTTGATAGTTTGCTTCTAAATTCATCTAATTCATTATCTGAACTTAAAATGATCGGCCCATATTCATAGTCAAATTAAGCTCCAACTTAACTTTAGTAATCTACTAAGTTGACAGATAATACACTGAACTGGCAGCTACTAAGCTGGTTCTAAAGTTTAGCAGCTACTAAATTTGACTATGAATATGCGATCGATTTCAGCCTACTGATAATCTTAATTATGTCCCACTTTATTACATTAAATCTCTCAATTGTTTCTTTTATTTTTTCGGTTTCGGCTTCGGTTTCGGCCGAAATTAAAAAAATGAAAAATCGGCCATTTCGGTTTCGGCCGCAAAAAAAATAAAAAATTTCGGCCATTTCGGTTTCGGCCGAAATTAAAAAAAGCGATTTCGGTCGGTCTCTAATTAATATAGCAATTAAATGTAAGCAAAATATTTTATCATCTACATACAACCATACAACCACTCATTATTACCACCCTGACATCTAGCGAACAACAAATTCACAGCACCTGCTATCATTTTGAAATTAAAATATTTTAACATTCCTGTCACGCCCAGCACAAAGAGAATAAAAAAAACAATTTTGGAGCCATTTTCGGACTATGCAATGAAACGATTCGATGGGGCTTTGGTAAATTCATATATAGAGGAGGAGCGTCAATTGTACGTCAAGTGTATCCAATCACGTTGGGTAAATAAATATGATTCAATAGCAAACTAAACTATATTTTCTTTAAAATAATGCTGTGTTGAATTTTTAATTAAGTGCGAGTGTTTGCAATGGAGTGGTTCTTTGATATTTAACAAGTGCACCATTTTTTCCCTTTTAAGCTTGTGTACCAGCTCTCAAGATACACATGTGAAAACTTTTTATTAAAAAAAACTTCAAAGAAATGATAAAATAAATTTCTTTGGTAAAATTTTCTTCCGCCAAAACGATATCATTTCACCACTTTTGTCTTAAGCCATTAAAAATAATGTACATTTTTGACTAACTTTTTTCAATAAAATACGTCAAGGCAATACTGCGTCTCTCAAGGAAGCATTCTTTCTTAAAATAATTTAAAAATTAAAATTTGTTTACAATTACAGTCGAACTTTCCTACAATGAATTCGCACTGGACCAGAAAATCACTTCATTATAGAGAAGTTCACTATAGAGAATTACGACTATATTTTTAAAATTGGAATGCAAAATTCAAATTCAAATTTTGACGTGCCTGGGTTCCGGTTTTTAAGGCTGAGCAACCAGTCTAAAAGTCTGTTCTACCTTTGACACTTTCTACATATTAATTTTTTGTATGAAAATTGCAGTTTAGTTTTCTTTCACCAAGAAACAATGTTGGGAGCAGAAAGAATTCTTTCTGCCCATAAATTTTAAAAATCACATTAATGTACGAATTGATCTGATATGTGTGTAACTGACTGAAAACATACATTTGTTTTGGATTTGGTTGGATGAATTACAAACTAAACATTAAGCAAATGGAATCAAAATCAATTAGCAAGATTTCAATAATCTCAAATTTGTTTGCATACTTTTAGGATGACGTGTAGAACTTACTTCATCGTAAAAACGTATTGGAATGTGTTTGAATGTTTCTTGATCGCCATTTGGTTCCATAAGTCTGCGATTCACTGCCCAAAACTGATCAAATTTGTCGTTAACGAGACCCAGCCAAAGCTGATTGTGGTCCTTCTTCTGCATGGCAGATATAACCTGGCCTCGATGTTTCAGCACATCTGCTTCCTTCAAACATGACATAAAATGCGACTCCAGCACATCTCTGCAAATAATAAGAAATCATGTGAATACAGATTAGTCATGCATACCAAAACTCAAGAGATTGTAAAATGTTACTTTGTGGAAAATTTAACCAAAACCTCCTCAGGAAACTTGGAAAAATGAATTGTCAGACACCAGGGCGTTCCATCCTCATCCGAATGCAGAAGATCGTGCAAGACGCCTAAAATGAAGGTACTTCAAATTATTGATATTTCGCAATTGTGGAAGCAACACTAACCAATTGGATAGTGCATTTTTAGAGGAGTTCCATTGTAGTCGAACCACACATCCTGCTGTTGGTCATTCGCTATGAAGCGACTGAAATACTTCTTCACCTGAAATACAAATTGTTTAGCTCATCGGACATTCGCAGACATATACAAATTACCTTGTCAGCCAGTGGCAGATAACTCAGTCGAGAAATCATCAAATAGAAATTTTCGGGCTGTTGCAGTCCCACAATTTCATCGGGATCTGCTTGGAAGCAGATGGCTATTTGGCCCTCCCATATCATTCGCAGAACTTCACGATCGTGTGCCATTTTATGCAGAAACCACAACCAAAACTTTAAAAATTACACCTTTTTGTTTATTTTTTCAGTTCATTCACGGATAAGTCCTATTAGTGATGTAAAAAGTCGTAAGTTGTATTCGATTTTTCATTTGTTATCTGTGAAATAGTCATTGGACATGCTTGGAAGATTGAGAGCTGACCAGGAAAGACTCCCTTGAGCTATTTATATTTTTTACAACTTTAATATAAAACTTTTCGAAATTGTGTTGAAGTTTTATGCTAAAATTTAATTTACTATTGGTACTTGGTAAGCGATAACAGATTTATCGATATCTGAAAATGATTTTGATTCATTTAAGCGAGTACCAAATATTTTTGTACACAAATATTTCTTATCAAAAACAGCTGACTGAGCGTTTTCCTTGTCACGCAACGAATAGTTCGAAAATGTACCTCCGTAGGATTTTTGCTGGTGGATCTCGAGTTCTTCTCCGGCGGCAAAATGAAGTGTGTTTCAGCTCCAAAGTTACCCCCGTAAAAATGGCATTTGCGGCATTTGATAAACATCCGGAAATCGACAAAAATCTGCCGCCTTTAATAATTATGCACGGACTTTTTGGATCGAAGCAAAACTGGCGATCCATAAGTAAAGCCTTGGAAGGCAAGATAAAAAGAAAGGTTCGTAATTCATGCATATCGGTTAGACTTTCATTCGATCATTATGTAGATATATGCAGTGGATGCTCGCAATCATGGAGACAGCCCACACGTTGCTGAGCACGGCTCGGAGTATATGGCGGAAGATGTAAAAGAGCTAATGCGCCAGGAAGGAATACCGAAAGCCTGTATAATGGGCCATAGTATGGGCGGTCGATCAATGATGTACTTGGCTCTGAAGAACGTATGTATACTATACATTGTATAGGGATGCAGAATTCATTTACTTTCTCAACAGCCTGAACTTGTGGATCGTTGTATAGTTTTGGACATTTCTCCGGTGTCCATACCGCGAGACTTCTCACTTATGAATGAGATTTTTGCAGCCATGAAGAATTTAGATGTTTCCCCGGATGTTTCAATGGCTCAAGGCCGTAAAATGGCTGAAGAGCAACTCAAAAGAAGTGTTGAAGATAAGTCCACCGTAGATTTCATCATGTTAAATCTGAGAAAACGTCCCACAGGCGAGTAGGTATAAGTGTTTCTTTTTGTCACAAGTGATGATAACATTCCACTTTATTGTAAGATTTTATTGGGCACCAAATTTGGATGGAATTTACAATAATTTACATCTGATAACGGAATTTATGGAACATTTGAGTGGCCTCACCTACGAAGGACCGACAATGTTCATTTGCGGCAACAAATCAAACTTTGTGGAGTAAGTCGAGAACGAAATTTGATGAGAATATTTATTAGTTTCCCTATTTTCCCAATTAGACCCACAAGCTGGCCCTCAATACAAAAGATCTTCCCAAACGCCAAACTGCATTGGCTCGATTCGGGACATTTGGTGCATTTTGAGCAGCCACAAAAATTCATGGAGTTGGTTACGCAGTTCCTGAAATAAAACACTGTCAAATCTCGGGCGGAAATGCGGCGTTTATTATGTAAATAAAGTTTGAAACAAATTTTGAGTTTCTGTGAGTCACATTGTGTTTTTTCTTTCATATTACCGTTAAAATACTTTCTTCTTCTTTTTTTGTAATTTATTTGAGAAGATAATTTGTCCATTGCCCGTTTTCTTTTAATTAGCTTTTAATACAATTTGTTGCGTGTAATTTCTTTTGTTTTTTTTCGTGATTCTTAACATTTAGCAGAACAACTACAGCAATGACAGTGGGACAGTGAGAAATAAAATTGTGTTTCAATGGAATTTTATATATTATCCAAAAATTTCATAAACGTGTTCCTTTTTTTTGTGTTTGTGTTTAAAATGTGTTAAAATTCATTTGAATGCTTTAATGAGAAAAGCCGGTGGTAAATTATGTGATCGGAAAGAACAAATTAAATGCAAACACGAAATTTCTGTAATTATACATGGCTCTAGTAGCTTTTCATACACGACGACGACTTGAAATATGTTGATATGACAAATCTTAACATTAATCAAAAGAATTAATAAAAAGAAGGAGAAGGAGAAGTACCAAGTACCAGAAAGATGGAATGGCAATATGTACGTCAATAAACGAAAATGGAATGATAAGTTCACTTAAAGATTCAATTAACACTAAATATGTAAATAAATACAAATGAACACGAAATAAGTCTCTGGTTTATCATATAAAAATAACAAAAAACAAGCAAAAGTAATTGGCAAGGCCTTTCTGGCTTTACCTGGTCCAAGAGAGCGACTTTAGACACGAAAACCTTTCATAAATAATATAACAATAAAAAATATTAAATAAATAAATAATAGTAAAAAAAAACATTCTCCGAAATGTACATTTCGAGCTAAAATTTGTGTTAAGGCTTAAATGGTTTTTGATTATGATCTAATTCCATGCTCCATTTGCTTAGAAGACGCGAATCAAACATTGCAGTTGAATGTTACCGTTACCATTTCCATTTTAGACAGCAATTCCCCCGTCGTAGGCATAGTCCGCCTTATTGTGCATCACCAGGCGATCTTCGACGAAGTAAAAACTATCCGAACGCGTTTCAAATGGACTGGCAATCATCTCGGCCACTGAAAGAGAAAAGAAAGGCAAAAGTGTCACTCAACTGTCACCACCAGGCTAGACAGCTTACCTAGATCGGGTGGTAGATTGGGAAACTCATAAATATGCTCGCAAGTGTTTTTCGAATTGGGAATGCAATAGCCGAACTCGAAATCGAATGTCTTAAGCAAACGATCGCGAAAGAAATGACGTTCGATCATGCGAAAGTTATTCACAGGCTGACTGCCGACCGTGAACTCCACGCTGTATATGAAAGGAAACAAAAATAAAATCATTTCTGGGATGAATTGCATATTACCCCATTCCAAACTTACGTTGCACCCACGGTCTTTAGATTGAGGAACGCCGGCGTAAACTGATAGCGTACGTAGCGGCATTCGGCGTTCGGATCGGTGGCAGTGTCTTCCAGCGTCAGCTGGTCTTCGGTCGCTGCCAACAGAGCCTCCTCCACAGAACCCGGGCACTCGGGAAACTGCTCACTTGGCGGCTTTGCGATTTCGAAAAGGATGGCCCCACTTTCCAAGTCACGTATCTTGAAACGTGTAAAGTCGATTTCGTATACGTTGGCATTGGGCTGACATAGGTAATCGTCGCTAATCTTGGTCAATCTTAGGACTTCGTCTGGGGTGGTGGGCACGCCAGCACCGACGACAGCGGCAGCGCACTCACCCCCGCGATCTTCCTCAACTGAAGTGCCCGATTGCAGGGGATTCAATGGTTTGCCCACTACACTCATTGTACTTGGAAAGTTGCTAATTTAATTTTTCGCTTCTCTAAAAAAACACAATTCCGAATGCTTTGATTTCGTGTCGATACTCCCACTTCTTTTGCAAAATCTAGTTTTACGTTTTTTGCGGTGGTGTTCCAAGTTTTCGGTGACCCAGTTTCCAGTTTCGCTGGACGAATTCAAACTGAACTGAACCAAGAATTCGTCCAATTTACACTACTGTGTGCTACAATGCTACGACAAATAACCTTTCTTTTGATTTTTGCAAAGTTATTTTGACTAATACATTTAGAAACTTGCATCCAATTTAAAAATAACCAAGGCAAATTTTCTATTTGTTGTGTTTGGTAAAATGGAAAAGTGGAAAAACAAATGACTTGCGATCAGTGCTGCCAGATGTTTTTTCCGGGAATCCGACTTTCAGTTTTTTACTGTAAAAAAAATTCGTAAAATCCGTACAAAAAAATTATTGCATTGTTGGGGTTTTGTTAAAAAAAAAAAGTGCTTCTGTTGAATAAATTCTAAGAAAATATTTCAAAGTAAAGAACCACTCTGGTTTTTTTTTTTACAGATTTCGCCAAAGTTCAGAACCATGGTCTTTATTTGACAGTTGTCTTAAATGTTCAGAACTATTAGCACAAAATCGGTCGGTCGCTACCATTTCGGGAAAATTCTAAGGGCACCGAAATTTTTACGATTCCGTTTAAATACGGATTTTCCTGTATATATGGCAACACTGCTAGCGATGGGCAAAAAGTATTTTTGTGTTCGCTAATTGACTTTAAGTACACATCGAGTACTTGATTCCAAAAGTAATCGACACTCACAGAGCACAGAAGTATTTTCAGGAATTTTGAATAATTTCACAAATCTTTAAATTCACGGATCAAATTCTTTAATTACTTATAATAAATCAAATCATTTTTTCTGTAAATTGGTGTTGCCAAAAATTACAATAAAATGTGTATACAAGAGTTGGATGGACGATGCGGGAAATGCCCGAAGTTTTTCTATTCTTGTGGTCTTGCATCTCTCTCTTTAACAAATGTTTTCGGTATTTTTTATGATTGTGTTGGAGTTTCTGCAGCACCAGTCTTCTGGGCGTTTGCTATTACAGAAACATTGTGGCAACGCTGGTTGAAAGTTACGAGGAAGTAGAAAAGCAATTTAAAAATTTCCCTTTCTTTTATACGAGGCTGTCAATCCCTGCAAACCCATATATTTTTTTCGGAAACCTAATTTTAGTTAATACTTTAAAATATTTTAGTAAAAAAAAAAAAAATTTAAAAATAAATGCAACGTTTATTCGCTTATAAAATATAAAGAAACCGTCGACTTAGCAAAAAAACATCTTTGACAACAAAAAATTACTGAAAATATTCAGGAAATTCATATTCAGAAATACCATGGAAACTCCCACATGCCACACAAATTTAAAAATCCCGCATATTTCGTACAAAACTGGCATCACTGCACCTAGACCAATCATGCAACACTGGCCAGTGAAATGTACGTGAAAACTTGCAACACTGTACGTGAAAAAGCCAACCGAAGAAAAAGCGGCGTTCGTGGATTTGCGCTTATAGAATTTATTTAATTTGCTGAAAAATTGGAAGAATTTGGAGGAAACATATTCATATTCGTCTTTATCAGGAATTGTGGCCAACGAAGCTGTTGAAGGATTATAACTTTATCGTTAAAAAGGTCTGAATTCTCTGCAAAAGAAATTTTGAGAAAGCAACGAGACAGAGTCAGCAATTTCGTGCGACAGCCACATCGCTTTGCCGTGCCGCCTCCGCCCTCGATTCAACCTTCGAGAGTTGGCCGAAGCACCCTCCATCTCAAACGTACGCAGGTAAGACTCCAGCATGGGCTCAGTCAAATGTACAAATCCAACTGAAATCCAAATATAAAAATGCAAATTTCTATTCTTTCCACACTTCGTAAGCCAAAGTAAAGAAAAAAAAAGTGTATCAAAAGTTCTATGTTCAAAAGTATTTGTTCACGTGAAAGTAAAATCGTGCATAAAATAAAAATGCTAAACCGAAAGACATACGTACAGTGGTGCAAAGTGACAAAAATGTTTTAACAAAAAAAGTTTCGGAAATTCGCAAAGTCGCGTTATCTGTTTTTTTTTGTTCTTCAAAGTATACAATTTAGTCAATTGTTGTTGTTTTTGTTCTATTGTCGCATTTCAATTTATTGCACGAAGAAGCACCTGAGCCAAAATTTTGTATAACAATGAAGGTAAGAATTGATTAAAAGAAAAGAAAATATAAGATTTCTTATTCTGCGCTGCCTACTGCAGAATCTCTATAAGACAATCACAGTTCACGATAATCACAACTGAATCGTTGTGAAGTAACTATCGCGTACACTAAGCTATGGTTTTTTGCTCAAATTCTGTTGAACGAAATGAAATGTGTGTGTTTGGTCCACTGCGATGACGAGAAAGATAACAATATTGCAAAAAAAAGAAGTTAATTTGATGATCCTGAAGATACCAAAGTTTACGCAGGTGGAAGGAAATTCATTATTGCAGCCCAAAAGAATGAATTGTCTCCTCTTTCCTCTTCCCTCCCCAAATGAACTGCAACTGACTAACAATTTTTTTGTTGATAACTGTGAAATCAATCTAAATGGACAGGAAAACATTCGTGTTCGAGTAACCGGATTCACGCATAAACTTTATAATGTTTCCTTTTGACTGTGACTTGAAAAACAATAACAATATAATCTAAATCAAAAATATCGTTTATTAAAGATTGTTTTTTTCCATCACCTTGCATTAACATTTCCTTATAATTTAGCGTTCCATCTCCATCAGCCTCATCCTACATCCCTACTTGACTTGAAGGATTTTCTTGCATAACTCATATCCTTTCCTTCCACCTACCCACCGTATATAATCCAACCCAAATGAAACGAATCCTTCCAAACGTCAAAATCTTATCTGATAAAAAAAAAAAAATTAAAAAAACAACCAAAAAATATAAACAGGAAGGACCAATAACAGCGAAGGTGATATTTGAGAATAAACTTTATCAGAATTCGTGTTGTTCCACCTGCAAAATTTAACTTAAAATAACGGAAACTTTTTTTTTGATGTGAGTGCATCTTGGGTTTACATTAAAATTAAGGCTTCTTATGAAAAATATTGGATGCGAGGGAATACCTTCTGAATGACTCATCATCCGCGTGGATTCTCCACCGTATAAAATATTGAGATTTGCCCATTTAGATTACAATCAGCTAACCGTACTTTTATACACTTCCGCAGCCACAACTGGGTAGCCACCGTCCTCGTCAACCCAAAGCCGGAAACCTTTGGACGATTCCATTATGGACTCGGAAGAGTCTCGACCCGGCTCATCAGCCTCGAACTCCTCCTCGAACTCTTCGGACAATTCACGACAATCGACACCGACGCCAACGCCTACGCCAACTAATGAAGACGAAGGACCCAAGTCGCCACCCGTCCCCTCCGTTGCGAGTCCTCAGAGCAGTGCAGGCCGGCGTTCGCGACACGCCTCGCGGTCTTCCAACGAAGGCGGTGTGCGTTCGCCACGCTCGCCCTCGAAATCTGATTCGGATTCTTCGTCTTCGTCGTCGTCTAGTGACAATGAAAACGACGATGCCAAGTCCACAGTCAGCGGTGCTGCCGTTCCCGTTAAAAGGAAGAGCGGCTCAGGATCGGAGCGTAGCAGCAGCGAGGAGGGTAGCACTGGCAAGCGCCAGAGCGGCGGTTCACGCAATCCGTCCGCATCGCCGGCCAAGTCGCGCCAGAGCTCTATTAGCCATGAGGACCTGAGCGATGTTAGCGACATAGAGAGTGAGAAACGTGCATCTTCCTTCAATAACAGCAAACAGTCTTTGGATGACGAGGGCACTAATGCTTCTTCGGTGGCCCCAGCCATTGTTGAGGACGAACCTGAACCCGAAGTGGCTGCCAAGCGTCGCTTCTCTCTTGAGGTCGACGACAACAGTCAGGATGCCGTCATCACGGACTTGCGTCAAAAGCTCGACCAGAAGAAAAACCAACTCAAAGTAAGTAGCTGGCGAAGGTGACTTGTGGGCAGCAGTTATTAACTATATTTTTTACTTTCAGGCCACCGAGGCTAGAGACAGAAGCAGAGAGAACACCCCGAATGGCAATGGTAGTGTCTGTGAAGTTCTGGAGGATTTGGTCAAAACCCATGACGAAGATGCTCTGGACTTTGAGGCCGAGGAGGGCGAGTGCCCAGACGACGCTAGCAAAGCGGATGAAATGGACCTGGCCGAAAGAAACGCCGCCGAAGAGAAGGAAAGGAAGCGGGCCGACAAGTCGGACGGCGAGGCCGAAGAAGGCGAAGAGCTCGAGGAGGGCGAAGTATCCGACGAAGACGAAAAGCGTCCCGAAGAGACTGAACCGAAGCCTGTCTGCCGCTTCTATACGCGCGGCCAATGCACTTGGGGCATGAGCTGCCGCTTCCTGCATCCCGGCGTCACTGACAAGGGCAACTATACGATGTTTGATTTGGTGCGACCCGTACCAGTTCCCCAAGCCAGTGCGGTTGTTTCGCGCTCCTCGAGCTATGCGGCACATGCGGCTGCCGCCGCAGACTATCACGACTTCCGTACTGAGCGGCCATCGCTGCATCATCGCCCCGCAGCACATCACCCGCCAGCCAGTTATACGGCTCACCACGATGCTCGGGCGCTGCTGTCCGAAACTCCAGTTGTTGTGGAGAGTGCTTGGGAGCGCGGTCTGCGCACCGCCAAGGAAATGATGCGAAAGGCCAACAAGCGCAAGGAACAGGACATGGACTTTGAGGATAAGAAGATGAACTTGACTCTGTCGCCGGACGAGTTGGAGAAGGATCCGTACTATCTGAAGGAGAGACCGTCGCCACCTGATGTAAGTGTGAGATGGCAATTTACTTTCTTCTATTCCTCTTTAAACTCAAATTCTGTCTCTTCCTTGAAATAGGTTGTGGTTCCTCCACCTTATGGTCGCGGTCATGGCGGCTATCAGGAGGCCGCACCCGGTGGAATGTACAGCCCACCGGAACGCTTTGCACGCGGTGGCCCTCCTGTGATGCAGCCCTACGATGAAGTCGATCCATATGGACGCACTACACGTTACCGCGAGCTGCCACCCCACCGCATGCCTCAGTACGAGGACGAACGCCGTGTGCGTCCCACACGTGAAGTAATTGTACAGCGTGTCGAGCCGGTGGGTCGTGCCGATGACTGGAGCGACCCCTGGATGCGTTCGAAGTCGCCCGGCGGCCGCGGAGGCTCACGTGAGCGTGTCGGCGCCGACAAGCGACGTCGCGATCGTCGCAGCTACAGCAGCAACTCTTCGTATTCCAGTTCGAGCAGCTCCCAGTCGGATTCCAGCTCCGATTCGAGCCGCTCGCCCAGTCCGGCCGACCATCGACGTCGCTACAATAGCGGCTCTCACAAATCACCCCCACCCGTACGCAGACATGGAACCGTTCGGTCAGCACGGTCTCCGAGCCCACCGCCACGTCGCTCCCGACACTCGCCAAGTGAGTTACGAACGTACTTTACCTACTTTGGTTGATCACTTAACTTGCCATAACTTTGCCCCCCTCCCACTTTCCTACTAACAAAGCTGCTCTCATTGATCAGAAGATCGATCTCAGGGAGGCGAAAATGAGTCTTTTCAATGAACATGAATTAATCGGAGGTACCTACTCTCATTTTAAGATTTTTTCAATTCGTTCAATGTAGAAGAAAAGGAGACGCCACCTGTTCGACACTATGTATTCCAAATTTATTCAATTCAAAACGCTTTTCATTGAATAGGTCTCCGCCATGCTTCAGTTGCCAAACGACGCGGCCACCATGACGTGTCACCATCGCCCGCCTTGGACAAGAGAGGCGCCTACAGTCCCATTCATAAACGCAAAAAGCTGTCACCTGTGCCCAAATCCAAATCCTCGATTGACAAATCCAAAGTTAAACGTCGTCACACGAAGTCAAGTACATCTGGTTCAGGTACAGAAGAAAGCAATTTTCATTTTAAAATACATTTAATGTATATTTCATCTCCCTTCAGGCTCTTCCGATTCGAGTGCATCCGACTCGGATTCGTCTGGCTCATCCACCACAGATAGCTCATCTCGTTCAAAGGGCCGCACACCACCGAAGCGTGCCGGCGCAGCTCCAGACAAACTTAAGCTAGACAGGAAAAATGTTAAAAAGGGTAAGTCAGTAAATAGTCACAAATGTGTTATTGCTAATTTTGAATTGATTGCAGCAGAGCCGCCCAAGAAACGTTCACCGATTTCCATTGAAATAAAGAAACAAGCTACTGTGGGTGCCTCCGCGCTCGCTTCATCGCCCACACATTCGGTGTCGTCGGAGAAGGATTCGAAAAAGTCACGACGCGAAGAGCTGCTGAAACAGTTGCGTGCCGTCGAAGATGCGATTGCCAAAAAGCGTTCAAAGTTGGCCTGATAAATGAACGAGTAGCCCGAGTATACTCAGACACTGAAATTTCTCTTACGTTGAGTAGAAGCCGTAACAAGATTCATTTGTTGGACAAGCACGTACACACACACACTATATATATATATGAAATATATATTTTCTATTTTACATTCTAAGACATTTCTATGTTAATCGTAATTTTCATTAACTTTGAGATTTTTTTGAATACACACTATCGATTCTAAGTTAACAGTAATAAGTGTATGCGACCTCAATTCATGTCCGTTGAACTATTCACAACCGTAAGGATTCAGGATTTACAATCTGCAATCCGTCGGCCGGTCTCATAATAATAACAAAATATCCTACGACAAAAACATTTCAACTTATTTCTACGTTATATTAAGCATTAGCAACTGTAGGCGGAAACATTTGCAGCACACACACACACTTCAGTTGAAACGTTGTTGGCGTCAACGTTTGGCTCGACCTGCGTTAATTGTAAACGGATACCGAAAGAAAAAATTTAAATTCTTCATCGATGACCTATTATATAGTTTTAGTTACTACGCTATATAAATATATTTAAAAATTAAACTTGAACATATTCGGTGTTTGCATTTTTCTATTGACCGGCTTTTGTCTTTCTACAAAATTCGCTGTTGACGTGTTCAGTTGCATAGAAAGTAACTAATAAACTGAAAGATTTTATGCTTAGGAACAGGAATTAGTTGAACAGGAATCCGCAGTCGTGTATCTCGATATTGAATGAACTCACTTTAGGGTGGGGTCTATTTCGATTCGAAAAATTACAAATACAAAAATTACCATTTGTAGGTAATTTTATTGAAATTTCGTTATTTTTTTCGATAGTTTTCCCATATTTCATGGATATTTTATTTAATAATTTTTCGATAACTTATCGAGAATTTTTCGATAGCGTATCGAGAATTTTTCAATATTTTATCGATAATTTTTCGATATTTTATCGATAATTTTTCGATTATCGATAACTTTCAGGGCCGGTTCGTGTACGCCGATAGTGAACGAAATCGACAGTGTGGGTATCGATTTTGGTTCTCGTAAACCGATACGCGACAAAAAAGTATGAACGTCTTCGATAGTTGAAATCGACACCTTTTGATGTGTCGATTTCACTCATTTTTCGACGTGTTCACAACATAGCAAAACGGCTTTTGTTTTATCGGCTTACTCGGACCAAATATGTCGGTTTCAATTATCGATTCTGTGATAGTCGAGTATCGGCTTACGCGAACCGGCCCCAGTTCCATGCCCATTTCGGTCCCGACATAATTTCCAACAAAATACAAGAACGGCGTCACATCGGCATTTTATTTTTTTTTCGTTATTTTATCGATAATTTTTTGAAAATCTATCGATTCTATATCGACAATTTTTTCGAAAATTTATCCATAATTTTTCAATATAAATTGATATTTTCCATTTCCCGATCCAAATTTTGTTCTAATTCTATTTTGTTCCGGTTCAATTCCAATTCCGTTCCAGATATCATTTCCAACCAAAAACGGCGTTGAAATCTGTTTGGTAACATACAGACATAACTAGAACGACTCAGGAAGTTATGCTGATCAAGAATATATATACATTTTTATACCTACCTCACCTCTTTTAAAATATTTAATATTCTAAGATATTCCGAAAATTCATGGAGACCCGACGACAGTTGGTCTTTTGAATTGGCTAGATTGGGAAAAAAGATTGGAATTGTTTCCAATTTAGTTTGTGTTGAAAGCATTCCGTATCGTTGTTAATGCAACAATGTTGTCACGTTCAAGACTTATTTCACAATTTTGGACTTAACAAACGAAACGAATAAGTGCCATGCATAAAAAAGAAGACGAAGAAGACATTAAAGGGATAACATGCAATTTGCAATGGCAAGTTGTGCGCGGCACGAAGTCAAAGGGTGGTAGGTAATGGCGATGATATTCGTTGTGTGTATCAATTCACATCGAGAGCACATGTAACTCTTGAAAATAGGAACCCAACCACTGATTGTTGCCTGTGTGTTGAATTATAAATACTAGACAGGTGTAGCGGTGTATTTCAGAAACATGATTCTTGCAAGAATCTTTTTAAGAATCTAGCTGGCATCTTCGTATGTGGCACTTGACTCTTGACCGAAAACATTTAGCCGAAGTTGTTTGTTGGCTAGAGCGCAAGAATCTGCACGGCCAAAGATCTTCTGCTCACTCACAATCAATTTTGCAAATTAAATGTACTTGAGCAAATGCGGTTCAGCCCCAGCATCGGACTTGTATTTTAATAACTTGGAATAACTCGTAAGACAACCTCGATACATCAGCATCAGCGGCAGCAACAGTTAAGCTAAAAAGCCGAAAGTGAGCCACCACAATACTGCGGTTACACTTGGCTTAATGTATGCATTTGGCCATACATGCATTCGTTGCACACATTTTGCAAGACCTTTCCGTCACCTTTGTCTGCCTGCCTGGCGCATGGTTTTCTACATTTTTCAATCTTTTGCTCGTTTAAACGGCGATAAACTGAGCTTACATTATGCGAGTGTGTGTGGAAACTTTGCCGATGACATTTAAAACATAAACATTGTCAACATAACACAATACAGCACAACAACATTGTTTTGCTTTGTGGCACAAACGTAATTTGTGACGTAATTTGTAATCAATATAATATTGCCTAAGGTCGGCGTCTGCAAGGTCCTCTATATTTAGGCGATCTATGAATTGGATTTCTAAATGCCTGGCGCACAGGCATTTAGAAAGATCAGCCGAGGATTAAAATCAATCAACAAATCACTAAGAATCACAAGAAAATAATGTTGGTTTCTTGTTTCTTAAGACATTTGTTTTTTTCTTCTTGTTTTTATCAATAGTATTTGTACTTGACTTATCTGCCGATTGGGGTTAACAGAATTTGTATACTAGTGCATCTTTGACTTTTGCACGTTGGAAAATATTGATTGGATATAATGAAAATGCTGTATGCCTTTGCATCGTTTATTGAGTAGACTGCATAACTATTTCTAATTTAAAAGACTATAATTTATAATTGATTGAATGCTTATACAATGTTTGAATAATTTGTTTTTTTTCTAATTTAATTATTTTGAAAATGGCCAATACCTGTTTCATATTTTTAGAAAAAATAACCACTACAGCGATTAAAACAAATTAAAAGAAAAAATCTAGATAAAAGCTGTGAAGATTTTTCTTAAGCGGTTTTTCGTACTTTTTGTCCAATATCGATAGAAGTCGATTAATCAGTCAAATACAATTTTAGATTATACATTCGCTTATACATATCTCGATACCCACTGCAATACATTTGGATTTAATCAAAGTTAACGATTTCGAAACTGATGGCAACAATTTTTATAATCACCGCTGAACTTGTTTTCTAAAACCAATCCGAAATTTTCTTCTAAATACGAAAACGATTAAACCTTTATGATATGTGGACTTAAATTCAAATATATTGGCATACACTGCGAATAAGTAATAAAATAGCATCACACAATTTTCAGAATATTCAGAATAGATGGGAGTTTTTCTTTCGGGCTTACCAAAATATTTAATAATTTTTTTGACGATGTAATCTGACCGCTGTTCTATTCAAATATTTGTCCAAATACAGTCAGGTATTTCTAAAATCAAGTACAATCGTATGTGAATGACAAAATATTTTCATTTTCTGATTATATTTTACATTTATGTATTTGGGAAAATATTTGCCTAGTCTGACCGGGGCTTAACTGAATGCTTTAATTGTTTAAAGGGTCTTATATGTACTGGAAGGAAAAATATTAAGAATATTAAGTAAAAGTTTAGTTGCCTCCTAATTTTCAGCTACGCCCTTGGTGGTTTGAACAGGAATATTGTGCCTTCTTTAGTTATAAATTTTTACTATTATCCGATTTGACTGAAAACTTTGTACCACTGAAAGGAGTTAATACTACCACTCACTTTTTTCCTGTGTATATTCTATACACGCTATAATTGACTTGTAAATTTATTTTCTTATTGGATTTGTTTCCTTGTTATTTTTCTTACTGGACTGCATTCTACCATAAAAAGCCTTTGTTTTCCGCAGTTGAAAAATACGTCATTATTTTTTTTTCTACAGTTTAATCGGTTATTGTTATAGTCAAATCTGTCATTTTTTAATGATTCTAACTTTAAATACTTAGGGTCGGTTTTATAGTGCCTTTAAGTGCAAGTCGTTGGACAATCAAGTGACATCTATTTGAGGACAAATCCGCACTGTTAAAGCGAACATCATTACACTAGCACTTGAAATTCTCACCAGTGTTGACCAACAACAGACAGTAATTAGCGTTTGGTTTGGCTCCAACATTTGTTGACAAATTAAAATTTAATATGAAAATAAGTATACTATGACCAAGTATGGCAAGGTAGAATCTGATAGCAAAAATATCAGTTACTGACTCACCACAAGTCGCACCAATTTCGGAAGTGGCTGAAAGAGTATAACTATCTGCACTTGAAATTGTGGAATTTATTATATTATTTGTAAAGTTTCCTAGACTACGGCTGAAGAATCTCTAGAAGTCGATTCCAAAATTACGTCCAAAAATGAATGTAGCCTGCCCTTCTCGTTGTAGAGTGCAAATTAAAATTATTCCGCCACTATTCCGCGGCAATTACAAATAATTGTTATTATTTGAATTTCGTATTGTGGAATAAATTGTTAAAGATGCTTAAGCTCAATATTGTCGTTGCTGCTTGTTGCTGCCTGTTGTTGTTGCCCAACGTTGTGTCATTGGATGCAAGTCAGTAAGTATTTGCTTAATTCTGAAATGTTAACGCCATTGCGCTGATTGAAAAGGTGACGCCTCAGTTTGCCAGTTGCGAGACAGTCGGCGTACTATGTACTTATAGTTTAGCTTTCGTATGCTGAACGAACGACGGCGACGACTTACAATTCGACTTTTGGGTACAACGTCATCATTATCATCTTCAGAAGAGAGTTTGATCAGACATGCAATTAGTTTTTTTTTTTCCTATTATTGAGGAGGATTTGCTTGGCTCTCTGCGATATTCGAATGGGCAATAGTTTTCGGTTTGTTGTTTGAGTTGTTGTTACTATGGTGGTGGCTGATAGCTGATGGCTGGTGGCAATGCCGATTTTTCTTTTGGTTATGACTGGTGTCAGAATATGAAGTGGTCAGCGGTTGGACGCGCCGCGCTGTGTCATTGAGCGTGAATTCGGGTTACAAACCAATTATGCACGCGGCCAGCTTCGAAGAGCTCTTAATGTTCAGTTATGGCTATTTAAAAAGTGATCTTGGTGGAGAACTGAAGAACTATGACCTATGGTGGTGAGCAGCGTCTTCTTCGGTTTCAGATGATCGACGTCCGCAATGAGCTTGCTGCTTTTGTATGTGGGGCTGGTGTTGGTGCTTGGTGATATTGCTGTTGCTGCTGCTGCTGGTGGTGGTGGAGCTTCTTCAAAGACCCTGAATAGGCAGCAGCGTTCGGTTGAAGTTTTGGCGTTGGCTGGTGAATAGCGGCAGCTCTCGGTGCGGTGGTGATTAAGTGATGCGCAAAAATGTGGCTGAGAAACCAGCTTTGCCCTTCCATAAATAAACACCGCAATTAGTTTTCGATATAAAAGCGGTTTGGCACAGTAAAGAAGCTGACAGTTGTGATTTGCCTTTCAGTTGAACGTCGAGTACTCGCACTTACCGCAAGACCCACGAAAATAAATAAATACTTTTTGTTTGAAAGAATCTCAAAGAAATACACAAAGTTCACAATGAAGTTGTTGCTGTTATGTGCTGTTGCATGTGCCGTAGTGTTGGCTGTGTTTGGTGCCCCAGCGCCACAACAGGACGTCCAAATAGTGGAGTATGAGAATAATAACGACGGAACCGGAAATTACAATTACAGGTAAGAACTTGTGAGAGTGGACTTTTGTGGCTGAGGTCAGCATTAAAAGGACTTGGAAGATCCAACTCGAATCTAAGAGAAGTGTAATTGAATTGTGTTTAGGTCTGGTGAAGTGGACTTTGTAATGAATGAATTTCTGATTGCATTTAAGGCGTCGAGCCTTTGCCTACCGAATGTTGGACCATTACTGAAAATTCGGTGGCCAAATGCCACAACGACTTAGGTGCCCGATGCATTGGTTTTCTGAAATAGATTCGGACCATCCTTTTCAAAATCCAATTTATTCCATTCAAATCACAAAGGCTGGAGTACTCGCTTTTCTCTCAACTTAAAAAAAAATAAATTTAAAAAAAATTTCTTCTAAATCCATTCACTTTTCAATGCAGATTTTCCTTAAGTGATGGCACAAAGCAGGACGAAACTGGCACATTGAAAGATTTGCAAGGTGAGGACGGTCCCGTTCAAGCGGTAGTCAAAACTGGATCGTACGAATTCACCGATCTCGATGGCAAGCTCCATCGAGTGACCTACACGGCCGATGAGAATGGTTTCCATCCAATTGTCGAGAGCTAAGTCACACGAAAGTGATGCGTCTCTCTGTCTCTCTCTCCGCCCCGTTTGTTAAAAATGTGATTACACCACTATACTATTTAATATATGAGATTTTTCGTTAACTAAATCCAAACGTTATGTATTTAAAGAGAAAAAAAGGTCATATTGTACATTATGTATACTATAATAATATGAAATTATATAAATAAATTAAATAATATAATGCAAAATAAAATGAAAAAGAATAATAATTCTAAAAAAACGTATTTATGGAATTTTGTTTTTGAGGCATTTAGTTGTTGTTAAAGGTTTGCATTAACTCCTTTGTTCTAGTCAACATGGCAGTGACAATACTATGACAAAAGTGTGGTGAGACTATTGTGAGTAACTGAAATTGGTGTAACCTGAATAGGAGGCGACAAAGGATTGTGTCATCTCATATGTACAAACCACAACTACAAGTCAAGGCCACTGGTTACTCGTGTCACTTGGGTGTGGAATAGAGCTTCGCAGTCGAGATAGGCGGCAGTGAACCGTAGGTGAATGCTGGCAGTGCATAATGGTAGGTGGATGCTTAAATGCAATAAAGAAATATTAATTTAATGATAATTATTAATACAATTATTCTTTATAGTTTTGCCAAATATTGACATATTCTAAAACCGGTTTATTGATATTTGAAGGAACCCGCAACTGACATTTTTAAGAAACCCAAAACCAAAACAATACTTTCAATACTTAAAGATATTGGATATAGCAATTTTTTAAAATTTGTAAGCAAGTGTAATAAGCAGAATTGCACAAATTGTATCTTACACACATTAAATCAACTTTTATAGCAACACTAAATTTGAAAGAAATCGAAACCCGCAACAGAGTACGACAAAAAGTTTCCTATGTATCTTGGTAAGGTCTGCTATTGACATACTAATATATAATCTGTTCAAATTTTTAGCGTAAATAAATGAAAGTGACACATTTGGAAGCTGGAAAAAGAATTCACCTGACTTACAGTTAAATATACTCGAAGGATAATCCGTCCTGAGCTACTCAAGTTCAATGTAAAGAGTGAAAGGTATGTGGACTCTTTTCAATATCGACTTGGGGAAATAATACGATTCAGTTCGGTTCGTTTAAAAAAAAGGGCAAATATGGCAAACATTCTTATATATTAGGGGTATTCGCTAAATTTGTTAAACCATATTAAAATGTTAAAGTTATGTCAAAATTTCACAAATTAAGTGAAAAGCATTCTTTTAAACGTCGTATTTACCGAAGTAGAAACTAACCCTTACCAGAAATTATATTCAAACGTACGGTCAAAGAAGTATTCTCAGGGGGAGAATGCAAATCCTTTTTTTTTAAATTGGAATCCTTTTTATATAAGATACAAGTTAATATGTAGCTAATTTGAGCACATATGCTTATATTTTCCACATTGTGAAAATACATAAAAATGTACCAAAGGCCAATGCCGAAAAATCGAATCAAAAGGCAAAAAATAGCCATTAGAGTGCGTGGTCCTGTATGACAGGGATATGCGAGGCTTCCCCAATCTAATTTCGATGTAAATTCAATACGCATAAAGGCGGTACATACACATACGTGCGAGTTTAGTATAAAATTCGTGCCACTCACGTACGTTTTCCAATTGCTATGCGCGTACACATATTTTTAGTATTCGATGTGCGGCTTTTGTGGCTAACAATAAGTCCAAGTGAAGCGCTAGCAGTGGTAATGGCCATTGGATAATGGGGAAATACGGATAAAGAGACTCGAAAGGGATAAAACTCCAATTGGATTTTTTCGCTAAGAAGGGGTGCAGACTATCTTATTGGCAGGGTTGAAGTTGTCTAATTTAATATTTATGGTTATTTTGTGTTGTTGGTTCGAATTCTTATTAGCCAGTACAGTTGAAAAAATGATTTCTTTTTTACGTTCGGTGGACCTTTTTCGATTGTCTATTTTGATCAAATCTGTTTGCCATTGAATTAAGTTCCTTTCTATTAAATTTAAATAAAAAAGTTTAGACCATTCCAATGGACTTCCCCCTCCCTACCATCCACAAATTCAATGACTTTGCTAATTTATTTAAAAAAAAAGAAAGAAGAAAATTTTGCCACAAAGAGGCCACTTTCCTACACATGCTGACATACCCACAAGCCATCACACGCACGCCTAAAAATTATACATGATTTTGTATGTTTGTTTGTTTGTTTGTATTCACTCATAAATTTGATATGAAACATCAAAACATTACTTCAGTAAATTGTGCCATTTAAGAAAGAAGAAGGCAACAACAGAAAAAATCAAAAAAAAAATCGGCTGGGGTTTGATTAGCCACAACATGCCCAACTCTACTTAGCTCAACGCAAATAGCAAATAGTAGCATTTCACCCATTACGCACTGCAACAATACATTCTGCTGAGCAAACAGAAACTGAATAAAAATAAAGTGTACAAAAAAAAGAAGAGGAAAAAAAACCAAAATCAACAACACAAAAAACCGAAAATATCCACATTCACATGCGACGCCAAACAAGGCCATTGATCAAAATTGCTACAACAATAATGGCGAAAAATCACCCCCAAGCAAACAATGCGTGTGTCTTGTACATCGCCCATCTCGCCCACTCCGCAGCCGCACTGCCAATTCACTAGCCAGGCCACAGACCGACGGACGTGAGGACGAACGAACGAACGAACGAGTGTATGGATGGACGGACGGACAACCAGATCGAATCGTCCAACATTCGAACCGAAAAAAAAACACCAAAAAGGGGTGGGTGGGGTCACATTTCGCATTTTGGCATCGTAATGGCCACAGTTGCCATAGCGCGAAATCGTACGTGAAATCGTGAGGGTCGTTCTGGTCGGTTGTCAAGGCAGAAATCTCTTATTCTCTCATCTCATCCACTCTGCTTGGTCCAATATAGCAAAAGTCAGAGTGGCTCGAACAAAAAAAAATGACTAAGCCCAGTGAAATGAAATATGCTTCCATTACTGAAATCAAAAAATAAAATGGTCATTTCATCCACATTTTGTTTAGTACTCACATGATGTAGTACATGCGAACTGCCCTTGTACACTTCACTAACTACCCACTTTTGGGCAAGCAAAAACTCGCCATTAGACGGGAAAAAAATTGTTTATACAAACTGAAAAATTAAGCCTTTTTGTTTGGAAATCATCAGATAAAATAAACCAATATCGAACCATTCCTATTGAAAATGTGTGTGCGTGTGTGTATTTGAGCTTTTGAGGTCTATTCAGACCCATTTCATGCAACTCATTCTATTTAATTTTTATGCAAAAGTTGGATTTGAATTTTCTAGTTTTGGGTGGGAGAGCACACTGAGAAAAATTTCTTTGCAGAAAATATAACCCAATGAATGTTAACCTTAGCGATGTGCTGGAGCTGAAGTAGAGCTCTCGGTATTCCTCTTAACCAATCTTCAATGCTGACTTCCAATCATTCTTCAAGGAAGTTAGGTTAGGGTGGCGGCTTTTAGCCTCACATAGTCCACAAATCGATCCATAGCAAAACCACATACCACAAGCTCTCTTATCCTTTACATGAAACTTGGAGACCTTCTTCCATGGTCTGCATCTAGCCCGAACGTGCCAGACTTTAAAACGAAGGTTTTTAAGTTCCAATCTACTTCCAATTAAAGCTGGACAATGACAGAGTAAATGCTCTACAGTTTCTTACTCATCTGATTCATTGCATTTGACCCATTCGTCTTCCATGGTGGTCTATGAGACAGTGTCCTGTAGTTAATCGAATTATGAGTCTGCATTCCATCCGGGAATGCTGGATGAATCGACACTTGACCACAGCAGCAATTTGCCTGTCGTCTTCCATTTTAGAAAGAAAATTCCAATTTTTAGATTTCATTGAAACCATAAGACTTTCACATGAATTTCATTCAAAGTGAGATTAAGTCTGTCTTACCACTCTCACATTTTTACACAAATTTATTTTCAAATAAAACTTACACAAATTCCCTTTTAATAAAATATTTTACAGTGTAACCTTCTGTCCACAATGCTGAATACATTTTCGACTTTACCTTTGAGGATTTATTTTTTTTTACAAAAGCAGCAACTCGGTACACCGAGAAAACCCCTTCTTATTTCCCACACTTTTTGCTCTTGCTAACCAAAAGACACATGATTACCAAGGAACGAACTCACAAGATGATGATGGCACACAAACATATCAGAATTTTTACGGATTACATAAACAATACTGGATATGAAAAGAGGAAAAGAGGCGAAAAAAATATAAGAACTGAGCGACCATATCCTGACGCTGGTCGTTGTCGAAAAATGAGTTCTGTCAGAATAAATATTTTTGAATAATGTCATCCCATTTCGCGGTCTTGACACACATGTGCCTCATATGTCTCATACTCCCCTTCCGGCCAGCAGGCTGGGATAGAATGTGAGCGAAAATGTAGGAATATATGTTTCGGCCAAGGGAAAGTACAACATGCACGATGGGGACGACGCAGGACCTCAAATATGAATGAATGTGAATGGGAAAAATCTGTGCATGATTGCTTTTTCCTGTTTGAAGTGGGGGGGCGATGATTCTGGGATCTTGGTTTAAGGCGATGGTGATGGTACCTTGCCGTGGTTAGGAATTTGCTAATGTACAAATATGATTTTGAACATCATGCACTATTACATTCCGCGCTGGAATTTCGCTACACTCACAACTCATATGAAACGCTCAGTGCTGTGTGCATATGTGGAAGTGCCTGTATGGGATGATGACAATGCGTCCTGACAGCCTTGCGGCGTATACTATCGAGTTGAGTGATTGCGGAAAAATTTTGCAAATTTTGTCAAACCCTGAAACATAATATGTTTTTCTTTTCTCATTTAAAAGGAAGAAAAAACTGCCGTTCGTGGTAGTCATGTGGATTTTTCGTGTTTTTTTCGGGTATTCTTGGACTGATTTGAATGTAAACAGTGATGAAGTAAAATCACCGTCATTTCTCATCTCATGAATGTATGTGTTTGCACATAAATGTGATTTTTGCGTGTATTAAATTACTACGGCCGTGTGGGTAACCCAATGTGTCGTACAAAATTCAAAATCACATAATTTCTTTGGGGAAAGAGAGCGGCAAATAACGAATTAGGTCAATTATTGTCAATTTAATGTTGAGGATGCTGTGCCTTGAAACCGGTTGGTTGACCATTGAACTCTCTGCGATTCGAAACTTGTTTTTGTGAGCAGCCCATGGATGCTGACCTATCGGGTTAAGATGAAAATGAGATCAGTGGTGATCCTTTATGGTCAGCTTGTTTATAGGCACGCTTTTTGTCAGTCATTTTTGGGGTGAATTTTGTATGAAAAGGGATGCTGTTTCGAGTGATTATTCAATTGAAAAGTGATGGTGATGGCCACTTTGAACTTTGATCTTTGGAATATTTAATGAAAACGTTTTAATGACTTTCAGATTATTTCTGGACAATTTGAATCATAATATTTGCATGTGGGGATGATGGAGGTAAATTGGTTTAATGAGGTTATGAACAGCAATTGGTGGGGTTTTAAAATAGGATTATATTTCCTAAGATTTCAGTGAGGAATTCACTTCAATGTATTTGCTTTGTTGTTAGTTTTATGTATCAACTTTAGGAGCTTTTGAGCTAATGAGGTCCGAGGAACAGGTATTGCTTTATTGAGATAATTTGGTATGGTGCAAGGTCCAAGAAATTATGGTGACTATGTTCGTGTATTTATCAATAAATAATCTGATTTAAATTACTTAAAAAACACATTCACGTTGAATCTTCAATATCCTCTGAACACACATACTATTCTACACATGGAATACTTTCAAATTATATCACTCACCGACGCCAATTCAATATTAAGTAATAAAACTTATCAAGATTTCAATTTCCCAAAAAAAAAAATAGTAAAATCGAATTAGTCAACAATTTTGCACTGTCAATTCTATTGCATATGTAAAAAGCACGTTTGTCTGTTCGTGCTGATGGTGCAAAAAAAAGCAGATGTTTAATTGTCTTGTCACTGTACACACTGAACCGCACCAGCATGTGATAAATCGGGGAAGGTAGGCAAATATCTAAAATTACCCAACGTCAAGGTACGAAAATTGAAAACACCAAATTCAAATTTCGAAATGATCGGTGCGAGCGAGCGGCCAAACCACATTTAAAATTTTCACTTTACCCAATTTCGTAATCAACTGGGAAAAATACTATTGTACACGAACAAACAAACAAACAACAACGCTTAGGTGCAGTCGTTATTATGGAAACTACGCAGATGTCCTTTAAAGCAGTTTTTTTTCGTATTTTAATAATTTCCTCAGCGCCACTATCCCAAATCGGAATTTGTCGTATACTGCGAATATAAAAAAAAAAGGAAGAGTTTAAATTCTATTTTGAATAAAACATGCTGCAGCAGCAGCAAACGAGCGAGTTCATATAACGCAAAGCGGGACAAATCCGAAAGGACCCAACAACAACAGGAACTATCAACAGCACACGACGACGCGGTGGAAACGCACATGAGGGTCATGTGCGGCATTTTGGCATAGAAATGTGGAAAAAAGCATACAGGGTCGTCCTTTTGCATATGTAAACATGCGCGCAATGAGAGGGATCATTTGAATAATATTTGGATGAATTCGTAGAGCCACTACCTGAGTTTTCGGTATCAAAATTACCCTGCCGAAGCTGATTTAATTCGAAAGGCTTATATAACCAATGCACTTTGAGCAGCAACCGATAGACGATTGATGACGTGATGTTGCACTTGGATTTTTTTTTTTACAAAAATCTGCTTACGGATTAAAGGCGAAAATAAAAAAGGAAATGTAATTGGAAATATTTGAACTTTATGTAATTAGAATGGGTGAAGAATATGTAGGTAATGCACAAACTTCATCGTTAGGAATAGAGACTGAAACCCATAGAAAACTTCACTACATCAATCCATCAAAAATTTAAATGTGTCCATCTTTTTGTACACTGAACATTTCGCAGTGATTTGGCCGCACTGGAAACTCTGGACAATTTGTTGTGGATTTTGAGGATCGACGTAGTGAAGTATTCTATGGGTTTCGGCCTTAACTCACACGCATCCTGCAGGGTTGCAATTTTTAACATAATCCAGTCATACAAATTTTATTGAAATTAAAATAATAATTTTGTCCCTGTTAATCAGCATTTGGGACCACTGTATATTTTATAATTCTCCTGAATTGTAATTGGTGTACCTATTTTCACAGTGTACAACGAATGCCAATATTAAATCATTGCAAATTCGATTTCGCAACCCTTTCCATGTTCCGATAATAATTTGCACAGCAGTGCAAAACCCAAATGCATTAAATATTAATTTTAAAATTTCCTTTTTTTTAAACACCCAAAACAACCCTTTTTTTCAACAAAACGTTTACAAAAAGGTAGCAGTAGTGGCTGTACAATTTTTTTTTATTTGCAACTGTCACTATTGCAAGTAAAATGCAGTGACAGCTTCCGTGCACGTTGAACTCATTGCGAAAATGCTACCGCCAGTTCCTAAGCCGATTTTATTCAATTCATTAACCACTTGACTAATTGCCAATGCCGAGTTTTTTCTGTGCGCGAAATGTAACCTTTTTCACCCAAAATATAATAGAAAAAAAACGAGTACAACAAAATATATATGAATTGGCGCTTATCGCATTACACATTACCGGCAGAGCGGCTCAATTGTTGCACATTTCACGTACTCTTTGTACATTAATCACTCTTGCGAGCCCAAACACCACAGAGTTCCTATCTAGCCAATCCAATTTTCACACGCACTTTCAACCTTTACTGACACAGCATTTTCCTTTTCCTTGCTGTTGAACTGTTGCCTTGCAGCATCACTGCCGTCATCATCATCATCCGAACGCTCTGCCGTCACTCCATCCCCTAACAATAATCTAATATTTTTTTTGTGTAAAAAAGTGCATTTTTGACATTAAACTGTAAACATAATGTTATATAATACGTATAATTGCCGTAATGCGCAACACATAACAACAACAACAACAAATAGGAAGTCAAGGACCCTTGAAATGATCTGTAAATCCTTTTTGTGTTTTGTTGTGTGTTACTATATATACTTTTTTTTGGGATATTATTGGTGCTAAATAACAGGATTTTTGTACCAAAATAAAATAGGGAGTGCATTGTTATTGGTTTGTTTAAGGTTTGATAAGTCAATATTTGACACATGAAATTGATTTGGTGGCATGAAAACGGTAATTTGTCCACAGAAGCTGGTACCGGGGCTTATTAATTAAGAAGATAATATTTTGTTAGATTGTTAATTGTATTGATGGACTGGGATTAGTTTAAGTTAAAAATGTTGAATTAATTAAGGTGGAAGATTCAGATTTTAGATGAAGATTTAGATTAGCAGTCAGTACTTACTTGTATTTTCGAGCCAATTTAAGTGAAGAATGTGGATATTAGACGTTGATCCCATAGATATTTGAATCAACTCAAGCAGCATTGAATTGCATAGTTACTCATACCATTGGAATCCCTCATTCAAAACTAAAAATTCACATCGATATTAATGCATTGCTTTTATGATTCAAAGAATATTTACTTTTTGCACTCATCAATTGTTATGACATTTTCGAAATGTCCCCTTAACCCTTCAAAATGCATTTTTCCCCCTTTTCATCTTCCTTTAAGGTGCCAAACGATGTCACAGTTAAAAAAATAAACGAAGCACATCTGCCATTTCTAGACTTCGAACAGCCTGGCCTGCATTCGCATTTTCCAATAGGTATTTCTGCACACGTACCAACCAAAACCTCATGCCATCTTCATCTTCATCATCATCATCACAGGCCGTACGTACAATTTCCTTTAAGGGTTTCTAATATTTATGGCTTGAGCCTATTGTTGTTCGGCGACTGATTTCGTTTGTAGATCATTGATGATGCTGCTTGCTTAGGTGCCTTTCTTCCGAGGCAACAGAAATAAATTCTTATATGGGTGCATTTCCTTTGTTGGCTGCCTTGCAACTGTTTCTTATTCTTTAACGGTACCCAATATATTATTAGAAATTATGAATTGCCAAAAAAAAATGGAAGGGGTTAAATTTTCTCACGATCTATTAAAAATTACGATAGTGGCTTTTGTTCATTTAACGGTTGTAATTTTCTCGAACTAAAAAAAAAGGTTATACGAGTACCTATAAAGAAACGAAATTAACGAGTTGGGAAGAATCTGTCCGATGCTATCGAACACATGTTGAAGGGGTATTTGAAAAATATGAATAATTCTTTTTGGGACATATTTGGTTTGTTATTGTAAAGTTCCTAGAATGAATTGTAACGAAATGACGAGCCCAGATTATAAAATATTTTTTAGGAATATTCCTTGAATGCTAAAAAGCTTGTCTGGTGACCTGATAACATTTCAAGTTTCGTCGACGTTCAGTGAGTTGAAATTTTTAGTTTTCAGATTTTTGTAAAATCCAATATTTGTCCATTAATGGCATTGGACTCAACGCATACAAGAACCCTTAAGTAATACTTCACAAACATCTTTAATGTCAGTTTTTCATCCGTTTGTTCCACTGTCAATATTAAAATATTTAAAAATGCGCTTCTGATCGGAATCCATTGAAATTATGGTCAATTTGAAATGAGAATTTGTAACCAATGGCAACATTGAAAATTCCCATTGTCCCTCAGGGAACACTTAAAATGGTGAATATTTTTAATATTTTCTGCTCAGATCGGACGGGTACACACATACATACATACATATTACAAAAGCACAAAAGCATATGACTTTTATTCTGCTTCCTGTTGGATGCTCTCCGAATTTAATAAGTGGAGGCATATCATCGCGTCGTATCCCAAGTCAAATACACCTGGAAGGTAACTAAATGGAAAAATGTATTTATTCCTTTAATTTCAATTTTCATATATTTAGAAGCAGATGAATAAAAGAAGAAGAAGAATGTTTTTCACTTCACTGGACCATGAAATATATTTCGGTTTCATTTGCTTGCGTTGGGTTATGTTTCTAAGAGTTGTTTTCAGCGTTTCTTTTTTTTTTTGCATTTTTGTATTATTTTTTGCTTGCTGAAGGACATTATTGTCCTGTTAGCTCTACCCCCCCCCCCCCACAAACATACGCAAAAATGTCCATAATTTCATTTAAAGCAACATGCGAACGTTGTTTGGGAGCCTGAGCTCAGCCATCAGCCATAAGAAACTGGTATGGTATGGCAGGGCAAAGTGGATGAAATTCGCACTGAAGCAGAAGCAGCAAGGAAGGAAGGAAGCAGGACCAAACAAGGTTGCTACGGAAATTCGTTATTGTGTTACCACAGGCGATATATCCCTTCGCTCTGTGCTGTGTAACAGCAGCAGTACAGCAGTCGAACAGCAGCTTCCTTAGTTAAATAAAAATGCTTTGCATACGATACTATAATATGCAAAATTTCAAATGTCTCTTTGCCATCAGAATCCATTCCACCCACCAATAAGCCCGAGCCCACCGGTGAGTATCCAACTCGAAATTCGCAAACCATCGAACCTGAACGACCGTCGACCAAACGACAGGCGGACAGGCGAAAGTAAAAATCGACCGGCCCGAGCGAAGCAGAAGCGGCCGGTGTCGGTTGGTCGTTCGGTCGCTGGGTCGTTTGGTCGTTGGTGGGGCCACGGATGACATGGGTCGCCTGGCAATCGCTGCCTAACTGTACATTTCTTTTGCTACATTATACTGTATTTATTTCTTTTTATCTTTTTCAAAGTATTGCCAATATATGGGAATATACTCGTATGCTGTGCGCTGTGAGGCGAGCATAGTTGAGGTTGGCTGGCTGGCTGGCTCGGTAGCGCCATCGCCATCGCCATCGGTTCGAAAGAAATAAAATAAGATTGGGATGGCATGTGGATGTGGATGTAGACGCGATGCCCTGTGTAGTTTTTCGTTAATACTCGTATATTTTGTTTGAGTTACCTTTGAATTCGAATTTATTTCGTGGTATTCGCCTCACCACTCAAAGCTATGTATATTTGTATGAGGGTATTAGGAGTGGGAGGAGGGCGGTGTGTGCCCTTGCATAGTAGGAGGTTTCAATATCCTTTGATGACCGATTTACTGGTTAAAAGGAAAAATTGTCAATTGTTGCAAAGAAAAAGGGGCAAAAAAGAGAATAAAAAAAATGGAGATATATAAAAATATCCTTCGCACATAAAAGAAACTGTACTTCATTCAATATAACGGTTGGAGAGGATGATATGTGTTTTGTAACTAACACATTTGATGCTGCTGCCACCACATAGTATGTTGTTCCTACTTAGTGACTGTTGTGGCTGCAAACGAAAAAAAAGTAACAGTTTGGCGTTTCCTAATCCAACTATCCCGATGCGGATGAAACCAATAAAACCTAATGATATGAAAAAATACAATTTTCTCAACACGCGTCCTTTGCCATTGCGTAGAAGGTTGATTTTACGCTTGATGTGACACCATTCGCCACAAGACGGCCATCGGCTTCCAGTGCGAATGAAATATGTGAACTTTTTTTGTCAAATTTTTAGCAGAATGTGTTCGTCCTCCTTCATATTTGCAAAAAAAAAACAAAATGAAACGTCCGTCCATTGGGCGGGGGTGGCAGTGGGTTGGTTACGCATATTCCTCTTCTTCGTTATTTTTTTTCCAACCGACCAACGTAATTTCGCAAAGTACTTAGTCAGCAACTTTCTTTCACCCTCTCTCGGTGTGCAAAGAAAAAAAGGGTAAAACTGTTGTGTCCTGTCACTATTTCCAACGATAAGCGTGCATAAAATTTTTCATATTAATCGGAGAAATACGCATGAAAGCAAAAAAAAATAATGTAGAGAAGAAGAAAATGTTATAAATGGCATATTACCATAAAAATGAATCCGCCTTAATTCAGTCGCTAGCCATTCAGTGGAAATTGTTGATTGATGCTGCTGCTGTGGCTGCCGCTGCTGAGTCTTGTCTGCTCGCCATTGATAAGCAACACATCTAAGTTACTCATATTTCATGGATTATTTCATAGACAGTTCATATGTGACATAGGTTGAAAAAAATACAAATGTGGGACATTTCTGCACTCTTATTGCAAGTGTCCAATGTTTGGTTATTTTGTAT
This sequence comes from Heteromyza rotundicornis, assembly GCA_951394025.1. Taxonomy (NCBI): domain Eukaryota; kingdom Metazoa; phylum Arthropoda; class Insecta; order Diptera; family Heleomyzidae; genus Heteromyza; species Heteromyza rotundicornis. The sequence continues at coordinate 24,737,139 of OX596010.1, forward strand.
CCGTTGTTTGAAATTAAAGTCTTGAGAGCTTAAAGGCACTAAGTAATTTTAGCGAAAAATTATTATCAATTATGCAATTTCACAGACATTGTCTTAATTAGTCGATCCGCCTATTGCCATGCCTACTAAGACATGGTACATTTAGAATTCCATAATTCAAGTCGTAGTAGACCGATTTTGTTGTTGCGGACGGCATGGGGCTGACAACAAGAAATGTATGTTTGCCCACTAAAACTAATAATGAACTTGGCCGATCGATTTCGCTGAATTTCCAAATTTCATGGCTCACGGGAGTTACTGACTATAACAAATGTAGGTTTACTTACTACCACTTCTACGGCCGCTAATATTAAAAATAATCCTCATCGTCATTGATTCCTTCGTGTCCTTATGGGACACGGTGTTAACCACTCCATAATTCCTTGGTACTCGATTTGCAGTAAGACTTCCCATTTCCGAGCAAGGCCGGGTTATTACAATAATCATGTTCTGTATGTGAAGGAGGATTTGTTTTGTGTTTTAAAACCACAAACAATACTCCCTCGTGCTCACACTAATAATGAAATAGGATTAAATTACCAAACCGATCAATTTCGTGGGCGACCAGGTGAACTCTGTGAATTTACACGCGTCCGCTGCACCGCATCAAAGTAAAAAAAGGTACCATAATACTAAAGACATGTTCGCCTTAAACTCAAGTTGAACCTAATTTGTCAGCCCGTGTTTGACGCGACACAAGCACACAAGCGCTTAGGACAAACTGAAAAGAACGTACACCGTAGTTTTGAAGTACAACTTCCTCTGCTGAAGATCTCCATTGACATTTGGTTTATGAATGGGGGCAAGAAAAGCCAGAAATGTCGTGAACGCCAAGGGTTATTTTGTGGCTTGACTGAAAAATAATGAATACTTCCTTTGCGTTGATGTCACAAGCTCTTCAAGATCGCGATCCTTGGTTTTTTTACGATCTTCGCAAACTTCTATTAATGTGAACATGACTACAAAAGGAAATATGTGAAAAGGTACGAGTTTGCCGAATACTAAAAAAAGTTCGTAAATGAAAAATGATCATCTTCGTCGATTTGCTTACCTGAAGGGATGATGGTATGGGTTTGGGCTTCAAACACTCGGGATTAACTGGGTTTAGGAAAAGGGTTACTTGCATTATGTCAGATACCAAAAATTAAATTTTTCAGTGAGTAGAGTTTTGTTTTCGATTTTAAAATTTATAACGATCTCGGACGGCACACACACGATAACACATTCGGGTGAGCTATGCGCGTGGATGATCGTGCAGAAACTCGGTGAAGGGGTTAAAAATGCATTAAAAAATTAACCCGCACGAAGACGTACATAGCGTAGCGCATCCTTCCCTTCCTGCTGCTGTAGGCAAATGTGTGATTTCCGTAATGAGTTTCATTTAGTTGCATATGCCACATTCGAGACTGCGAACGCAAATGCCACGTGAATTGCATTTCCTGATTGAAATTCGTATTTTTTAAATTTAGCTTCGTATCGATATGGATCAGTTTGAATCAGTTTATCACGATCGCAATTATCACATGGAAGTGTTTGAGTGTGTTTTTTTTGTGTGCGCTTTCCGTCGATATCTCTCTGCGGTATATCGAGTGCTCTTCAGCCATTGTGTGTTTGAATGCCATTGAGATTATCAGCGAGGCCAGTCTTGTCTTTTTGTTGAATACCCACTTCACATTTCGGTTGGCCATTTAAAGTTGGCCGTTGCGGCAGCAATTCATTTGCAGTAGAACGCGCATAAATGATCGGACATTGGAGATATACTAATTCTCGACTGCGATTGAGTCAAGTGGGCTATAGGAAAAGAAGTAAATGAAAGAAATAATTACAACGAAACAATAAAATTATTTAACAATTGAACGGTTATATTGAGTAGGTACTAAGTTGCTCTGCGGACTGCGGCCAAGTTGAACTTGTGTGGTTGAAATGAAGTGAAGGCCGTTGGGAACTTTCAACTGAAATATTTTAGTTAAGAAATGACTGTGACAAGGTCTAACCACACAAATTCTTCTTCTATCGTCGTTATGTGGCCTATCAGTGCCTCACTTTAAGCTTCTAGGTTGAATTGAAGTAATTGGTTGACACCTAACTCTCCCGAATAAAGAATCAAAATAAACTAAGTTGAGCTTCATATCAAATATGAAACACTTGATTACAAAGAAAGTTTGAGAGTAAAAAATGCAGAGGTGGGTTGAGTGAGAATATTTTTGATCTGAAAAATCATGGGGTAAATTGGGATGTGTTCCAGGTTTGTAGAAAACCAACAAAGTAAATGTGCTGGTTATTCAATCAATATAATATTTGTATAGATCTGTTAGCTCTCAGCCAGGTGCTGATCCAGGATTCGCCAAAGGGTGGGTCAGTTCTTGTTTAATACCAATAAAAAACTAGAGAGTCTGTGGCACTAAAATATCCACAAAAAATATGTCCCCCTTTATTAGAACGACGGGCATAAAGAGATTTAGTTTCCAATTTTGACTCATTTAAAGGTGGTTTTGGAATCTCGGACTTAAAACTATGGTCGCACAATTGTCCCAAGTCGTCCAATTTATCGAAATTTCAGAAATCACTAGTCAATCGTGTGAGCTCAATTTAACACAGATTGTGTTCTGACACTTAAGAACCCAGCAAAGTGGTCCGATTGTTATTTGATCGAGACATTACAGTAATTGTGGAACCTTAGCTAAAGGCCTTTTGTCAATAGTTTTTTGTTAAACAAGAATTGTTTTTTTTATAAAGTGCTTCATATTTTACGTTTCTAAAGATATAAGTTGTTTTGTTTGTACTAGACAAAATCTTGAGTCACTCTTTGGTACAATGGTCATGGTACTCGAGAATTATATTTGTAGAACACTCAGAAAAATGTATTATTTAATACTAATAAATTTGGTTAACAGGATACTCCTTAAAATTAGTATTTAACAGTTCTTATGTTCAATTAGTTTCTACTATTATTTCAATAGTAAAGTATCCTACTTAATTATTAAATTTCTGACCAGTATCTAAATATGACCTCTCATCGTTTCTCTCTACAGCACTTGGAATGAGTAGGAATGAACAAATAGTGTTGCTCTCATTTCTATCTGAAGTCCATCAAATATAATATGAATACGCCGAATTAGGTTCAAAACAATTTTTTAAAGATGTTGCCATTATATACAAGTGCTTAAAGCTTTGAAATATGTTTCATTACAATATAATAAAAAATCATCCTTTTTATGATTTTTCTAAACTTGTAGCAATTGTTTGTATGTATGTGTGAATGAGTTAGTATGTATGTTATATTAGGGTTGGTGGTCGTTTTGTTTGGCCATTAGGGGTGGACTGAAGCCAAACATAAACACTACACGGACACTACTACAAAAATACGCACAAGAAACCTGCGCCATTAGTTTCCCCAGTGCAGGACATCGTCAAGAACAACAAAAACAACAACGAGGCAGCTACACACAATGGCAAAGGGTCAATACGATTCGTTTGCTTTAGTCCTGCCATTTGTTGTGAGTGGTGTTTGCAGTCATTCTCTGTGCTTCTTTCGTTGGAAGCAAGCAAAAGTTTTCGTTGTGCTGTGTTTTTGGTGGGCGCTACTTGTCCACTTCCCACCCTTTTCAGAGGCCATTTTGATTTTCAGTGGTGTGAGTTGGTGAAAAGAGTTTCTGTGCGGAGCAAAGCCATTGAAATTTGTTTGGCTAGATGCAAACGAGAGAAACAATTGGAAAACTAATAGGACAATTTGTAGATAAAAAATGTAATGTACGTCCAAAATGCAGGGTCCTCAAATTTGGACCCGGTTTGCAGTCCTCATTCAAAACATTCCTAATTTGTTTCTTAAGATTTTCTTCAGCTTCAGTATCCGAGTTTATATAAAATAGGAGAGATCTCCTGTGAGCCCTCGGTCCAGAAGAATCGATCCAACCTGAAATCAAAATTTTGTATTCACATATTATGTAACTTAGAGAATCTAACAAAGCCGAATACATCGAACCCCTTTTATGCATTCAAACATTTTTAATTGCACTATAAACTTTAATCTTGCCTGTAAATGATGACCACTATCACAGCTCATACCTAACTATCTTAAAATTAAATCTTTTATGCTCAAACAAGCTAACCAATGAATCGGTCAACTGCGCAATTGTCTCCCAGCTGAAGAGTCACGAAGTGGAATAAAGTCCGTTTATGGCTTTTCAAAATCCCATTAAATTTGAAGTGAAAACTTACAAGTATTCCGACGGTACTTCGATGCTTCCACCCTAAATTACCTACCATTTCAACTCCATTTCATTGTCATATTGTAATAAGCTCCAAACACAATGTAAAGTTTGTCCAAGTAAGGTCCAAACCGAACATACACTTCACGTCGGTCGGTCGTCCTACATGACACAAATGTGGGATGACATTCCTTCTGTTCTAGGTTTTATGATGCGGACATGTCCCAGCACCGTCGACGCGTCGCTAAGACAAGGGGTTAAATTCCAAATTTGAATTGACAATACTCTGAAGCGTCTTGTTATACGTTATCGCATGGTATTGGAACGTGAAAGCGACAACGTTCTATGTGCGGACGCGTGTGATTTCGAAGGCAAGCGTATGCTAATGGACATTCGAGATTTTTGGTATTTTAAGCAGTTTGCCAGTCGCCTTACCCAGACGAGCCGATAAGTAAGCTTTAGGTCTTTAAAACGATACGAGTGGCTATGGATGGCTGTGCCTGCCTGTGGCTGGGGCAATGATACTCTCGTTTTGTGATTGTGTGTATGATGATGGATGTGACGTGTTTCCCAATGAGATATTTTTTTCCCGGGGTTTTCGGCTGGGATAAGGAATAGTGATGGCTATAAAAAGGATTCACACGATTTGCAATTTGGAATCCGAAATTACCTGGCTGCAGGAATTTCGGAAAATGTACTTTAACATATACGTTGCTGATATGATGGGTTTTGGACCATGATTGGTTCCAAGTTGAGCCAAAGTTCAACGTAAATTTCCACTGAATGTTACATATTTGAGGCGGTCCACTTTAATGGTCTTTTTACAAAGTAAATTTTTGTTTGTTTGTTGTTCGCCATTAGCGGATGCTAAAATAAGTTCACACAGACTGAATGGCGCGTCGTCGTGTGTGTTGCGGAATACACAATGTTTTCATTGTCAGTTGAAAGTTTTTCCTCTAAGCTTTCACTGCTTTAAGGGACATTTACTCCACTGGCAAAGGCAAGCGGACCACATGAAGGACAAAAATACACATATGCAAATGGAAAATGTTTGAATGAGGGCAGGCAGGATCGAGGCGGGGGCGGCGCTGGTGGACTTTACGACAGTATGTTTATTCGTTTCTAACGGTTGGCGGGGCCGAACGAACGAACGACCGTGGGTCGTTTGGTCCGTTTTCGTTGCTGTGTGAATGTGACTGCTCTGCCCATTTGCCAGGACAACATGGTTTCCCATTAGCATTTTTCTGTTGTTGTTGTTGGCTTGTGACTTGGACAGCGGAGGGTCCCTTGGATGACGTTGAGTGCTTGGGGTGGCTGGCTGGCTGGCTTGATTCGTGAGTGGAGCGAGAATTTGTTTTGAACAAATGTATTTGCATTTGTATATGAAAGCAGCTGTCAAACCAATACCACTATGTTTTTGTGTCCGTGCTTTGCTCGTGTGTGTATGTGTGTGTGGGGGGGGTGGCATGGAAGTTGTGCAGGACTTTCGGTCCATTTAACATGTCTCATAATAATTGTGATTGGGTTTTATTCGCATTCATTTGAATATGAATTAGCTTCGTTTCAGGCATAGAATTTTGCCAATTTAGCAAAGAGGAAATGATGATGCGATAGTATCTGTCAGTGGACGCAATCAAATGTTGACTATAGTTTTCTGGAAAGTTTCACAAAAGTGGCTATTGTATTTTATTTGATTTTGGTATGTGGAAAGTGGAAAGTGGGAGATTTTTAGGGACTTGCAGTTGGTATTCACATTTAATGAAGTCCACTTTTTAGAAGTACAAGTTTTTTAAATTTTAAATCCAAGGGAGATTATTAATACGATTATCCTTTCAATATCAAATAAATTAGAAAAATAATTTCACGGTGTCTTCTGCTAAATTGTAATAAATATTCGACAGCAACTGTCAATAGAAGAGCGTCAGGTAAAAACGAAAATCAAACAAACATTCGATGTTTCGGGGACAGCAGGATATCTATCCGCAGAAACATGCCCTTTCACACCACGTTCTCAGTGCCAGTGCGAATTCCCAGGCTTCGCTCGCATCGACAGCATCAAGTAATAGCAACTGTTTGTAATGTCCATACATTAGGAACAGATACGGCGATACACATATAAGAGTTAAGAGATATTGATTAAATTGAAACAATTTTTTAAAATTATTGTAAAATTTCACACAGTGTCGAGGGTATGTCATTGCGTCACCCTTTCCCATTCTTTGCCAATAATATTTACACAAAAGGATACTCGCCGGTTCAGTGCTACATACACTCCACACAAAAGGGATAAAAGGAGTCGAGGCAAACAGTACGGCCCAACTCGGCTCTGGCAGTGTTCGGCCTGGATCGGATCGGTGAAGTCAATTGTAACATATCGAATTGTTCGCATTGAGGGATTTGATTTATTTGCAGTTATTTATAGGCTTCCAGACTGCCAATGTCACTACCACCACAACACACGCACATACGACACTCAGATACCTACTCCAGCGACATTAGATTATCCGCTCTTATCCACGATTTTTGGTTTCTACCCTTTTTTTTTCGTATTTGCCCATTTTTCTTCTTTTATTTTGTGAGTGAAAAAAAACGAACTCTACTTTGCAGTCGGTGTTTGGCTTAGCCGATGAAATAAATGTGCAAATGTTAACACATTAGAACGACCTTTGGGCCCACCAAAGACGCAACATCGAAAGCCATACTAGGGCTCTCTACGTGCTTCCTACATGCCCACATGTCGCGCTGCGGTTGTGCGGACCAGTGTGTATCTATTTTCTAATTTCGATAATTGAAAACGGACACACATCACGTTTGGTGGGATATCTTTGCCATTCCGCTCCGTTGAAGAAAGCCTTCTTGTTGCTTTTCGACTGCTGATGCTGTTGCTGCTCGTTGCGCGTTGCGTATCTCTAAAATAACGAATTTTTCATGTCCATGTTAATGTCTCACATGCCTCTCTCAAACGGGTGAGCATATCCTTGAGGTAATCGCATTCGTAAATATAATAAAAAAACATGTGTGTGGTGTGCGGGCGTTTCTTGGTTAACTGCGAATTTTTGGTATCCAGCAAACAAGTCCCTTGGGCCGCATTTACCACCCCATTTGCAGGTTCTGAAATTCGAAATGTGCTATTTCCACGTTGAAGATGCAATATATTTTAAAGTTATAAGGCTGTGGACTTAAACTGACACAGAAACTTAGTCGAAGTGGAGTGGAGTGGGGAGAGAGAAAGAAAGACAGAGAGCGATTGTCCAACGAACTTTTCTATAAAATTACATGAAATTACACAGTTGTATTTTAGTATTATGCAGTATTTTTTTTAAACGAAGCCATGTTTGACAAAATATATATAATAAATAGAAAAGTTTAACATTTTCTATTTATTATATATTTAACAGAACTCAGATATTATTTAAAGATTTTGATTTTACTTTCTGTCAAATCAATTTCTTCCCCGCAGAACATGGGAACAAATATCCAGTTGGTTCCTTAGAATTATTTTCGGTCTGACCGATGCTAAAATACCCTGCACGATACGTTCTAAGACCATTTTTCGATATTTTATCGATGTTTTTTCGATATTCTTCGGAAGTTTTTCGATATTTTTTGAATGTTTTTTCAACCATTTAAAAATGGTATCCCCATTCCATTTTATTCCGGTCCAATTCCATTTCGTTCCCGTTTCATTCCTTCTCCGCTCCCGTATGGCGGTCGAAATTCCTAAACCTCATTGCTGATTTGAAATTTGATGTTATATATGGTCGGGGAGTTTCCCCTTCTCCCCTCGTATTACGCTAGTATTTTTTATAATTTTTTAATGGCATTTCACTGAAGTAACGGTATCTGTTTTCGCAGTAAGATATAAAATTCAGTGGTCCAATGTCAAACAAGTTCAACTAAGGGCAGGGATTCTTTCAAAATAAAAGTTACTTATTTTAAACACACAAAAAAAAAACAACACCAAAATAACAACATGCGTACGTGTAAATTGTATTCATTGCGACAACATAACGAAAAACCATACGAATTTCGTGTATGAGAGAGTGTATCTACATATAAAAAATTAAAATAATAAAAAACCCAGAGGAAAAACAACTTTTGCAGATATTCGCAAACAAACATTCAAATATGTATGCATGCAAACCCAAGCGGACGTCAACCGTCCGGGACATTTACATGTCTTAAAATTTTAAAAAGGACACGAGACCGTTTGCTACTAGCCATGCATGGACGGACGGACGGACGGATGGTCCTTCTTCGGTCCACATCGCTTGGGGTTGCAATTGGCAGTTGGTAGTGGTTACTAGGTACGTTTGCCTTTTGGGGGGAGGCGATGTGGATATGTGCCGAATTGGTTTTGTTGTACCGTTACATGGCATACAGTAAGTATGAATAAGGATAGCCGCCTGACGGGAGGGCCAACACACTAAATGACTATAAAAAGGACTTTGAAGAGGGTCAAATGGAGATAAATTTGCGTGTGTGTGTGTATATGTTCTGGGGCCACGACGACGGTGCCGCATAAGTAAGAAGCTCTACGGGTTATTTCTTGTCTAATGTGTTTTTATTTTTTATACGGTCATTCTCGCAATATTCAGCTACATGTTGGCTGTGAGTGTGTCCTTCACCGACCAACCGACCGCTCGTCCGTCTGTCCTTTCTCTGGAAGGGTTCATTTCAGTTTTTGTGTATGTGTGTATGAATTGCGTCTTTAGCACTTTTCTTTTTTTTCGGTATTTCGGTTGCCCAGGACATACTCAGGACGAATTTATAACCCACCCGCAACATTGTTTGAAACTACCCGCAAATGGATGATGTTTGAATTTGATTCCATTTGCATGTTGAACGAATGTTATTTTTCTTTCGATTTTATGGGGTCGTGGCTGTACCCTTTACTCGCCCCCAATATCCGACAAAAATATTGATGGAAAAATAAAACACATATAAATGGAAAATTCCAAGTTTGCGCAAAAAAAAAATGTAACTGCTCAAAAGGTACAACAAATAAATAAGAAAAGTTGAATTGTTCCAATGTAATGCGATACTTTTTCGATAGTGTAATTGTTAGCTGTCAATTGTCGTAGAAATTATGGCCATTCATACTCGCAACACGACTTCTGGGCATTGGAAATTATTTCCAACGACCAATTTGATGACCAGAAATGTTGCAGACGCAAAAAACGGTTTGGTTTTTTTTGCTTGTAACTTGATACTTTAACCTTCGCTTTTTCCCTACTTAAATAAACATTTTCATGAAACAAAACCTCATATTGGTTGGCTTTCTCTTTTCAGTGGCGCTTATGCACGAACTTGAACTCGCATTCATCATCAATCATTTTTTGATTTCAACTTTCTTTTCAGGTTATGCAGCTCTCGGGGATTCGCTGACAAATTTCGTTGTATCTTGAACTTTTTCTAATTGCGTTTTGTGCACTCTGGGTCGCTTGACCAGCAAACGGAAGTTCGGCTTGCCATCTGACCAGATGTGCTGATGTCATGTCAAAATTACTCGTTGAAATGTCCTTTGTGTTCCTTACTGCGGCTGCCTTGAGGAGTTCTAGCAAAAGGCGCTCGTGTAGAGGTCGTATGGGGTTTCGGAACGAGATTCACACAAGAACTTTGAAGGGAAAGAAAAATCACTTTAGAAGGGTTGCAAATATCAAACATGACAATTAATTGCATTATTATTCTGAGTAAAGAAATTTGGGATTTTCTTTGGGAGACTTTTTAGAGTTCATAAATAGTTTAAAACTAGAGAGTGGACTATCTTCGGCTATACCGAAGCTGAAATACCCCCACACAGTAGGAAGAAGTACCTCGAACATATAAAAATGTGGTCTCAAGACCCTATTTTGAGCCAATTATTGGTGGTTTTGGAGCCCGGACCATGTCCAAAATCCATTTCTAAACATTTCCAATCAAATCCACCGAAAAAAAAAAATTGGTCTCAAGACCCCATTTAGACCCTTATATATGTGGCTTCGGAACCTCGGACCATGTCCATTTCTAAAAATTTCCAATTAAATCCACCAAAAAAAAAAAATTGGTCTCAAGACCCCATTTAGACCCTTATATATGTGGCTTCGGAACCTCGGACCATGTCAAAAATACGTTTCTAAACATTTCCAATCGAATACAACAATAAAAAATTTTTACCTTTTTTTTCGGTGTATGGGAGCCACGCCCAGTTTTTGTCCGATTTGGCTGATTCTCGAACTTGATCTCAGTATTCACGAGAAAAACATGTACCCAAAGTTTCAAGTCGATATCTCCAAAACTGCGACCGCTATCGTGCGGACGGACAGACGGACAGACGGACAGACGGACAGACGGACAGACGGACAGACAGACGGACATCGCTAAATCGACTCAGGAGGTGATACTGATCAAGAATATATATACTTTTCCATACCGGACACGCCTCCTTATGGGCGTTACAAACGTTGTGACAAAGTGAGTATACCCTGCCACAGTGAGTGTGGGGGTATAAAAATGGAAGTTTACCGAAGCTAAAAACAAAATTTTGGACGTTCCGAATGAAATCTATTATTTGCTCATAGTAAGTTTATTGCGGGTGCTCAGTGCCAAAACCGATCAAGTCACAGTTTGAAAATGCAACCAACAGATGGCAATTGAAGGAAAACATTTCGTGGAATAAAATTTTATTTGATTCACTGTGATTCTGAACGCCTCATGTATTAATTCATTTGTACCGGTACCCTCATTCACTGACTGATATACAAAAACCGCCATCAAGATTTTGTCTCACTAAAATGTACTTAGTGCTAAAGGAACCCTACATAATGTGAATCGACCACTGTTTATATAGACGCCCAGTTTCATAGTGGATCAAGTCCATATTATTTTTAAACTGAGTTTGATATGAATCCTAACATTCTACATGCTCATACATACTATTCCTTCTTGAAATGTTATTATTATGGGTAAGTCACTTTCTGGGGCTGGAACCAAAACAACTCTCGGTTCTGGTTTCGGTTTCGGTTCTCAGAATTTAAAAATATCGATATCGGTGTCCAGACTTTCCAAAATATAGGTTTTGGTGCCGAAATCGATCGTCGAGAGGCCACACAGACTACCTTGAAAGAATGATCCTAGCAAGGCTCTTCTACTAGGAGAAAGTGCTGGACAGCAGATGCAGATGTTTCCTCTTTTTAATCATGTCTGCAGCTCTTAAAAGTCCTTAGCGAACACACCAAACCTTGCAGCATGGCGTCCAATCAAACAGTGACCAGTGATCACACCTACCGCCTACCACCTTCGAGCCTCTTCGAACGTTTCAGACCTAGCAGTGGCCAGATCTGTCTTTTTGTGTTACAAGTGGTTCCAGAGGATAATCTGTTAGTGTTAAATATTTTAAACATTGCGAGCGGGATTCTAAGCTTCTTCATGTTAGGTAGGAGCTGTGATAAGCTACCCTGCCTTGAGAGCTCATCAGAATTGCTGTTCCCTGGCATGACACAAATTCGTTTTCCTCGTTGGGTTTTACAAATTTCTCTCTCTTCGTTAATTACAAATGATGGATTAAAGGTACTTTAGTTGTGCTAAATATCAATCAAGCTTGCAAAACTAATCTCACGAGCAACAAAACACATTTAATGGACAATTTTTATCGCGCTAATTCTCTATTAATATACAAATTTCCACTGCAACTGAATCTAAAATAGGAATTATCATTCAAAGCAAATATATTTCAAAATGTAGATCCCTCCCTATTCTAATCAGAAAGCGATTAACCAATCAACAAAGATTGTTAGAAAAAGAAACCCAAACGATCAGCAAAGTATATTTTAGATAAAAGATTGAAGAGTTTTCCAACCCCTAAGTGGAAAGTGGTCAATTCTGAAGCGCCGCTCTGTAAGGGATGATTTTAACGTAAACGCATAAATTTCAATGCTGATTGAATTAGCGCACAGTAGTCCGAAATGGAATTGCAGCAGCACCACTTGTAATACACAAACACACACAAACATTCGGGGAATATATTAACAAATCTAACAGAAATTTGCACAAGACCAACAACGTATGTTCGGCTACACGAAAGCCAAGGCAAGCGTAAAGCAAGAAAAGGAACTGGGATCTCGTTAAAAAGGACCATTATCTGCGGTTTGCAAACAACTTGCTACGTGGTTGGGCCATCATCCATTCACTGTCGAAACTATTCGATACGAAAACAAATAAGAAGAAATGGCGATTTCTCCGACAACAATAAGACAAGCAACAACAACAATAAGCGAACAGCAACAGCGCCAAGTCGAAAACTAACGAACATGACAAAGGACAAGTTGGATGCGGCAGCAGTCGTCATGCGGTTGTGGGGTTTCGTGAGTTCCATTTGTATTGTGAGTGAATATAAAGGAAAGGACAAACGCCGCACCATCAAGTTCGACCGATTGGATTTGCTGATGTGTGTGTGTGTGTGTGTGTGTGTGTGTGAGTGGGTTGGGGCTGGCTGGACTCTGGAGACGAAGTTAGCTTCAGGCAGTGGTGAACGCAGCAGCAGCAGCAACAACAAAAGCCAGTTCAAATAAGTGAAAAAACAAATACTTAAATTCCACAGACGAGAAACACGCAACGCAACGCAGCGGCTGCGGTTTTTTAAGGGACCGGGCGCCTTAGTGGGCAAACACACACACACACTGATGGAATGAAATGCGTTGAACATTTGAAGGTGGGGAGAGGAGCAGGCAAGCTTCAACTATAACTTTTTTCTTGCTTGGATTTCGCCGTGAATAAATATTTGTGCGAATGCCGCACATATGGAGTCGTCCTTGAAGATTATAAAGGATGATGTCTATTTGGGATTTCTTCTCTGCCTTCTTTTTTTGGCCTTCCTTACGTTCTATACACAGTTTCAGTTTTGGACTTTGCAAAACTTTTCTTTCTTCTTTTATTTTCTTTCGCTCCTTTTTTATAGACCCAACAAAAGTACACGAAGATAAATAGTGAAGCCAAGTAACAAGCGGGCATCTGGTGCGTCTTCATATGCGGTTGTGGGTTGGGTGGTGCTTGTGGATTGGTCTGCGTTGCTGTAGTGCACGCGTTTTTTTCCTCTTTCCGTTTTGCCTGAATGGTTTGTGTGTAGCAGTCGTCCTCGTCGTCACATGAACATATGTCGACCTCCACCTTATCCTTCTGCGATACCTGCAAGCACACACACACACATTCTCGTACCTTAGGACGAATTTAATTTTAAAATAAATTCGTTTTATTTTTGCTTTGGATACACTCCACTGAATATTTACGCTCACCTGGTTTTCAGCTCCAATTCGGTGGCGGTACCCTTTGGAATTGCTATGGAGATGATGGAAATAACGACTTCCGAAAAATGTGTGTGAGTTTGACTTTTGTTTGCTAACGATCTATTTCTCATTGTCCATTTCAGGCGTAAGCTGTTTTCGAGGAGTTTGCTTTGCGGAAAGAAACCGTTGGCGGGCGGCGGACCTTTTTGTTTTCTTCAGGCTACAACGGCTGGAGTTAGAACGTGTCTGGCGGAAAGTGTTTTCGGCGAAACAACAAAGGAAACAAGTTTTATTTTCTTAATATTTTGCATATGTTTAATAAATAATTGCGTTGCTTTTCATTTTCATATGGCAAATAAAGAAGTTTAAATATGTGCGGTCTTTAACTTTTATTACATTTTTCACAGTTCACATATTCACGATATTCGTCCTGGTCATACTTACGATAACAACATGTTGTTTTCGAACACAATGCAATCATGTTCGATTGTTTCCTTAATTCAAACAAGTTCGAAGTCTAATGAAAATAGAACTCATTTATTCGCTTCACTATTTAATAATAGATGGCGCCACCTATAATTAAAAATGTTAATTAACAGAAGCAAGAACTCGTTATAATTACTGTTAAAACTCTTGTAAGTTTAATTAATTAGTTAACGTTAAATTGAAACGCAATCGATGTAAATATACTGTACATTTAAATGATGGCCCTGAAAGTAGGAAGAATTTTACGGCGGTGACTTCTGTTTTAAGGCATTTTCACTTAAACTCAGAAATAATTTCTTACAATTAGGGAAAATTGAGGAAAAACATGTCTTTTTTTTATCAAGGACAAAATTTACTTGCATTTAACACTGTCCGGTTTTGCAGTGTAAAAACCGAAATCGATACAAAAACCAAAACTAAAACCGTTTACTTTGTTTGATTCCAGTTCCTGATTTCAAAGGTCAAAAATACATTTTAAAAATATAAAATTTAAATTAATTTTCTTGCCATCCACACTCAAAGAATTAATGTGTCTAGAGAAAATACGCTTGTATTTGACGTGACTGCACTCTTTGACCGCAAACGAAAGTAATTCGATGCAAACGTTTTTAGTTTCTCACAAATGCAGAAAACGTTTCTTTCAGATACAGCCTCGTATGTTTAATATACCTATTTTATTAATCAAATTTAAAAATAATCTAATTTTCTTTAAGCCTTTCATACAACATTTTCCTACCAGATATCGATACCTTAAAGCACAATCATCCTATGTAAATTTTTTCAAAACTCTAGAAAATGCAAAACAAGTTTTCAAATTATTATGTTTTGTATGGAATTCGATTTTTATTTCCTCATTATTCAATTACTTTCATTACGATTCCCACAAACCACTATAGCCTGTCTGATGCAGCTTCTTCTCAGGAATCCAAAAATTCCAAAAACTCGATTTTCATGAAAACGGACATAGGATGATCGTGCTTTAAGGTATCGATATGAAATTAGGTCGATATAAAATACAATATACCAAAAAACATTCTTTTTTACATTTTTCGGCAATTTTAATGAACAAAAATTTTTTTAAATAAATAAACTCCCTGAACTGAAAAAATTATCTCTTTTTTTTGTGCAGGTTACTAACCAAGCTTTGTCCCCCACCAGAAGATCCTAGAGAGGGTTAAACAATTTGTAACAGTCAGGTTGACCGATTTCACTGAAACTCGGACATTTGGAGAGGTGAACAACGCTATGACTATGATTCAAAATGGCCAATCTAAGTTCTAAATTTCATAGTATCCTTCCGAAACTTGATAGAGGGAGGTCCATGGAAGGGCTACAAAACAATTGGTTATAATTCAGAAAGAATATTATGGCTGATAAATCTTCTCTTTATTAAATGTCTTTAATTGTCTTTCGCAAAATTAGAGAAAAGTAAAATTGTACGTATGATGGAAGCGGAGTTAATAAAAGACAATCGAGTTGTAAACATTCATTTCAAATAACATTTCACATTTATCTAACGCCACACATCGATGGACAAACTAACACCGGTGACAAATTCTCTCACTTCAATCATTCGCCATTTCGGAAGCGTTGAAATAGTGCAGGGCCTTTAAGGAAATTGCTTTGAGGGCACATTCAGGATATTAACAATTAGCAGAAAGCATTTCGCCAACATTTGAAATCATTCAGTCACAAAAATCGCCGCCACCGAAGAGTAACCGCCTCATCATATTTGTGTTCCGGTGTACACGCCTTGGGGAAATTCATTTCAAATTGAATTATGAGTTTAGAGTTCAGAGCTTTTAAAAAAGTAAGTATTGCATTGCTTTAGATTAGAAAATGTAATTTTATGTGAAATATTTTGTTGTAAGGAAAGACTATGCAAAACCTTTCCTTTATTTAATATCAAATCACACATCCCACATCATACTTGAAGAATGTCATACGAAATTGTTTTCAAAAGAAATCTGTTTTTGATTTCCTTGCTCCTCACATGCAATGAATCTCTTTTAATGAATGATTTTAGTATTAATTTACACCATACATCAGGAGACATTTTAATGTTTTTATGTTTCCACCGCCATGCCATGCGAAGGATACTCTCGTCTTTTGTCCTCTTCCAACGCACACACTCGTTCGTTCGGTCGGTCGTTCTGTGTTCGTCGATGCTGTGTGCTTTATTCTGGCATGCACGGGAGGCGAAAACTCTATGGTAGAAAACAAAAGGTTAAATTCGCTCTCGAATGGTCAAAGTATTTTAATGGGTTGAGGCGGGTTGGGCTGTTGGTTGTTGGTTGTTGTTGTTGGCGTTCAAGGTTTTGTATGCATTGTGTTTGTATACCTTGGCGTATGGCATGGACAGACGAAGGGACGCCTCGTACAGCATTACAGCGATGAAGGCGAACTGAAAGGGTTACAAACACCACCGACTACTGACTGCCGCCCGCCATTATTATTGTGTATGTCGTTTACGGCGGCGGCTATTCCCATGTTCACGTACATTTTCCGAACGTCCGTGGAGTTTATCCTTTATGTTCCATAAATATTACATGCTCAGCTTTCGCATATCACTGACTCATATTTTAATTTGTGCACAATAGTCCATGTCAGAATACAAACGGACGCACACACACAGGATAAACCACCACACGAAAAGTTTAAGGGACGACTTGCTCTCGTCTCTGTATATATGTGTGTATTCTGTTGGCTTGGTATGTCGTATTGCAAAACTCAAAAAGGATCCTTTTGTTTGGGAAATTTCAGTAGAACTGATGCTGTTTGGTTTTCTGAAAGGAAAGAATTTAATGTAATTATTTTTAACGAAATAAATGCCAATTGTAACGATTAAGCTAATTGGAAGTATCAACTAATCTGTTACCTCTCATAATAATAATGTAAAAAATGCGAAAGTTTGTCTGTGTGCCTCTTTTGAGCTAATGCACCGATTACTTTAAATATTTTAAAGGAAAGTTATATTTTCTGGTAGGTTGTAGGCTAAAAAATCGGGTACCCGGTATCCATAAAGCCTGGTTTCTTTTTGAGTCAACTTAGTGTGTATTTTGGCCATACTGTAAGCTGCAAAAAATTGGTAGGTACCCGGTACCCTAAAAGAACCCGTTTTTATGCTTTTAGATCACTTAAGGATCAACCTTAGTGTCCACTGAAGTCGTAAATTATTATTTTACAAGCCGAGTATGAGTTAAAATGGATCCTCAATAGTTTCGGTAATAAATGAAGCGTTTAGGGTGGCCATAGGCCTTCTGTCCTGATACCTCGATCCCCTAAGGGACAAACAATTCGTCATAAAAAGTTTAAATTCTTCTTTCCCATTCGTCATTGAGATATCTTCATAACCTTGTGCGACCACAAACATTTTTTGCCTCTTTTTATTAAGCAAATAAAACAATCAAAAATCCCTCAAATGACCCTTAAAGCCCAACGATTTAACCTTAGAAAAATAAATTTACAAACCATTTTTTAATATCTGGTTTTCCTCTTGGTCCAGCTCAAATGTCAAAAGCATTTACAGCATCTACTCTACAGATCAAAGGGTCAATGGAGGAAAAAGTTTGTTTTTATCCCAATTATGCGCATTAAAACTGGGCACGATTCGTTCGTGTGATCGTAAATGACAATTGCACAGAATCCGGTTCTTGACCCATTGTACAGAAGCTATTACTGCTAGGATGCTGTTAAAGGGTAATTTTTTTTTTTTGGTTATTTCACATAGTTTTCCCATATAAATTTGTCTAGTGTTAGTAATCTTTTTGCGTTCAATGTCTCGTATGTGCGCAACCCTTTTTTTTTGGCTTCTTCAAGTCTAGTGTTAAGGGTTAAGGAAAAAACGCCACACTTTAATATCCTCCTATTCATTAGCTGAGGATTAATTAATTTATTTGGTCACCATCTTCGTGGAAGTGGGCAAAAAACAGGCAACATTTCAATGGACCCTGCTGAAGAAGAGTGCGACGGATCAATACACAAATCCAGCGAAGACCGAAGTTCACACATCCTTCTTCATGAATATGTGTGTGTGTGTGGATGGATGGATTTGGTTTAAGCAAATGTGCATGAGTGTGTGTGTGTGTGAGTGTTTCCTTGGTTGTTTGTTTATGTTTTTGACGCAATGCCAAAAGATATGTATCTTCTCACACCCCCTCCCCCCCCTCAAATAGGTTGCGGCCAGGCGACGCAGAAGTTGCCAATTGCCTTTTTGAATTTACGCATACCGAAAGTATCCTTTCGAAAACCACAAATATTTACCCAGCTCAAGGCTCAGCTCAGGTCTGCGGTCGTCGCACAACATATGGGAGCTGGCAAATTTTAAAGTTCCCCACGGCCATGCTTTATTCATTCCCCATTGCCAGCGACCAGACCGAAACTTATTTTTCAATCTGGCACTAGCCAGACCAGAGGATAGACCAATACTCATATTTACACCGTCGTCGTCATCGTCGTCGTTGTCGGCGCACATACGCCATGCAAGTGATTTCATACGTAATCCAGCGCCCTTTCAAGTGGTGCGCTGTTGGGGGGTGAGGAGGAGTTTGGAAATAAGAGTAAAAACGGCAAATTCCCTTCAAGGGTTCCCTGGCTAAGAGTAATGAATGCGGTTTTGCCCGAAGTCAAATTTTCGCACAGTATATATTTGTATTTGACTAGGTTCACACTTTTGCATATGTTAACGGTAGAAGTGAACATTCTTTACATAATAATCACATTTACCATGGAACCGTTCGCGACTGAGTGTATATCAAGTGAGAAGTTTGAATAATTTTTAATTTAATTTGCAACAAATTTCTGTGTTAGCCATTGAATTAAAACGAGAATATTGATTTCTTTCATTCAGTTTTTGCTCTCGACAATACCTACGGATATTTGTGAAATTAAACGGGCACTTGGCACCACCCAACGCTAATTTCCAACAACTAACACGCCAGTACTGGACAGTACTGGACAGCCCGTAATGTACCTATCGAGAAAATGTAACCTAAAATGAACCTCTTTGTTTAAGACAGGGGTTCTCGAATCTATACGAATTTTTTTTGGGATGCAAAACGTTGAGCTATTCAAAAACAAAATAAAGTTTTTGATCACAAAATTCCTCTGAGATTTGAGAATCTTTTGAATTTGATGTTGAAATCGTAATTGAAGCCACGCCCACTTTTACCACGTACAAGATAGTAAAAACTGCCTATATCTCAGACAATTTTGATCGCAAGAACATTACAAATTTGTCCTGAACGAAATATCAGAATATTATATACCATTGGACCCCAGCAGTAATCTGGGGTCCAATTAAATATTTCAAAATGTTATAACAATGGCTTTCATTAATGTACCTTGAAGGCAATGCCAAGCAAAATGCTTATTAAGGACCAGCAAAGCGGGCCGGGCCCATCTAGTTTTCCATATACTTAAACGGTAAATGCGACAAAAACGAACTCGTGAAAAGAGTGCGTTATGATAATTTGGAGATTAGTGGACGATACAGAAACATTATTGAAAACTACAACAACATATCTAAAAATCGTTGAACATAACCTTTCCATATTAAGGTGGCGCTACATAAAAGTTGTAATTAACATATTTTCCATGGAAATTAAATTAATTTATATTAAAAATAATTTGAAACTGGACCAAGAACCGTTATTTTCAATAAGTATTTTTTGCACAGAAGCCTTCAAGTTACGATCTTACTGTACTTTCAGACAGCCAACATTTCGCTTTGTTGTATCAAAAAAGCATTTCAAAAGGAAGAGTTAAGTTACATACACACATCGTACATCCCAGCAATGGCTGCCTGAACGTTTGGACAACAACCTTACATCCTTGCGACAGACGACGACGACGAGGGCAACTTTTGCCGTTGATTACAACAACCCTTACAGTTGGCGTTTGCGGCAATACATTTGCGTCCATGTAATTAACGAATTCTAACACATATTCGCAGTATTGTAAATTTGTGTAGATTTCATTTCAGTCGTTCGCTGTCTTTGACACGATTTCCACTTTGACCATTACACAGAAAAAGGTCTACGCGTACGATGAGATGAGTACTACTTTGTTTTGGCAATTGCAGAAGAAACTGTTTACCGTCACCCACCGCAGCCCTTCTGCAACATAGTTCATCAAGAGGAGACAGGGAATGTGTCGACTTAAAGGCATTGCATTGCTTTGAGTTGGCTTTCGGAAGTCAGTTACATTAAGTTGGCGTTACTTTTATTTAATTAACATTTTAGTTAAAAGAAAGGCGCCCGAAGGTATGCCAACAGCATCATAAAAATGCACTTGAGAAATTTCATC
Source organism: Heteromyza rotundicornis (assembly GCA_951394025.1). Classification (NCBI taxonomy): domain Eukaryota; kingdom Metazoa; phylum Arthropoda; class Insecta; order Diptera; family Heleomyzidae; genus Heteromyza; species Heteromyza rotundicornis. The sequence goes on from OX596010.1 coordinate 24,757,438, forward strand.
ATTTGTTTTATTTGCATGTGCTACAATGTAGGAAATTTCTGCGTATACTCCATTTTATATTCATTTTACTACTACGAAATTCCAAATGGGAGTTTTTTTTTCATTATTATTAGTTGACAAAGTGGCGATGCTTCAATCAAAGAAGATATAATTTAGCAAAAGTTGATACCAGATCCACACTGAGTGCAAAAACTACAAACTAAAACTTTCAGTGAAAATCTCGACTAAGTTGTGTATTTTTATTTATTTTCGGCCGCAAAAGAAGAAGACAACCCAAAAGAGTAGAAAATACACAAGCGTGCCTCAAAATATTTACACACAATCAACCGAATGGGTCTCCTGAACGTTGCTCCTGAACGGTCAGCTGCGTCGATGGCCTTTAGTAATTTGTTCGGTCGTTTTTAATGAATGATCGAAGCCGGTTCTGTCAAATAACACAGGAAGTTAAATCCTTTTCCTTGAGTCGACTGGACTTGCATGTACATTTAACATATAACAAATGTCCCGAATGTGAGTGGCATTTCAAAACGAGTTTCTACAAACGGGATATGTACTCGCTCCAGTTTTTTTTCGTATCAAATTATTTGCAGTGATGTCAGCCAGCTTTTGGACAATATTTCGCCTGCCGCGGCATGCGTACGTTAGCACACACGGATTAAGAGGTTATTATTAGCGACCTTAGTGCGTAAAAACAGAGCAAGCAGCTTGTGGCGTGTACGCGCACAATAATGCCCTATTTTTGGCCATTAGAAAGCAGTAAAATGTATACAAAACGTGGAACCCTTTTTTAATCGTTATAATTTTAATTTCCTTTGAGAATAGTTTACTTTTATAAAATAATTTTCGATATAAAATTTGTAGTGTTTCGGATTTTATTAAATAGAGTTGCCGCACATTTTAAATTCAGTTTCAATGATTTTTGAAAGGAAAATTTAAGTTGTACTCGTATTGAATGTCCTGAAAGATAAATTCAAACTTCCTCAGAGAGTGTCACAGAGAGTAGAGTATTCCCGTATAAATTTTGGGCATACATATAGTGTTGCCAGACACGCAATTGGCAAAAACCTCGGTTCTTTCTGACTGAATGTCGAATTATGGCCATAGTCGAGTATTCTGTCGGACTCTAATTTACAACTCTTAGTCAACGATAACACTGACTGCCAATTTGTATTGATTCCTCAAAATTAAAATTGTCTTTTCAAAAATAGAAATAAATCCAAGGTCGCAGAAAATCTTTCGTCTGTTGTTTCCGTCGTCTGTCGTAATTGTGTGCCGTTTTAAGAGTTTATGAGTGCAGTGTTTTATGTAATTTCGACGAAATTACCGCTGTCAATTAAAACGGATTTTATATTTTATTTTAGTGTTTTTTTGTGCTAATTTTTTAATAATAAAATAATTTTAAAAAAACGTTGGTCACCTTACTGACTTGATGCATTCAGTCACCTTACTGACTTGATGAATAAGAAAAAGAGTAAGTACTCAATAGGACATTATGGAAAAAAGTGATAGTAAAAAAGAGGAGACCCTCAAAAAGGAGTCCCTTGAAAAGAGTACTTCTGGTAACCCCAAGTCTACAAAATAAGTATAAAAGTTTATTTTGCAAATAATGATGAAATGATAGATCGGACGATTTATAAAAGGAAGAGACACAGAGCATTCAAACCAATGCAACTTTCATACTTATAGATATTTTTGAGTTCGTAAGGAAATCCTAAATGCGCAAGTATTTTTACACTTATTTTGTTTAAAATTGCGAAATATTATTGTTGTCCTGTAAGGTGGCTAATTTCCGATTGTTTATACACATCTCTTCTTAATTTCAAGCTCCCCAATCATACTGTGTAATTATTTCGTTGAATGAGGATGAATCTGTAATCATGGCAGAGGTCTCCATTTTATCCCAACTTCGATTAGACGGCGTTTGCTGTGACAACTCAAGTGTATGCGACGTGTTCCAAGGGTGACACTTTAACCCCGTCCATGCCTTCAGATATTTTCGTAATGATAAATTAATTTATTATGTACGAATTGGCTTGCCACGCCGCCTGTTCAGCTGAAGGGCTACATACAGACGTTATCGAAGAGTTTGAGTTTTCAACCCTCAGACGAATTAAGCGAATACGCGTCCTGACACTTATCGCACAACAACGTACGATACAATGGACAGTGGTGCTTGGGCTGATGAGAGATGCGAATCTGACCACAGTAGTGGAACTGGGAATACTTCGTACTCAAACTAATGAAGCCATTTGAGGACGACGCATGACCAGCGGGTGTGAAAATCTCCATTTTCAAATATGGCGGCCGCTGTACTCACATGTGCGAATTCGAGTTTGAGTTTGAGGACGAGTGTGAATGTGTTGGGTGTGTGAGTGTGCCAGACAAAGGCGTCCGCCGAAACGTCCTTTTTGTAATCAAATGCCAAATGCTCACATGAGCAAAAACTTTTCCACTTTTATCATTTTAGAACAAAACAATAAAAACGAAAGCAAAATAAATCCTATTGCCATGGTTCCGGAAAGTTTCTGTGTGTTGTTTTTGTTGTGAATGCGTGGTGTTGTGGGCGCACAACGTTGAACGCAGAAAGCAAGTCAAAGAACAAATGCCTCCAACTCGGCACTGTGGTGCACGTACAAAGCGCCATGTTCTTCCGCTTCCTCCTCCACACAGCCAGCGCCCACCCACGCACACACACACGAAGGCACACAAACATACACATGTGAATACTGGCGCGCTCCGGGTATCGTGCTCTGAAGACCAAATGGAAACTTAAGCCTTTCTTTTGTATTCGTTAAGGACCCTCATACTGTCCATGAACCTTTGTGGTGCGGCAATAGGGAAGTAACGCCAAGAGTCTAGAGTAGCGTCCTCGCATTGTCTTTCCACACATGCAGCAGCAGGACAGTATTCGAAATGAGAACCCATCCTGTTTCCTATGCTACACCTTCGTCGCACCAACCGCCTTCCGTTAGACAACAACCATTCACATACACTCACACACACGAAAAATACTTGTACAGTTCTCTCCCGCCACTGTCCGCCATGCATTACAGCATTACAACAAATAATGAATAAAAGAATCATTAAACCAGCGAATGTGCATGCCGGAGACGGAGTCAGAGTCACAGTCGTTGTAGCGTGAATCCATCGCGGACGCCGCAATGGCTTGGATGGCAGTTAATGGCTTCCAGTTTCTGGGCGCAATTCCGACCAAAGGGGAGATTTGCACAGCGAACACTGTGCGAACAGTGTTTCGGAGGAGGCGTTTATTTCGGAATTTCATTTGTCCACCACATTTAAAATCCCTGCCATCCCATCCACACTGGCTGTAGCCTGCCGCTTCCCGCGGGAGTTTAGGACTTGGTACTTTAATGCACTCCAGTGAGCATTGACATTGGCTTCCATGTGCCGTTGGCTGGGCGCGGAGCAACTGCATACATACATGAGCAATTAAACCAACTCAAGCAAACGGGCACTAGATTCAATTAATTTTTTTCTCCCCCAATAATCATACACATTTGTACATAAATATAAAACGTTGCAACACCCAAAGTACTTAGCAGTGCAAATTTAATTTTATATTTTTAAATTTCGCCTCATTCACAGTGACTTAGACAGACAGGACTTATCCAGCGAGAGCAAAAAATCACAATTCTTGTCCAAATTCGAGTTCGTTCATGGCATATTACTAAGACTCTTTAAAATCGAGTAGTCCGTGGGTGCTTTTCAGCCGGTTCAGTCCGGTTCGGTTATTGAGACTACAAAAATCTCCATGCCGATTGTTAATTGAATGGAACATTCAATTCAAAATTCAAATTGTGTGATCAGAATTCCAAATAATTGAATTTGAACGCCGTTTGCACCAACAAATGTTTTTTGCGAACCGGGTGTTATTGTATTTGCAAACGATTGTTGCGAGTATTATTCTGTTCGAAAATAGATATACATTGTGAAATGATTTTAAGCTTTGGCTAATTGATTGATGGAATGATACTTAATTAATAAAAAATATTGCCATTCTATTTACTACTATTTACTACTATTTCTAATCTTTCCGGCTTTTCCGGAATAGAATACTATATATGTTCATGATCAGCATTACCTCCTGAGTTCATTTAGCCATATCCGTCCGTCTGTCAGTCCTCTTTTCTTGTAAACACGATTGCTAGAAGAAAGCTTGGGGGCCCAAACTTTGTATTTATCCTTTTTAGGCCCTAGAAGAGGTTGCTATTGAAAATGGGCGTAATCTAATTCCTCTTCAATAGTTCCAAACTTGGTATAACTATTGGAGTTTTTAGGGTCTCTGATTTTTAATTTGAAGTTGAAATTTCAAAATATAAGATGGCGGATCCAATATGGTCCAGCAGGTGTAGGGTATTTATAAGTATGTTGTATGTAGTAAATTAAACATTTATAAGATGTAATACGGTAAAGAAAATAAATAAGTTGATGACCATTTGGGAGTTAGGCGGGGTGATGCTGCCCATTGAAAGCAAAAGAAAAGAATAATTACGGCAGTTTGTATTAAAACCAGAGACTGCAACCAAAACTAATATCGGATCCGATTCTCAGATTTTAAAAATATCGATTTCAGTTTCGATTCTGGTTCCGAATTTTTTTTTTTTATTTTTTTACTTTAACATTAGTTTTTTTGTAAAAAAAGTTTTAAATTTCTGAACTGTTTCTAGTCTAGAATGATGAGTTTACATCCGATTGTAAAAAGTTTACATGTTTTTTAAAGATATGTTTTTCCGCTATTAAATGCATAATTAATATTAAAAATCGAATTGATCTAGAAAAACTGGAAGACACGAGTACTCTTTTTTAGCCCGCTCTAACAGAATCTGTCAGTCCCGATCATGTGCGTTTTTTAGTGTCGAACGGTGTAATAAACACAAACAACTGCGGTGATGAACTCAATTTGAGCCGCTTTCATGAGCTGACGGAGCCTCGGAAACTCAGCCACAAGCTCTTCTTGTACGATTTCGTCAAAACGATATCAAAACTAATCTAATTCTCTTTAAGAAATATAATTTTTCGCTACAAAATTTCTTTTACCATAGCACTTCACATTCGTAATACAAAAAAAGAGTATCTTATCGAATGGTTAAAGAAATGTCTGAATTCCCTTTATTCTTTACTACTGAATCTATAAATGTAGTCATAGTTATTCGCACTGTAGGAACAGTTCATGGTAAACATTTTAATATTAACATGATTCATATATTAATACTGTCACATATCATCAAAACAAACAGAATTCTCTACACTATGAAGTTTGAGAAGAGGAAAGCCTTCTCTCACCGAATGAAACCTGCAAAACACAACACTTTAACAGGACTTTTTGACAAATGTTAAACAAACATTTGCGAACATGTTCGTATCAATTTGCGAACGAACACAGTCGAACGTGTATGTAGGATGTGAAAGGACTCGCAACACATGCATGTTGGTCTGACAGAACATGCTCACATGTCCATTTAAAATCACACTGACCCATGCAAAAAGTTTCGCTGCCTTGCTCTCTTGGCTTTTTCTTTGCTGGAGATTCGTAACAGCAAGTGTGTGTGCTCACAATGTGTCTATTTGTGTGCGTGTATATTTCCGGGAGCGCTACGCTCTTTTCCGTTTTCTGACGCCAAAGTGCACATGGATTTGTATGTGTTTACTCGCCATGTCCAGCCACACATATCGCCCCACATATGCAGAAGCAAGTGTGTGTTTTTTTTTGGACGGGATTTTCGAAATGTGTCCACTATTACTCCCCGTTCACCGGGCCGTTCGGGGAGTCTGTCCGTTTTTGGGTGGTAACATGTTATTGGATTGGTCAGCTGCCATGCAGGACAAATGGCCAGTATTCGTTTTCACTGGTAGAAATGTTGCCAGTATGTGGGGAAAATTTCTTCGACCAAGGGACATCTGGTGGCCGTTTCATTTCAGCACGAAAGAGCGCAAAATATTCTTCAAAAGAGCGCTCATATGTGTATTTATATAAAGTGGAAAAATGGTAAAAAAAAAAGAATGTAGCTGGGAGGTGTGCTGCGCAAAAAATCGTTGGACAGGATGTGGGGAGAGACATGGTCTATATTTATGTCGTCCTTAAGGTGAGAATACGTGTGCTTTAGAGTGGCTGTGTGTGTTCATCGCATTTGTCACTGACTGAGGAATGCGATTTCAGTGCTTATCTGTGTGTGTGTGTGTTTGTGTATGTGATTTTCTTTGTTCTACTCCGTCGGGGTTAGCAGTAAATTCTGCTGTGCATATCGCCGCGGCAGTAGTCAAATACAAATTTGATATGTGGCAGAAAAACTGTCAGGGGTAGTTTATGTGTAGTGTTTGTGTGTGTTCCATGTGTGTCGATCATTAAAGATTTTATTTTACAGTGACATCTAACGGTAAATTTGTCTAGCATTCCCATCCTAAAAGTATGCACGAATTTGCTTGTTTTCCTTTGATTCAAATAGTTGATCGTGTGAGCTTAATTGAGTGTCTACTTTTAGGTGTAATTGGAATGCAATGGTTTCCATAATTATGGTTTATTGGCATGCAAATATGAATTAAACCAGGGTTTCCTGGTTGTTTTCAGAGATTTTTTTGAAGAGTCATAGGTGCTTTACTCTATATTAATTTGAAAACTATTTCGTATTCATTTGTGTACTTACTTCTTGAGTCTCCAAAATGTTTGTGTTGTTAGCTCATTTTCAAGTAAAACATGTGGATTTTTTTTTATTTAAAAGTATGTTTGTTTTGTTTTTATTAAATTATTTTCGTTTCATTATTTAAGTTTAACACAGACAACTATTAAATGTTCGTTTTGTTTTATTTTGTTTTTGTTTTTGTTTTAATTTTTATTTCTATTTTTGTGTTTGCTTTTATTGTGTTTTCATTCTATATACGCGCAGTATTATTTTATTGAATTTCTGAATTTGCACACATTTATAAAATATTTCAATTAACTTTCTTTCCTTTTTCTGTTTGTTTCTTCTTATTTTCTGTACTTGCTAACTGATGAATATGAATAACTATTTTCTAATTTACTAAATACAATAAATGAAATTTCTGTTGTGAGAACAATTTTTTTTCTGTTTTTTTCTCCTTTTTTTGTATGTACAGTTTGTTTTGTTTTCTTTTTAGTTTTATTTTCAATTTGGCTAAATATTTTTTGTTTGTTTGTTTGTTATACTATACTTATTTGCAATTTGTTTAGGTAATTCGTTAAATGTGCTTATATGTCCTTAGAATGATGTACATAGGATTGTTTTAATTTTTGTTTTATTGTTATTATACATTTCAGTTCTGTAATGCTAAAGATCACGTAGAGAGAAGTACGTATTTTTTATTTTTTATTGAAACAATTTTATACTGAGTTGAGAGAGAGAGAGAGAGTAGAGCATTTAGCTTGTTTGCGAAATTCGATAGTTGTACAAAGTTAAAAGCCCAGTGGTTTCAATACCAAAGGACATATTCGTCGAATTGAAAATGATTTAGAATTGAATGACTGACAGTAAACTCAACAAATATGCCGATATGAAATTGAATACAAATCGTTCAGTTAAAGGATATTGCCGGAACTGATGAAATTTCCATTTCATTAACTGTCGTATCTTCTTTATATTTTCTTCTCTATACTACTAGCGACGAGTCAGTTACGCCAGTCCATTATACTGCCAACGATATCCTTTTTAAGATTATTTTCCATAAATTCAGTATTAATTCGGAATTTTTTAAACAAATTTTGAATCTTGTCTTTTGGTATTAAGCCACAGTGGGCTTAAAAAATTTGTAATATTAAAAAAAATATTAAAAATTAAAAGATTTTATTTTTGTAATGTTTATTTTTTGTATTATAAGTTTTGAAAATTCCATATAATTTATAAATAAGTTTTGTTTTTATTGTAAAGTTTGTACATTTTTATTGAAATTGAAACCAAAAAAGAAAAAATAGTAGAAAAAAAAACAAATATTGTTCGTACAATAAAATCCAATAGTTATCGAAAAATGGTTTAAATAAATCGGTTGTATTATCGAATAAATCCTTTTTTTGTATTATAGGAAATTCCATAATAGAAGCGATTTGTACACGTAACACGAGAGTGAGTTTAAGTGAAATGCAAACGAAATTAGACAGAAAATAATATTAAAATTTCAATATTAGATTTTCGAAAAATTTCCTTTTTCTATTTTAATTTAAAACAAAACAATGTTTAAGAATTAATGTAACCAACATAAACTAACAGCAAAAACGGAGTCGAGCGAACATAACAAAACGATTTCGTCAGTCTTAGGAATACAATTTTTTTGTTTGTGTTTTAAGTGTACGAAGGCTGTGGTCGTCAAGCAGGCAAACAGCATAACGCAAATTGTGAAGGGGAACGTTTTTCGATTTAATATGTAATATTGAAATCAAAGAAGTTCCCTTCGTTCAGAATTGCCGTATGCTGCTTCTCCTGTGGACCACAAAAAGACAATTTTTTCCGAACAAAATTTCAAAGTTTTTTTTTTTGAATGATCGACATGTGCATTAACATAAAAAGTTATTAACATAAGATTAATTTTATTGTGTTTGTGTTTTTTTTTTGTAATTTTTGTTTCTTTTTTTCGTTTAAATATAATAAAATATTTCCTAATAATTTACACCAAAGTTTAACAAATAATTTCATAAATTTCATTAAATGTAATAATATAATTATTATAATTAGCTTATGTTTCGTTTATAATTAATTTGTTTTTTTTGTTTTTATTTTTGTTTTTGTGTTTTTTTTTCTAAAGACATTTTTACAAAATTACTACATTTGGAATACACTGGAACAAATTTGACGAGACACAGACGAACACGCACTGGGAAGAAGTGTTGTTGTGGTTTCTAGTGAGGGGATGGGTAGGTGTGGGGAAGGGGAAGGGGAAGGGGGAGTCTTCAAATTTACATACGATAGTTTATATATATATAGATACTTTTCAAGACTATAACTAATTACTATTGAAAATGTCTCTTCATTTACATTTGGAATTAGTTTTCGAAAACGGCACGAAAACGTTTCGAGTTTATCTAAAACACATCCGTGCAAGAATGATGAGAAATCGCTGAAAGTGGGCCCGGCCCATAGTGTGAATGGGCGCACCCGCCACACGATAAGTGAGCTTAATGTAGTTTTATTGCTTTGGTATTAAATGCCTCTGGTCGTATTTTGTAACAAAATCAGAGCAAAATCGAGGAAACGGAGATATTCTGCCCTCGCCTCATTTTCTTTTACTTTTTTCCCTGTATCTCGTAACTCACCGACAAGGCTCTTTTTTAAAGATGCCTTGATTTTCTAGACTGCCGCGCTATTTACATGTCTTCAGTTTCGTTTATTTCTAGGGGGTGTTGCATGGAAGGAGGTAGGGTAGGTCGGATGGAGCGCACATGGGGCGGCGGCTAGGCCAGCGGCGCTGTCTAGTAGCTTCAGAAGATACGCGACATGACGCGATTCGCCGCGGACAGCTGATGGTGGTGGGGATGGTAGTGCGGCAGCATGTGTTGTTGTTGTTGTTGTGCGAGTTGTTGTTGTTGCTGCTGCTGCTGGTTGTAGCCACCAGTGGCGCCGTTGCCCCAATTGGGAAAAAGTCATGCTTCCTCCTTGATAGAGATCTGATGCGACGGCAAACTGACAGACGCATTGGAATCGTTGTCGCCGCTGACGCTGCTGGGCAACGAAATGTTATTACAGTTATTGCCGCCCATGCCTGTGTGGTATTGTGGTGGGTACGACGACGAGAGCGAGCTGGGCGGGGACAATTGCTGTGCGGGCATTTGCGATTGCATTTGTTGGGCCGCCGCTTGAGCTGCCGCCACCGCATTAGCCGCATTGGCCGCCGCTGCTGCGGCTTTACCCTGATTGACCACGCATTTGCGCATGTGCTTCTCCAGCGTGGAGGGTACACTGAAGGGCATATCACAGAAGCGACAGCGATACACATCCTTGCCGCTGCGTCCGTGTGTCTTCATGTGACGCGTCAGTTTCGAGCTCTGGGCGCACGCGTACGAGCAGAGTTCGCACTTGTAAGGCTTCTCCCCGGTGTGGCTGCGTCGATGCACGGTCAGGTTGGAGCAGTTCTTGAAGACTTTGCCGCAGTATTCGCACGTGTCGTTGCGCTGGCGACTCTCCTTCTTCATCATGGGATTTTGGAGCATGGAGTTTGCCGAGCCAAGACCGAGCGGCTTCAGTTTCAGATTCTCGAAAAGCGCTTCGTTGCGGTGGAGAGCGGACATGTTCCACCAATCGCTGCCGTCAAGCTTCATGCGTTTCGACATCTCGAATGGATTCTGGAAGGGATGGAAGAGTGGCATTTGCGCGGCCGCTTCATGCGGTGGTGGTTGCTGGAACATGTTTTTGGCGAATTCGTCGCGTAGACGCAAGGCTGCTGGTAGGCCGTTCAGTTTGTCGGATAGTTGCGACATGTGTGGCGAGTTCGTGGAGTTGTTATTGTCGCGATCTTTGAGGTGCTTGAAGTTGCCGGATTCCTGCAAGGCCTGCTTGTAGGCCTCCGAGTACTGAGCGATATTGGACAGACCGAATTTGTCCATCAACTCACCGACGAGCGACGTGGGGCCGCCGCCGGATGTCTTGGAACTCTCGAGCTTAGCATCGATCCGGTTGGTGACGCTGAGGTCCTCAGCTTCGTAGTCGACATCTTCGCCCTCATCAACGTCGTCTTCTTCATCGTCCTCCATACCCTCTTCTTCCATGATGTCCTCTTCGGGTTCGGAATCATCGCCATCGTTCGTCTCCACCGAACCGGCATTGCTGACGCCATCTTCGGGACTGCGATGGACGCGCATGTGTTTCATAAGTTTGTTGATGTGCGAGCACTCAAAGTCACAGGCGGTGCACTTGTAGGGCTTCTCGCCGGTATGTGTGCGCTGATGGATGATCAGGTTGTTCTCGAAGCGGAACTTCTTGTCGCAGTAGGCACAAGCGTATATGGCGGCATTGTCCTGACTGTTGGGCTTGGTGGGTGGCGTGGACGCAGAGCGTGGCGTCGAGTTGAGGGTGCCATTTTCGCTGCTGCCCACAAGTGACAGATCACATTTTCCGGGCGGTGTCAGCGAGTGCGGGCGCGTATTGTTTGTGATCGGAGTGGGAGGTAGTTGAGAGGGTGATGGGCTCGCAAAGTGCGGCGATTGCTTTTGTCGTGGACTCGGCGAGCTCGAGTTAACAATGTTTCCAGCTCCAGGACTTGTTGTTCCTGCAAGCTGACGCAATCGCTGCGAGTAAAAATCCATCTGGGGCTCGAGACTAAGATTGGTTTGTGGTTGACCGGTGGGTGTGCCGGCGTTCTGTTGTGGCGGACCAGCAACCGGTGGTGGAGGCAAGGCGGCCGGTGGTACCGAGCCACGATGGCTGCTATTACTCGATGGTGGACGCTGTTCGAGTGTGGAGTTGTTGATGCCTGCAGGAACATTGACGTTGTTGTTTTGCTGATTGAATTGCGATGGGCCACCGTGGGGAGCACCAGAGGCCAGCGAGTTGGCGGCCGCCACGGCAGCAGCAGCCAGATTAAGGCCGTGATGACGGAATTGCTCGGAGACGAGTTGCTCCATGCGATAATGATCGGGGTGTGGACGTGAGAAGAGCGGAGACACCGTAGGAACTACTTGACCTTGTGCCATTGCGGGCGGCATAGGCATGCGCAGCAAATTGAAGGGGTTCGAGTGCATGTCCGGTGGCGGCAGAAGCGGATGGTGGCGCATACCAGCCGCAGCAGCGGCGGCCAGATTCTGGGCATTTTGCATGGCGGTGGTGAGATTATTTTGCTGTTGTTGCTTATGCTGTTCGGCAGCAGCGGCGGCCACGGCGGCAGCACGATGTTGCTGCAGTTGATGTTGAATTTGTTGCTGGGTGACGCTGACATTTTGATTGCTGCTGCTGATGGGCGAAGTGGAGCACATTGAACTGCTGCCGCTGTTATTGCTGGAGTTGTGCTGCTGCTGCTGTTGCTGCTGCTGCTTCTGGGCGGAGGAGGCGGAGTGCATGAGGGACATGGGTAGCGAGGTGGACAGAGACGCCACCGATGACGACGATGTGGACATGGACGACAACGAGGCCGAGTGGCTGTTGGTTGATGTTGGGGCCATTGCGGGCACATTGCACAACTGCAGCGAGGCGGCGGACAATGATGAGGGGGAGGTGGCGGTGGAGAACTCAACGTAAATCTTAACGCCATGCGAGTGCTGGACGTGCTGGATCAAACGCCAGGCGGAACTGTAGCGAGTTTTACACGTCGAGCAGGTGTAGTTGCTGGGCTCTGAAAGTAAACGGAAAAAAGGAGAAGGGTTATTATCGCTGACTGGCTGGGCTGTGGTTGTTTGTGTTTCGTGCGTTCATAGATATTTAATTAAAATTAGAGTATATGAGAATGCCACAAAGCGGCCATTTAATTAGTTTTGCGTGCGGCGATTGAGCGCCGCAACTATGCGTCATCAATCTATGTGCCGATAGGTTTTGTGTTTTGTGTGTATACTTTATGCAAATATCATCATTTGGCAACTATGCCACATAATGTTGTCACCCATCCCAGAAAACTGCGTCTTGTACCGAGCCCCTCGCGCGGCTGACTGGAATTTATAATCGCTTTGGCAATTGCGCTCGATATGATTTCATTAAAATAATTAATAGTGTGCGAAAATGCAATAACTTGGGTTAACGCGCGCAACCACGCGACAATGCACCAGCATCTTTAAATGTTGCAATGCAGCTAGCTGGCTGTGCTGCGAGCTGCTATGTGGATGGAAAGTGGAGTGGGGTGGGGTGGTGTGCGGAGCAGCGGAGTGGTGTGGTAAGCAGCTAAATCAGGGACTCTGAACGGCTAAGATGCGAATCGCCGTCTCGAATCGCATCGTATCGAAGCCAGTGCATATTGAATCGCACAATTGTGCAGTCATTATAAATGGAACGATGGAACTTTAGGTGCGGACAAAGTGTGTAGGCAACGAACCAAGTCACCAAACGATGACGCTGAAGCACAGCATCACACGGGCTGCTACGACTCCAACGGCACGCAACACACCTTATTTTTGGTTTGTTGCTTGCTTGTTTGCTTTGTTTGTGTGACTCTCAAGTCACATTTTGGTGCGCATAAAGCGACTTTAGCTGTCTTCGTAATGAAGACGCCGAAAACGCATCTGCACACTGTGGCCAAGTTTAGTGTGGCTTTCAGTGGAGTTCAGTTTAGTTCGGCCCACACAGAAGACGGCGCAATATGTTTCCTGCTACGGTCTGAGGCAGTTTAATAGTGTTCGGTAGCCATGTTGGCTACATGAGCGACATCAACTTAAACAAACAGCCTACTGCTGTATGCGATACGGTCGCTTATTGCTTATCATCATCATGTTTTGGTCCTGCAAAACACTTCGGCCAACACACACCGACGAGACACATACACACATGTCCTGCATACAAATGTCCGCCATTGGGCGGAGGAGATGCTCGAGCATCATGTGAAGCGTATCGAATGCGGTAAAGGTATTTTCAAATATGCCGCATCCGTTCCCTTCCCCTGCTCCACCATTTCCAATGGTAGAGTAGAAGAAGATGCCGTAAAGGCATACCAAAAAAAAAACACCGTCTTGCGGAAATTACATTTCAGTCACTCTCAAATTTAGTTGCGGTTACATCAAATTTTTTATTTTTTAGTTTTTCATGTTTTTTTTTTGTCGGTTAGCCACTAACCAATACACACATATGCATGCGGACAGGACACGTATGTCTCGAGGATGGCTCTTATTCGACACTGCGTTAGACCGCCATATTGATGTGGAGTTGCTTCGCTCGCTCGTTCGTTGGCTTGTCCGCGTCTTTGTTTTATGCCTTTAATTTGATGGCAAGACCAGATGTTGCCTTTAAAATGAAAAATGATATAAATTCTCTATTCGATAGGGTATTCCGAAAGGCAATTTAAAAACCGAAAAACCCAAAACAGCAGAAATAATAGCGCGCAAAATATATTCTTAGAAAAATATATAAATAAAGTATTCTCTAACCGCACGTAAAGCAAATCAACACCACCGACACATAATCGCCTGGGCCAATACACCACCCCACCCCATAATTTGCCACAGACAGGAGAGGGTGTTGAGCCGAGTCGCAGGCAACACCACTTCGATTTGGAGGATTTCTAAGCAATATGTCACCAACAACAAAAAAAAATTGCAGCCGTTTCGAAAAAGTGTTTGAAAATGGGCAATAAAAAAAGTGAAAAGTTACGCAGCTGCAAGCGGCTTTCGATTAGTTTTTCATATTTTATTTTTCATTTTCTACTTCAAAGGCAGTAATTCGTAATTCGTTGACAAAGAAAGTGATAGTGTGCCACCAGGATATGCCTGCATATGCATATTACGTTGCAGCAAAGGTGCTTGACGACGCACTTTCAGCGCACGTCTACATCCTTTTTCCGTTCTGTTTTTTTTTTGGGTTAAACATTTTTTATGTTTTTTCTTTTATTGAATTCTTAACTGGAGAACATGGCAATAACGATGATCGTTTGATCTGTGTCTGCTGCTGCTGTTGTTACTTAACACAAAAAAAACAACAAACATGTCAAAGGTGAGTGCGTTCAACATGATTTCAATATGACCCTGCATCTAAATCGCATACGGGTAGGTAACACACGCACACGCTCGCATCGTTTATTAGCGGAAACCCCTTTTTGCGCGGAGACGACTAGCGACGGAAATGCAAATGAAGCGACAAGATGAGGGTTGTGCGCAAGCGTGTTCAATGCGCGCAGAGTTCATCATAAATTGAAAAAAAGGGTTGAAATTTTGGGCACTTTATCGCTGATCTTTCACTTTTGGTTTTAGTTTTTTTTTCCAAATTTAATTATGGAAAAAAATCGTTGAATAAATAAAAAGTGAAGATATTCCCTGAAAATGAAAAGGGAAATGATAGCATCCTGTCATAATGACTGCTGTCTGCCGCATCAGAGTAGCCTAAATTGCCTTTAAGGAGCCACCAGAACGACGAACGTTTGTCGCGCACACGAGTGTCACGCGCCCTAAGAAATTGTTGGTGTAATTTTGTGACGTAAGGTGTGTACGGCGCTTGTGCCTACCACATGTTTTCACCACAATAATTTTAATATTGATAAACTGTCAGATTCGAAAGGTTTACATAAGTCCAGCTTGGTCTTCTTGTCAATTGCACGCATCCAAGGATGAAGGGAGTTGCGCCTCAGCGCTTTTCAAGAATAGCAAAAATGCTTTGATACGGTTTGAAAGTTTGTTGGCGGTACGTCCTTTTTGGCTTGGAGCAAAACGCATTTGCAGTTGCCATCATCATCGTCGTCATCGTTCCATCACAATCGTCATAATCGTTTCAGCTCCACTTCAGCAACAGCAGCATGGAAAAATGTTTGGCCCGTTTGAGTGAACGCAGCAGGATTCATATGAGTTTGTCCATAGCGCCACGGGGGCAGTTGCATCCGCCGCATCCGCCGCATCTCGTGTTTCCTTTGCGCCGCTATGCCAGACAGACAAACGAAACATGTTTGTGCCAAGAAAATGTTATTTCGTATTATTATTATACATTTTTTGGTCCTCTTCTTATGCTCACTGTCTATTTTTGTTTTTGCGTTGAAATTTCATCAGTCCGCCTCATACTGCTGTCGGCAGTTCACTCGTACGAGTGTATGCAAAAAAAAAAAGGAGGAATTGTATTTTGCATTGTTGGTCTTTTGTGTGTGGCCAGCCAACCCGCCAACCCTTCAAGTTCAAGCGAAGCGCGATAAGATCCTTAACTACCCCGCACTAAGTCACGCGGGTTAAGTGACCGCAATATCTCGCAACATCTCTCGCAGATGGAATGACTTGGAACGAGTACGAAACACTGTGCCAAGCAACGGAAGTAGCAAATTGACCGCCTGCTGAATACCACACAAAGGCCGAGGACGAGTACTGAACGGAACTGAACTGAAGTTGAAGTATAGAATGTGTCAAACCCTTGCCTCTGATGCGATAATTGCTTTGTTCTCGCTTCTATATTTACTTGTGATTTCTGTATTTTTTTTGCGCAATGTTTCCTCTTTACCCTATAAGCGTAAAAAGGATTTGCATCCTTAGTTTTGTGTCTTTGCTGCTGCTTTTTGTACCAGAGCTAAGCCTTAATCCTTTAGAGCGAGTGGGTGTAAATACGTATGTGTGTCCTTCGTCCGTGGGCCTCATTGTTTAAGAAAGCAAAAGGTGAATACGTGAAATTGCATAATCACTTGGAATTATCCCTCGGATCCTAATACTCCTAATACCCATATTCAGAAGACCAACGACAATGACAGCGGCTACGGCAATGACGACGACGACGACACAAACAAGGGGTTAAATGGTGACTGGAAGGCGGCAGCAAATTGATTTTAACGGATTTAATACCTTTTTTGTCACTGGCTCACGGACAACAGTACATATTTAGAGTGAATTTCCGCGTAAGCATTTCACTGCTTTTTTTTTTCGTAGCATGTGTGTGATTTGTGGTGGAAATATACATTATTTGGAAAAATCATCGCTGTCATCATTGCCGCAACCCAGCAGCAATGCATAATTTACACACACGTTTTATATTTTCATTTAACACATATCACAAATCCATTTCCACATTGCCAGCGCAGAGCTTTCAGTCGAACGGTTCGGATTATGTCATGGCAATGACAACACTGCGCTCATTTTATAATTAGGTTTATCCATAATAATTGCAATCGCAGTGAGACAGGTTCACCGACGAACGGACGGACGGACACACATACTTGTTAATGGCAATCATGAATTTGGTTTATTTGAACTCATCAGTGTAATTAAATTTGTTTCGTCCACGGTTTCTAGTCAAATAAAGGTGGACGAGCGAGCGACACAGTTAAAATGCCCGAATATTTAACTGTCAGCGAGTGCCGGAGAGGTGAGAGAGGTAGAGTGGCTTTAAAAAAAGTTAAACCTCGTCCAACGAATATACGCGATGATGTTGTCAGCGCATGTGACATTTCATTGTTGGCTGTTCGCGTTATTTATTATCAGTGAAACCGTAAACCAGAGGAAAATACAACAAAGCACAAGATAAAATTAACATTTGAAAAAGAAAAAATGGAAAAGCATTCAGTGGTCCAGGCTAAATGAATGTAGGGAAGAGTACCAAGTGGAAAAATTCAACATACACACATGGTCAATTGTTGAAATTCCTACAGTACATGCGGAGAGTTCCTACCGGGCTCAATTAAGAGTAAAGGGTCTTCAAAGTTACTTAAAAAAAAATTACACCTTTGAACCCGCTTAAAGGGGGAAGAAAACAAAAAGAAATCCGCATGACCAATTCCGCTTTGGTAGCATTTATTTCTTAGCATGTGTGTGTTTGCGTGTGTGTATTTGAATGTTGATGCCCAGAGCCTGAGTGAAGATGACGTTGAAGAAAATAATGTTGAAGTTGATGGGCTGCTTAAAGGATATGCGACCAAACTACTGACTACTGCTGGGTGACAAAAGTCCTTTACTGCTTGACATTAACTGGAATTCTCACAGGCTCCTTTCGATTCGTTTGCTTTTGCTTTTGCTTTTTTCTTCTTCTGTTGCTCAACTTTGTGGTTTGGGCAGGAGGTGAGCTTGGTTTATCTTCTTCGACGTGTACTCGGTCGGTACGCAGTTAGTCGCTTTCGTTTTGAATGAATTGAAGGTCAGCGAAGCAAAAATGTAATGACAACAAGCACAGTTAACGTCACATGCGGATGATGCTTGTCTTTTGGCATGAAAGGGGCTATTGTTCTTACGGCAGTTTGCAAGTTGTAATGCGTGTGTGTGTGTGTGTGAGTATTTGTCCTTTTGTCCATCCGTACGCTAGTCCGTCTTTCAGTACGTTCCTTGCTTTCGTTCTTATCCTTTCGTTGGAGTCGTTTCAACTTCTCTGATTATGCTGCTGCTGATGATGATGAATCATTTTGCACAATTTGCCTGTGCATTCAGTATTGTCCGTTGATAATGCCTTTGTATTATTGTCACCTCAAATAGAAAATGTTACATGTGTTACTTGCTTTATGCACACACAAAAACACGAAAAAAAACATTGACAATGCCTTGCTTCGCAGTTTAGTTTAGCTAGACTAAACAGCCCAGCCCACACCTGTTCCGATGACAGTTCGATGGCAGTCACTCGAACAAATACTTTAGTCAAGCGGAGCTTACACAGCGACACACGTGGTCACACGACTCACACACGAAAACGCGGGGCGCGTGCTGTCGTTTAACGGAAATAATTTCGTCAAACGTTTACCTGGGTTTGACCCTTCCTGCGCGAAACACGTATTTACATTCAGTTGAGTACCCGCTTGACCACTACAGCTTCGCTTTGTCAACGCTTTTGTGCTGCTGTGTGACACGCGCTCTCGTCACGTCAAAGGTTAAACCCGTTTGCTGTCAAATGGAACGGAGACGAACTGACCCAACCTTTGCTACAGCAGCCGTTAGGCATAGGCAGGGATTTGCGTTGACTCCGTTCTTTCTTTGCATAATTTATATTGAGAATGTCCAGCCGAACTGACCCTTCTATAATCGTGCGTTATGTTCGTGCTTCGTTGCTGCCTAAAGTGTTCTCAAGGGGAGGTTTCCGTCGTCTTTGACATGGTGCTTTGTAAATATTTTGCCAAAGAAATTCAAAGAATGCCTATACTTGAGACTGGGCCTTTGTCCTGGCGGCGGCACTTTTACAAGACTTTTAATTGTTCCTAGCTGCCTTTGCCTCTATCGAAATGTTACCGAGTAAACTGACTAACTGAACGCACTGACTGACTGACTGAGTGATTTGTTAACAAATGCTTAATGCTTGCTCTACATTGTACGCCAGTGTAGCTTATCTTTGCCTTACTCATCCTCCCGAGTCATATTCACGTTTGATGTTGAGCTTTTTTGTCTGTTTTTTTCCCCGCTGTAATGATACGCGTCAAAGGGTTTAAGTGAATGGTCAAAAAAGAATTGAGCGCGTGTGATGCACATCTGCATCATAGCATCCATTCTAGCCCGCAAGGGCTGATAAAGAGACCGTTTTTTCACATGTTTTTTTTTTGTTGGTAGTGATTTTGGTTGTTTGCCTCCTCGCTTTGACATATCAGAAATGTTTTGACATCAAAAACATTTTTGCCGCAGAACACTCTGCGCTGACAAAAATTGAATGATGTACAAGGCGAAGGTATGATGATTTGTGCTTGTCCTTTCGTACGTTGGTCATTGGCTGTGTGTAGTGCAACATTCCTTTTTTTTGTTGTTGGTATTTTTGTGCAATTTTTAATCAATTTTCGCCGCTTTTGGCATTCCATTTCGAACGGATTTTGTGAAATTTTTGCTTACCTGTATGCATGGTGTTCGATTCGGCATCGACAACCTCGATTTTGGCGCGCTTCGACATGGGCTGACCATCGCCGTTGTTATCCTGATTGGATTCATTTAAGCTAGTCACATCAGCGTCCTGTTCGCGCTCCTGTTTGATGGCAATAACCTTTGACTGATCATCGCCCACACTGTCGGAGGGGGTTTTCGACTTGGGCTCGGCTGAGTTGGAGTGGGAACTGTCGCCACTGGGACTGGCAGCCAAATCGTCTTTGGGTGTGGTATTGTCATTTTCTGGTGAGAGAAACGAATGGGGGGTTAGTTATGAACTATAAAAGGCTTTAAAGGAAGAGTTCGACGGGAGAGAGAGAGAGAGAGGGTTTCGTTTGCTTACCGTCGACAAGTCTTTTGGGTGTACTGGATGCCCCATCTGCAAGCAGATCCGCTGGACTAGGAGGTGGCGTGTGTATACGTGATCCCGAGGGTTTTCGATTTGTGATTGGTGCCGATATCGATGGACGGCGATTGACTAAACTCAGCGGCCGGCCATCCTCAGCATCACGGTCGTTCGAGGGACCTTCAGGAAGATGGGAAATTACAATTTTTCTATTTCTCATTTCTATTTCCAATTGAACTTACCTTGCGTAGAGCACTGGCCATAGTTTTCCTTGTTGCACTGCAGCACTTTGTGTTGGATGAATTTGACGATATCCGACAGGGCGAATGTCTTCTGACAGGATCCACATGTGAGTATATCCTGTGCTGTGGCGTCCGCTTCTGTAGAATCAGAGTCTGCAAATAAAAGTGGAAGCGAATCGTTTAATATTTATTGGAAAAACTAAAGCAATAAGTATTATTTTTTTTAATTGTTGTACTATCAAATATAAGAGAGAGAGGGAGAGCTATGAATCACGCACCCACACACACACACACACAGAGAGATACAGACAGACGGAATGCAATTTCGTGGTCGACTTAATATTCTTCTTATTAATTCGTACTCCTCCGTATCGTCCACCAATTGAACAACTTCAATAAAGTCTCCTCCTACTCTTCCCTACCCTGCCCTATCCTAGCCAAAGCAGAGCCATAAAAATGGGTTTTTGGCTTATTCCCCGCTCACTCGAACGATATAAAATTTCGCTTCGAGTTAATAAATTGTTCAATAAATTTTATCTTAATTCTGTTGTAGCCTGACCTCCAATTGCCAATAAACCGAAATCGAAACGAATCGAACCAATTGAAATGGCAAAAGGAGTTTGAGTTTGGTAGTAGTCGCGGGCTGATGTTGTTGTTGTTGGTTTGGTTGTTCTGGTAAGTATTTCCTCGAGTAGTTATAAGCAACATCGCATAATTTTTATCTCGTTCGTGGGGAGTGGGGTGGTGGTGGTCTGCGAAGTGTTCATTAAGCTGTTGTCGCCATTGTTGTGCACATGTCTTAAATGGTTGATAAACCTTAATACTGGCAACGGCTAGCAAAACTCAAGCTCAAACACACACATTCACACACGCACACGAAGCACTTAATTTGCAATGAAATTTATTGTGGACGCTTCATTTTCATCCGCATTTGGATAGTATGTGTGGTTTTGGTTTGGTTCATATGGTAATAAATTCATAAGTTGTGCAAAAGTAATTAATTTGCGAGAAAAATTGGGCCAGCATAATGAGATGCAGGAGGAAATACTCGTATATTAAACGAATGGGTATTTTTTGTTCGTTCGTTTGTTTCTTGTAAGCTGCTGTGTTGGTTGTTTTTCGGTTGGTGGTGGGCCTGTGCGGCTGCTGCTGGTGGTGGCTCAATACATGTAATTCGTTCTAATCCGGTTGGGTCATTAAATTAATTGGTTACATGGACGTGGAAGTGGAAACATCTCAACTGAAACAATTATTAATTGTCAGAATTCGTTGGGAATGGATGAAAAAAATCAATTTGGTTCCATTCAATTGAAACCACTGATAGCAAATTCCTTTGCAAAATTTTCATATTTTCTACCTTGCTTGGGGCTATTGACTTTCTGGTGCTCTGGACCATCACACAAAACATACAAATAGTTTATTTGCCCGTCCACCACAAATTCAACACATGCCAAAATGATGTATTTATTGAAGGTTTCAATTTCAACACGCCGCTTTTTTTTTGTGTCGCTCAACTTTTTTGTAGGCGTCAAAAAGAAAATTTGTCCTTTTTCACTTGTTAGACCGAATGTTGACCGAATGAGGGTGATTTCGCTGTAGGCATGTTACACACACACGCTCACACACAAAAACTGAAACTTAACTAACAATAAAATGTTTGTTTCTGTTTGACTTTCGTTAACCACCGACCACACGACCCAAACTCAAACCCAAACACCCTCGCCTACTCGCCCGCCCAGCACATATGAAAAAGTTATGATGAGCCCTGACCAAATAATGAATTTTATTAGTCCAACCATAACCGACAGCGCTAAAAAAATAAAGAACCACAAAAAAAGGACAGTTGTTGTTGTTTTTTCCTTGGTGGACTTTTTTGTATTAAGAAGAATGGGGAAAAAATGTTATCAAACAAGGATAATAATAGATGAAGTGTATAGCTGCCATATAGTTGTCAATTAGGTGCTAGCAACATGATAAAATATTGATATATGCCAGCTAAACTAGCGGACAGACAGTCAAATGGACCGGCAGCAGAAGGGACAGTCCCATAGATGGACGGACTCTCTACGGAAACCGCAAAACGTACAAAATCAATTGCCTGAATTGCGCGGACCGTGAATGATTTCAGCTTGAGGCTGCTGGCAGGGCGAAGGGGTGGGGTAGAGCGTGTGCATTGTTATTTTGTCTTGCTAAGTTATTTTTTTATGAATTGTTTGTCGGTGCAGGGGAGAGGGGGTGATGTGACAAAAAGGTCGTCGAATCGCTTGTAATATTTAGCTTGTTAATTCCTGATTGACTGGGATGAGCCTTGATGTTATGTTCTTTTTTCTATTCTTTTTTTATGATGATAAAAAATATGTTTTTTCTCTTATTTTATGTGCCAAATTGTTTTATTGATTGAGCTTATAGCGTGAAATTATTGTGTCAGCTAGTGAACCCGCAGGATGTTACAGCCTCAATTAGTAGAGTTTGTGTTATACGCTAGTGATTGATATGAAAATATATTATTGGAATAGAGAAAAATATTGAATTTCATTAATAGTTAAAGAAGTGGGATAAAGGAGGGAGCCTGTATTTTTTTATTTGGTTAGAGAGTGGTAGTCACTCAAGTTGATTAGTGTATCTGACTACTGAAGGGAACACACTCATGAATAACAATAGGCAGAAATACTCAAAGCTGGTGTGTATTTGTTTCCTTTGGATGATATTGTATGTGTGTGTGCTCATGTGTGGATGTGTGTCTAACTCACTCAATCGCTTGACCAATGGTCACTTAATCCCTTTTTGTGTGCTTTGAGTGCGTTGCGGCAAGAACCCTTCGCACATGTGAGAGCCTGTGCATCGGCATGTGCGAGGCGATGAACCCTTAACATTTCGATTGGTCAAATATTTTCGGTGGTAGTAACCAATTCAATAGTGTGTGTGTGTTTGTGTGCTTATGGGCCGAACATTTAGAACAAAAACAAACCAGGTAGACCAGACACAACCTGTTAAAACTAACCCAAATGCGTATGAGCATTTCGAACAGATGAGCAGACAACGGGTAGTCAGTGGCAGAATAGGAGGAGAGTAGTCAGTCTATTACTGGGTTACACCTACTCTTTGTTGTTGTGAAATACTTTTACTATTTACTTATCTGATTAGATTTGTCAGCCTTGATAAAGAAGCCGCAAGGAATACTGGGTGGACAGAATTGGTTTTCTTTTTAATATATTGCATATAAATATTGACATAATATTACACACAGGCTGCTACAGGCTATAAACATTTGAACAACAGCTGATGACAGGCTGACTGCTAAATGTCACTTGAATTGACAAACTGTCAATGCAAAAGGTTCGCCACTTTTACGTCATCTAATGAAATTTTGGGATTTTTCTAAGCAAAAATTCGAACAATTGATTCATCATAAAGGACCTTATTTTAACCCTTTGGCTGTGGAACACCCCTTTCCCTATACCGTCCACCAATCGTTGGCCAAGTGGTGATGGCGCATATTGGTTATGGCAATTTCCACGCATCCATATTAACTGCGATTACTGCGATTTACTCATTTTTCTATTGTGTTTGCTCAGAGCCATGTGATGTCGTCAGATGTGCTTTTCGACACGTCATATTTGAGTGAGTTGACAGGTTTAGAGATGGTTTCAGTGAAAAGCCAAAAAGAAGCTATATTAGCCCTTTATTACAAACGGTCCGGGCTTACTATGAGCAGGAATGGACTTAAATCTTTTGCAGAGAATTATGACAGCCAGTTTGTGACAGTCGGCAATGGTGTTACTCGGACAGTAAATATACCCCTGCTCTGAGCAACTGCTTTGCCACCCTCACCACGAGTTGTGCAATTAATGCGAATTTTTGTCGTAAATTAGCTGAAGTGGTATTTATGCGGCATGCATCTTCGCAGCTAAATTTACTCACTAGTCGTATAGAGGAAAAACTAATCGTATAATTCATATGGTTATTGGGGTTAGCGCATTTTTTTTTGGTTAAATGGTTTTTCTGTGGTGTATTTGATTGTGGGTGTGTGTGTGTGTGTATACATTCGGATGGACACAATTTCCTATTAACATATTAATGGTCTGATGAAATATCTGCGAAGTAATCTGCAAGCGCCCAAAATATTCAATCAGAATCATGCTTATTAGCGGAGGGCTTGAATACAATCTCTTGGAAGAATAATGAAATGCTTGAATGGAATTTTTTCTGGCTTTTGGTTTATTATTTCTTTTTGATGTTATTGACTGGGAAAACAAAATAAAATAAAACTAGACGCTAATTTATTCCTGTGCTGTGTGTTATGCCCCCGTTCGGATACTTAAACTGAGTTTAGACATCATAACACACACACTCGCGCACACACACACACACACATACACGCCATTGGCCACGAACATAAAAGAAGGAGTATTTTGGCGCCCAAAGGTTATTTTTCGGTGTTGGTGTTTGCTGCGGCACGCTATAAAAACCGTAGCTGACAAAAACCTACAGCAGGATATTTCATATTTATATATATTTCTTTTGTTTTTGCAGAAGTCAAGAATGCAATAAATGGGCGTTGCTGTATTTTATACGCCACTTATCTTATTCGGATTTTTTTTACGGGCACCGAATTTTTTCCGAGTGTTTTTGTGGCACTGACGAGTTATAACTCGAATTTATCAGTTTATGATAAATGCGCAAACTACGCGACCACAGGCTGAATTTGATGAATTTTTATTTTATTTTTTTTTTGGTTTTGGAGGGATTTGAAGAGAAACGAAAGTGAGGCCAACGAAAGGGACTAGAAGCGTCAAGTAATTTTATTCTAATATATTTTGAGCCTGTACGCTTCATATGAAGCATTGATAGTTACTTTTGAATATTTGAGGTCATACAACTTACAACTGATTCCTATCGCTTTGCATAGACTCCACCATAATGTTATCGAACAAACACACTTGTTTTTATAACAAATATATATTTTTTTAAAGTACTAATTATGCCCATAGAGTTACTGGCTGGTGTCCCCCCCCCCACCATCTCGACACATACAACTCTCATTTGCAGGCGATAATATGAACTACAAATCCCATATTCAGGTAAATAAATACAACGAAATAAAAAAACACATTTCCATTGTCCCCCGTAAAAATATTATTAAGTGTATCAAAAATACGAGCTCCCCTTATGACAAAAAAAGTAGAAATGAAACTGAAAAAAAGAACCCAGTATGTATGAGTATAAAAATGCTGTGCAAATATTTGTCAAAGCGGGCCACATTTAAACTCGTGTATATGCCGTACTTTACCTTAAATGTTCGCATTGTTCGCCACCAAAAAAAACACATATATATAGTTATACAAAAAAAAAGAAAAAAGGTTAAATAAATTAAGTTTGAATAACGATAAGCAACGAGGCGAGGGCGTACCACATATGTATGTATGTATGTACAGCGACGGAGACCAGCGGCGACACAAATTGCGGCCACCACTTTCAGCCACGCTGACTTAATTTGTTTAAATAAATTCCTGGCTTTTGTTTAGTTTGTATCGTGGTTGGGCTCATGCGAGGCAGTAATTGTCACCTACACCAGTCACCGATTGCCCGACAAATACGCGCCCACAGGTAAGGGCTCGAGGGAAGGGTGGCAAAAGTCGCAGAAGACAGCTGAAAGAAGCCCCCTGTCCGTTGGACTGTGTGTAGGTGGCAGCAGTCGTGTACAAACGAACGGACAGACAGACAGGTTCTTATCAGCCAGCAACAGCGGAAAAAACGGCGCAGAGTCGCCAGGTGGAGCAGCAGCGAAACACCTTTGCTTGCTTTTCATACCATACAGCGCAGTTACATCCACTCTGATAACACCCGCATACGAACATGTCGCTGGATGGACGCACAAACGAACGAACGAACGCACACAAAACACAATTGAAACGTAAGGCCGAGCGCAACTCATATGCAAATAAAGGCGATTGCAAATGGGGCCAGTTGTCGCTGATACCATAACATTTATTTTCTTTTCTGAATGTGGCAAATCCTCATCAGCGTCATACATCCAGCCGAAAAGCTGGACATACCTAAAGCTGATAAAAGAAAAAACAGTGCCTTGTATGCTCACTATAAACAAATTACCCATACATACGAGTGCAAGTACCGGCTGAGATAAGCGACC
Source organism: Heteromyza rotundicornis (assembly GCA_951394025.1). Lineage (NCBI taxonomy): Eukaryota > Metazoa > Arthropoda > Insecta > Diptera > Heleomyzidae > Heteromyza > Heteromyza rotundicornis. The sequence continues at coordinate 24,783,555 of OX596010.1, forward strand.
AGGCTGTGCTCGTTCAAACGCACATGTCGCCGCCGCCGCCGCCGCCGCTGCTCTAGAAATGAAGTCATTTGCGCTATTTGAGGTCAAATGCATACACTTATCGGGCCTCGAAACAAACAAATTGTCATTTGCTTGTAGCCACAATCTCTTAAACTAAGGTAAGTTTACTTGTTCTTTCGATATCAAAAAAGCAAAAGGTGCCACATTGCGGTTGGTAATTCCAACGAAACCGGAAATGAAAATAGTTCCAAGAAGTTGTTAAATCAAATTCATGATTCTTGACGATTATACTCGCAATAAATCAGAGATAAAAGGTACGGGAAGATTCATTGGAAAATACAAACTCATCAATTGATCTTAAACACATTTTGTTACTAATTATTTTGTTTGAAGATTCAAGAGTTTTATGATCTTAGTATCTGCTAACTTTTCATATTTTTCTATTTCAATTGGAAAATATAAATTAAATTAAATACAATTTAAAAGCGAAATAAATAATTTCACTCATTCCAACCTTCGAATTCGAATTCCATTATTTTTTTTTAATTTTAGAATAGTTTTTAGTTTTGATTTCCGCTTAAAGTTCTGTCACTTCTAGGCATAGGCAATTTTGTATGATCAACTTAGTACGTTTAACTTACGACTCAGAGAGCGAAATCCATGATCTTCACTGATGGACAGCATTTTCGTATACATTTTGTTTTTTTTTTTGGTAGATTAAACAGTTCAAATTTATAGTTTTTTGGTAGTAAAAAGTTCAAAAGTTTTGAACATCACAACTCGTTTAATTGTTAAGTTTATTCTTTATTTTTTTTTAAACACGAAAATATTTTTATTTTATTTCAAAAAACACAGCACAGTTTGGTAATCCAGTTGTCCTGAACTGTGTGCCTTCAAGATTGTTTTCTTTTCTAATAACTTATGGTTTTTCACAAAAATCCAGTGGCTCTTAAACTGAAGAAGATATTTTTCTTTATTTTTTTTTTTTGGTTGTTGTGTTGATATCTTTTTTGAAAGAAAACTATTAATTTTTCTTTTGGTGTCGTGAGGATCGAATGCGTGTGTGGTGTTGACCCCACAGAGACTTCACGTGGACTGACAATTGAAAATCTTGTACGTTCCTTTGACGGTCCTGAGGCTGCTGCGATGACTGTGCTGTTCTCTTTGAGCGTGTGTGAGCGGTTCGTGTATTCAGACCCACAAGCTAGATGAGAAACTATTTGGAAAAAAAACGTGTGTCCTCACTACTACCAAAAATAGCTCGAGGGTAGGTGAGGTGAGGCTATCTCCCTTCAGCAGCTTCGATCAACAGACGGGATAGTGACGATATGTGTGTGTGTGTGTGCATAGCGGACTAGTAGCATAGTTATGGGGATGAAAAGACGATTCTTAACAGCCGGTCGCTTGGTCGTCGTTGTCGTTGTCCGCTTGTCTTTGCTTGCTCTTAGCTCTGATGCTGCTTTCGTTTGGAGATTTTCTTTTGGGATTCTGTGCTCTAAATGAGAATTGCCTTTGCCTAGTGGGAAAAGTAATGCGCAGTATTTGTAATTAGACCGATATGCAACATGTTTGATACTCGAAATACAAGTCTGACAAAGATATACCCGAGATAGTATACGGGAGGAAACAGGAAGTTAGCGAGGTTATACAACCAATGAGGTAATCCTTTACTTTGCATATGGCAATGATTGAATCTGTGGGTTTGTAATTTAAATTTTAATAAAAATACATTTTTTTGAAATATTGTACGTTTCCTGGCTGATCTAGATGATTCTGGACATGATCTAAACTTTTTGATGGTAAATTAAGAGTTTAAAGGAAACTAAGCCCAATTCACATGGTGGTGAATCTAAGGCTAGTCTCTTCAAGAGACACAGATATGCAAATATCAGCTAAAAAAATTCCAAGATTGGCTGAGAAGAGTCAATCAAGAGTCTGTGCTTTCCAACTTCATATTTGGAACTTCAGAGCATTTACAAAATCTAACCAAAACTTGAGGCAATCTCCTTTTTGAATTTAAGAGGATCTTCTTGCTCATAAACGACAAGATAAATGCTAATCATTACTTGGACTGTCTGCCTGTAAGCTAGTCAATCACAATTGGAATTTCGAAACCATCAGATGGAACATAATTTTACTCCCCAAAGGGAAAACCAAAATTATTTTATTGAATTCGTTGTATGCACATCGAAAAAATATTGATCAATGATAAACGAGATCTTCCGCTATTCAATTGCGAGCGTTCAATGCACAGAATCTGGCTACACCCGCTTCTTGTATATCAATCAAAGATATATGAGCTGAGATTGTCGAGACTTCTGTGGCACAATCGGTGCATCTGAATCATGAGTACCCACGCCTCGACAAGAAATTAGAGCGCGCCCAGCTTTCTTCACAGTCATATTATTATTTTCATTCAATGTCTAAGCATTTCTCTTCAGAGCAGCCGCTGAGTTTTTCCCCATTGTTTAGGCACTTCCTTTATGATATATTGTTTTTTTTTGTATGAGTGTGTGTGTGGATTTTTTACCAAATTTTTCTTATTTTTTGTTGTGATTTTTTTTGCTACCGAAGCGTAACTTGAGTAGCCGAGCAGCAGCAGTGAGCCTAATCAAAAAGCGTCTTCGCTTTGAATTATTAAGCGTACGCAGTTTTTTTTTACACGCAAAGCGCAGCACGTTTTTTGTTTCTTCTTGTTTGGACCCTTCTTACTCTGTAACAGTCAGGCCGGATTCGTGACCCTGCTAAGAATGCGCGCAGACGCAATGTTCGTTCAATTTGATTTGATTCCCCTTCACAGTACCGTTCATTCGGTATTTTTTTGTTGTTGTCTTCTATACTTTGTGTGTCCCTTGAAGAATATGCCATAAAAAACACACATGCTACCCTGAGATTTTTTTATATTAAGATTTTAAATTAATAACGACAATGCTGCTGCGCATGATGGACATGAGCGTTGGCAAGGCGAAAAAGGATGCTGCTAATGTCCTGACACAAAAAAAAAACTCCGGACTAACAAAACAACTGAGAAAAAACATAACAAAGGCGAGTATTTCATTTATCCCTTTTTGGCACACACACACACACACTCAAGCACACTCACTTATACTGCATATGAGCTCCTTGTATGGTGGTACAGGCGCGGGGAGCCAAATACTCGGCTCTGTGTGTACGTGTTTATCCTTGCGAATCCTAAATATTGCAGTTTTTATTTTTTCAGTTTTTTTTAGAGATCATTGTCTTCTCCGTTTTTCTTAATTTTTTGGCATATCGCCGTAAAGAAGAAAAACACACACTCACTTTAGCTGAGGCAAAGCAGAAGAAAATCGTAAGGATATGTGGCAGCGAGCAGGCTAACATTTCACCCCTCAGGATGCTAGGGGATGCGTCGAGGACCAGTTCTGTGCTGTGTGTGATTTTTTTGTATAAGCCGTCCGTCCGCTCATACGTTCGTTCTAGCTGTCCCTACCCCAGCCGCTGATGTCGTGTATGAGTATGCGATGCGATTTTATTCGGGAAATAACAAAAGAAACGAATTACGAGCGCTGGAAAATTATTACGTGTCCCGTCCATTCGCAACGACGTTATCCTTAGGTAGCGCCTTGTAACGGCATTTTTTATGCAAATTTTTTTTGCTGCTTCGTGTATTAATTTTTTGTGCTTACCGGGTGTGCGCTCTAAGGTAAGACAACCGCTTTTTAGGGCGCCCCTTTTTTAGCATTCGTTTTCGTTTGGGTTGCTTGTTTTTTCATCGTCGTTTTTTTTTTCGGTGGGGTAAGATTTTCCCAGGGTTCCTTAAAAAGGAGAAGGGTAAACTATTTATAAAAAAAAAAAAAAACTGTCATATGAGTCTTGCATTAGTTTTGCATTTTTGGTTTTTGGAATGGAACGGAAGCGCCGAATCGTTAACAATGCATTTGCGCCCAACGTTAGGCTGAAGATGAAATTGAAGCTGAAGGTGAAGCGGAAGACAGCGACTGCTCATTATCCCTGCACAACAAAGGACCTCAATAACAATCATCCATTGGCTTCGTATAAATTGCATTGATTTGTATTTTATTTTTTGTACATTTTTTAGTGTTTGTTTTTTCTGATAACGAAAATAGACAATGGAAAATAAGAAAAAAATAAGGCATTTGCCCTTGGTTCGACGCATTTCTTGCCTCGGTTCTTGAGGTTATGCTGATTACGTTGATGATTTTTTTTCGCCTGACTATTCCACAGTTTTGGTTTAAAAGAGCAGCAAACAGTTGAAAACAATCTAGTTTTTAACGGAAAATTTATGACAAAAAATACAAATCCTGCATAATTTAATAGAAAAAAAAATAGGGAAAAAAATGTGCCATATGTGCCTGATAAGGAAATTTGCGTGTTGATTCCTGGCGAGTCTAAGGGGTTCTGAACACTTTTTAATTGAAGATGTTATGAGGACTCTTTTAATTTAGATTCTTGGTAATTCAAAAGTGATAACGGTTTTTTGGTAGATAGAAAAGAGGTCTTTCGGAATCAAAGAGATGAATGTGTGAGTTGTAAGTGCTACAGACTTTCCTCTCCAAAATGATGAATAAGCCAAAAGAGGATATTCTGTTCGAAATGAATGAACCTCTGAAGTTGGGTGGAACATTCGACTTCAAAATGTAATTAAATATTTTCTGTAATAAACTCTTCCGGCGATGGACAGCATGAAAATTTTGCCCGTTAACAACTTTTTTCTCAATGGCTAATTAAAGAAGACCCAATTGAACAATGTTCTCCAAACGAATTGATATTTTTTCCAACAACTATAATCAAAGACAATGAAAATTGTGAAGTGTCCAAATTTAATGAGAAAAAAGAAGAGATTACGGGAAACCCAACCTCAAACAAAGAAGCCTACCAGCATTTGATGTTTAATGCATGAAATGTGTGAAATGGTTTCACTTTTTTTTGGTATATTTTCGATTTTCACTTTATTATTGTTTTTCGATTTCTTTTTTACACCCGTAAATATTAAAGCGCAAAAAATCCTTGCTCGAAGGAAATCAATCATATCATTTCATTACATATTTGAAAGGTGTCCAGTGCACCCACACAAAAGTACACACACATCCACACAGACTCGGACAGACAAGCCAAGCACGCATATTATCCCTCTAAAAATCTAAAGTCCATTCAGCGCTCGTCAAATATTTTTGACAGTTATTGTACCATTTTCACGTCAATGCCATAAGATGATGTGTCACAATGGTCACAGTTCATCACAGCACAGCACAGCGATTCCCCTTTGAGAGTTCGAGTTGAGCTGAGTTAACATTACCGAAGATTATTAAGCGATTCACGCACAACTGGAAATTGTACACGGCGGCCTATTCACATAGTTTCGTGTGCGTTGGAGTTGTCCAGTGTGCACGTACTGTCGGCTCATCTCAAGGGAGAGGGTGTTCCTCCTATGCCAGATGAGATCGCTCCGATCTCTCACAGCACACACACACACACACATTCGACACAACGAATATTGTGCAATGCCCAGCCAACAAAGGAACATGATGCACATGTCCAAAAGTGTTTTTGTCGTTTATTTTTTCGTTTATTTTTTTTTCGTTTCGTTTTTATTTTTGCTTTTTTCTCTTGTATGTTTGAAGATCTGTTTTGTGTTTCGTTTAGTTTTTTTCTTTGTATTTCAATTTTTTTTTGAATTTTGTTCAGTTTATTTCATTTTTGTTTCTGGTTAAAAAATAAGCCTCGTCTTTTGACAATTATTCATGTGACATCTTTGTTGAATCAAGATTGGCCGTTCTTGGACACATGCATTACAACTGAAAGATAGGAGCGCGTTTGTTCGTTCGGTACGTGTCCGGCATAATGAGTTTGAGTTGATAAACAAATTTCTGGTATCGAACAAATAACATCTTCAGGGTGTGGAAGATCATTATTAGCAGAAGCAGCAAGTGGGCCGGCAGTCCTAGTCGGTGTATAGCGATGCTGGTGACTGAGTGGCGACTGGTATTGTAAGGGATCTTAGAAAGAAATTGTAGTCATTTGTATTCGTAAGGAAAATGATCACTCAATTATGTTGAATGAAGACGATCCGAGAGAGGATCATACCCCAGATTGATTTAAAGTGGCCAGTATGGGAAGTACATTGCTTAGAAAATCGTATTCATTTACTTGGAAATATCTAACCAAAATCCACCACACTCCCAATGTACTTTCAATTCTATCGCGGGTGGCAGCAACAAATATTCAAACTTATAATTCGATGCTGCTTATTCGTGCTTGTTTGTGCTTTTGTAGCTTGTTGAATTTTCTATTTGCCGCCATGCCACTCTACATTGTCGTTGTTGTCGTCGTCGTCGTCTTCAACTTCTTCTTTTTAAGCTGTCTTCAAATCCATATCGATAAGCATCGAGTTCTCACGAATTTTTATTGCGCTCAGTCAGTTTGCCAGCGCCATTATTTCTACCACGCTTTTTAATCGCCCTCATACTCTAGAAAACAAAAACAAAACCGAAAACTGAACTACTGCGAAATGGTAACATAACTGAGCCGAGCCGTACTGAACTGAACTGAGCTGCCAATACGGTTTCTTCTGCTGAACTCTAATGCGGCACAAGTTCCTTTCGCGAAGCCTAGAGCTATCTGGCTGACTTGACTGCTTAAAGGCATGTTGGGCGCGCTCAGTGCTCAGTGCGCGATGCACCTTTGCTGCTGCAAAGTTACGTGGGCATTCGACGACGACATTCGACATTTCCAGCAATTAATGCCAAATTTAGACAAGGCTTTGAGTTAAACTGCAATTGGCATCTTTGTTGTACTTAGTACAAACAGACTTTTGCCGTTCGCTATTGCCTAGTTGCAAATCCTCTGCCACTGTAATGAACTGAACCAGACACGAAATTCACTTGAGCTTAAGCCGAGCGCTCAGCTGAACTATGTGCGAATGCACCACATATTTACTCACGTATTTGCACGTATCATTTCAAAAATGCACCCCTCACCCACTATCAGAACATTCATCTGCGCATTTATACGCACGATGACCCATAATTTATAGCGAAACAACGAAACTAGCTAGTGATTACCACCTTAAGGCAGTTTACTGATTTTTGGGTTAGGAACTTAACGAAATTCGTTCGCCAAAATCCGCGCACTGGGCGCAAATGAAGCGTAAAATATGTCGCACCGAAATTGCCATGGAGCAGCGAACGACAGAATGTCGACGACATGTCCACAAAAATAAAAATAAATGCCATCACATCACCGAGCGCGTCACATAACTTTGAGTTTGATTTTAACAGCGCGATTAGCGGGCGTACACCGAACGGAACACATTAAGATAATGATAACCGAAAATGTCACCCGCGCAATGGACGCGGATCTCTAGTACGAACGTGTCATAGTAGGCAAGCACGCTCCCCATATATATATGTGTGTGTGTATGTATGAGAGTGGCCCCAATAAGCAATAAGACAGAGAAACCGTTTTCAGCACAATTACTTTCAGGTGGAAAGATTACAATGTTTACGGGAAAATCTATACAGGAATTATGTTATTTTCGGTGACAATCACTGGCGAGTTCTGGTGATAGTCAATGGTGTTTCAAAGTAGATTTTTTTATAAATATGGGGAGGTAATTTAGCAGAGGATATTTCAAAAAGCTTTACGCAGTTTGAGAGCATGAAAATCGATAAAGTTAAATACCTTGAACTAAGGAACACTTAGAAGCTGAAATTTCCATAGTCTTTCCCTTAACACTTTCCGGACAATGCGGGGTACACATTCTATTAAAGTATAATTAATTTAAAAAAATCAAGCTCTGCTTTACTTTAAAATGTCAATTGAGATTTTATGCATGCGTTTTAAAATGCGGGACATATGCCTTTAACGGCTTCGTCATCACCATCCTCATCATCATTGGCCTTTCATCGCCATGTTACTATAAATTGAGTAATCGCAGTTGTATATGAAAATTAATAAAATTAACTGCTAACCCTTTTTGGGCCCGCATAAAACGCTTAATAGTACGGCAAATTGATTTGTGCTGTGTGGCGCATTTCATTTGTGTTACAATTACAATCGCTTCCGTTATCGCTAATATTGATTAATGGATTAATTTGATAACAAATCAATTTCGGCAATTTTTGTATCAAATGCACACACACACACATATGCACTAAACAATACACACATACAACACACTTATTGTAGAATTGTGTTGGCGATTTTGTTGAGAGCATTCATCGCCTACATTGCAGGTATCAACTGTTCTCTCTTCTATCCCATTTGAAATGTGTATGCACTTGGCTTACATTTAATGGACAAAGTCTGTTTATGTTTATGTTTTGTTACAAAATATTACGCCCACCTTTTCTACTGTTCACTTCAGTTAAGGCCGCTAATGCCTAATGGCAAAGGACTGCTTTTAAAATAGAAGGATATTTTCGAGGATGTGCAGGAGTAAAATTTATGACTGGACAAGACAAAAGAACAAGAAGAGGCGTTTTGTCGCATTGTTTGTTCTTTTGTTGCATTAGAAATGCAAGTGACCACACGACGGTCACTATTATGTCATGCACCAGATTTTATTAGTTTCGAATACGACGAATTCGCTTTTCGTTGCACTCAACGATTTATGACTTACGAGCTGTCCATAAACCACGTAATGCATTTTTTTAGCTTCTTGCTTATAAGCGCCTATAGTTATATATAAATCAAGGGCAATATTTTCAACGCTTGATCGTGTTTCTTGCTCTTGAAACGAGCGTTCCATATGTTAAAAAAATATTCACAAAACTGTCACAAAGAGTACTCCAATGACTCATTTTCCAAAATTCGTTTTTGACCATTTCACTGGTGTAAAGTGAATTATTTCCGCCGCCAAAATATTAATCCTTTCTCACGCATTACAAATAAGCACACACAAACAAAATCCTAATTGCCAAATATCCTTAAAGGTAAAAATAAACACAATCATCGTCATCATCATCATCATCATCGTGAACCTTCAGCGTGTGAAGGTATTTTCCCGGCAATTGCTCAAAGCGATTAACGGTACTGAGTCGGAGCACACAGGTACACAAAAATTGCCAACCCTGAGTGTTCTGAAAAGAAAAAAAATCAGCAAATAGCATTTGCGAAATCCCGAGCAGATTTGCCATTGAACAATAGCCAAATCACGATCAATTCAATTACTTTGCCCAAGTAATGCGATGCGAAAAAGTGGCCGGAATGTCGATGTCAATGCCAAACGATGACGATGATGATGATGATGTACGGAAAAAGAAAATATTTTTTGAATTTTGTGAAAGCATTTTTGAAAGAAAAGTAAAGGATGCGTGTGTGTGCATCTCAATGGACACAGAGGAACAGGAGCAGAAACAGTGGAAACACCTGCCCGATTTTCCCATGATTTTTCGCGTTAGAGTATGGAATTTTTGGGACATCACTCAACATCTTCGATAAGAGATCACAATACAATGGCCAACAATGCTGGAGGGTTTCATGTGTCACCATTCATTGTGCTGGTGGGGATGATTTGAAGAGAGCTCACAGTGGGCTAATCAGCGGAAATGTATTGAAAATGTAGTACATTTTGTTTGCGAATTGCTCCATATTAATGTCTCTGACTACACTGAACTAAATACTAGTAAAAAGTCTAGTCATCAATACTGAAAAATATTAAGCAAACGAAAGTGATTCATTACGACTAAATATGCTCTCAAATTACATTTCAAGCGGCGACCAGTTTATGATTTCCCTCATAGAAAAATAAAACCAATCCGTAGGTAAACAATTCTTCTTCTTCTTACACTGCTTTCGGGTCAGTTTGAATGCATTTCCAATGAGTTTTTACTACCGTTATGGGTCCGATAGGCCATTGTCTGGCATATCCTTATTCTATTTTTATACTGTGTTGTGTTATGAAGGAGGGCATTGTCCTCTTTACTGTTTCGTTTCGTTTCGTCTGGAAAACGAAGCCCATCAACCTGCATGGGTCTCATGCTGTGTTCACATGAAATCCGAAGCGAAGGCGAACAAGTGGATTTGATATTATTTTCTGGTGTTTTTTTTTTCGATGAAATGGGATCAGTGATCGATTGTTTGTGTATCGCTCATTTTGATAAAGAATTTTTGATCAAATACAAGCAAGTAAAAGTGAATATGTTGCCCGTCATCCTAAGCCCTGTGATGTGAGCTGAGTTTGATGGAAATATGCGATTTTATTAATCCATCGAAAATAGCCTGTGGGAACAATTGGTATTTTGTGAATCTTATTGAAGATTCAGGGCAAAGTAAGATACAGGAAGGACATGAAATCTGAACAGAATGAAATCTGAACAGAATTCATGGGCAATTTTTAAGAGAAAGTAGTATTTGGTAAAAATTGTATGAGTCAGTGATCCCCTGTTTGTTTTCAATCTCTTGAAGTTTTTAAATAAATAAATTGCATTGATTGTGTCATGATGAATTTAACAACACGCTGACTGCATCCTTTAGTTTCAAAAATAGCTCTTAATAATTACTTACAAAATTGCATTGATTTTGAGGTGGGAAAAGAGTTCATTTACCTGAAATGAAAGAAAGAAATAAAATTACTTTTCAATTGTTTAACTCAATTAAAATAAAATGTTTGCTAAACGCTTCAATGTAATTGTAAATTTATCATATTCTTGGCAATAAAAAAAAAACAAACCCAACTGTATATTTTTTCCAGTTAAATTGTTTTCTGCGAGAATTTAAAACAATAACCTTAACAACAACAACAAGTGCGGAGGAGCAGGTCCGTTCGTTTTCTGTAGGTACCACCGTTAAAATAGCAAAGCCATCAACCCCATTACCCATGCATGGGGAAAAGTGTGTTATAATAAATATAAATAAATGCCAAGCGGGAGTGAAGAAGACACACAACAACAACTACCTACAACAACGACAACAAAAAAAGAAAAAGAAACGCTAATTTCACACCATTAGAACTTAATTCAAGCCACAGCAAAATCAAAATCAAATTCACATGAACCCATGAAGCCCCCGAACTAGTTTAAGGAAGTTGCAGAAGAATGAAGCCGCTGCCGCTGCAGCGGTAGCCACTAAACTGTTTCACATGCAACTGCAACTGATTGCGAATTAAGGCGATCGACACCACACACAACGGCTACGACATAACAGCGTATCTGCTGCAGGCAGGCAGCAGGCTACGTTGACGTGGACAGCTTCCACCCAACAAACTGCAAACAACAAACAATAGTGAGAATGTTCTCATATTATAAAATCGCGATTACGCGGTCGGTTGAGAGCCACCAACAAAACAGCAACAACACAGCACGAGAAAAAAAAAACAACAACAACAACAACAATATTCAGTGCAAGCACCTCGAGCAGGTCTTGGCTTGGTTTTGGCCTGGCTTGTGTCGTGTCCGAATACAAACGCTCCTTCATGCAAAAAGCAGCACACCAGCAAAGTTCAAAACATTAAAAGCACCAAACAGAAACAACAACAACAACAACAACAATAAAAACAAACAACCACGCTTATAACCATCAAACGGAAAGGAAGAGCCTAGACTATGTAGAGAGGGCTAGAAACTACTTGTTGTCCACAAGTAGTGAGCAGAAGGCATAAGTAAAAATATTAACATTCATTCGGCACGAAATGAGCAACAGCAGAAGAAGAAGGCGCAAGCGCCGCCGCCAGCTCTACCGATGCACTGTCGCACACAGTGCAGTGGTCGACCGCTTCTTCTCCACTGTGTTTGTTGCTGTCGTTTGTTGCAGCACTGGAACTGAAACTGGCCAAAGTGTGGCGCTTTCACGTGCAATTGTTTCTTTTTTTCCCCTTATTATTCGCATCATTCGCGAATTGTTTTTGCGCGACTGCGTGCAACAACATCGCCGCCGCACTAGAAAAGTTCATTCATTCACATTTGTTCATTCATCACAGCGTTGCTACTGAGGCAAGGCGATTGCGCACAGTGTGCAATCAGAGCAAAAGTAAAGCAATGAAAAAAAAACTACAAAAACAAACGAACGCCATGTGAATTTGTGTGCGCACACAACTTCAGCGCCTCCACCTCAAAACACCTTCACGGCAGCAACGAAAAATCTCAAGTGACACATGCAAGAGAATTGTGTAAAGCTTTTGTTCCACTGGAGGTGCTTAGGCCGCTTCAATACAAATCCAATAGAGGCTTTGCCTAACCACTTTCTTTCTGTGAGAAGTTCTTAGGGCAATGAGTGAAGTTTCAGTGAAGTTGCAAACACAAGCTAATTGAAGTTCCTAAGCCAGTGGCTATATTTTTGAAGTACAGAAATAGGAAATAGATTCCCAGTTAAAAATATAAAATACTTTGGATTGTTCCACTTCGAAATTCTGAAAAATATATGTGTTTCAAAACAGTTGCCCTAACTTCAGTGCAACCAATGGAGTTCTTTGGCCTAGCAACTCCACCGAAAAGTCTCACTTCGCTACCGCACGAAGATGGGGCCATCTGTGTCCGTCCTTTTGTCGTTTCGGAATTGCTGTCGTCGTGGTCGCGTCTTCGTGGCTGTCGTAGTTGTCGTTGTTACGGCAACAGCGCCGTCAATTTGTTCCTACTGGAAAATTGTTGATTGTTTTTTTTTTGCTTGCTGTAACGTTTTTCTTTGTTTTTCTTTGCAGCTACTTTGCCATGCCATGAATACGCGCAGTAGTTGCAATAGTTGCAACGTATGCATTGAGCCAATTAATTAGCCAAGATTCTCACGACCTCAAATTAAGAGAAAACCCATAAAAAAAGAATAGAAATAAAGAAGGAAGCTCTACTCTGCCAACGCCACCGCATCACCACACTACCAGGCTTTGAATGGGCCACATAAGCCATTGAGGTTTTGGGATTTTCAATTGCGCTACGGCCGAGTTTAGAGCGGCCGCACATTGTGTGAGTTTTCTTCTTTTTTTTTTTTGGTTTTGTTGGTAACTTTTTTCTATTAAGTAGTTGTTTTTTTTTCTTCTTTTTCAGTAGGCGGTAGGCGGCTGAGGTGCTTAGGAGGTGGAAAGCGCAGATCTGATTTAAAATGAAATTAGGAATAATGAGTATGGCGATACATGACAGCCGCAGCAGCAGCAGAAGTGAGTCCAAAACGAAACGAACACATTTCCATGGAATGGACGGTGTACAAAAATGTATCTCACGGCTAATCCGCCAACGAGGCCAAGCATCATCTCGAACTGCTTGCATGCAGGTATTTAAATGTGTGTGTGTGTGTTTGTGAGTTGGTGTGTGGTGCTGCTGCTTTGTGTTAGGTCCCAGCTCAGAAAAATAAAACACACACACTCAAATGCCCTTTACGTGTCCCTCCGTCCGTCCATCCAATGGAGGCATAGGCAAACAATGAAAAGCACATTACACCTGACTTACGCCGTTGTCGTTGACGTCGTTGCTGAGAGAAAGGGTAAGAAATTCCCACACTCGGCTGCAGTGCATGAAAGCGGTGACAACTGTACAATTGAAGGCGGATGGATGGACTGCCGGACAGGCGGACAGATTGAGCGTGTCAATGTGTGAAATATTCAAAACAGCCTGAGGTTTCCGATCTTCTCTGAATATATTTACGGTATTTAGGTGGCTAAATGCAAATTCAATCAATTTGGTTACTTGTCAATGCGAGGGTTGGACAAATCCGTCAAGTGTCATTATAGAAATGAACTACTGTATTTATAATGGAATTATTAAAAAATTAAGAGATTGTTTCGCATCAAAATCATTTGATATTTTCTGCGATACCTACTGCCCATGATGGACTGAAGAATGCCCACTAATTGAAATTATGTATGTCTTAATTGGCACCATTAATATTTAGCTTTCCTTGCTCGAAACATTGTTCGACAATTTAATAAATTGGAAAAAAAAACTTAAAACTCCTCCAACGCGTTCCCAAACCGAATCCCTTTTAAAAGAAATTTGTTTAAAAATCCGCAACCGCTAATATCGAAAATAGCAAACGAAAAATATTTTGTACATTATTTGGTCAATGTCGCATTGCAAATCATGATTTGGCAACATCACGACCGAAAATGGTCACTATGATGAAATAGTTAGGTAGACTAGCATATGTTTTGGCCTTTCTACCTTTTGCAACAGACAACAACAAACAGAAAACAAACAACAACAATAGTAACAGCCACAACATCGAAGTGCACACAGTCGTTTTAGTGCAAGCATCAGCCTCATCATCATCATCATCACCGCAGACACTCGTCGTGTCCATTCGTCGTGGTTACCTTTCAATTTGTAATGCGGCTGTAATGCCACGACCAAGTTAGTACTAGAAGAAGAAGAAGTGATGGTCTCTGGTCTTGTCTCTGGCCCGGTCTGGTCTGCTGCATGTTGTTAACACTGCCGAATTGCGGTGGCAGCAGTGCGCTTTCATTTGGCCTCGTCCGCAAGAGTTGCCGTTTTTTTCTTCGAAATTTTGTTTCATTTCATTTTTGGTTATGCGACCAGACTGTGCACACTAAATGCGCAGAAGCCACAAGTGCAAATCTCGCATAATCCTAAAATCAATTTTATTAGCTCACACACCACAACAACAGCACACAATTGTGGCGGCCCGAAATTGTCGTTGTGCGGGGGTGAGGCAGCAGCAGCAGCAACATACTAATATGCAGTAGTGGTAAGTGATGGATAAATTTTTGCCATGAGCCATATGGAAGCGCGCGCGCTTGGCGTTCATCACCATCACCTTCATTTCGAACGAACATTGTTGTTGTCATCAGTGCGGTATTTGTTACAGCGCTTTCGTCTGTGTGCGTACAATGAAGCTGTCGCCGGGTCGCACAACATTTTACAGATGCAACTTCCTACAGTTGTTTTGGCCACGATTCTCTTGAAAAGTGAAGGTACACCAACGGGACAAGGAGTCAGCGCATTCAAATCCATGCAAATACTTGCAGTCGACCGAGTCATGAGATGTCAATAAAACATTTTAATTATGTGAAGCAGGACTCCAAGCAGGAGACACAACAACACGCTCAGTTCGGATTTGGAGTCGCAGTTCGGAGTTGGGTAACGTGGCGGCGTGGCATGGTAATTTCACGAACTTGTTGAATTTTATACAACATGACAGATCGCAGAGTGCTTGCTGCGTTCCAGCTAATTGATTCGTTGCTGTTGTTGTGGTTCTCGTTGCTGGTTGGGGTCTAATCGAAAAGGGAGATGACAGAGCCGCAGTTTAGTCAGTTGAATAGGCGCATAGAACAGCTGAGCGAGCTGAGAGCTCATAGAAGATGGGTACCAGCGTTCAACGAAAATCGCTGCTGCTACACGAACTTCGCAGACGCATTTCTGTGCGTTGCCGAACGAACCGCCACCAACCAATCTAATTTCGCCGTCAATTCGCAATTGATGACTAATTAAGTCACAAAGGTTGGCTTTTGCCTAATCCTTCAAACGGCAAAGAAAAAAAAAAACCTCATCAATGGCATTGGAAAAAGCAGCCGCTACTCGTAATAGAATATGTTCGCTTTACGTATACGCACGCCGACAACGACGGACAGTCGCCGCCGAAAAAATTCTCATGTAATGCGGAACAAAATGTTAATTGCGCAACTACTGTAACTCTTCATTACCGACGTTGCCAGATCATTGGAACATGGCATCGCTGCCTATTGAAATGTCATCAATCGGTCCCTCTGTCCGTCTGTCTTTGATCAAAAGTCACAACTGACGGGGTCTCGCCGCCGCCGCCGCCGCACAACAAATGGCCGTCCGGCCGTTGTTTTATGTGCATACAAACGAACGTTGGGCATCATTATAAAACAATCATTGCACTTGAACTACATCGCCGATTACAACAAGTGCGCATGTAATCGGCGTGTCCATGCCGACGAACTACACGACGACCGTCGAGCGCGCCACAGACTGTGCCTGGTCCACGGGAACCGCTTGAGCCTCTTTAACTGGCGACTTGTTGCGCATTTCTGTGGCTCTTGCTGTGTTACTGCTGCTGCCGCCGCCGACAAGTGCGGGAAAACTGGTCCCGAAATGTTTGTAGTGATCATGTGATGATTCGAGCCGAGAGGCGGCTCGTCTGGCTATCGCAGAGGCAATAAAACTAAATCGAAGCGATCCACTTACAATATCTGCGATCGCTAAATAAAATTTAACTACTTGTGTGTGAATACCAAGTGAACATGCCAGCGAGCGAGCGAGTAGTGTAGTGGTGGTAGCGACATCTCTTAACCATGCTCCCATCAGGTTCGAAGACGCCGCCGCAAGAGCTGGACATCACCTTTGAAGAAGATGCGGTGGGAGTTTTTGGTCTGTTCAATTCAGATTAACCAACAGCGACTGACTGCAACTACCACAGAAATCGATTGAATTCGAACTCTGATAAAAGATAAGAGACAACTAACATTTGCTTGCTAATAAGAGCCTTCAAAGGACATTTGCAATCGAGCGTCTATTAGGATTTACTAACTAGACGCAGCGATGCGGAAAGAATGGTCAATAATGAGGCTAATAAGATCGAGAATTTTATACAAATATACACAGAACCATACGATGGCTATCGAGGGAAATAAATTTGGGTCTACAAATGGAATCAAATGGCTGAGAAGAAATCGTATAACAAGTGAAGGTTTAGGACGGATAAAAGAATTATGGAAAGGACTGACTTTCATGCGACATAATTCCCAAATGTTTCACTTCATATTCCATTAGATATTAAAAAGAATACTAAAGTGTCTCAACGTGAAGGTAAAACCAGACAATCGTGATTGGGTTTTTTTCTCTGGTGTTGCTGTTGTTCACTACTCCAAAAAAGTTGTTCTACTATTTCAGCACAATGCCATTTGTCACTGTGGTAATTGTATTTAATTTGAAAGCAATGACGACTGACACACTCAGTAATACACCAAAAGTGTATTAATCATGTCTTGAAACAAATTCGAAGACAGCGAACGAAGCGACACATATTGTACGAGCAAATGAGCATGAACATTCCATTTTCCCACGATTTTTAAGGGTATTAATAATAATAATGAAAACTACTACGTATGTGTAGGTTAGGGAAAAAAATTACAATCATATATGAAATTCTCCCACACACACACCGCGGGGCGACCGCCGTGCTCCAGCGATTCAATGGGTGGTGCCAGCACTCGCGACTCTCGTATGTTTTGTCAACAGCTCCAAAAGCCTGCTCAATTGGTGTAACTTCATTTTGAATGCAATAAAATGAAACTTAAATGAAATCTATTGTATTCTCATATGAATAATGAGACACTTTTAAAAATTTATGGACAACTTTGGTTAACCGCAATAAGCCCGATGCGATGCGATGCGATGCAAGGCACAACGGCGATCACATCACCCGAACAGCCACAACAAACCAAGACAACACAGATCGAGTGTGATCACCACAAAAGTTCGATGATCTTACGTTGTTGGGCTGCTGATGTTGTTGTTGTTGTTGCTGTTGATTTTGTTGCAGTTGGTGGTGGTATGGCAATTGTGGCGCGCAGGCGACTGATGGCGACTGGGCAACGCCACCAGCGATAGCAATCGCTTCCGATTGAAACAAAGGTGAGAATTACTTAGACCTAAACTGTAACCTAACTTGAACTTATGCCAAACATGATTGCAATAAAAGGCAGCAGCAGAAAGAAGCAACGAAACAGCCACAGTGGCAGCAGCAGCAGCAGTAATATCAGCAACTATGGAAAGCGTGCAACAAGCAGCCGACTTGCGGTAATACATAGTACACACAACATACTCGTAATAGCTAAAAAGAAGCTACAGCTACAGCGAAGGGTTTTCAAAACAAATCAACAAC
Organism: Heteromyza rotundicornis; assembly: GCA_951394025.1. Classification (NCBI taxonomy): domain Eukaryota; kingdom Metazoa; phylum Arthropoda; class Insecta; order Diptera; family Heleomyzidae; genus Heteromyza; species Heteromyza rotundicornis. Next base: position 24,801,345 of record OX596010.1, read on the forward strand.
AAATACCATTCACCCAACTTACTGCACTGCCACACGAAACTAGCTGACTAGCCGTGGCAGAGAGACTGGTAGCAGTGGCAGCGTGGTTAGCAATTTAGCTAAACAAATGCAACTACAACACAATCATGAATATCACAGCAACAACAACGACAACAACAACAGCAGCAACAACAAAAATAGTATATTAGTAAAGTAAAGTATTGAATTGTAATTGAATCGAATCGAACTCAGCGATTGTGTCTGTCGCTTGCGTGTCGTCGTTGTCGTCTGCTGTTGGTTTGGTCCGTGATCGTGTTCGATTACACTTTAGCTGGATCTTACTTAATGGTTTTGCCAGTTGCACCGGCAGAGTAATCTGGAATTTCGCTCACCAATTCACCGAAGATGTAAATCAGTCAAAGTACGAAAAATCGCAGCAAAGCAAACCTCAAGGAAACGTAGGAAATCGGTAGTAGGTAAGTTGAGTAAGTGGTAAGTGCGTTGTGTCAGGAGGCACGCTGGCTGGCGAGTGTCGCCTGCCCACGGCCTAAGACGATTAAAAGGCTTCTTGCCAGAACCTAGTCGCAAGATAAAGTATTTATTTATTAAGTTGTGGTTTGTACGCTTGACGATTTGCGGCTAAGCGTTCTGATATTATTTCAATGCTGAGAATTCGAGTCAAAGATTACCATTGTACTTTGCAATAGAACACGATTTTTCGATTTTCTCCGTTGAGTTGAAAGTTCAGTAAATAATCGCCTGTGATCATTGACTTGAACTTAGCTGAAACTGAAGCTGCGGTATAATTCAATTAAGGAAAGGGTTTATTGAAGAAGGTTCTTATTAAATAACCTTTTTGTTCTGTCTAATTAATCGGACAACTCGATCGATTAATTGGCAGAACATTTCTAAAAATAATATTACTAAAATATAAATCCAAATTTATCTCCCGGCTTAGGGATCACAAGATGTGTTCCATCACTCAGTGATGTGACCCAAAATACATCTCTGGTAAAAATAGAAAATTGTTCTTTAAGTAGAGCATAAAACTAGGCATTCAAAAGAGGTTTTACCCAAGATCTACTTAGGTCCTGTTAAACGAACTTAAGCTGTACTTACTAGAGTGTAGAAATTTCTTCAAGGCAATATGGATATTTTTCAATCTTATTTGTAATGGAAGATGACAATATTTTTTAAGTGACATTTGGCCTAAAATTCATGTGATTTTTTGGTGACAAGACATTTACTAAGCTTTATAAATACATGCAATTGTATTTACACCTGAACACCTTGCTTTTATAAATAGTATATTGAATCAATATTTGCCTAGACTAGACTAAGTGAAATCTGTTTAAATTGGGTTGTGGAAACAACTGCCACAATTGTCATTTTAAATTTGGTATATTTTTCAGCATAGTTACGCGACTGGTGTTTCACCACAGCATACGAGTATTTACCACACGACATTGTTAGCTTTTATTTCCATTAAGTAGGAATAATGGATATTTTAGAATTTTTTTAGAGAAGATGAATATATTTTTAAAACAACATTTTGATATATAAAATTGCCTTTTTGCTGTCTGTGCATATAGTTTAGACAAACATTGTTGAATTTTTTTTTGTATGTGGATATTTTTAACATACACGTAAATGGCTCGACCCAAATCTACTTCCATATTGGCCATCATGTAGACAATTTGTATTTATTTTTATATATATTTTTTTCGTTTTGCCACGCAATGCATTCAAATGTGGTTTTACCCCACCGAAATTAAAAACAAAGGAAGAGATAGCAGCGGCAACTTCATCGCTTAGCATTCATATGCTAGTTTATTAATGGGAAATTGCTGAGCTTGACAGCCAAACTGATTAGAAATTTGCAAAATGGAAAATTGTTACGATTTAGTATTTACAAAAAAAAAAAAACTTTGTTCATTTTGATACTGATTATCTGGGGTCAGGGTATATGTAATTTTAAATACAAAAATTTCTGAAAACTCACTAAATTCTTTGTTGAAGTTTAAACTATATGGACTTAAATTTCGATTGAAAACGGTTAGGAAGAACAGAAACTTACTTAAGGAGGAAAATTCTCATCTAATAACTTTTGGGAATTTCCATTCCAGAAGGCACAAGCCCACATAAGTTCAAGGCGGAGTTAGATTGGTTGACCGCTTGCCCACTTCATATCGTTAAAATCAATACATAGCACCAGCAGCTACGTCCCACAATCCCATCCACTGAAACGTCCCTATACATACACATTCGTAGATACGCCACATACCCAGTCCGGGCTACAAAATCTATAAACACCGTAGTCGAATTCGTTCGCAACTATATTCTTTGTTCTGTGTGTGTGTGTGTGTGTGTTAGTGTGTTTGAGTGTTTGTGCACTAAAAAGGAGTAAAATGAGAACCGACGCATCCCGTCCGTCTATGGTCTAACCCAAAAACCAACGAACGATATGAGTATCCACAACCCCAGCATGCATTATTTAGAGCAGCTTTTTCGCTAGCCTCGGGCCACAATGAAAACTTCTTCAGCATCCACGTCCACATCGACTACTGCCATCCGCCGACACTCTCCCTCAGCTGACACGGTGCATATATAGCAATATGTTGCAAAACCGAAAAACTTTCTTCCAACTCGTTGCGGACGACTGGCTGGCTCTCTGAAGGTTCTTCTTCTTTTCATTCTATTTTTGCTATTTTTCTTGCGCTGTTGGTATTTTTGTCTGTGCTGATACAATTCCGGGCATTTGGAAGCTATGATGTAGACAGTGAGTTTTAAAACAGTCAGTCCGAATGCAATCAGAATAGATGTAACGATAGGACACGGAGTTGCCTCAGTTACAATAACACCAACCCACATACATACTCGTATATGCTATTTCATATTTCACTTTGCAATTTGGGGAAACTTAACCGCACTTACGTTCGAAGTGAACCCCGGGAAACGTACAATGATGGAAGTGATAGAAAGTTGTAAAAGATGAAGAGGGAAGGAATACCCCACGACAGGACAAATGGTACAGACAGACAGACAGGCAAACTGTATGACGAACGGACAAGCAGAATTGTCGGAGTGATCTATTGGAGAGTATTTACAAGGAGGAGCACTTTGGTTGCAGTAGCGATTGTTGTTTTTTCTTCTCTTTATCCAGTCAATGACGTTGGATACTGCTTTTGCGAAATTGAAATTTGTGGATAGAACTGCACCCACACACAAATACACAGAGATACAGAGGCAGTTACATCGTCCACCATTCGACCGTGCTATTGGGCAAGACAACTTCTGTTGAACATCGAATGCACGCTAGCCCAGGGAGAGCTAAGGCAAGGAAGGAAATCTGTGCAGAGGACACGAGTACAATGTATTGAGTATTTAGGGAAGGGCGAGCGTGGTATGGCGAAAAGTTTTACCGAATTATTTCTTGCTTTGGTGCCTCGTCGAATATTCACTGACTGCATACAGTACAGTGTGAAATATTCATCATCATCGTTTTGAATGCGAGTGTCGAATATCTGACATTTAGTTCAAGTTGGCATTGGCTTCGGTTTGTGTGGGTGTGTGGGGTTTGGTAGTCGGTTCATTTGTGACACATTCCAAGGCAACACATGTCGCATGCCATTCTGACTGACTTCAAGTGAATATTGCTGCTGATATGCAAATTTTGTGAGTCGTGCACTGGTTTCGCTATGCGACATCGAATGGGTCCGGTCGAAAAGTGTCCAAAAATCAAAAGGGACAGCAGACTGTCGCAGTTCATTCGGAAAGTACTCGAGCTATTCACGGGCGAAAGCGTGTGCTTATAAACGTTTATGCAAATTGTTTGTCCGCAACGAGAAATGAGTCGATTGTGAGATTAATTGTCGCTCTTGTCTGACAATAAGTGTCGCTTCCTGTAGGGAAGGAGAAATTAGGGCATTTCTTACAGGAGTTAGTATAGAGTAGGATGGGAAAACTGATCCTAGTCTCAATATGAAGATTCTTTCCACTGTACTGACTACATTTTCTAGGCATTAAATTGTGCTGCGAAAGTATAAAATTTCCATCCAAAGGAGCTAACCCAAGCATCATCCGAAACCAACAATTTGATTTGACTTGGTGTACAAAGAAAAAATGGCGTCAATCTTTCTATCCCGCTGAGCATATTCACAGGCGGTAGGCATACACACACACAAGTGTGAATAACGCAGCGAATAGTTATTAAATCGTCATTCACTCTCCACTTATGCAGATTCTGATTCGGACTATTCGCACTCGCATCAAGTTTATTCGCCTTTTCAGAAAGCCATCCAGCCAGCCAGCCAGCCAGCCAAGCCAGCAAGATCATCGACTGGAATGTTGACTGGTTTGCTGTGCTGCGATGTGGCGAGACCGACTCAACTCTTATTTCAACGCTCGCACAGCAACTACTGATGGCCAATCAAAATCCCACCTTCACGTACATTATGTGCTGCTTCACGCTGCGCATTGGCATGGGCATGGAATGTATATCGAAACGAATAAAATGCGAATTGCGCGGCTTGCGACTGGAGACTTGGGCCGTCGTCATAGTCGTCGTTGTCGTCGTACAAGATCAGCAAAATGAAAGCCACAGTCGAGTGTATGTTCGTTGTTGTTGTTGTTGTTGGTGATGTTGTTATTGTTGATACCTAAGGCAACAACAACAACAACAATAAGAAAAATAAATAAATAACAACTGCAGCTTTTCGGACAGACGTGAGTACCTCCGCGTATGTCGGTCCGTCCGACGAAAGTATGTACGCGAGTACATACGAAAACAAAGTATATTTGTTATTGTTGTATTTGTGCCTCGATTAGAGGCGCCAAGAGCAGCAAAACAGCAATAGTAACAGCAGCCACTGCAACCACCATAAATAATTCCAGTTTGTTTTCAATTTGTCACAGCGCGAATTGCGCGACGACGACGATGACGACGAAGACAGCCACAACGAACATCGACCGTGAGTCAAAATGTGTTTGAGCAAGTCAATTTGAGTCACTTAATTTGAGCCATTCAACAAACAAAGTACGAATGGACAAATGACATGGGGTGTGCGAGTGTGTGTTCCATCATAGATTATGTATTGGGGTTATGGACAATTTGCTGTAAGTAATATGTTGCTTAGAAGACTGACAAAAGTTTGTCCACATCTAGAACACTTAGTTGGCAGAACTGTTCCCATGACTCATAGCAGCACAGAATTGCCCGTCTCTTGGCACTGATGATGATGATTTGTCGCTCAGATTGTCACAATTACGATCGCTGGCGAGATTAGGCGTCGTCCAAGCACTGATCGTAAAGCACATACTGGCGCAAGTACCCGCAGCAGCGTACACACACATTTCAAGGCGTATGCGAGAGTTTGGGGCGACAGTAGAAGCAACAATAACAGAGACAGTAAAAGCAGATAACAACAAAAAGAAAATAAGAAGAAAACAATAAACCTGATTCGACCGACCGGGGCTCTCTCTTGTTAATACATATTTACGTCTATACGAATATGTTATACGAACGAACGAACCAGCGAGTAGGCGAACAAACCGAACCGACCAAAGCCCCCCCAAAGTAAATAAGTTATCAGTTAAATGCTAAATGGGTAGCTGAAACTCTGAACAGAAAAAAAGGGGAGGCGTCAACATCGCCGACGACAATAACAAAACAGCAACGACAAAGATGATCGAGCTCCATACCGTATTGAACGAGCGAGTAAACAAATAAACGAACTAACGAAATGAACGAACGGACTGCCAAAGCGAAACAACTGAAGTTGGACGAGGGCGAAGCAGTGGCTGATGTTGGAGCTTTTGGTTTTTATTTTTTTTTTATTTTTCGGGTTTGAGATAAGGTCTTTCGAAAACAACACTATATGGCTGTGATGAAGGTAATTTGTGAGTGGCGGAGAGCAGCTAATGACTAAATATTTGATCTGTGATGAATAATTAGTTGTTAGCTGGAAAAATATGAACAAGTTGGGTTGGTTAATAGAAAATATGTGGACTGAAGTGTTCTACCTTGGTCTATGGAGAACCATTACCTTGGTCTACTTTTTTCGAAACCTAAGTCTTAAAGGAAGCTTGTCTATCGTTTATAATGGACGAGCTGATGATTTCTTTGAAGGACATGAGTCAGACTCTACTCAGATTGTGATGTATAGAATTACAACATAAGTATACGCCTTAGGGTCAACCAAGTGACCTTTTGGCTAACGCTGGTCACAATTGAGAGTGATGGAAGCAATGGGCATTTAAAAGATGGGTTTCTGAATATCTTCCTTCCTACGGGAAGCAATTGCATTGGCCTGTAACTCCTTTCTTAATATTTCCAATAACAAACCCAATTTCCTTTCTCTGAAAACTCTTCAAAGACCAAAGTTCTTCAGTTCCACACTTATCCGAATATAATTTCAGACGTAACTTCCTATTTCAGTACCGATTAAAATTAATTGCTCTGCCGTGAGTAGGTATGAGTATTACTTAACCCCATCAAAAGTCAGCACCCAACCACACCTGAAACAAATTAATTAATTTCGAATTTGTGGGGAAAAAATGCAAAAACAAACATGAAATGTGGCACTACTAGTGCTACACCAGCACTGGCACCACCCCACCCCTTCCTCGACTACTTACTCATCCATGATTGATTAATTTATGCTCTAGCGTCTTATTTTAAATCAATAATCATTGAATAAAATTACGCCGACTATCCGGCCGCACCTACACCTACACACAAACTTGACATATCAAGAAGTACAGGCCGACAGACGAGCGGACAGACAGAGGGACAGCCAACACGATCTTCGATCATCATTGCTGAATCCTGTGCCCTGACAAAAGGGTTCGCCATGCAGTGTTCTGGCTTTATTTTTATTTGTTGTTTTTTTTTGCTGTTTGGACGGCGACGACCACATGCCAAAATAATAATCATTACCAAAGTGAAGTTTCTTTCTTTCGCGGTGGAGAACATATAAACTCACTCGTACCACATCGCAGGCGATCTCTGACTCGTGCTTAGGCATTGTAGCGCGTGCTAAACTTGGTTCCCGACAGCGATTGCTTGAGTCGAGTGCGTGGGTTGTGTTTTTAATCTTTCAGTTTTTGGTTTGTTTCACTTCATTTTGCCTCGTTTCGTTTCGGTGGATCCGTCGCCATTGATACCTTGGGAGCTTTGAATGAACTGAACGAACGATTCAATGAATGAATGAATGAGTTGGGAGATTGTGTATCAAATAATAATTGTAAGTTCAATTAAACAATTTTGTTAAACTCTCGCTAGACCTCCAAGTGAAAAGGCGCAGGCGTTTCAGACAGACCCAACGACAGACAGACAGACAGACTCTACATTGATTTCAGCACGTCGTTGTGTTGTGTTGTGCCTGCCATGCTTCGACCATGAATTGCGCGCGCGCGCGCACATGAAGACCACAATCATCATTAGTTATGATTAAAAGTCAGTTGGAATTTAGGTGCGTTTCATGAAAGCGCCCAAGAGGAATACATCGAAGTGACATTTAAAGTGATTTCCTTGATGGTGGTGTTGGCGGGAAGGTGAGTGCGCGCTGCAAAGTGTGCTATATGAATAAATATCGAGTCTGCTTCAGCATTTGGTTGTGGAGGTTAGAGGTAACTTTATTTGTAAATGAGGGAACACACCTAGCATTGGACTAGAGATCCCTTCTATCAGGTCCAAGACTTTTCATTTAAGATTTTCCAAAATCTTTTACCATTTTGAGCTTCTCACAGAATGGACGTGCTGCTGACGTTCGCCTGCTTCTTCCATCTTCCTTTAAGACACTAAACACACAACAAATCGCAAACCCTAAAAAGTTCTTCTTCGTTTTGTCATTTTTTTTTAATCTTTTTTCGATTGTATATTTCTGGAGTTAAATTTCATCTTCCTTTTGTGTATTTTCGCGCCGTCAACGTCGTTTCCTTTGTCTCGCTGGTTTCACAATTTAAACTTGCCGCCGTGCGCCAAATGAGTCGTATCTCCTCGCGCTGCCGCCTGGTGTATGTATGTATTGCTGTATAAGTATGCAAAGTTTATAGTTTGGCACGTGCTTTATAAGTTTGTGCGGTGTGGTGCGCGCGCGGTGCGTATGTCTCTCGCCGTTGTGTGATATTTTTTGTATGTGCAGCGCCCGAGCGAGAGAGTGGTGACATGACCTTTTTATTTGTTGGCAAGGTGGTCACTTTGGGAATACCGAGCTTGGCCAGCTGAAGGCTATTCGAGGGACTTTTATGGGAACGTAGAGGTGAAGAAGACAGTTTGTGCGTTTCTATTTGTGGACGATAATTTTACATAAATACAACAACATGGGAGTGCTTCAAGGAATTCAGTTGAATTCTGTGAAATGCTCTTGATAATAAAATCAAAGAACTTCTGAGACTATTTGGCAGGTAATGAAGGGTAAAAATCCGTATGACTTCAGACCGATTACCTTTGGAAGTCTCGGGATACTGAAAGTACAACCACGTGAAAGCTAAATTCAGATTCAATACTCAGCCGAAGTGATAAACGAACTTCAAGAGTTAACAATAACCGCAAGTTCATTTTAAAAAGAAACATTTACAAATGCAAACAAACACGCACACAGACATAAGCGTGGAAAAAATTCGCGCGCGCTTTTTAAGCGTCTGCGTGTTGGAGGCGTAAAAAATAACAAAATTTATGCACAAAAACATTCCGGATGTACGCAATCCTACCCGACCACCACCATCACCGCGCGCCGGCTTCATGCAGAAGGGTAGGTACGAGTACGTAGGTACACACAGTGTAAAGTATTTTCCTTTAGAAGCCAACCAGCCTCCTCGTCGTGCCTGCTTCTTAGGCATTCATTCGCGCTTATTTTGAAGTTTTCATTTTAATGCACAAACGAAACGAAAGGAAAGGAAAAAATATTCAGAACAGAATTCATTCATTCACAGTCAGCTGTGGTGACTCGAAATGTGCTGCTTCCAATGTTAACTACCGCCGCTGCTTGCCTGCTTTCCAAATTTCGTCTCGTCTTCATCGTCATAATCATCACCATCATCATCGTCCTCGTCGTCGTCGTCGTCGTCGTCGTCGTCACCACCACCTCAACCCTCGAGTGGCGCACTTAGCCAGGCTGGTGGTGCCTTTTCATCTACTCGACGTCACACTTGAGCTTATGCTCTCCTCCACCATGGTAGGTACTCCATCACTCCTCCTGTCTCTGCTGCTGCGGCGGCTTCGGCTGCTACTGCTGCCGGCTCTGTGGTGATGGTGATGATGGTGGCGACGATGACGATGTTTCACTTTATGCCATTATTATATACTTTCATATACATAAAGTAAATTTGTATTTCGTTTCTTTTTTTTCTTTCCATTTTTTGCATACTGTTGCCTTCCCGTTTTACATTTGGTTCACAACCTACAGCATGGAAGTCGTCGTAGCGCTTCCAGTTGAAAGTGAAAAGTTTACCAAAGTGCATCGCAAAGAAAAAATTCCTCGCGAATAAAGTTTTTACGCGAGTTTGCCTTTTTTTTGTGTTTTGTCTTGGTTGGGTTTGGCTGAGTGTGTGTGTGTGTGTGTGTGTGTGTGTGTGTGCCCCAGCTGCGAGTCTCAATGTCTGCGCTGCTCTGCTTCATGTTGCTCCTTGCCGCATTACCGCATTACCGGTGTGTGGTGTGTCTAAACAAGATTATTGCAATTGCACGAGATTATAATTCTTTTTAATATGCATTTAACACTTAGTTAGAAGATTTGTTCCAGTTAAGCCATTCTCCGCCTTACTTGGTTGTTCTATTGCAGATAATGCTGCCACATAATGCCAAGGATAGCGACAAGTGGATTGAAATGACGAATTGTTGATGTGTGGAATCTTCCCAGTTGAACTCAATTGAACTCAAATTGGCCAACCTTCACCCAGTTCTTCTCTAAGGTATTCGGCCAGGTGGACCAGTGTACCTAACTCAGAAAAATATATAATCATCCAGTACCTATTATCCTTGCGTGGAACCATAAGAGACGATTCCACAATGATCGGTGGTTGAGAATTCCATCTTCGACTTTGGAGAAAATGGAACTGCATTCAGCCAAGTATTACTTTGAATTTCTGAGACCAGATTTACCAGAGTCAAGAATTTCAAACTTAAAATTGCATTCCCTTCACCGTTGAACCCTGACTTTTGTCAGAACTCTTCACTTTGACCAAAATCGCTTGTACTTAATTTGCATTGAAATTGTTTTACACTTTTTTTTTTTAAAAACACAAAAAAAAATCTTTTTTTAAACTAAATTAAAACAAAAGAGCTGCTTTAAAACAAAAGAAAGTGCACAACAATCGCCTCATACGCGAATGCAATTGTAGAGTCGCCGCAGCGGAAGTAATTCTCTTTGCACTGTTGTGGCTGATTACGCTGCCAGTAGCAGTACCGGGCAGGCAAGCAAGACGGCTGCTGTTTTTTTTTTTTTTTTTGTTGTCCGTGGAGTCTGTGTGAGTCTGATGAGGATGTCATTTCGTCCTGGGCCCGCTCGGTGCCATGCCACACAATCATCATTGCGCTTGCGTATGGGAGTGTGTGTGTATTTTTTGGTTATTTTTTTTGTTTGGACTAAATGGAAAATGTCGTTGTCGTCGTCGTTGTGGTAGCTGTCGTCTCTCCTGTGGTGACTGTGTTTTATTTTTTATTATTTTCTTTTTTTTTTGCCGTTCATAGTCGAACGAACCATGCCCAAAAGCTGTTGACTTGACTCCCAGTTGAATTCATTTTTGGTGCGTAATAAAGGATTTTCTGACTGACGGACAAAACATTTCATAATTATGTTTTGTTTATACTCGTATGATATGGCCGCAATAGCAGCGCTGAGCGCGTTGCATGCCATGCAACTTTGACAGCTCGTAATGTGAATTCTTTTTTGTTGTTGTTTTTGTTTTATTGTTCGGTTCGGTTGTGGATGAGTTTAATTACTTTGTTGTTCGTAGTTCTGTTTTTTGTTGTTGTAGTGGTTATTACTGGCGTTGGTTTGCTGGTTGGTTGGTTGGTATTTTTTCCTAACAATGCAAATTGGTTTCCAGCTGGCGATTTCCTAAGCAACCTTGGGTCAATACTGGTGTATCCTTGCGGCTTTTTGCCATGTTATTCCGAATCAATAAACTGTCGAGTTGCCATGACAATATTGTCTTTCTGTCAGTGAGTTGAGTAGAGTAGTCATAAAAACTTTTCAGCATAACTAACAAAAGCAAAAAAAAAACCAAAAAAAAAACAACAAAAAACCAAATAACACGCTAATGGACATCGTTTGGTCGATAATCAAATTAAATTGAAAATAAGTTCAGTTTATGCGAAAGGTGAGCGAGCACCTTGTGGCATGGAGGGGGAGGGGGTGTGCGGCTTAGAGGTGACAGGTGCTGGGTAACACCTGAGTGACTAATCATCGATCGTGCTGAACTTAATTCGTAATGTGGCAATGGTTTCAATCAAACAAAGGATATAAGTTAGTTGATAGCGAGATTAATAGAAGCATACAGGCTACGGGCGCTAAGGCTACAGATGGCTTACAGCCGAAAGAATTTTTAATTTTAGGGGCAAGTGGATAAAGGCGTTATGAACAAACATTTTAAAAATTACTTTATTTCATTTAAAATAGGATTAAATAAAACAGGAGCGGGTATTGAAAAAAATGTAAAAGAACAACATTTAAATTTATTTACTCTAAAAATGGGAGAGAACTTGTATGAAAATGAAAAGACTAAACGAAGAAAACGAAAAGGAGATTGTAACCAATAATTTTAGTAACCAACCCTCGGGGATTTTACTCAACTATGGTAGGACTTTCGCCCCATAATAGTCAAGTCCTTACCCGAAACACAGTGTTGAACTGATTAATATATCGAAATCATGAAAAAGTTCATAAGAGATATCACCGATCCATTATTAAGTTGTTAAGGAATGTACTTGGCAAATTTTACCTATAAGCCTTAAGACTTATGGAGTGGATTAAAAGGGTGTGGTCATAACTCTTCCTTCTTTGTAACTATTTAGTTCTTATATTGTCAACGAGTGAGTTACGCCAGTTTATGAAGTTGACGAAGAGATTTGTCTTAGTGAATCTAAGAGTATACATTCTTCATTTGCTCCCTAAGAAAGGATTTAAGAAATTGAAACTGGGAAAGTCAAAGAATAAAAGGGAATTCTAGAATCATGGGATATGGGCTAAATGAGCTGTTCTCTGAGAGAATTTTGTCATCAAAATCACCAACTGTCTTTGAGGGAATTACTTTCCACAACTTTCAACTCATGAAGATAAGAATCCATCTGGTTCTTTTGCCAAATATATGTAAATTAAATATCAAATTAAATAGTCCTCAGGAAGTACTACTTAAGTGATTAGTAATCCCAGTGTTTTTAGCAGGAAACTGAAATCCACCCACGCTGAAATTCTAATGATTTCACAATATTAACAAATAGTATTATCTATTAAAGTGAGTGCATTATTATTTTTGTGTTAGCCGCAATGATCTGCGAGAATCTACAACCAGCTTCAGAGAATAAAAGTGATAACAACAATCTGATAAAAGAAACGTTCCTAATAAATTTTTAATTTGTAGAGTACATGAACGAAAAAAAGTTTTGAAAAATAACTGAAAAGTACTTTATATTTGTTCACTGAGACATTTCTTCAAAAAGAGTAAGAAGAAGAGTGGTGAACAGAAAAAAATTGTAATGGAAAAACAATTAATTATGGTCCGCAATCAAGAGAAATTTCATGTACTAGTTGTCTGGCGAGGTGCGTTTTATTCATTTTGACTGCTAACAACATCAATTTGGGCAACAAAATGCCAACAACAACAAGAAGGAAGAATACAAAAAACAACACCGAACACAATACGCAAGATAACACATCCACAACATGACACACACACACACACAGATAAACAAGCAAACAATAAGCGGACCTACAAAATAATTAAGTCATAAGTCGCAGCAAAAGGTGTTCCTTGACTGCTGCGTGCCTGCTTGCCATGTTCCATTTCAATACCTGTGAGCGACAAATTTGTTGGCACTTGCGGTTATCTCGAACAACAACAACAACAATTTGTTTTTACTTTTTTTTTCTGCTCATTTTTTATTTTTAATTTGTTGGTTTTGATTTGTCGAACAAATAACCCAAAAAAATAATGCAACAAAAACACACACACGACGCACGGAGAACAAACCACTTTTGGGCAATTAAAATGTTTGACGACGCCGCCCGCGCGCACCTTTCTCTTGTACTGGTGATAAGTGATAACTGACTCCTAATGTGCCCGCCCTGGCCATGGTCGTGTTTTGTCCGAGACGTAGTAAATTTTCAATTACTATGCGATGTGTACGTCCGTAAAACTTTACAATTGCCATTGTAAATTGTACAGATTTTGTGTGTGTGTGCTTGTTTGTTTTTCGCTGAAATTGACAATTAACTATTTTGCTTTTGATAAAAAACAAAACATAAATTGCTTTAAGTAGATTACATGGGGGGAGGGGGTAAATGGCAAGTTCTTGTATCCAATTCTGCTTTGTCACACACACCTAATGAATGATTCGTAAGTGTTCGCATTTAAAGCAAAATTAGATCACCACAGCCCCAAATATATTATTTTATTGCTCCTCTTTTTACAGCTTTGATTTTTGTTTGAACTTTTCCGAACTTCCCCTGGCCCGCTTACAGTAAAGGCGCTTGTAGTTGGGGGTTCTTCACAATCTGACGAGCTATTAATGATAATTTTTTATTTTACAAGCTATTTTGTTTATGACAACGACTAGATTTTTTTGGGAAATTACCAGCACACCTTTCTATACGACTGTAGATAGTTAGTAAGCAATTTGACCATGATTTATCATGGACGTCATCAGCTATATAATAAAATGATAATTCGAAAAAAGTCTAGCGAAATTTTCCCAAAAAGATTTTATTGTGAAGAAAAAAAATATTCCGAACACTGATTTAGCGGCGGTAAACGTGGTGTGACTTACGAGATTAGTCACAGGTGAATTTAGTGCCTACATTTTCACCTGAGAAGAAGCTGTATTTAATGACTAAGTGGGTTTGCGAAAATCGTTATGAAAATAGTCGATAGTGAGATATAAAATAGGGTTCGTATGAAAAACGCATTCCTTGTCACCTTTGACTCTACAAATCGAATTCATAAAATTTTGAAACATTTTTTCCTTTTCTTCTTAAGGGTATTGATATGAACTTTTAATGATGCAACCCAGTACCAACTAAATATGATTCGGTGCTTGAGAATAGTCTAATACCAGTACTATCAACAACTGCTGTGCTAAGAAATTTCTAGGGAACATACATTTTGAACTTATATTTTCCAGACATTCAATAAGAAATACCATCCCTGTTTCTTCATCACCGATTTTAGGCACTCACTAAGTACATAGTTATGTCGATTCAAAATCGAAATCCACTTAATGTTTAGGGAAGTCCATTCACTTAGTGCATTTTTGTTCTGAATCGATGTATTTGACTAGCAAGGTTTCTTCTAAACCGACGATATTGAGAAGGGTTAATGTTTGGAATAGAATTTGCTTTAGAAGCCATTTGCCCAAAGTTGTGGGTGAGTACACTGTCTTCAAAGTATTTGATTTAATGATGAACTTCATAATGTAGATGAGTTAGATATATACGTTATATCACGACATGAATTCAAAGATACCGGGTAGCTCTAACCGCTGACAAATAATATTTCCCCGTACTTAAAGTCCTATGAGAACTCTTATTGGTTTCGAAAACCCTCTCCGCAAAGGTAAATTTGTTAGGCCATAAGTATTCTTCCTGCTATTAACCAATAAGGTTAGATTTGGACCGATACCAAGTTTTTTTGCCGAAGACGAATAAATTAAAAAATGTTTTTTCTTCAAAGTCGAGGTTACTTGTTCGAATATGTGTAAAGTTTTGGCAAAAATACTGGGTATACTAGGTCAATCCCTAAACAAGGTACACCACTGGTAATCAGTCTTAATAGTATTTGAGCTCTCGATTATGAGAAATATGAGTAAGTCAATTACTGATGATGAAAGGAGTATATCGAAATATCCAAGAAAACCAAAGTTTTGATTTTTTGGAAATTATTAATAGCAGAGTAACATTTTCGCGTTTAAACTTTCCCATATTACTGGTACAAATTTATGGTCCTTGAAATGGGAGCCTCGACTCTCGACTCCAATAAGAAAATACTTTACTTTGAATAATACAATAAGAGGACCCATATTCCAATTAAACTTGAAAAACCATTTTTAAAACTAAACATCTTCCAATATACCCAAGCCCAAGGTCCAAAATCCAGGACTTCCTCTTTAAATATAAAAATCCAATTCACCAACTCGAAACTCACCTTGCGCAATTCTAACAGCGGGCATTTTAATTCGCATTTTTTCCAAAGTTATTTCAAATATTTTGAGTGGCGTCCACTACTCCTCAATTGGACGCTCCAGTTTGGCTGTTTTCCTTTGTAACTTGAGAACGATTGAAGTTTGTCAATTTTCACAGATTTATTTAGTCTTTTTTTGCCACTATTTTCTTGTGTTTTTGTGTATGATCTATGCACTGTTCTTTGTTTGTTGTAGTTTTGATGCGGCAGGTGCTTCTGCTCACAATTCTCAAATGCGAACTGATTTTCAAAATTATTTTGATTGATTTCTGTTTTCTTGTTTTTGTGTTATTTTAAATATACAAATTTTTTTCTACTATTTAAATTAACAATAGGAACCTGGTACACTTCGTTTGAATAACTTTTCCAACGTGGTGGTTTTTTGTTTCTTTATTTTGATTTTTCGACGAGAAGTCCAATTGGACTGCACTTGATACACTAAAATCCAATTCGATAAATATTGCAACTGTTTTGTTTCCTTTTCTTTTTTTTTTTTTTTGGTTTTTTGTTTTGTTATTATCCTTTCTTTTGTGTTCGAGTTAATAAAATCCAAAGTTTGTCTTCGTCTTAAATCCACCAAACATTTTGTTTCTTTTCACTAATCGCGATGTCGCGGTATTTGCTGGAATTTCTAATACGAAGATGCAAATGGATTGATGTGTCTTTTGTGTGTTGTGTCTGTCTGCCAGTAAACGCGTCCGAACACGTCGATGTCCTGCGAGTGACTGTGGACGCATACGTTCGGATAATTCAATTTTATTAAGATTTACACTTTTGATGCCAATTTGAAAATTTGATTTTGGTTTAGTGGCGGTTGCGCGGGTGGTTGGGGGTGGTTGGCTGGAACGGCAGTGGGGAACGTTTGAAGAGCAGAAGAGCGGTGCGGTTCGTTACGGTTCGGAGGGCGACTTTCGAAGTCGTCGTCGTCGTCGTCAGTTGTGGGTGGACATACGCGCGTCTTGACACTTGCGACTATTCCGTTCTACGATTCACACACGAATGCGGCGGCTGCTACTGCTCCTGATAGTGGCTAATGTGACGACGGCAGCGGCGGCGGCGGCGGCGGTGATGACACCAACAACAAATACAAATACACCAACGAACACGGTAACCGAGCACACACGCACGCAGCACGCACTTGAAACAGAAACCGTTATACGCGTACTATCCCTCCCGACACTTTTGCGAATGTTTATGTTGCGGCAGATTCCTTGCTTCCTGTGCTGTGAAATGTTGTTGACGGCAGCAGGTTAGAAATGTTGAGCGGTGTGCGTTTTGTGAATGAAAACAAAACGACAACAACAATGACAATGACAACGACACCGACAAACAACACTAACAATAACAACAATTATGATAATCGCGAAACAGCGAATAAGTAGAAGAAGAAGCAGTATAAGAAAGCACGTCCTCACAACGCGGCAGTCCGTGTGCATCTAATAAACTCGCATTAGTCCATTCACTCCATGTGAATCGTGCCGCGTTTGCCTTGCTTCGGTGTTGTTTCTGAGTTTCTGCGACTTGACTCGCTCACTCGCGCTCACACAATAATGTGTGGCTGGTTAGCAGCGCAGTGGCAGCGCCAGTGGTAGTACACGGTGTATTTGCTGCATGGTGTTTAGTGCTCTGTATGGTGTATGATGACACATGTACTCGAACTCGTACTCGCACTACCACCGCTGGCAGTGCTGCTGCTGCTGCTGGTGGTGGTGGTGGTGGTGGTGAGTATTTCAATTATTTCGTTTGTTTGGCTCTTGCGGCTGGAACCAAGTGAATGGAGCGAGCTGGGCCACAAACTCGCATTTTTGACTTCAAGTGGCTGACGCAGCGTTCATTTCCGGCGTCGCTGTCGACGTCAAGCTGTGGCGACGGTGGCGTCGCAAATGTCAAACCGCGGTTATAACAACTGACAGCGCGCACTTACAACACCCACCCCCGTCACCAAGAGCAATACAACGCAACTCTCAGCCGGTCTCGAACCTTGCCACCCAACTCCACACAACACTGTCATACGACATTATCTCCACTGCCGCCAATGGTCCATCCGCGGCGTCCATCCAACTGAACAACAAAATGTGCGCTCAGCACAACCGCCTTTTTCGATTGCAACCGTTAACTCTTTGGCGTATTTAGTTCTCTCTATCGCTCTCATTTTGCAGCTCTCATTGTCCGGCACTCACTCACTCACACCGTAAAAGCACTTTGCATGCCAAAGCCCCCCCAGTTATACAGTTATACAGCGGCGCTAAGCTAACCCATTCTCAAAGAAGGCACAAACCAACGACGACGACGACGGTCCACTTGCAGGTAAATAAGTAAAAGCCCCTATGTACAACTGCTGAAACACACATATGCTCACACACACTCACGCACACGCGGCAGTTAATAGTTCCATTCTCACTGAAAGACCGCTCTCGCAGCCAAAATGCCGCACTGCTCTGCTCGTCACGACGCGACGTTGTCAACAAAACTTTCAATAACGAAGTTTAAAGTTGGCCTCTCTTCTACAGCTCCCTCTCAATGGGAACACTAACACAAACACATTTCGCACCACCACCATCTGCAACAACCATACCACAACCCCACCAGCTCTGCTGCTGCAACTGACGATGACCACTTTGAAGCTGGCGATACAATGGCAGAGCACCCGTTTAAAGCTTAACGAGAGCGGCTGTGAAGCAACCACACCACACCATGCAACCCCACTCAATTTTCATACAATTGAACAAAAAACAGGAAAATTTTAGGAAAATTCTCATTTGATTTTCATTTTTCATTGAGAGAAAGACTACTTGTTCGGTGTTCGGTGAGCGGCACTTTGCTGAGAGCAAACTTTACAGAAGAGCCGACGACTTCATGGCGAGGTGATGCAAGGTGATGTGTCTGCACTGCTTATCAGCGTTACATTTCGAAGTATGTTATTTGTTTGTTGTCTTTGCGCTGTTTGCTGTTGTATCATCGTGTATGGCATTTGCATACAACAGGGGTAAAGTGGTAGTGGTCTCTCTTGCTTGCCCACCTGCCCCCCTCGGCCCTGGCATTTACATGACTTTCTGCGGAGATGATTTTTCGAATGCGAAGAAATCGAAGTTCATTTATATTGAATGAATAAAATATTAATATTTTATTATTATTAGAAATGGTTTATCCTTAAGTGGGGAGGCGAACGGTTGTAATACCAGGCAACGGGGTTTGAAGATCATGCTGCGGAAATCTGTTGTTACTTTAAATCTCTAAGTAGGCATTTTAGCCAAAATCCATACCATAAGGTATAAAAATTATTGTCGGTCCATAAAGTATACAATTTTTGATAGAGCTTTCTCAATTGTGCTATAGCAGTAAGCTTTTCTTTCTGTGTACCTATTTTGTACTAAAAACTGGTGCATATACCGCACAAATGTCCACTGAGCAATAGGAAGTACAAGACCATATACATTCATTTGAGCCTTTTCAAGTTTTCCGGACTGGAATGACTCAAATCGGAACACATTGTCTCCTTTGGTCACTACAGCTTCTAAAAGGTCCTGTGTAGAATAAATAAATAAATCCTCATTAAGTTTAAAATCGCCAGTTAAATCCTCTTTTCTGTCACAGTTTGTGTGTGTGTGTAATAAACTCTCTTCAGAGCTTGAAAGAGCATTTCAACCCCTTCTGGCAGGCCTCCTGCACGATGAAGTGGAAGTGGACATTTCCCGCGCAGAAATTAACCAGCAGTTTAGTTTGAGTTGAGATTTGAGTTTAGTGTGCATTTTTAGAGATTTATTTTTTTGTAAAACTTAAAGATTTCAAAAAGGAAATACCTTGCCGCCGAGATCACATAACTGCACACAAACAGTATGGTAAAAATTTTAGGCTTCTATGGCGTTTCTGTTGCCGTTTGTCGGCAACATGTAAGAATTCTGTCGTTTCATAAGACAATTAAGGAATTGCCGCATAATATCGCGGCGTGCCACAAAGGAGGTGCATAATAGGCCTTTCGAGTGCACTTTTGCAATTGAAACGGAAAGTGCAATTTTGTCACAAAGGTGCGTAAATGCAACCATTTACCGAGCAAGCGACAAATGCAGTGGTAGTAAAACAACAACAACAACAACATCAGCCCAAGCGCACACATATTGCACATTTGTAATCGGTGCAGCGACAGCCGCCATGGTTGGCGGCAACGGAAATCATAATCATAAGGTCCAGCACATGCCATTGCGGCGATGTGAAATATCGACAATTGCAAACATTTTTTGGATTTTTTTTAATGGAGACGTTCTTTACGTAATTGTTTGTATTTAAGTTATTCAACAAGAAATTAAACTCATTCACACTAATAAAAGCGATACGGATCCAAAGAGTTTTGCCGCCATCGCACTTTGCAATCGCATTTGAATGAAGTACAGGCCGGCCTTGGTTACAGCAATCATACGCATACTATTTCAGTGAAACGGCATCCGCTGCCAACATCAGTAACTCTGTAGAATCTTTCTCCAAAGTTATAGGTTGTGGGACTTGAACTGTACGACTGAACCCCTGGGGCAGCTGGAATTTTCCAGCCAGTACATAGAATCACGTTTAGTGGGTCTTCCGGTGAATGAGGACAAGGCGAAGTTATTTGTATCAACTACTAGGGAATTTCGGTTTCTTGGCCAGCGAATTGCCATTGACAACCTCGAAGCACTTGGTACCACAACAGTGGATTTGGAACCTATTTTTCAGCTTCGAAGACTAGATTAGGACCTCCACATTTCGAAAGAGTAGATACCAACCTAGACATGAGATTCTCATGCGTTTTTCTTGTATTATATCCATTGCCGAATTGAGAGCACCAAAATCGGTGTTGGGTCATTTCAAAGAAGCATCATTCATGCACTCGTGTGGCATGTATGAACTTGTTAAATCAATAAACCTTATACTTACCAATTGTTATATTTCTTCCATTTGCCAGGCAATGGCGACACCAACCAAACCAGCAAACCAGCAATAGATTGCGTCAATCAACAATTTGTCATTGGATACACTATTTTGGTTTTGGGTGGGAAACAAACAAATACAAATACACAGCAGCAGCGGGTCAAAGGACTCGGCATTTAACAATTTTGGAAGTTTAATCGATCACAATCGCTGAACATTGGCATTGAGAACGAATTTGTGCCATTATTCCACCCAACGTACCTAACATAATCGCACACCCCAACCGAACAGAGCAGAGCCTATCAGCTAGCTCAGCAGCTACTGTGACCCGTAATCGATCTAACAAAACTGTTCGCGACAATTAATGGCTGGGCAACCAGCAGCACAACATCAAAATCAGCAGCGGCAACAGCAGCGGCAGCAACGGCAATGGCGATAATAGCAAACTTCACAAATTGTTGTGAAATTGGTGGCCAGCAGTGATTGGTACTGTGCAATCATCACAACGCTCGCGTTTGGCTCGTGACCGGGTAAGGCGGAGGTATGAAGTATATGAAGGTGGTTTGTTGTTACTTCTATTGTTGTTGTTCTGGGCGATGATGTTGCACGCATTTCCCCCTTTTTTTTTGGGTGTTCTTTCTATTTGCCGTTATTGCGGCGATCAAATATAAATTCCATAAGGAAGCCAATATGCTGGCCGCATAATGTAAATGATGGAAGCGAGCGATACCACCAACCGAATGCTTCTGATGACGATGATGTTGCCTGCTGATAGTGATCGCGCAATCATCAGATCGGAATTATACACTCGAATAGGTTCAGTCAGTCAGTCAGAATTTGTTGCCGCCGGGCGGTGCAGCAGCAATGTGTAAGTCACGGCATTTGAAGACCAATCTCGCATAGCGAAATGCCGCGTGCCTAAAAGCAAACTAAAGTATCATAAACTGCCAATTTGTCGACACTTCCCCGGCTGGACGCTCTAAATCGCCTCGGAACAAAGCTTGTAAATTGCTACCACAATATACCACTAAATGTAAAGGCACTTGTAGTTGTACTTCATCTGCTACTACATAGTGCTTTCAAGGCAATTTCAACTCAGAAAAGGTTTGTGCAATTTTCTTTTAAATTTGTTACAAAATTAGTCGCTATCAGTTGTGTTTTTAATAAAAATTTTAATGTGGACGATAATCCATTAAATAGCAATAAAATGGTATAATTTTTATTTTGATTGCGATAAAGTCTTCAATTCGTTCCAAATGTAAAAAATGTTTTCCATTTACACTTGAAAAATCGAATATAAGGAAGTGGCATTTTTAGGTATTGAATTAGTAGCTTCAAGTTGTAGTCCAAGTGTATGAAACTTACTTCTATTTCAAACAATATATTAAAATTTAAAACGGAAGGCTATCACCATGACAGTTGGGTTTATCGCTAAAGCAGGTGGCAAGTCCCCGAATTGACCAAACAAATTTTTATTCACATTTCAGTATACGTACTTAGGTATAAAATTCAATGAAATCGACACTTTATTGAGGTTGTCGACGGAAAAACTAAAACCGATTTCTTCAAGACCGGAGGCAATGAGCTAACAGGGGGCATTCACAAGCTCATATGTAGAATATGATCTGAAGAAAGCATGCCTGGTGACTGGAATCTCAGTGTGCTTTGTGCAATCCACAAGAAAGATGATACCACTATCTGCCGTCAACCAACTGGACACTGTCCTCATTCATAAAAACCTGCATTGCATTAGGAGTCGCGTCGAGTGGGTCTTACGGCGAACGAGGGCAAAACGCAGTACTTTCTGTCAGCAAGCAAAGAGTCTACGCATTTAGGATCGCACGTCACTATTGACAACTACAATGTTCTTATAGTTACAAATAATTTTCCAGTGTACTCAACCGACAAAATCCGCAGTAGCACTAGCGCTTTTTCAAGCGCAACAGCCCTGCCCATGTCTGACCAAACATAGCTTTCGTCAAAGTGCTTACTTAAGTGGCTAATATATATTTTCTTTCTTACGATCGCGCGCCCCCCCAGGCAGAACTTTCAATGGCGATCGTTGAATGTTGACTTCCGCACAGATACGATGCGGTACTTGTGTACGACGTGCTCCAAAGGGTTCACAAGATCATGAATGGCCATTGGCGGAACAATCATAATTTTCTGCACCTAAAGTGTTTTGATTTTGAGTTTTGAGCATTCGTCAGCAGCTTCTGCAGCAGCAATGTTCGCACAAGGGGGCATTACTAGTATTTTAGTGCGGTGTTATTTTTCTTGTGTTGCCATGTAATCGATATTACTGTAGTTGGTTTTAAGTACGGTCCTTGTACGTGTGGTGAAAGCAGGTTGTTGCATTCAGCATTGCACAATAATCTGCAATGTGGCAAGGTGCCATTGCTCTACTGAAATTGTGGCAATTATCCTATCAATGGTTTGCGTATAAATTCAATTGAATTTTATTTAAAGTCTGAACAACTTTATCAATTTTTCAGCACCATGTCCATTTCATATTCTAATCCATTGAATGTAAAAGGTGAATTCATTTGTGCCGCACAAAGTACGTTTCAATTTTGAACCCTGTGTGCCCTGTGTGAAGTCTCTCATTCTCCCCTCATTAAAAACTGCGTCGTATTTCCAAAAGTGCTAAAAATAAAATAAACACTCTGAGATATTCTTTACCCCCTACATCAGTGGTCACAGTCGTGAAAGTCAGAGACAGTGACAATAATACTTGGTCTTCGAAACGCTGATGCTTAAGTCGGAGTATAATCCATGAGGCTACTACTGCTACGAGTGTGTATGTACATTTGGCTGTGGCAACCCCTACCGCTGCGTAACACTTAAAATAACAGCTCCACGCACATGTGTGCGCCACATGTGTCCACGAATATTGTATCGCGGAATCGCTAGCGTGGTGTACCTAAAATACGGTCACATCCAGCAGCCACTATCCCAGTACCAATCCACATCCAGTGGAAAATGTGATTTTAAAGATATTAAAGAAAACACAAGCGATGCGACATTGTATAAGAGATTTCCCTTTGTGTCGCATCATCAGCAGAATTTATTTTTTGGACAACACTCTTGAGATTCCATTAAAAGCAATGTTTTGAGTTTGTGTTTTATTTTAATATTAATTTCTTTCCGTTTGGTGCTTCTCATTGAAATTGAATGCTTGATTTATGGCCTTCCAACTGGCAAATGGCAACTGCCATCTGAAGAAATTGTCGCTTGGACATTGCCTTTGTGCTTCTTCAAAGCGGTCGCAATCCGTTGACAACATCATTGTCGCTCCTACACTTGACATTGTCGCAAGATGCGCCATTATGTCCGTACTTGAGTGTGATTTGGTTTTGGTTTTGGGCATTCTGTATTTTTTATAATTAAAAGAGGAAAACAAAAAACAACACCGAAACACTTTCAAGTGTCTGAAATGTTGTTATTTTTCTGTTTTGAAAACATTTCGTAATTTTTGCGGTTTCTGTGGGTTTTGTGTTTTTCGAGTTCCACTTACACGCTTAATGCATTCTGATAATTCGATATTCACAAAAGAACAAAAGTGATTCTCTGTGAACGTTGCCGCTTTTGACATGGTAGCAGTTTAGTAGCACTCATATGTCATGTGAGGATGTCATTAAAATATCTCATATCTCAGTAGGTTCTCCGTACTGGAATAATATTGCGCAGATAATATCGAAATCGGCAGTCCCTCTAAGCATCAAGGAGTTGATAATCTTTTGTTACATCTTGAGATTTGTCAATTTACTGACGATTGGCTATGATTCTGATTAAAGAGTGCAGAGGGGAAAGGTTTTCCAACCAGTATGGTCAGTTTTGTAGTAAATTTTGTCCAAGTATGATCCGATCCGAGTATATGTCCCAGCAATGCGGGGGTATTAAGCAGTCAGTTCCCAGTTAGAATTCCCTTATCTGGATTGGGACTTTCCTAAGAGATTTATTCCGTTTATTCTTACAGATTGCATATGGTTGAAGAATTTCACTGTCTATGTCAAGCTAATTAAATCTTGCAACCATCGTACCAATTCCTTCTATTCAATGGAATTTTTTTTGGGAATTTTTTTGTGAAATATTTTTTGAATTAATTTTTTGACTTGTTCTCAGTTTTCTTATAATTTTCTGCTAAATTACAGTAATTTTCAGTCAGTCAGTTGCGAAAACAAAAGTACTTAATATATGAATCAATTCTACTTCCGTCCATAGTCGCAAGCCATACAGTTTCTTACTGTTGTTGTTGTTGTTTGTGTTTCTTCAATTAGACGCGCCTCTACCAATTCTTTTAGCTTATTCTGTTTTGCGTTTTTTTTTTTATTATTTGTTTAGTTGCCTCAAGGTGTGTCACATTTCATAATTCATCAACAACAACGAATAAAGGCGGACAAAAGTTTTGGTCGCCTGACATCTCCACGACGTTTCGCTGTAGTTGTGATTATTGTAGTTGTTGTTGTTGTTGTTGTTTTGGTGTTGGCTGATTCGATATCTCGATGCGATGATCATAGCGTTTTGTGATGATGCAGATCTTAACCAATTCAGCGCACGGCTCTCAGCCTCTTCCGCGACTTTGTTGGCTGCCATTAACAAAGATCACAACAGTTGTTAAAATTCGTTTAAAATCAAAATCGAAACGAAAATCAAAAAGAATTTAATGATGATCTCAAAGTAACGTTTATGTATCTACTTTTTGTTTGGTTTTTTGTTTCTGTTTTTGATTTAATTTTTTTTTTTGTTTTTGGCCAAGTACATGCCTTATCCATGACATGCGATGATGCACATCATGAAATGTGTGGGCAATCACGTTGCGATTGTTTGTAACTTTGTTTCTCGTACTGTTTGCCTAATGGTGAGCTTTCTCTGGCGTTGACTCCGTTTCCTTTATTTGGTGTGCTTGTACCTTAATTTTCGCCTAGTCGCAGTGATAGACGATCTGATATTGATAGTATTGATGTGATGTGGACCATCCTTGATTCGTTTGCCGTCAGTGCGTTGGGCGCAATTGCACCTACTCGTATACGTATACGGTATACGGTATACGTACTCGTATGGCGTCTCGGATTTATTGTGCAATTACAATTAAAATTCACAAACGTGATGGTGTGCCATGATTTTATTTAAATTAATAAATTACTAAATCCATTTGGGATGTACTATGTCGTATGTCAATGGGAGCGTTGGCTATCTTCTTAAAGAGATTTTTGAATATTTCGGAGGAAAAATGTGTTAAGATGCTTCTTGGTGAAAATTTCGTTATTACTTAGAACGTTTTGTCCGTAATGGAATACAGAATTTGACTATTGGATATTTTGTTTAAGTGCAGTTATGTTTATATTGAATGGTTCATAAAATGGTTTAGAACAAACTCTGCAAAGATTAATTAATAGTTCCTGTTCTCAATAGTTCTCAATAGAAGCAGAGCTTATTCATCTGAATTTTTATCCCGGGAGAGTTCATTTGGTTTTGCTAAATCACGCCGACACAAAATGAATCGAAAGGACCCAGGCCTTTGTTTACCAATCGAGATTTCAGACACTGTGATTCCGAGTGGTGGGACTTCTTCGACCTCATGCCGGAGAAAATCATCTATACTCTGGGCCTCAAAATCACCAGAACAGTTTTCAACCCAAATGTCATGTTGACATCGACATAATCGGCTTCAACACTCGAGCAGTCACGCCAAGTCACATCAAGTTGAGTGGGTCTTGTGGTGAACGAGTACTTTCTGCTAACGATTAAAGAGTCACGCGGCTTGGGAAATAAAATGCGTTTTAGCCTACATTGAAAGTAGCGTCAAGAATACCAACGTCGCCAGACAGGAGATCAATCGTAGGACAACTCTTGCAAACTAGTGTTCATATGGGATCAGTAAGTCCCTTATTGTGCTAAGGCGCCGAAGCTTGGCAAATGAACGATGAAAGACTGATCGAAGTTTTGTAGAGAAAATCCTGTGTATGGTATACGTGTCGATCTATGTTAACGGTGAGTACAGAGTACGACGGAATGACGAACTGAAGCTGTAACCGACATCGGACAAATCAGCACTATCCGCTGACCGATTTAATGAAATATACCATATAATAACAGGCTACTTAAAGTTAAACTTAACTTGAAACTTAACTGTTCGTCACAATAGGCAAAGGCCAATGGAAATTGTCTTCTCAACCATCGCCATTGTTTGTCTAGCAGAGTTTTGCACCACAGCAATTAAGATTTCAATAAGCGATAAAACCTATCGCTTACCTCCAGTATTGACGAACGTACGTACAAAAGGAAAGCTTTGACATTTGCTTTCAGAAATATTTGATGATATTTTGATACAATTATGATAGGCATTCAGTTATTGAGAATAATTGTAAGACAGAGTTTAGTTTGATAGTTCACTTGTTGGTTTGCATACACAACCTTACAACAGTACACACGACCTTTTGGTGACACGAATTAACCTTCAATAGACTTTTCATAATATAAGGTATGGCAAGTTGGAAAAAAGGCTTTGATTGATGGCACGGAAAACTCATCTTGATTGCAAGCAAGCCTAAATACAATTAGCCATTGTTCGACTATGACTTAGTTTAGAGCCGCACGCAGTACTCAGAGAAGGTGCCCCAAATAGTAAGAGGCCAAAATGGTCAAGCTCATCCAAACCTTCAATTAATTATAATTAATCTTTCAAAGACATCTTCCAAATTAAATTTTATTTTATTGCATACGCCTGTGGGGCTGTCAATCAACCTACTCGGGCTCTCCGCAAACCATCGGTTGCTATCGCAATAATCATCATAAATGAAAACATATTTATTTACATATTTGTAAAGCGTAAGATAATAATTGCCTACCAACGACAACGATCACGACGCTTTCGAACAGAACACACCTTCTTACAAACGAAAAAAAACACAAAAAAAAATACATTGATCTGCGCACCCCTACGTCCAGCTTACAAGCGAACGTCGTTGTTAACTCCCAACAGAGACTCGATTCACTTCACTCATACTCCAGCCAGTACATTGTAGATCAATGAATATCAAATGAGTTATGGTAATATACACGTACATATGTGATACGAATGCGGCTCATAGCGGGCGTAGGTTGACGCAATTTGGCTTTGCATTAAGGCCCAACAACAACAATGTGAAAACGGTTGTGCGTCGTACTTTTGTCCGTCTATCCTCCAGCGACCCATCCCAGAGCGGAGCGCCTCGACGTAGAATTCGAGATTGCGCCTAATAATATTCTCAATGACCGAACGGAATTCAACCGAACCGAACTGAACTGAGCTCAAGTAAAGTGATTGGTGTGGCACACGATCTCATAAACATCCACATGACAAACTACATACGGCGTTATTCGTACGAGTATGATGAAGATAATTCGCTTCAATATTCATTTGATCGATTTTTGTCTTCCAAAAGAGAGAAGAATAAAGACGAACGTCCGTCCGTCCGTCCGTCCGTCCGCTACGTAGTAAGTATTAAATGCCAGCTTTGACTTGACTTGACATTTGTCGGTTGGCTGCTGATCGTTCCGATTTCGGAACAATCACAGTTGTCGCAGAAGGTCTGCCTGAAATAAATGCTTCGAACAGTGGTGGAGTAGCTACTGTCGCCACCGCTTGCCAAAAGATTATTGTGCAACATACTATACTATACTGTCTGTACTGCACACACACTGAATGCATGCACTCGGATCCATCCAACTATTTATTGTGTAGGTCACCAGAACCAACCGTGGCAAAACTGGGAAATCTTTTATCACAAACTGGGTGCGCATTGGCAGCAACAATTCTGAAGTCATTCATCGTAAGCGTAATGTAATGAAATTAATTTTCATTTCATTTTCCACTCGATATGCGTTCGTAATATTACCAATTGTGAACAGTGATTGTCTTCGTTAAATAGCCATTTGGTCGTTCCCAAAGCGTATAATCGCGCACATAATTTGCTCGCAAACAACAACAGCGAATGAGTTGGCGATTTCGGCGCACAATAGACAAACGTCGTCGAGAATCGCCGATGAGAGACATTTCGAAGTTGGCATGGACCTTTTAGGTGGACAGCGCGTATCATTTACCAAATGTCATGATAGTGCAATTTCCATTCATCAACGCAATGCAATATTAGAGAATTGTAAACTGGCTGGAAATTCTATGCCATTTGGGAAATTTCACGCAAAAAAAAGTCAGGATCATTTTATAAAAATCGTTTTTGTTTAAACTGCACAATAATATTTTGCATTTGCTGTTTCAATAACAAAAGTATCCATTCACCGATCAAGAATTAATTTCGTGAATCGTCCAATGATGTTATTAGTTGAAGCAAAGATTACTAAAAACCATCGTTTATTCAGACACTTTTATACCCTGTTTCCAAGGGTATATTGCTTTTATAGCGCCTTTTGTAACGTCCAACAGAAGGCGTGGAAGTTATTGAAAAGTGTATATATTCTTGATCAGCATCACCTCTTGAGTCCATCTAACGAAGTCCGTTTGCAGTCTGTCTATCACTTCGCACGATAACTGCCTTAAGTTATTGAACTATCGACTCGAAATTTTGGCGTATCCCTTCATTTGGAAACATCGAATGAGAACCACGTTCACCTCCCATACAAAATGTTCGGCCAATTTTCTTAATTTTCGGTTATCGTGAGAAATACTGAACCGATTTTGCCATCGCTTTTAATTTTTTTAGAAATTATCAAGCCAACTGGAATGGGAATGGAACGAAAAAGCAATGGGCCGGACCAAATATAGAAATGGAACGGAATGCACCGGATCACACGGAAATGGATCAAACATATAAATGAAGTAGAAATGGAAAATAATGAAAAATTATCGAGAAAGTATCAAAAAACTACGACCGTGACTACTGCAGGATCTTAGGGCATCCACGATCTTCCTCGTAGCTTCGTAGCAAATCTGATTCCATGTGTCGACCGGAAATCAGTAGATTGCTTTGGCGCCACCTTGCATTTGATTATCGAAGAAGGTATCGTAATCGTATGTGCAGAGAATTTTCGCTTCGGTCGGATCGAAGAAGTTTTGATGAACTTTAACAAAATATCAAGATTTTTTTCATCACAACTGCATTCAATCAAAATGTTGGCTTGCGCCTTAACGCATCGAGCTGCATTAAATGCCACAAAAGTCTTCTCAATGCGAGTACACTTTTCAAATGCATAACTACTTCCCGTCTCCATTCTAAATCTCGGCTTGTGTCTAATTCTTCTTTTTTTCCTCAGTTTCATCACTCGCAGACTTAACCTTGGCTTAAAGTTTACAACGATGACTAATTTGGGGAGATGTTATGTTGTTATGTTTTGTATGTGGCCGTAGTGGTGTAGCTGCAGTGTTGGAGTTCGATTTATGAATGAAAAATGGACAGTCGGTGGTTGGTGGTGCGCGCAGACGCAGAATATACGCCAGACAATGCAAACCGGGTCGGGCACTTGGGGCACTCCAACGAACGGCAACTGTACGAGAAGTAGTGTGTGGTCGTCATTCACTTAAGCTCTCATCTCGGATTTTGCACACAAAAGTTTTACAAGGTGGGGAACCTCAACACACACACACACACACAGGCACACTCCAGTCAGTTTTTCCACTTCATTCACATGTACTTTTGTTGCGTTGTTTTCGCCACAGCCTCTTATGGAGATCAGCAAATGATATGTTTGTTGTTGTTGTTGTGCTGAGAATGCGTGGGCTAACACCCAGATGCATTGATGGTAGATGATACCATCAAGCCAGCTTAGCTTACCTTACAAAGTTAATGAAAATTCATAATTTTTATTGTAAATGACAAATTACATTTGTGCTAAACACCTTTTCATATAATTTTTAATGGCAGTAGGAATTTTTATGACGAAAATGACCATGAATGGAATGAGTTGAGAAAATCATATACATATGAGCGGATTTTTGTGTAACCATATTTGGTACAAACTTTTTTGTTGGTGAATACGTCCATTGAGAAACCTATTCACCAACATTTTTATTTGACCTACATACGAAATGTCCTCTTACATCGAAGGTGCGTACGTGACAGAATTCACCATTCCTAAGGCATTTGAAAAAACATCACTGCGCTGGTTTTCTTTGTTTGTTGTCCCAACTTCACCTTTGAAGGGAAGCAGCATTCGCAGGACATCAAATCAAAATTGCCTCCTTGACACACATCACCTTCATGGTGGTGTGGCAAGAACACATTCGTTTTGGGCAAACAGGTCACTTCTGCTGCCTTTTGTGTGTCGTTTGTTTGAAGCGTGTGCATGTGTGTGAAATTTTAATTCAACTGTGGTTTTTTATCTGATGGTTAGATGATGGCGACTAGTAAATCGTTGCAAACTTCTTACTTAAAAACCTTTCTGCTCATTTTTTGTACTCTTATCAAGAAGAAGAAGAATTTTTTAAATGTGCGGGTGTTTGTTTTTTTTTATTCACTAACTTTTGTTGTTGTTGTGGTGTGTCTTCTCTTGCAGTCGTTCACAGTTGAGTGCGGCCAATTAAATTATATCATGTCCAACTGATAAGAATTCATTCTTTGAAAGTCAATGGAAAAGTTTTTCTCCTTTTTTCTGTAAGGGAAGAATTGAAAAAAAATAAATGAAAACAAAATGAACAAAATTCTAAGCAGGGGTAAATTGTAGACTAGTTAATTTGTAAAACTATCCCCTTTGAATGGACAATGTGAACGTGAGTTTGGAAAGTTTTATTTTTGTGATATATGCGGTGGATATGTAATTAGGTTTTGATAAGCTTAAAACCTTAGTCCGAATGACGATACGGGAGTGATATGTAATGTGTTTTGTTGAGTAATTTGTCGTTGGGGTCAATGTT
The DNA here is from genome assembly GCA_951394025.1 of Heteromyza rotundicornis. Lineage (NCBI taxonomy): Eukaryota > Metazoa > Arthropoda > Insecta > Diptera > Heleomyzidae > Heteromyza > Heteromyza rotundicornis. The sequence goes on from OX596010.1 coordinate 24,832,468, forward strand.
AAAAAAAACCCGATAGTAGTATTTCTTCACCTTTTCTCAATTGCTGATAGTCCCTTTATAAAGGCATAAAAGTTATTCCTTGCGACTAATTTACTTAACAAATCAGACCTCCTTATCGCAACAGGATACTTAAATACCTACCCGAAAGCGATAACAGCAGACTCCGTGAATCAGCGTCTGAATCGTCAGAACATATTCTATGCGAGTGCTCATTTCAAGCCTTAAGCCGCACATCAGCTGCTGAACAAACGCATGACGCGGTAGAACTTGGCTCTAAAAATAGTTGATGTCACCTAGAAAAATATACGGGATAAAGGATACTAAGGTTTCAATTGGGGTCATTCTGGTACTTATTGAGACTCAGATTTCACCAATCATTACAGACCTATCAACTTGTTTTGTGCCCTCATCAACACAACAATAATAAAGTACAGTAAATGGAAAATAACCGAAGTCTAGTAGTTCTATGCTATGGTGAATCTGGCAGTACCTACTATTATTTTAATTCGTAATAAACTTTCTAATTAATATTGCATTTTAAATGTAGCTCGCACTGATCCATTTTCTTTGTTGTTGTTGTTGTTGTTGTTATATGTAATTGCCAGTTGCGTTAGGCGAAGCAATGAAAACGGTAAGTCACTTGTAAAAGAAATAATTTGACTTTTAAAGATTTATTCGCACTTGGACTTTAATTTGCCACTTATGCATTGTGTTGTTGTTCGATGTGGTAAGCAGCGGCAAGTGTGTACCGAGCATAACGAAAGGTTTTCACTGGCATTTGGCGGCGAGTGTGCTTTCTGCTCTGCTCTTGATCGCGCGCGACAACATACGGCAGATGCAAGTAATCTTTCTTTAGATAATAATCGGCGGTATTTGTCATTTTGTGGGCAGCAAGCGTGGAAACAGTTGGAATAAAATCACATGCGACATTTGCTCAAGACCACATACGTACTAGTATGTGTGTGTGTGTGTGTGTGTGGGAAGCACGAAGCGTTAAATTTTAGCCGTTGGTGACAGTTTTAACGGCGAATGCGGCACACTGGCGACAATTTGCGACGAACGAAATAAATCACGGAAATCATAATGCAGCAGCCAAAACCACCACCACCACCAGCAGCAGCAGTAAACTGTCATTAAGTGAATAGCTTCTTAAACTGATCCAATATTTGTTTTTTTTTCCTTTCCTTAACTCTAGAAACGATTAAGCACCTCTCCTGCTGCGCATTCAGCGCCTGCTTCTATGGAAGACACTCATGTGACCGCAACAAAATCCTCCGAGAAACGCTTAAAACGTTAAAAGAAAGTCGTTTTTGATTTGGAGACGATGTGGTATCCCAACATGCACGCTCTGAAGATGATTTACTTCCGACTTTTGCCGAAATCACGAATCCATCTCAGCACGATTGCCGACAACTTTATGCGCCTCCATGTCTGCTCGCCGATCGTGGGGGATATGGCAAATCTGCAGTTCCTTGGTGGCAACAACAACACCAAAATACAAATAAAAAAAAACCAAAAAACAGCAGTGACAACTACGAAAACGACGATGACAACAACGACGTCGACAAAGTGTGATCCATTGAGGCGAAGTAGCTGAAACGGTGGCCCCCATTTGAATGTGCCTAGGTGTCATAAACATAATTGGAACATTTCTCACTTTCACGCGCACAAACACACAACACAATCACAATTTTAACAATGATGATTGTGAGCTTTCTTATTTTTTGGGGTTTTTCATTTATTTTTTCCTTTTTTTTTTTTTGGTAGTTCACGTATGACTGATTAATAATTTTCCGTTGCCTGTTCGTTACTTGTATTTTTCGTATATTTTTGGAGGAACCTACTCCCGACTAGTACCTACTTAAAATGAAGACAATTTGAACGTACAAGCGTATAATTGGGTGAAAATGTTATTCCAACTAGCGAAAAAAGAAAACAGCAACAAAAATAATCCAAATAATGAAAGGAAGAGTTAAAAGTTCGACAGAAACGGGTAAAAGGCGAAAGCATTTAATAAATTAAAAATTCACAGTTCATAGAAATGCGATCAAATGCCCTCCAAAATCAAGTATTCTTCCAATCAATTTTAATTCATCTTTATACAAGTCAAAGTTTAAAACGAATCCAATGAATGTACATACGAATAGAAGGTCACCACTATACTGGCTCCGGAGGTGACTCTTATCAAGAATATAAATATATACTGTTCTATTCCTCCCCTTGGTCCTTAAAAACGGCTTCATATAAACAATATGCTCTTGAACACTTTGTATCCAGTGTAAAAGAAATTAAATAAAATTAATGTAGTCATGAAACGGCCAAGTGTGTAAATCCGTAATAAGTGACATTTCATACAATTTATTATTTTCCGTGTACACAAAAAGTGTGTTGGATGGAAATTTGGCATAAAAATGTAATAAAAAAATCAAAACTTTTTGTTAAGTTTGTAATTACTTATATCTGCTGAATCTCCAAGGCTGACCGCAAAAGGTGTGCGCATAATATCCAATTAATTATTGTAAATAATAAATATATCGGATTCATAGTCGGGATCCTACGCTTGGAAATTACTTGTTTTGTGTGCATTTTCAATGCACTACTCAGTAGTGAATTTCGCAAGGCCTCTCCGCTGGATGCATGCCTACACGCCTGCAACCACCTTCTTTTGACCACTGGGTACATTGGGTATTATTTTGAGAGCATCTCCGTTATAGATGTTCATATTCAGTTATATATAACGCAAGTATCCTTATCCTTATTGTTATGGAAATAGGTTCGGAATATAGACTTTTATATGGGGTTTTCAGGTGATATGAAACAATGTTATCAAAAATTCAGAAAAGTGGAGTTAATCGATTTAACGACTGAGTGGCACCTTTAGTTTAATTTTTATTATAAAATAAAATGACATTTTAACATTTAAATATATAAAAGCAGTTCCTCATCAATTTACTTTGCCTACATTGGGCTAAAAAAAAATGTTTACTTCAGTAGCTGCCTAGGGTGTTAAACAGACCAATATTTGAATAAGTCACCGAACTGAAACTGACACCAGTCACAGCTCCTTTGAGTATATGCTTGATTCCGAATTCTGCACAGCTCGCTGCTCGTACATACCACAGCGAATATAGCCACACAGCCTGCGTGTAGAGCCTGCAATAATAAAATTTTACGATTGCACCGTTTTAAGCGCCACATTTTAGTCGACGTACGTTCATTTAAATCAAGTCGAGGTGCAAAAGCCAACTACAACAAAACCAACAATTGCAAACAGTCAGCAACATCGAATAACATCACCAACGACAAAAAGTCCTCCTCATGTGCGAACAGCAAAAACAGGTATTTGAGCCAAGTGCACGACCATCGGAGACCCCGACCCCATCGCAGCATCGGTTGCTTCGTCTGCATCTGCGTCTGCACGGCAAGAATCGATGATGAAGCGGCGCTTGCGCTTGCGCTGTTGTCGATGACTGAAGTAATTGATTTTGACTTTAATGGTTGTCTTTACACCTGAATCAATGGGTTTTGATGGGTTTCGTTTCTTTTTTTTTTTTTACGTAAGAGCTCGGAGCATGCTCTTTGCAGTGATAAGTGTGGCATGTCTTTTTTTAAACATTTTTTTCGTTTTTCGCCAACAAACATGTGAGAATTGTCTTCGACAAAATATTTGTTTGAAAGCTCTACAAATATTTTAGTGGGTTAGCATTTAAATTGCATAATTGTGTGGGTCAAAAGGTATTTCCATGAGTCCCAGTACCCAGTCAGTTGGAGTGAGCTGTGAAAGGGACTTTTATCTTATTAGATTTGATGACAAATTTGTGACCCAATACAAGTTTACATTCAGTACAAACACTCTTTAACATGGTACCGTGATTCCAACAGTGGCTCTCCACATTTAATCATCGGACTTCAAATTAACCGAAAGCATTAAGCATTTCATTTTACTTACAAATCAACGAACATTCAACATTCTGGCAAGTATATTGCATGATCTTGTTGTTGTCTGTTTTTTTTCATCTATTACAATGTTAAATGTCATTAAACGAAATCATTGTCCGCAACGGCGACTGCTCGTGCTGGCAATCATTCGTCAAGATCAGCGTAATTCACTTGGACAGACGATCGCCGCCTCATGTTCGCATTGTCAGCAAGCGTGTAGGTAAGAATCGGCAACAACAGCAGTGAATCTAAACTGGGCTCCTCCACAGAAGCACACATTAGAGTGCGCGCTCTCCCCCAACTGGCAGTCACCAGAAACTGAAACACAAAAATCACGGGGACATTATTGTAATTTTCTTATGATCTCAACTGTTTGCTTGTTTAATGCCGGCAGAAGCACTTATGTGTTGTTGGATGCGGTCTGAAAAGCTACAATTGACTTTGGGTTAAACCTATTTGACGCGTGCAAATCATTACACGGGAGCGGCGACAACGACGCCCGCGTCACCACCGCGCGCCGCTTTCGTTTTGGGCACAGCTCACCGCCCATGACCAAAACACAGCAGCAGCGGTCTTAATGCAGTCTCCATACGCAAAAGGTAAAACACAAAAAAAAAATAGTAATAATAATAAGAAAGAAAGAAAAGAAAAACGCCAGCGCGTTCATCGTCATCGCCTTTGAAGCACATGAGTGACGACAGCAGCAACAAAAGACAATTATTGAATTATAAATTGCAGACAAACGATTATGGAGCATAGAAAAAAGTAGAGAAATTTAATTTTTTCCAAATTGGAATTGAGTGGAGACGATTTTTTGTCATCGCTCGTACTAATGGGTTAGCAACACCAATAAAAACAGAAAAAGGACAGCACTAACGCACAAAAAGTGGAAATGGCCTGAGAGCTGGAGACTTTCATCCCTTCAATCCTGGCCCCTTTTGAGAAATTCAGTCTTCAAGAATTTCCCATTTAACATATTTCTGTTAACCAACATGATTTCCTCAACTGGACCAAAGTGAATTCACTTCACGTGTCGTACATATATTCGCAAGAGACCGTATGACCACAAAATGATGTATGTATGAATGTACCATCAATGGTTGTAGGTACAAGTAGGTACAAACATACATAAAAATTGAAACACTATGGCAACACGGCCTCATAGACATTTGAACAATTTTATTGATTAATGAGCCATAATTGGAGACGCTTGCAATGAGCGTAATATTTCTTCATTACCAAAAGCAGCCAGTGCACGGTGCAGCGACCAAGCCAAGCCAAATCAACCAACCAACAGATCGACCCCATCCGCGTCCATGTTGTTCGTGTTGTGTCTAATGTGCGCCAGTGGATAGATGGATGGAGCGAACAGGTTCAGCATCGATCGTCGTCGTCGTCGTCATGAAAACTCTCACAATTCATTCAATTTCGGCTCAGCCACGATCCTGCCGTTCATTCGTTCGTCTGAGTTTCGAACAATATTTTACGGACTTACGTCGGAGTATGAATGAATTTGCGTTCTACACGAAGTTGTTAAAACCAACAAAAGTAAATCATGGAAAGCGTGTTAACTCGAGCTTTAAACACTCTAATCGTTGGCCATAATGTTCAGATTGTTCGTTGTTGTTGTTGTTGTTGTAATTATATGGTTGCGCTGCTTACGTGACGTTTAGCAGCTAAATAACTGAAAATGTTTCGGCTGCTTTGGAGGCTGAGGCATTTATTCTCAAATCGATAAAGGAGGTGCCCCTCCATCCGAAATCTTTTATTGAATAATGTGTGAAATTTTAATTTATTCGATACCATCAAATGTGTGCGACTTTTTCGTTCATGGCTCATGTTTTATTTTTGGGGGTTTTTCCATAAAAGTTTAGTAAAAGTCAAGCGGCCTGGAAATGATTTTGGGTCGCATAAGATGGCGATGTAAATAGTTTTTTGCTATCATCGAATTATTTTTTTTTTAGAAGAATATTTGAAAATGTTGGGTTGGCAACGTAAAAAGTTTTATTTCACCATTAGACAAAAATCATATTTTGGTAATGCCCATGATAATGAATAATAAATTCGATTAAAAAAGAGTACCCGTGTCTCCCAGTTTGTCTGGATCAATTCTTGAAACCGTTTAAATCGCATTTTTGCATTCAACATTTTGCCCATGCACATAACAATTCTTCAAAAATACAGTTTTAATAGGCTTTAAAATGTTAAAAATGCATTTAATAGAGGAAAAACATACCTTTAAAAAACCAGTAAGCTTTTTACGATAGGATGTAAACTCATCAAGCTACACAATTCAGAAATTGAATTTTTTTTACATTTTAACATAAGAAAACATTTACCAATTCCCTAAACTTTTTCGAAACTTTGGGTCTGTGCTCTTCATCGCTGTCCCTTGTGGATGAATATACAAATTCCCAAAAATATTTCCTCGAAATTCGTATTTAAAAACGTGTTGAATGAAGCTCGGCCAAGAATATTCCATCTGGTTCATTGCAGTTCCGACAGCCATCGATGGCTACGAATTACATTCGTCTTTTTTTGTGACCAGTAATCCCAAAAGACAAACAAATTTCTTCTTTCTTGAGTTAGGTTCTACACACATTTGTGTTCTGTTCCATTTCGTTACCTTTTACTAACTTCGAATTGATTTGATATGAGTCCAACCCTCTATCAGAGCCAAGTAATCGAAATATTAGTAAGGACAACTCACAATAAAAATGTATTTGTGAATTTGTCCTTATAAAATGTATCATGGCCAATTGCAATAAATATTAAAAGAAAACAAAATGAATGTACAAATCGCCAAATCGCGTTGTCACCGAATTTCCTGTTGCCTCCATGAATTCGTCCATTTCCATACGTGTCGAAAGGCGATATTGTCGCTTGGCGCACGATCATGGCTGCAAAGTCAATTGCCCCGTCATCATCATCATCATCGTCATTGGCGACCGAACGACCACTAATCGTGTTGCTGCGCCTGCGCCTGCAGTGTGCAATATAAAGCATAAAATTCAAATTTCTTTCGAAACGCTTCTGGTGAACTCACGCTTACAGCAGCCCAGCGCAGCAGCCGCAGCAGCAGCAACTTGCGACTCTCGACGTGGGAATTCCGCCATAAGCGAGGCAATGGTCTCACTGATGGCAACACCAAAGCCAATCCACCACCACCACCACTTCCACTATTACCACTTACGGACTCTGCTTGGTTGCATTTGCCCATCTTGAGCGGCCAGCGACAAGAATGAAGCACGTTTTTCGCTTGTAGCCGCAGAACAATGCGCCAAGAACATTAAACTGCACTGGGCTGTTTGCTGCCCAGTTTAAGCAATTCGCCAGTCGCTGCATGCGGATGCGGATGGCTGCTGGATGGGACGGACGAATGGATGGATGGACGGTCTGCATTTGATTATGTAACACTATGTCGCCTTGTATCGATTGAAGTGGTCGCAAAGGTCGAAATGAAATCACGAAATAATTGTTACACCAAACAAATTCCTGGTGGTGCCTTTGCGATGCTCTCCTCACCAATATCAGTTCAAGGAATCGTTCCTATTTATGTTTGCGTTATTTTTTTTGTGGCTTTGCGAAAAAGGAAGTCTTAGTGAATTTCCTCTATTTCATATACTGGACTTTATGTAAAAGGAATTCATGTTGTATGCATCGTGTGTATTTTTTTTCTCTAAATTTTATTGTCCTTTCCAATGGACAAGTCCGACTTTTGTACATCAGTTACTGCAAATTGTCCAGTGTCACAATGAGGAAACATTTATTGAGATAAATTAACTAAACCAAGGGTCACCTAAAGCAATTACCTACCAACGATTCGTCTTCTATCGTAGTGACTGTTAACTTGACTCATTCATCTGAATGACAAATAAATCACAATGACCGACTGCACTGGCCAGCAAAGTCGTCATCGAGAGGAACATTTCTCACCACCAGCCAGAGCCTAACTGTTTGGAAAATAAAAAGCAAATACACTTAATGCGCCATCGTTTTGCAAATGTATTTCGTTTGCAATCAAGAGTCACAAAGGTGCTGCTGTTAATATGTTTGGCAAGCTATAAACTATTGTACCACCAAATAAAATGGCATGGGTACTATTGACAAGAAGGGGCCAAGCGAGAAAATATCATCATCAACCCATTTGTTGCTTGTAATATGCAAATTTCAGATTGTTTTACTCGGCATTAAAGCGCATTGAGTAATGACACAGAAACGGCGAACGACGGACGACGAACGGCACTCGAAACGAGATTTACACGGATACTACACGAAGATGACACTATGTTGCGCCTCGTCTGAATGAGCCAGCGATCGTTTTACCGCCGGTCGTCGCATCGCAGGCGAATGGAATGGAATTGAATTGAATGGAGCAGCAAATAACTTCTTCTAAATCTGGCAAATTGCAGCGCCGAACATTTGTAATAATTCACACAGCAAATACTCGTTCGCGTACTTGGAATTCGTGGCAAATGCAAATGTGTCAATAGCTTCAGCTGGACATTTATTGCATGATGGGGCACAGTGCTGCAGCAGCCGCTCACTCCTGCGCCAGCAGTGTATGCCGTATGCTGAATGCCGAATGCAGCGTGCACTAAACTCGTGAGTAAACATTTTGACAATCCTAAGGATTCGCCAGCACTCAGTATAGCACACAGCGAACCCCAAAAAACAGTTGTGAAACTGATTTTTTTGAATAACATTTAGTTTTGTTTTGCTGTTCGGTCGTTTGGTCTGGTCGGTTGTGCTGTCCTACATGGAGTTCCTACCTGCACCCCCCCCCCCCGCACCTCGTCTGCAGTCTTTATTCCACACAAAAAAAAAGAGAGTGGATTTAGATTTGGTTGTGGCCACATGAAGCGGTGACTGGCAGGAATCCTTCGCTTCATCTTCATCTCAGCTTCTGCTCCAACGGCGCTGCATCTTCTTCGTCAGCTTCATCGTTTGGAATGTTAATCTTTTCAATTTTGTGTAACTGTGTTTTACCTTGGCACACACACGCCGACAGCGGCATGCCTCTATCGAAAGTACACGTATACGTGGAACAAGTGAACATATTTGGGCTGCCAGATCGGCTGTAACTAGACGCTTCTTAAAACGAAACTGAAGTCTCCAGCTTAAGCGTGGAGTCATGATTATGCCGTTTAGCCGTTGCAGCCTTCACTGTATTCATCACTTTATTTTGGACATACACAACGGTGATGGCGCTCACTGCCGCCGCTGCTGCTGAACAAATGTGCAAATAGATGGGGTAAGGGGCCAAAAGGGCGGCTCAATGACAGTCGCAAGGGCCTCGCTCGCAGGCAGCCGAGAGGTGCAAGACAACGAAGCAGAAGATACATGCTCGACATGCACAACTATTCACAAATATATCTCGGCATGAACACAATCTTTAATGATCGTGAGTAATTTACAAACATGTGGTCGCTGGTGCGCTGCTGCCGCCGCTGCTGCTGATGATGCTTCTGCTGCCGTATTGTTGCCATTGCTGATATATTTGACTTGAGCGCATTTCTGGCTGCCGTGTATGAAGGCAATGTTTCGGCTACAGCTCACACACAGGCCACAGTGGTAAATCAGGAATAGACAAACCAAAAAAAAAAAATAAATAAAATAAAAAAGCGCAAATGTGTATCACCGAATTGAAGATGAATTGCCAAGACATTCGCAAATTTGGCAGTAATTCGTGTTGAACTCTGTTAACTTTTGGGAATTGTTTATTTACCCATGGTATGTTTTTGTGAAAGGTAGGCCATCTGCAACTGGCTGTTGTACACTTACAATTTGATATTTTCATCACTATGTAAGGTAGCAGAAGGCGCTCTTGTGGAGGAGGATAGAAATATTTACAATCATAATTAAGAAAACAAATTATCAATTCAGTAGTACTTTTGCGAGTAACTGGTGCAGACACCTTCTAATGCATCCACAAACATGCACCCATCTCATTATTCTCGTTGGTGTTAAGCGGTGGGTAACTTAATTCCAGATCATGTACAACCCACTTGCCAACTACGTATTTGATCCACGTTTTCCTCCTTTTGATATTTAACTAATCAGTGTGTGAATGAAATATAGTCCAACAATTGAATAAAAATGTTACCCTTTCAGCCAATCCACCACTCTCATAAAATATGCTAACTATAGGATATGACCATTTTGAGAATGATCCAACCAGTAGAAATAAAGTGTTAACTTATTGATCTTACAGCAAGTATAAATACTGCAGTGTTGGTGTTTAGAAACACTTTCTGGTCGTCATCACCATCGTCGTCGTCATCGTGGTCGTCGTAGTCGTCGTCACTCTTCAAAGGTTGTTATCAACTTCTTCAACTGTCAGTCGTGATTCCTGTTAAATGGCGCGCTTGGCCGGCCTGGCCATAGTCGCAAACTGCTTTTGCCGCTAAACACAGAGAGTCAGGCAGCGAGGCAGTTAGCTTGACCCCAGCTTGAACCATTTCGTGAAATAACTCTATTAGGGAATTGCCAAAGGGTGTCTGCCACTCAGCGCCAAAACCAGCCAGCCAACCTAACCAGTCAGCCAACACCAAAAGCGCCAAAAAGCGTTGATGGCTACAAATTTAAAATGGAAAATCATTGCAAATCATTATGCGGCTCAACTTAATTGCGGCAGTGCCGTACTGGACTTGCGCGATAAAAATGGTTGTTGCTGTTGTTGTTGTTGTTGGCATTCGGAGAATTGCACGGCGATGATATTTCGTTAGTCTCCAACAGTTCACCCCCCCTACCATTTTCATTTTCAGTTCAGGTGAGTAGCCTGTGTGTGTGTGTGCAGCCAAAGCTGGAGTTCGAGTCTAAATTGTTGCATTGTTCTCGATGCTGCTGCTGCCACCTACACAACTACAACAACTACAGCAACTGCAGCAAACGGAAAAGCGTCTTTGCATCTTTGGGCCTTGTCTTTTTTTCTATCGGAAGTGAAGCATCTGATGATGCTTGAACAAACTACCAGTTAATTGGCGTTGCCAACTTAACAGCGTTAACTCGTGATTGTGATTTTGCGTCAAATGCAATTGGCATGAATAATCATAAATAGTAACGATTGCCAGAGAAAAACCACAGCAACAAGAAAAAGAAGAGGAAATAGAAATAGAAGTAGAAGTAGAAGTACAAATAGAAATCCAACACTCCTCTTTGTGTGTTACCATTTGACACTTTTTTCACCTCAATTTGGGTCTGCATTGTCAGTGACTACAACAAAGCAGGGCCAAGTCACATAAGTATGTCCAGAACTTAAACCGATTTTTCAGCCTTCTTTAGACTAGCCATGGGCATCCGAGCATAACTTTAAGTTTATTTCGTGATCAGAATCAATTTGTGATTCAATTCAGACAGGTTAATACGTCTATATGTTGGTCCTTTCGCACGATAACTGTGGTAATTATTCCAATTGCTATTAAAAATTGTCCAAATTGGAACGAACATAAATTGAGCTAGGGGCTCTCTTTCTACTATCTGGTTGATTTCCGTTAAAGGCCTCATTGAACTTTTATAAATAATAAAAAATCGTCATTGTGATTAATAGAATAATACATTTTCATTTCACCAGACGAGACAGTTCTTAAGAGAAATTCTATATGTTTTCGGCAAATAAAATACGCAATTAAAAAAAAAGCTTCGCCTAAACTGGTATTTAGGTATTCCATTTTAGGTGAACAATTGAACCAAATTGTTTACATTTGGATTGATCAAACATGTTTTCGAAATGCTTAATTAATGGCGTTTCAACTGAACAAACACGAAAAGGTTATGCATATTTTTCATTCGATTCTAGTAATAACTTGTGTTGACACAATATAGCCTCTGAAATGATGCGACCTTTGACGACTGGCCGAATATAGCTGCGCCAATAGATCACATAAACAAATGAACTGTACGTGAAAATGACTTAAAATAATTGAGGCGGCATACCAAGCAACGAAAATTATGATATAACTTCTGTTTTCCTCATGCCACTGCCACAAACTAAAATATAAAAAAAAAAAACTTAAATGTTAATCATTTTCAACTTGTCAACGGGAGCGGCCCCGAAAATATAAAATAATGCCAATTGTGCCTAACTTTAGCTAATGGCTAAGGTCCACGTTTGACGCTCCTCCAATTGTGGCGGAGTGTCGCTGCACCACAGAGAACGGAGCGACCGCAGCGGCGGTGGCTATAGCGTTGGCGATGGCAGTCAGTGGTGGCGGTACAAGCATTTCCATTTTCTGTTGTGTATTTGTCTAAATGCCATCATGAGCTTTAAAGACTCATCATCATCATCATCTTCATTTCCTACTGCATCACGTTTTTTTAGCCACCTGAGATTTTGACTTTTGATTAGACGACGAACGAATGAAAAAAATCTAAAGCGGAAAATTTCTTAGCATACCTTAGCCAAAAAAGCAAAACGAAAAAAGCGTTACAGAATGCAGCCGCACCACTACGCCACAGAGCACATGGGAACTCAATAAAACACAAACAAAATATATATAAAGGTTCGTGAGCAGCGGCGACTGCAGCAGCGGTGGTGCGGTGGCCGTTGCCAAAAAGGGACACTACAGCGCGGGGCAATGCGGCTCTGGCTGGTAGACTGCACAAAGTTCAATCAATTTGAACTTTCCACCACAGGCATAGGAGAGTTCCGTCACCGACCAACTCTCAGTCAGTCAAACGAGTCATTCATTCGAGCTGCTGCCGTTGGAGTTGCTTCTGCTGGTGATGCCATTTGAATATCATCGGACCGTTGTTGTTGGCCGGACGGTCGGTCGATCGGTGTGTCAGCTGTTGGCGACGCTTCGCGGTGCAACAACAATATCATTAAGGCTGCTTCTGCTGCTGCAACCTGGCACGAAAAGTCCACTGCATGTCCACGCGATTTTTTTTTTGTTTGTAATGTTTTCTGGTGGCCCATTGCGCAAGCGCATCGGAATCGTATAATCGCCTTGAGAGCTTTTTTGATTTCTTCTATGGGTTACCTACTGTTGTTATTTTGGCTATTGTTGCTGTTGTTGTTGTTGTTGATTTGCATTTATTCGGAAACGCTCAGAAGTTGAACTAGCAAAACAATAAGCAGCTAGTATGGCGCGTTCGTCGTGGTTTACACCATCAATTGGAAAAACGAATAAAAACAAAAGGCAGCAACATCAACAGCGACACTTATCCACTCCTTAAAACTGCAACCGCCTGTTTTTTCCATTTTTTTCTTCTTTTTTTTTGGGTTTGAAATTGCATTAACACCGCACTGCACTGAACTTTCCATCATCATCGCACATTCATTCTAACTCAGAGTCTGGCTGCAACTGTGCATCTGTGGGATGTGACATGACGTTCTGTCGTTGACCCTCTGTGAATTTTTCGAATTTGGTACTTTAATTCGGGGACTGGCTTAAAGCCGCTCTCTGTAAAGCAAGGCCGTTGCTCGATCTCGTCGCTCTTGTTTGCCCATGTAACATATGGCATAAGCTTAAAAATTAAGACTATTGAAAATATGAGTGGCATATGAGTTGCATATGAGTTGCATATGAGTTGCATATGAGTTGCATAGAAGCCACAATTCTCAAATGACCACAGTAGAATTTTCAGTTGGAAAAAGATGAGATCCTTCCTAAGGCTATGCTTTATAATAAAACAAAATAATTAAACAATTTTTAGAAATTAATTTTTTTACAAACCAATTTGTTTGAAATCCATTTTTGGTCTGGGTCTTCAAAAATGTTTTTTTTGTTTTCAAAATTCTAATGTCGCAGATTTTCATATTTTGCGTTTTGGCTGGCTTTGTTCGTTTGTTTGTTTGCCACTTGAAAGTGTGACGGACGAAGGCGCATGTGGCAAGTATATACATTTTTTTTGCTGTATTTATTGTAGTCTTCGCTGCGGGCTGCAGGCTGCGCATGCGCAGAAGCTCGCGCTGACTTCGCAAATTTGATATCAATTTCAGCAAATCGCCCGCAAAGTGCATGTGTTTTTTTCTAGCAAAGTGTTGAGGTGTCAAATCTCGTGTAAAAATCTCTCGAACTCGTGTTATTTGTTGTGTTTGCCAATATGTATGAATAACAAATATGCAAACATATTTATGAATAAATTTTCTTTCAACCCAAGTGAACATGAGTGGAGTGCTGTGTGTTGTTTAGATGCTGACATCTGGTGGAAATATTTAAGCATGAACTTTGATAGACGAGGATTTTTGAGGGTTTCTTCGTTTAGTGTTGGCTTAAAGTTTTCTATGGTCTTCAAAAAAAGTTAATAGGCCTAAGAAAACAGGTTGAAAAAGTTATTTAAAAAAATATTTTTAAAGAATTTTGTAGACTGTCCCACTTTGCATGAATGTCACTTGATCCTTTCAATTCTACTATTTCCTTAAAATGTATAAACATTTCTTGTATTCAAGCGGATATTTCTTAAATGAAAAAGAACCGAAAACCCGCCTACTCAATGTTAGGTCGATTTTTGTACTCTACATTCGCTTTAGAATTGTGTAAAATATTCCCTTTGTAGCCAATTGCTCTCCAATGATTTCTTTTATACATCTTTTTTTATATATATATTTTGTATAAGTGATCAGTGATCGCATTGTGTAATATAAGATCATCGACATTTTTATAGCGGTACCAACATCCTGCTGGAATGCAAAAAAACTCATCGTCAGAACCTCACATAATCTCACAGCCAGTAGTAGTAGCTCTTATCCAAGTAGCCGCAGCGCATATTCTGTTGCTGAAAACACACAAACAAAGGACCAACGAACGACCTAGCGGTTTTTTACTTTTCATACAATGAAAATGAAATGGTCCTTCTTAGGTTACCCTCGCGTTTTTTTTTCTCGAACGTTCTTTCTTTCTTTTTTCCTTCTTTTTTTTGCTATTTTATTTTGTTTTCTTTTTGCATAGCAAATCTTGAAAAAGTAGAAAAGTAAAAAGTGCTCATTTGTTCAGTCATCCTGGGAAATGCTTTTATGTTTCTACAGCGTCCGCTGAGTGATCACGTTGATGATCATCATTATGATTATTTCAAAGATCTGATTGATTTAATTAAATGCGAATGTCGTAATGTTATTACGCATTAAGGCATTTCAATAGCAGGTAGAGAAATAAAATAAAAAATACTTCGACCATTTGTCCCTCAGGCGAAGATGAGTAATTTGTAATCTTGATCAGTAGCAGGACTTTACGAACAAAATAAACACTGGTCTATGTATGTTAAGATTGCACGTAAGATTTCCAATTTTCTTACTCATATGCTTGAGATACGAAGGTTCCTCGAGGCTTAAGGGGTAGTTTTCCTTGCAGAATCTCCAGTTCTCTTATCTTCGTTTTTTCTTTTTTGGTTGTGAGACCCGCAACTTCAAAAATTGCACATCTGTTTTTTATGTTTATAGTCGTTGTTGTTTTTCTGTTCTAGGATACATTAAAGAACTGCCAATTGATACTATTGATACTCAAAGAAGCACTTATACGGTCTTGCAAAGGTATACTGGCATATTTTTTGTCATTTATTCGCATCACACATTGTCACATACGGCGAGATGTTCTCACTGATTGCTAATTCGTTGTATTTTTAATGACAGGACAGCTGTGGCAAGCCCTTATTTAGATCATGGATTCTTTAACAAAAGAAAATTTGAGTAATTTCCAAAATAAATAAAAAATAGTTGCATTTAGTTTTAAATGTTAAAAATCGATTGAATTATATAATATTAAAATATAAATCCGCATTGATACATTTAAATTAGAAAATTTCTGTTGAATCATTCTAGAAAAATATTCCTATAATAATTTTCTTTTCCTCATTCATCAAAACCACAAATCTCAATCTACAATCTTTGATCCACAGAAAATCGTGAGAAATTTTTCTCACACAATTGCTGCACTTGCTGCCTTGTCTACCCAAAGAAACAAGAAAAACCTCAACTAATTAGTAGTCAGCAAGCAAAATCGACGGTCATTCTGCAACATGTGTGTTACAAATTTCCATTTAAAAGAAGAAGAAGAATTACAAAAAGAGGCAACGTTTCCGGTAGTAACTTTTCCCGCCGTCAATCTCAATCACACCGACCGACGAACAAAACTCACAGTGTTCCGAGCATCCTTGACCGTAGTTAACACCAACTGATAGATCAAGTCAACTCGATCACGCAGCAAGTGCAGCACACAGCACCCAGCTCGCATACATTTTCGGACTATTAATGAGTTTTGTATATTCTAGCGGCGTTTCGGGGCAACAAGGACCAAGGCAAAGCAAAGCGAAGCCAACTCTCTACTTTATCTTATCCTTATGTCATGTTTACAAAACATTTCGAAACTAGCAAGGCTACCTGCCTACTGATACCGTTAAATGACCAAAACCTACACACAGAATCACACAATCAGTGCACCCGGACGTGATGTGGTGGTTGGTGTGGAAATGAAATTGGATTTTTCATATTCTCACAAACACCGAATGCTCGGAGGCAGTTTGTTGTTATGCTGTCTGTTGTTTTGCGGTCAGGACACATCCTGCGTCCAACGAAAATGAACAAAGAAAAATACTATGTCCTTCAGGTGAACAGTAAAATTGCCTTTGAATGAAGCGTTGATGAGTCCAAAAAATGATTGCAGTTCTTTCGCTGTACCAAATTGAGGGAAGGAATTGCAATTATTTCGGCCAAAATTCGGCCTCGATCAAAGAAGGCATTTATTTGTTTCCCATTTGCGGCAAGTTGAGCGTTAATTGGTTTTAATTACAAACTAAAGATGTCATGGTGGGCATGAAATTGCTTTTGATTATAGAGAGAAAGTGAATACGGATCGTTGCTTCCGGATCAGTTTGACCATTACATAAAAATGTGTTTTTTAATGTTGGAAACGACAGCGGATTTCCCTTTTATTCCTTGGTCAAATTGATGATAGTAATCCTTTCATTATGTGGATAATTCATTTGTAGAAGTTTTTTTCTCTGCTATGACGAATTGAGATTCTACAAAGAAAAGAAGGGGAATTGAGGAGACATTTTTGGGAAGGAGGTTTGAGGTTCGATAGAATCATAAGAAAAGTTGAATGCTTGAACTGCGCTATATGCAGTGTCCAACAGCTGGGCAGCCCCGCTAGATAAATCTCTTCCTAGGTCATAACTTCCCAATTCAAACAAAGATTTCTGTTTAAGTTAATTTCCAATCCCAACCCAGATAGAACGGAAGTGCAAATAATATTAATAATTCACATCCGTGTGATTTTTATACCCTAAAAATACCTTTTCGAATTGAACACTTCCATTTTTATCAATCAACTCACTTTGCGTTCTATTTTTTATTTATCACACGGAGGTACAGTCTCTCCTCAATGCCAACTAAGTCAAAACAGAAATGCATAAATTATCACTGAATAACAAAAATGAAAATAAAATTTAAATCAAACACTGGCAATGCGCAAATGATTCATTTGGCGCCTGCATGCGCAGTCAACCCCTTCCGGAACTAGCAAACAAAAAAAAAGAGACCCATTCAAAATAGAAGCAAAATTCAAATCGCTGCTTGGTGTTCGATGTGGTCTGCCAATAAAGTCACCCTGAAGTGAAGAAGATGCGGACGATGGATTTCCGATTGCGCACATTCGATGCTGCTAAAAACGCGATCAGCAAAGGTTGAATGGATGCGCAAGGGTCTGGCAGGGAATTAAAGAGCAAAAATTACCATCCCAGCCATCGTGTGACCCATGTCAAATTCCCATAACAAAAAAAAATTGTCTATACGAGAATGTAGCCTCTTTAACATATTGATATGCACGGATTTTTTTCTTTTTTATTAGTTCCGGTTTGATAGGGGTAAACATTTTTTATGTGCCCTTTATTGTGGCCCTAAATGAAAAGAGCTTGTGAGCGAAATTGTGTCTGCATTAAAATTGATTAGTTTTAAGTGATTTTTTTTTATTATTCAAAATTCCAATCGAATTCTTGTTATTCAATATTCGCGGGTAATATAATATAAATGGTGGAAGTGGACGAATTGCATATATTTTAATTTTCATCTGGTTCCGGATTCAAGTTAGCTCACTCCTCGACTCCTTCGTGAGAATACGAACCAGTGAAGAAGCAACTGAGATATGAAATTATTTGAAATTTTCCAGCGGAAGCAGGCTTCAACGCCATCAATACTGCGCTTAAGCTCCAACACATAAAATGACAACAACAACAACAGCATTTCATATACAACATCCCAAGTGGACAAACACACACATGTGTCACCCAGCCTCGGCCCGGCAGCCAAGCAAACTGACATAATTTATTTAAAGCACTCATTAGCAGTGAACACGAACGACCGAACGGATATCATCATCCTGTGTGTGGAGGCACCCCCTCCAAGAATCCATGCTGCACAATACGCACATTTCCCTAAAGCAGAATTTCGGAGCGGTTGTCGGTTGTTTATCACCATCACATGGACCGTGAAATATTCCTCGGTGATGGCTGTTACTTGCTGCTGCTGCTCACCCTCGGACAGGAGTCGCATCGCTTGTGTGTGTGTGTATGTGCAACATTTTAACGGACGATTCATTTGGTAAACTGCTGCATGTGAAAAAAAACCCCGTTTCGCGTTTGGAGCATGAAGATGCACAAAGCCTTAATACCTTGTCTGTCGATCAGTCTGACTTTTTTTTGTCCAAAAATAGATCATGCACAGCTCCGCTCACATTTCAATTTGGCGCACATATGTTGGTGGCGGGGCAAGCGCTAAATGCACTTCTTGTATTAAATTCGAACATTCATTATTTGAGAATATTTTGTGTTTATTTAAGAATGGATGTTAGTTTGCTGGCTAACAGAGTTGCATTTAATTGAAATTTAGTGATTATAATCAAATAATTAGTTGTGATCTATTCGCTCAGTTCAAGTAATTTTCTTTCTTTTAAAATGCAGTTTACCGTCTTCCTTTGAAAAGATTCCAGAGAAGAGACATTGAAATTGCATAAATGATATAACACCAATGGTCAATTGTTATCAAATGCAAATACTCTCGATAAATGGATACAAAAAAATAATGATTATGAGTTACTCAATCACTGACTGAAGACCCTATTTCGACGAAAGAGAAATGGATGGTAACCATATCAATCGTGACTATACCATAAACATTATTCACAAATCTGGTCTCATGGTCCAACATCATGGTTTTCCATGTCTCCCCTCCCCCAACCATTTCTCAACATCTCTACATGCACCCCTGAGAATGTCTACATTTTCAGACGAAAATTAATTTTCCAAACTGCAACTGAAGGAGTTGGCATGTTGGGCTGAGACAATTTGAAACGACACAATTTTACCAAAACCAAGAAAAAAAAAAAAAGACTCAATAATTTCCACGCACCATAGGCCCAGCAGCAGACCGCGCGGTTGAACTTGACTTTGACTTTAGTTTTTCATTGCATTTTTCATAGCTGCTTCCCTTCTTTGCCCACAGCCAGATGATTAAAATAGACAAAAACGATGTGATGCAGTTGGAGTAGAGCAAATGTGTGGCTGACTGGCGTTCGCCTTGGAAACTCAAACACAAAAATTCAAATTGAAAAAAATATATATAAATAAATAAACATGTGTATCCGTTGGATACCGAAACCCATACCATATACTTCGCGTCGGTCGCCTCTTCAATGCCGTCCGAAATAAAGGACCGAGGACCGAGCCAAACGCATTTAATGCACATTTGGATGCATTACGGTGGCACTGAGGGACTCTTTTTTTCGTTTTTTTTTTGTTCACCGCCACGCACATGGTGGAGCAACACCACCACGCACACATCGACACCGAACTTCTTGTGAAAATGAAAATGAAAAGACGCATTTACACACACAAACTTTTTACTACACACGAGTATAAGGCGGGCGGGCGTGTGAGTGTGGTTGACATTGACATGGTCGCTTGTCTGTTGTGCCTGTGTCCGTCCGATGCTCTGTCTGTCTGTTTACTTTTCGTTTTGCATGTCGGTTCATTTATCCAGAGTCATCCGTCCATCTATGCGGAGGGTGGCTATTTTTAGTGTCCGTTATGTTTTTGTATTATTTCTTTGTTAATACAAAATGCCTTCAAAATGTTGTTGTTGTTGTTCCACTGAAATGAAAAGTTGTTTCTTTGCAAGGGAGAAAATTTCGTGCAACGCGCTTTTGTTTTTGATTTTTTGTTCTCATCTTATTTTTATTACCCAGGGGCCAAGCGCCTTAAATCATTGACAACCAAAAAGCAAAAAGGAAAAGGAAAAATTACATCGCTCCTGTGTGAACTCCTGTATGAAGTCAACGCGGATGCGCACAGAAATCAGTGACGTAGAATTGGTTTCATTTAAGCTCCTGACGATAAGGTGAACTTGGGCTAGGAGACTTTATATGACACGTGGAGACCATGAAACGCACACTCACATGTTCTTAGTATCCCCTCCAATACTTCGGTACGTACCCCACCAATAGTACCCCACCAATACCTCGGTATGTACTGTTAAGCATGAGACTCTAGCTTATAAGTACGAAATCATGCAATAAGCTTTTCCAGAATTGTGCGTAATTCAGTACCTACTTCCCTCATCTAAAATATCTTTCCAGTAATTGCATAATGGTGAAGCAATAAAATGCAAAAGTAAGTAAGTTTCAGTCGGTCAAAGCTGACTTATACATACCCTACTGCCTACTGCGCCATATTGAACTTGGAATTTTCTTGTATTTTGAAATTTCAACATCAAATTCGAAATCATCGACGTCAGTTTCAGTGAAAATGTGTTACATACAGGGACTGTGACGCTGTATATATATTTCTGACTTATGAAATTAGGAATTGGATCTAAAAAATTAAACGGTTTCGATTCCGGCTCTCAGAGTTGAAAAACGTCGATTTAGGTTTCGGTACCGGTTGCCTTTCTAAAATATCGGTTTCTGTTCCGGAACCTGGTGTTGGTGGGAGCTAGGCATGGCAGTTGACCGACAGGCAAAATCAACTGAGAAGGTGATGCTGGTCCACAATATATTTATATACTTTCCCATACCGTCTTCTTGGTGTTACCAACTTCCGAACACAGGAAATATAACTACCCTTCCTTACCTTACCTTACCTTAAGTGTAGGGTACTTATACAAATTATCAGAATTGCGCCATAAATGAAAACTGTTCATGCCTAGAATCTTCATACTCCTTATTTGTATGTAAAATCACGATTACAAAGAAAATACTTTCCTTATCCTCTTCTAACAAAGTTCTTTGATTTTTATTTGAATAATAGTTGCGCATTATTATTATTTATTATTTTCAACTTTTGCCATCTCTGTTCATTTTTCGCACAATTGAATCAACACAAAACACTCAACAGATGCAATGCAACCAATTCTTAATTGTTCTTTCAGATCGACATACATACATTCGTACACATCACATAGAAAACCACTGACGCATTCAAATTGTAAATCTCACCTACAAACATTGCCCGTGTCCAGGCGGCGGCAGCATTCATTGCAAAGGCAAATAAAATATAATCGCCACAATTGATAGTTGTGGGCAATCGAACCAAACAGAGGAAATTTGAATGCGGATTAGTGTTTGCCACAACCAAAAAAAAACATAAAATAAAAGGCACAATTGCTGAAAAAAAACGCCGTGCATTCATTTTCCAATATGCGCGCGGCGTTAAAAGATAAATTGTTTTATGAGGCAGGATTCATAATCAGCACGAGACGAGTCGGTTCGGTTCGGTTCGGGGCAGGCATGCCTTGCTCATGCCCTGCTCAATGTTTCTACACGGCGCTGAACGAACAAAAGGACATCGTTTGCATTGGAGAGGTCAAGCCAACCGTAAGAGGTCAATGTCGAGCGGCGTGCGCACATCCACCACAAATTTGTGTCCAGCGTATCCTAATGTCAGAGGCGTTTTGTTGTTGGCATATTTGCATATATTTTTTTTGCTTTCCGGTTGCATCTGCTCGCGTGTCCGAAATGATAATTCGGACTTTGATTACGAAGCGAAAAAAAGAAGGAATCGTGGAAGTAAGGGAAATTTGAGTCGGAGTTACATTTGGTTTATACAAATGCCAAATTATATTATCAGTGAACCACGAAGTACTCTGGCCAATATCCTATCTCAGTTTGTTTTTTGGTTGTAGAATAGTTCGACTCAGAAGAGTACAATGCTGCACTCTAATTGCAAAATTGATACTCAAATCGTTACCGAATACACTGTCACAATTCCCCCTCCTCATTTGCTCTAAGCAAAGTTGCACTGTGTATTATTTTTTTTTGCATAACTAAAACGTTTCCAATCCCGCAAATTCATTTTTATTGCAGTGTCGAAAATCCTCCACCACGATTTGCATTTCGCACCAAACTGATTTATTTGACAAGTTCTTTTCTGTTTCATTTGATATTGAGCAGGGAGTGGTGCATCCATCTATAGACCGATTGCTAAGACAATGAATTGATTTGAATTGGGCGTAAGTGAGAGTGCGTGTTGTACCCGCAAATACAAAAAAAAAGAACACAAAACGCCTCTCGTAAACGGAGGAGAGTGCATAATTTTCCCACCGTACAGGCGAGTTGATGAATACAAACGCTTTTGAGGCAAAGCCAGGCGAGGGCGTTCATAATCATTTGATGGGTTTTTGATGGAAAACCATGCAAATTGAATTGAAAAACAAACTGATTGAATTCGTTGACGAAATATTGTACAACATGAATGGTATTTTATGCGGTGAATCAGCAGGATGGGGGTAATGACATTAAATAAAATTAAATAAAATAAAATAAAGAATTGCGCTGGCTTAAACAATTGGTTAATATTTGCATAATTTGTCAAATATAAAAATAAGAAGCATTGAAATTGGTTATTAGTTGCTATAGGATGGTGGAGCAGGACCTTATAGAATAAAATTCAGAAAATATTATTAGATTTTTAGTATGAATCAGAAAGTTGTTGCAATTGAAGTTGTAAAAAATAAATTTCTGGTCTCTGAATGTTCCCTCAGTCCTCTGACTTCTGATCACACAAAAGAGTCGAACCAATAACAACAAAACTCAATTGTATATGAAACGTGCGATTTCATATGAACCTTCGAATTATTTCCAACACAAAAGCCCACCGCACACAAAACTACTGACCTCAACAGTCCTACGCTGTTCATTGGAAACTTATTAGGATATCATAGAGAAACGGCCGAGCAGCCGACCACATCCCAATTTCAAACACATGCAATAACATATCGGCCCCTGCACACACAATCGTCACAAAAGTCATTTCATAAAAAGAAAACCTAATCGTTGTGGCAGAAACGAAAATCGTAGAAAGGAATTCAAATCCATAGAAAAGTAATGGACACAATGCCAATGGCAAGATCTTGTAAGTAGGCTCAAGGAGGTCCGTTTTGCGTGAAAAATCGTAATCCGATGTTTTGGTTTTTTATGCAGTAAAATTAATTCTCTTCTGCGGTTGGGTTTTGGATTTTCTTAGCTATGCTATGTATGCGGCGGACCACACCTGCGAAAAGTCAAATCCCAAATTGTTTTCCAAACACGTTCGTTCGTTCGCTCGTTCGTTCGTTTGAATGCGTTTGATCGAGTGTAAAAAGTGGAATTAAAATAATTCGCAATATAATGAAACCATCTGCAGATGAGGTTCAACTACATGTGTTGCTTTGACACGGACGCTTTGGTTTGGCAAAATTTTACAGCATTTTTTCTTTCTATACTCAAATGTTTTTTGGGTATTAAATTTGAAAATACAACTGATGGGGTTACCCTAGGTCACATTAAACATACGAAACTCTACACATGTCTGCAGTGTGCTATGTTCACTTTTTGCTGCTGCTATTGCTACCGCTGCTTAGCTAATCTGGTAATAGTTATCGAAGGTGCTGTGGGGATCAGAGTTTTGGCAGCTACTGTTGGAAAAAAATGCTCCATTGTGCAGGGAGTGTAAAAAGGTTGGCATGGATTTTTAGATTGTTTGAAATTGCAGCGGGATTTTTTTCCTACAAAATATTTCTTGTTAGAATATATAGTCACTTTTTATGAATCGTAAATGGTAAGAGCAGTGACTGAGAGACAACTGACATTTAAAACTTTTCGTTATCAGGAAAGATAGACTCACAAAACGTCTTTCTAACAGATTCAAACTGATTTTAGGTAGTACCTTACATAACTCCCTACATTAAACAAGCGACCTCCTTACGACGTTCAGTGCCTAAATTTATATACTTAGACGTAAATCGTTTGTGAAGAGCTACATCGATGATGTGCGCTTACCAAAAAGCACGTATGAAGCGATTGTGAGATGCTTGAATTCCCCCTGGGCATACGAAACTAAACTGAACCTATCCGGTCCAACACGAAAATTCCTTACAAAAAGGCACTAAAAATCTACGGGTTTGATTAATTTTCGTTTGCATAATTAAAGTTGAATTTAACTGGAGACGATTCCAAATAGGCCTTTCCTTGTCAAATAATTGCTAATGATTTCCAACCCAAATGCAATTATTAATAATATTTTCAAGTAATATATTGTTTGGTTTTATATCAACTAAATTGTAACCGTCAAAAATATGGAAATGACTTTTTTTTGCATGAAAATGCAACAGGGACACACAGTTTTTTTCTTCCATAATTTCCATACTCGTTTAAGTAGAATCAGACGAACCCGTCACACCCCTCTACATTTCATTATTACCAAAAAAAAAATCACCGTATATAATTAATTAATATATTACAACGAATATTTCCGCGGGTAAAAGGATACAAAAACCTTTGGTTGTGTGTAAAAAAAAAATATAAAAAATAACAAAACATATTTCTTCATAAGACACCAAGGTTTTACCGCACTGATTAATGGACTTGAGTCCAACTGTAGTCCGCGACACATGCGCGCCATTGTTCTCATTTGGAAATGTTTAAAATACCAAATCATTTGAAATCTGTATGGCATAGGATCATAACTGTACTTGGGAAAAAAACAGACAATAACATTGGATGATCCTCGCTTCTCGCGCTGATGGATACCTTGAGCATCACATTTCCGCTAAAATTTCTTTGTTGATAATTTCTCGGTGGGTACTTGTGACTGCGCCACTGTGAAACACTGATCAATCGAAAAATCTGAAGAGGACACCGCCTTGTCTTAGAGCCGTGTTGAAATTAAACAAATCCCCAATAGACGAAACATTTTCCATAAACGTAGCAGTGCAACAGCCTCATTTCAATTGACGTTCGAGTGGCGGCGGCTGCTGGCTACTAATGCGTGTGAATATTTACGATGCGTATGCGCAGCTACTGGAACTGTTGAGATATTTATGTACTCGCCGTGTACTGTGTGTGCCGGTGCGTATTCATTTCCACCCTCGCTTCGTCCTCGCTTGCTTTCAATTGACAACGATAAACATCCTGTCGCTTGGCATTTTCTTCTCTTCTTGAGATTTCAATTGCATCTCGTAAGTCGTGGGCATGGGCAATGGTTGCACAAGCATCTTGCATCGTCTAAATCCAGGCAGACTACACTTTAAACTGGAAAAAGGGAAGAACGCATTGTGGTTTGTTCATAAAATACATGTTTCAATAGCACGTCTCAATTCTCGAACAAAAACACGAAATACTTTTTCTGCTCAAGTCGTTCATAAACAAAAATAGACAAAACGGATTAAGGGCAATCTATCGAAATTTGTTATTACGTGAAAGGCACGAAATCTATTCTTCATTATTACAAAATATTGCAGTCTGATGAAAAAAGGATTTTTCGATGAAAAAAGTAAAAATAGAAAAAACCCTCTATATAGAATTATAAACTGCACACCGGTAAGGATTTTGCAAGGATCATACAAATAGCCGGTGGAAAGAGTTTTTAATTAAAAAAGATATTTTCAGCTGCCATCATGCTGGGGAGGGTGTTTTAAAAAACGATATTCTAGTTGAGATCACTTTGGCATGAAAACTTTATATACTGAAGAAAATTTACTTGATTTTTTTCATAGTTTTGCAAATATTTTCAATTGAATCCAGCCATATAGAAAATTGTTTTACTATTTCTACTAGCTAATGAGCCTCCCTTCGCCAGGGACCAGTTCTTAAGTGGGACATCAATATGTGGGACATTGATGTCATGGATTTCATATCCTTTGAAGTTTTATTTGTTTAATATTTACTAATTTAAACGCTTATGATAAAACCATCATCTTAGCATAAGCGATTGGCTCATATTTGAATTATTTATTTAACTTGTGAGATAAACCGGGATGCGTTCTAGCACATGAAATATACGAATTTGTTCCTCAATAATTTCCATTTAATATTTCCAACCTTATTTTATCAAGCTTCGTTAATTTCTTCAAAGCTATTACATCTTAAGTGAACCCTAAAAGAAATTATATATCTTCTTTTATGCCATACCATATACTATCTGAAGGTTGGTTGTTTTATTGATCTAACATACGTTTTTGTGATTTTGTGAAGTGGGCGACTCTCAATCCTATTACTCCAACAAAAACACTTAAAATAGCCCTGGACGCTTGTGTCATTATTTTGTTGTATTTCTTTTTTTCGGTTGGAATTTCGCGATTATTGATAAAACAATTTACCGAAGGACTGAAGACGCGCGAGCCCTAAATTAGTCAAGTAATAAAAGAAAAATGCCAGCCTTGTGTTATTTCATTTGCTTAACATCGGTTTCTAGGCTATTACCGGAATAACGAACAAAAAATAACCACAGCAACACATGACCCACATTTGGCAATTGACAATTTCTCAAATGTAAAGCGGTGGTGTAAAGTCAATTTAAGTACAAGTATTAAAATAACATATCAAATAAAATTGCATCCCCAAGTTAAGGATTTTGTACGAACATTCCTCTTCTTTGCTTCATCTAAAAAATTAAAAAATCTTTGAAATATTCTTAATCAATTTGCGATCTCCGAAATTGTGTGAAATCAACTGGACAAATCTTAGAACTTTCCATACACATGAAGGAATGAAAGAAGAAGAAGCATTTGTGTGTGTTGATAAAGGGATATCTTGAAAAACACACATATGCACACATACACTCATAAATAAACCACCCCAAAAGTTTGCAGTTGTTGTTTCTCCTATTGGAATATGGGTTAGCCAATTGTCCAATTGAAAGACGTTCATATGTGATACTGTCGAGGCGACCTCTGTTGGAATTTCTGCCAAACCAATGGCTCATACTTACCCAATAGATGGCAATAGTAGTCAATTCCGCTAAAATTTGACTTTATGACCACAAAATGTTAAACATCCAAAAAATTTTAATTGATTTTTATACAAAAAAAAATTAAAATAATCACATAAAAATGCAAATTTAGTTTGCCCTTGAAATTGCTTAAAAAGTCAATAAAAAAAAAGCACAAATTCATTCATAAAGAATGGAAAAAAACGCACACGAAAAAAAAGCAAAAAAAAATATGAAAAAACCATTGAAAAAAGAGGGAAAAACTTTGTAAAAAGAAAATAAAAAATAAAAAAACATCCACCGGAACTTACCGCCATCAACTTTTGTTACTTTTGTCCAGCCAATGTCTGAGCCTGAGACGTTGGCCAAAATAGAAATATGCAGTCGGTATAATTATCATGATTGTGTGAGTCCTGACCTAGAGCGGATGGGAATGTTGTTGTAGACTTTTTTAATTTGTTTTCATTTTATTGGCATTTTTTCCGGTTTGTGTTTTGGGGGTGATTTTCCTTTGCCAACTTTTTAAGTTAGTCTAGCAAATCCAAGGCTTTTTGTATTTTAAGTCAGAAGAGAGACAAAGAAATTGCTGTATTTCATTTGCTTAAATTGTCAATAATATGTGTTCCTTGTACGATACTAATAAAGCGGTTCTGATACTTCCTTTTTAGATAACAAAAGCGCTGTAAAGTATACCTCATATCCTACTCCTTGAAAATATTGTGGAGGAACTAATTATTTTCTTTTTCTTCGTCCTTCCGTCCTAAGTTGTTCGGTGGTGGAACCTATTCCTGATTTACGATATATTTTTACTTATAAATAAAGCAAAATATGCGCCGAAAAGTATGCTATAAAAATAAATTCGATTTAAATCGCATATGATCGTAAATAGATAAATTACGATCAACTTGATCATCTTTGGTTCTTGTCTATGCTATGTTAAGTTGATCAGAAAAGTATGCTATACAAATTTTCATTTCCGGTAGATTGAAATATTTATTTCAAAAAACAATAGGCGCTTAGGTCCCTTCTTCGACAACTTTCAGATGTAAAAATATGTTTCAGACCTCAGACAAAACTCAATTAGATGTGGATACATTCTAACCATCAAATGTAACCTGAAATATACATTAGCTTATTGCTATAATTAACTCACAGCAAAGCCGGAATTGCTTGTCCAAAAACAAAACAACATCCACAGATGGAGACACTGAAATGGAAAAAGAAGAAAAGGATGGATACGAATGGCCCAGTTGCTAATTTGCTTTCGTTTTTGTTAATTTTCCTTTAATAAATTGTATACCGTGGGCCTGTCTAGCGATCGGGAGGTATCGGCTTCTCTAATTTGGGAGTGTCGCCGTTCGGATTCGGCATTAAACTGTAGGTTCGCAATCATCATTTAAATTTTCTTTTGCCCACGAGAAGTTTATCAAGAAGCTCGGCCTGATCACAAATGAGGGCTATTGTGCCGACTGCTGATTTAATGTGATAGATTACTCACACTATCTCTCTATCAGTGATGCCAAGTTAATGAAAATGCATTGGTGTGGCATTAATGAAATGTCACGCAGAGTGTCAGGTATTCAAAAGTGGAACACTTCTCTACAAATGTTTTTAATGCCTTGGTTCTGATTTCGGCCATGAAAATTATTCATGAAAATCGTTGTCATTGATGACTGATCGCTTATGAAGCGATGACGTTTCTACTGGGTATTTGTTAATTGATGAATACGTCCAGCATGCTTCCATCTCAAAACTTAATTCCTATTGAAGTTATGGAAAGCCTACATTAAAGAAGCCCAACTCATTAATTGCATTACATTTGATGGTATACCTTCCGCGATGCACATTTAATATGCCATTAAAAATTACTTCAATTTGAAAATGTAATACATTTGAATGAGCTTATAACCAATTACGATATAGGATTGCATAAAGAAATCATATTTAACTGCTCGCATAGTAATTTGCCAGTAAGTACAGCATGAAAATGAAGAAAATAAACAAGATAAAACATACTTGAATGCAAATGCATAATGCATCAACTGATGTGTGTGAAATCCTAATCCTAACTCCAGCCAACGACATACACTGACTAATGGCATGGCAACTCACCCCACTGGCATACACCTTATCCTTAGCCCAAGTAACTCTAACTGATTGATGTCTCCAAGGAACGGAAATTCTTAAAAAGTTCGTACGTGGAGTGAGTCAGTGTGTCCAACTGTGTGTGCTTGTATTTTACAGTTATTTCTTTTTTTACTTTTTTGTATCCATCTTAATATAAATCCAATCACTTACATGTGTGTTTGTGTATGTGTATCGGTGAAATTTTCCTAATGCAAAGGACCAACAAAAATCGATTTGTTTGAATGTCGTCTGTAGCTCACACCATTCGAATGGTTTTCTTTTTTCCATTTAGGAAAATTGACGGAGCGAACGTTGGCAGGGCGAGAGACTGTTGTACTGTCGTGAAGCTGCCGCTGCTGCCGCTGCCATGTCATCCAGTAGCAAGTTCGAATGTTCGCGTACATGTAACGCGGACACACACATATTATGCATGTGTATGTGCCAACACATACAAGCACACAAATCGGTCCTCACATTCTATAAAGGAAGGTGGTACAAATGCCAAAAATAATTCAAATATCTTCTCCGCAGCACCCAAAAGCCCACAACCCGCACCCACCCTCCTACATATGACCGAACGCTTAGCGGCCATAACAAACCCTGTGCAAAAAATCGAAGGAAAAAACACATTCAAGGGACATTCACGTCAGCTTCTTCGTGCTCGGTGCGAGGGTGAAATTCCACTTTGCATTTTGTCAGCTTTCGGTTATTTTTTTCGTTTTCCTTTTTTGGGTTCCTGCCATATTCGCAAAAAGGACATTTTATATGTTGCTATAAAACCATTAGCATTTTCGTACGTCCCTTGTATGTATGTGTGTGTTGTCCACCACCAAACACATATACAAAAACCATTCACCACCACCCATCCACCCCCTCACACCACTCAATAGACGATGGAGAGTTTTCGTCAGCAGCGTCTATTGTGGCCAAACGTCGACAACGACGACAACGATGGTGGCAATGGCAAATCCCAAACATTTCT
The DNA here is from genome assembly GCA_951394025.1 of Heteromyza rotundicornis. NCBI lineage: Eukaryota > Metazoa > Arthropoda > Insecta > Diptera > Heleomyzidae > Heteromyza > Heteromyza rotundicornis. The sequence goes on from OX596010.1 coordinate 24,862,688, forward strand.
CTATGGTTTATTTTTCGAAATACCGCTGTTTGTTTGTTCGCTTGTGTATGCATATAATTCCGCTGGCAAAGTATATAACATACAATGGCTTATGCACAGCGTCTCATACATACAATTATATACACACACATATATATATTTCAAGTCGAGTCCACACACAATTCAAATTGTTCCTGTGTGCTTCGTTTGCTACGTGGGCCGCGGAGGGTTAAAGCGTCATTCAGTCATTCATTCATCTGCCATGTGCGCCGCCTGCCCCCCGCCAATTCCATCTAGCCAGGACAAGCCAAGCTCTACCATCCAATCCATTCGAATGCGCGTCGTTATTTTTGCGAACTAACATTGGCAAAATATCGCCCGCTAAATTACAGAGAGCGACCGTATTATCTGGAGACCATATCCGTCACCCCCCACACCCACACCCACTCTCTAACCCACCACCCACCGCCCGCACATTGCGCCCTTTGTACCCTCCGAATTGTGCTCGTGTATGTCATTTAGATACTTCGAGTAATGTGTACTCGCATATTGGAAAATAAATCACTTGAACCACTGGCGCTCGTATGGGTTTTTCGTTGACAGCGCTATGCGCGTAATCAGTCGCGTATTTGGGGAGATGTGCGCGTGAAATGAAGTAGAGTAGCAGTTGTTTGATTTTGAAGGTACACTTTCGCACACTTTTGCATACACATGAGTGTGTGCGTGTGTGTGTGTATTAAAAGAAAAAACAGGTCAATATTTTCATTTGTATTTTTCGAATTACTTTAGCTACATACGACATCCAAAACAAGGTGTGGTCCTTCAGATTGAGTGGATATTAAAAAAAATACAATATATACTATAAATATATGAATTGTCTTTATTGAAACCTTTCTATTTCTATTTCTTTTCAAAACCTTCCTCGGAACAATATTCAAGTTCTTTTTTTTTCTATGATCTGAAAGTTTTTTAGACCGTCCTATGATTCCGATGTAAGTATGAAATGAAAGAGAACCACAGAATTCTTTATTTGGCACATAGAAATATATCTTTCTTTGCCGTTTTGCATTTGAGCTCCCTTTGTTTTTTTTCGGATTGGCTAATTCTCGAGGTTGATTGACATGATTGTTGTTCGATTTTTTATGAACATTTTCAAAATACTTTACTCGAAAAAATTCTCTGGTGACGCTACTGGTGAAGGAAATTTTTATGAAAATGTCTGTTGGCCTAAAACCTTTTTTTTTATTATTATTATGCTTAACGTTTGTATTAACCTTTTTTTCAATTATTGTACCGTTTTTACGTTTTTATACTCCAAAACTACATACAGATTCTTTATTTTATACTGAACGGTGGAACGAGTCTTTTCTGGACACATTGAGCCGTCAAATGTAGCCCGCAATTTTCATACGTTGATTTCTATATATACTTCAAAATACACCCGGTATCCCTTTGTCCAATTTCTTCAGAAGACAAATACGAAAACAGAACCACAGATGGAGACGTTAAGATGAAAAAAATTAAACGATTCAGCTGATGGAAATAAACTTTTCACAAATTTATGAAATATTTTTTATTATTTTTGGAATATTCGCTAAGTATTATAAATATCATAAATAGCATTCTAATTCGTAAAACTATGAGAAGGAATTCTCTTTTCTAGCAATCAGTTGATAAAGTCTGAAAATATCACATAACAAAATGATCGGATGTCCACCAATGTAATTTTCATCCAATTATGACTTTCGACTTATGACTCTAGGAGCCCTTGTGAACTCCCTTATCCCGAAAAAGTATACACGCGTTATATAAAGTGAATAAAAAATGTGTATTATGTTCCCACTCACTAATCTAAACCCATTTTCGCAGTTTAGAAAATCAATACCTTTAAACATGTATAAAAATTACATATTTTTATCTTTGCTTTAATCCATGCCATTTTGTTAAAGTTTTACAAAATATGATCTCTTCAAAATCCACTTCAAATTTAGGTCTCGTGATACAAAATTCTGTATTACTAGCTATGATACAATTAAGCTGTCAAATAAACAAATAAACAAACAGACTGCGATAAAACTTACAAATAAAAAAAAAATTACCACCAAAGCAATGCGATGTTCCCGACATTTCCTTGTATCATTACGTAAATTTATCAAAATGTGCAAAATCGTGCATTATGTTCTGTTAATATTCAGACGCCATTTTTTTTTGTGTCGAAACAACTACGTTTTTTTGCTAAAAACGTACAATAACACAGAATTTTTATACCAACCCCAGTCATGTATTGATGTGCTAATAAGGGTGACCACACCCTTACCAGCCAGCCTACAACATACTCGGCGTACGCACTTTCGGTAAATATTTTTTGTTATTGCTTTAATCCCTTTAGGGTTCTGCGTGAGCTGGCCAATGTGCATTCTGCAATTAGGGACTGCAATGTGGAAAAGAGAAGAGCCCGCAGAAAATAAACGCACCCAAAAACACATATACACACTGACAAGGTATGTGTGATTTAGTATGTATGTGTAGCAATACTGGGTGATTTATGTGCAGTTCTGTAAAATCTTAGGTCCTAGCAATTTCGGCCTAAAATATTCTCAGTCCTTAATGTTCCTTTTTTTTCTGCCCATCTACCTCATTTTATTTGAGTCAATTTGCGATAGCATCTGCTCGCACTATTAAACATTTACCATTTAAATTGGGTGTGTGCGCTTGATCATTTCGGCCTGTGACGCTCACTTCACTCACAGATCACCGCCTTCCACGATCGATAACGCAGACATTGCAATTCTTACAATAGATGCCCTAATAGCAACGAACTTAACCGTGGTCATGCACTCGAAAATGTAAATTATTCAAGTAGTTTTTTTCAACACCATTACAAAATCCAAAAAAAATCCCGAGAATTTAAGGCCATACAACCAATCCATCTTTGTACATCGCTACCACCACAGGCACTGCCACTGCCACCACCCAGCGAGTGTTGAGTATCCTCATAAAGCACTCGGAATTCGGCATAAATTAAAGCAACGTTTTTTTTTCTGTTAAACCGTTACAAGCGGCGGAAAGCAAAAACAATAAAAATATAAAAAAAAATGATGACAAACACGATAAAAAAAAATTGCGACAAGCTTCTTTAAATAGCAGCAGTAGCAGCTACAAAAAAAATAGTTCAAGTTTATGCTCAATTCAATTCCACAGCGAATGTGCAACAATTTTCCATCAATTTTCCGAATCCACCATTTTCACCCTCACCGTTTTCGGGTAATTATATAAACTCGGGCAACATCACCAGGAAGTTGGCAGTGATTTCGTTTTTTCTTTTGTTGTTTTCTGTTCCTTTTTTCCCATTTTTTATTACATTTATTTTGTTCTTAAAAAAATTCAAGTCTGTCCGCCGTCTACAATGAGTGCGTAATGAGTCTCTAATTGACGACGTTGGCGATGGTGGGGGTTCGAGACGAGACGCTGTTTCCTTGTATACTGCCGGCTAAATTATTCCCTCATAATAATCGTCCTTAAGAGGACGACAGCAGCACTGTAGGGTAGGGCGGCGGTAGATTTCTTTTCAAGGTCGCATTTTTTTCCAACGGAAAAATAATCATAAAAAAAGTTTTTGTTTGCCGCGAAAAATACCCACTTTTTTTTCTGTTGGTTCATTCTTTCCTTGCGTAGAGACTATTAAGCAACGCCACGAGATAATAAAAATAAAAAAGAAAATGAAAAACGCGGAAGCAACAAGTTCTCAGACATGAACTAGCATCATTTGTGAAAGTGTGTTTACAGCTCTAGAGTACCTACTTTAAAATGTTTCATTTGGGGTTTGCTGATTGATTAAAGTTGTTTCTAAGTATGTATGTCCAATATCGTAACTAAGTAGTTACGCGGGACAACACAATTTTTAGTCAGTATTGCTTGCGAATGGTTGCTCCTTTTGAAAAGATTCAATTTTTATAAATATTCATTTTATTCGACGCGATAAAAGTGAGTGTCTAGGAATAATTTTACCTACGTGACAAAAGAAATTGTGGATTAGCATTGAAATGCAAAATACTCAGTAAGTTCTTTCAAATAGGTTTGCGAGTTTCTAAAAATAGTTTATAGCGAAGTATATTTGGCACTGCAAACGTATTTGACAATTGCTTTCATTACTTTATTATTAAAGCTTATTTAGGGTCAGTAAAGTGGACTGGACCCAGCTACTTCGGCTATAGAATGTACGTTTCCAGTAAGCTCGCGGATTCTAATTGCTGGAACCGAAATATTTTGAGAAGCATCATAAAAAAAGTCGAAGATAATTTTCAGAGGGTGACCCGGATAACCACGCTGTTGACTACAACTTTCATATTCAAAAATATTTTATGGGTCAATGTTTTTTTTCTTTCCAAATGCTTCTATTGTAACAATTCCACGCAATTGTAGCTGTAAAAAAGAATGAAAATAATTTGCACAACATTTATGATAGTTCGAGTACGTGTCTCATGTTACAACGACACCCTTTCACGGTTCGCCTTCTTGCGCCTGTTTCGGCTTCTACTGCCTGAATGGGGTTCATTTGAATTTTCCCAAAAATAAAAAAAAAATAACCGAAACGCAATACGAAATTCGAAATGCGTTTCCACAATTTGCATGGGTAATAATTTTGGCGGCTGCCTGTCAATCGATGTTCGAAGGAAATTTATATCTTTTTTTCCTAGTTTTAATTAAAGGCATGTTTGCATATTGCAAATTACAGATTATGGCATATGCCATGCAGAAAGGACCTTTCTTCAAATGTGAATTTATATTGAACGGGGTGAGGTTATCAATTATATTCCGTATGGATTTCACACACACTCACATTCACTCAGTATTGCGAAAACTTAACGGAAATTTGCCAACTGCATTTGCATCATCTTTCCGAGATACAAAGGTGATTCCTAATCCCTTTTCCAGGCTGCCTCAAAGTGATATAATGGAGAAATGAAAATATTCACATCAGCATATTCTAGCCTTGTAGGGGTCCTTCGAAGAAGAAACCGAAGATGTAGCAAAGAAAACACGCTTGTATGTATGGCCAAGGGTGTCATTACGTGCCCTAAATCTGCATACAATATGCAAAAAAGGGTTAATACCCAAATGGAAAATCTATTGTCGAAAAAGTAATTTGATTATTGCGTGCCCCTTTCTCGAAATGGCAAGGTAACCGGAGGAATTTCTTTTGATGACTTTGAAACTTTCCCATGCATTCAAACTGTCACAGTCAGGCGTGTCGTAAAGAGCGTGTCTTCGGGAATGACGTAAATGAGAAATGTAAATCTTTTGAGTTGCTTGGTAAATTTCAAAATTTCTAGTAGTGAAACCAAGTGGGTTCTCTGGGTTTCTGAGTCCCATTCGACTTGATATTAAACCCAATCAACTGAAGATATTTTAAATCAAAATGCATAGAAACCTCGACCATCGTTTGAATTTCGCACTTCGAAAGCAGTAAATCAATTAAAATGGCCTTTGAGTTCTTTGGTGCGTTATATGTGCTCAAAGGAAAGATGTGAAAGATATTTGTAGAAAAAAAAAAACATATCCACTTGCATTGCTGGCAAGTAAGCCCAGCCCGCCTCTCGCGTTGCACATTTCAGAATGTGATCGAAAAATTCCATTCGAGTGTGTAAAATGCGCGATGCTACGTGACAATTTTGTTTATTAATTTCGTTTCCATTTCGCAACGCAACGCCGCATCTGTTGGTGATGTTTTTCCCCACTCGCTTTGGTAGTTATGCAAATTTTTGAATACTTTTCCGATATGGGATTAAAAAGCAGTCCAAGTAATAACGCATACGACGAGCATACACAGCATTTGACGTAGAATGAATTCACCCTTCCAAACTAACTTTCAAAGCAAAAAAAACGTTTTTAAAGAAAACTCGGAAAATAGAATTTGCATTGTAATTTAAATTTTTGCACTAAATCGAAAATGCTGGAAACACCTTTCCAATCCCCTCACACACATATGCACGTACCAAATTGCAGCCTCTTTGAATCAATAAAAATGCAAATATATTTTTTCCACAGCCATTGTAACCTTTTTTCGCTACAATTGAGACCCAAACGCGCATGTGCAGCATTCGCTCTCACTGCAATTTTTCTAATTTCAGTCATTTGCCAAATTAATTGAAATTTGAATATTCAAATTATAGACTCGGCGACGACTATTTGCCCTATTGTCCCGCCAAAAGCCTATTTTGCATATTGCGTAACGCACCGCACAACAATGTCAAATGTATCAGGTATCCTTTCCTGATGATTTGTTCATGTAATTGCAATCCTTTGCCATTTCCTTTTCATCCCTGCTTATCCCTTTCGCATTCCCAGAGTATTTTGCAATATTGAATTCGCTAAATCAGGTAAATGCTGCGCTTGTGCGGTTCTACTTGGCATAGTTCGTTCAGGAACTCAGGTGAGAAATGTTGGCTAAACAGCTCGCGGATTATAGACACGATCGAGTTTTTAAAGAAATATTTAAAAAGTATTTTCTAAAGTATGGGTAAGTTGATTTTAAACGTTTTTACTTACATAAATTTTAGGAAAAAAAACAGAGGCTTTTTTGAAAAAAAAATTAGTTTGTTTGGGTTTTTTGTATTTGACAACTCATGAGGTGTGGTTATATTCACTTTGGTCTGATGTTTGTAACACCAAGAAGGAGGCGTGTTAGGTATGGAAAACTATATATCAGCTTATAAGCGCGGAAGTACCTATCTCGGATGTAAAAACATCAAGAGATTAGGCTCTGTTGGGGCATAGATGTTCTAGCTCTTAGTTGCGTTGTGGCTTCGAGTCTACGCTTCGGAGAATATTCCATTTGACATCTAAGGGAGAATCACAAAGAGTAAGAAGATGGTAAAGATAAGATATGGCTGACTAGGTGTAGGATATATATACGTCGCCTTTTGCCGACTGAAACGTCCTCACACGTTTTATAATGATTCCCTCAAGATTGCGGCTGCAGCAATAAACGTTTGTAAAATAAAATCTAAAAATACAGGTTTCTCGTAACCAGATTTTTTAAATTAATATTTGGCGAGGATTGTAACATTTTAACATTCTTTGTTCTTTATCTCTGTGACTTTTTTGGGATAAAACCAAGAAATGCCACGCAAGACTACACTCAAAGAATTTTTTCGTTCGTAAGAAACGAAAAATTAGACAAACACACTTCGTTTGTTGTTTCGTTTGCGACCAACGTTTAAGTAACGAAAAAAAATGTTCAGCTCAGCCAGGATTCGAACGCGGGACGTAAGGTTTATAAGTTACGCACATACACGCTGTGCCACTGAGCTACTTTCGTTCTGGTCGATAAAAACAAAGCTTATATCGAATTCGATTAAACGTTTACTAGAAATTAGTTTTTAATTTGCAGCAATTTAAAAACGTTTCCAATAAAAGTTAAATGCAATACTTTTATTGGAAACGTTTTTGAATTGTTGCAAATTTATTTATTATTTGCGGTAAAACGACTTAATTTGGAGCAAAGGTTTTTGGTTTGTTTTTTCGTTTAAGTTTGTATTCAAAAGTAGTATATTTGAAGCAAACGTTCTCCAAACATAATAATTCTTTGAGTGTAGTAACAAGTAATACAAGCAAAACCATTTCCTCTTCATTCCCATATCTATTTTAACATTTTTTTCTCTCTTTATATTTTGTTCCGGTCCAATTTCATTTCATTCCAGTTATATTCCCATAACGTTCCCGACATTATTTCCAACAAAAAAAAAAGAAAACGACGTCCAAATCGGTTCAGTATTTCTCAAGATAAATGAAAATTAAGAAAATTGGCGGCCATTGTGTAGAAAATCCCCGACGTATAAGATTTTGAGAGGATTTGTGTGGTACATAGATGTATTTTTTTTTTGCCAATACTATTTGTTTTCCCAAATTGTAGCTTACAATACTTTACTGTAAATCCTTTTTAAAGATTTTTATTTAGTTTTTTAGTCCCATACAAAATTAAATTTGTTAGTCTTGAACTTTAGATTTAGTGATACCGCGCAGTAGTGATTTGCGATTCCAGTTCTAAATATTCAAATTTTCCTCGAAAAAATCCGGTCAAGAATCGGTCGGGATTTATCTTTGGATTCCATAATCCTATTTTGTAAGGATATTTGTAACATTTTCAATGTAATATGCTGAAAAATACACAATTCGGGTTTTTTCAAGAGACAAAAGGGTTATGAAATTTTTCAAATTCAACTACGATTAAGCCTCTATCATAGAGTAGATTTCGACTGGACTTTTACAAATATTCCAGAATGATGACTAAAAGTAAGAAATTAAAGTGGTATTGAATTATGAAAATAAAGAACGCATACTCAGTACTAAGTAATTACTATTTGTCCATTAAAAGCTTTGATTTATTTTTTGCTATACGTTTATTTGTTTGTGTATTTGGTGAAACAAAAAGCAAAAAATATCACTTGAAGAGAAATTAATTCCGAATATGTACTGTTCGGAGAACTCAACTCGAACTCAAGATGGCGTGATTTTATTGATTGCTATCCATTCAAAGACCAATGGCGCTACATTTTAACCCACGCCGTTCCTGCCTTCCCTATGTCATGCGAAATATTTGTTCCTGCTCACATCTCCCACACACACACGTATGTACTCATGGTAAAGCATCGCCATCGACGAAGAGGACGGCGACGACAACGACGAAACAATATATAATTCCCGGCACACATGTGGGGTGGTGGGTGGTGAAAGGGCGTGCGGGGTGCACGTGGAGTGTCCTTGTCGTCCTCGTTGTCGTCGTCCAGGCGACGACCATTTTAAGCACAGGATATTCATGAGTGAGGCGAGTGAGCAACTCGATGTTTTATCGTGTGGTCCGTCCGCACGCGGGGAGCATTGGGCGCACAAGCAAGCATCATCATGTGTGTATGCTCAGAGAAAACACTGCTCAAAACTTCTCTAAAATACAGTAGATACGAAGCGAGATACAGCGATAGTGCAGCGAGCGCAGAGCAAAAGAGATGGCGAATATGCCTGCCTGATTCAACACCAACAACGCCACATATGACTGCTGAGCTCCGATGTATTCGCGTTTTCATTCTAATATTCGAAGTTGGTGGATACCACCATGATGATATGCTGTTATGCGAATTCGAATACTCTCGAGAATGAGGCATGGTATGGAAATTGGTTGGGAGCACACAGACACACACACAAAAAAAACACATACACGGACTGAAGCCCTGCTCACATGTATAGGGAAAATATAACGTATACACGCTCAGTGCAAAGCAAGTGGACACCACGTAACTCGCTCGCTCGTCCATCGATCCATCCACCGTACGTGGTGGCGAGGCTCGCTCGGCACCATTGTTTCGGGGGAGCTTCATCGCTCCGCCGCGTTCGATATCCTTCGATAAGCAATACATTTGTGGCCCCCACCCCCCGCCACACCATTGTTGCATGTGTGAGGGAGTATGAATGTATGGACGTGTGTGTGTGTGTGTGTATCTCATGTGTATGTGCTTCTGCTCGGTTCACACATATGCGATACATAAGATGTGTGCGCTAAATATAGCGGTAAAGGGTGCGTGCTGGCGCGGTGTTGCTTTTGTCATGATGCTCCCACACAAACACACACACATTCATGTGTGCTGTCAGGGTGGAATTGGAAGGTATTGCTTGCCTCTTTCGTTCTGTTAGAATTTAGATAAATTGATGCTTTAATGGCGGCGGCCAAAGCGTTACACAATGGTGTGTACATGTTTTGATATACACCACCATCACATATGGGGCCAGTGTGAGGGTGTACATAAGGTCCTTCCCTATATGTACACACACACACACGAAATACTCACACATGCACACCAACACATATGAGGGCGCCTTTTTACATAAATTAGTTTTAATATATTCGACTGCACGGGACATTTTTGAATTGACAATGGTGATTTCCAAATAAGCTATTACCACTTTCTAATTTGGAATATAACAGAAACAATGGAAACACCTTAAAGCTTATCTGGCGTTATGATTAGAAATTTATTGAGTTAAATGCTGGGCTGGGGAGTTCTCAAAGGCAAAAATCCTGGATAACCATTGTAGCGACTGTACTTTTTGTAGGTATACCGTATACATATATGCACGGATACATTCTTTGAGATAGTGAATGGAAGTTATTAGATTAGATCAAAATATAGAATTGACTATGCTGGACTTTATTAGTTTTTTTGACTGGTGGCTAATCAAGGAAATAATATTTATGAAAATAACTTTTTTTCCAACACTATGACTCTCTTCATTGGAAAAATCGACTTTTCGAATTGTACATCCAGAAGAAGCTGCATCCTTTGGATTAATGGCAGCAATTGAAAAACTATTAAGAGAATATTCGGTCAGACCAACGCTAAAATACTCTGTACGAGCGAGATATTTTCAATATCTACTTCAATCGCGTTTTATTAACAATTTGTCCCGGTTCCGGGTTCGTTTTGATTCCTTTACCATTCATTCCTCTTCCAAATTCGATCCATTTCCAGTTCTTTCCGGTTATTTTTCACTCGGGTTCCCGACATAGTTTCCAATGAAATTAAAAGGCCACGTCCTTCCCAAATTTCAGAGTCCACATTTCAGTAACGGCGGCAGACCCGTCATAAAAGTTTCAAAGTGGCAGCAGTGACAAAAAGACGTGAATTCTTCTCTTTTAATAATCTAATCTAACCACAGCAACTCTCGTGCGAAGTAACGGGTAAATGGTCATTAATAGATCATAGGAGGGGATTTTCTGTTCATTTCCTATACTTTTGATAAATTTGTCATAGCTTGTTATAGTCTTAAGAAGTCTCTATGCATAACTTTTCAGTTTTAAGATATTTTGTTGACCAAAAAAATTGTTGCATACTTTTAGTGACGAAAAAATCTGAAATTGACAAAATTTGGAGTCGATAGTTCAGTAATTATCACGTTATCGTGCACATATGGTGCGAACTGGCAGATAGGTACACAAAACAATAAAATTTTTGAACTATTTCGTCACTTAAGGTGATAAATTTGGTATGTCAATAAAATCTATTACCTGATGATGACAAAAGTCTTCGTTTAAAATCGAAAAATATAATGGTGCTGGTCATTTCTGCCTTTTTCCCATTAGTTCTATCCAATTATTAATGGTATTCGCAACGACTTGCTAAATTAACTGATGCGAGTTCATTGCTTTCATACATTGGGACAGATGATTCGAAATACTAGTATTTCCAGAAATCTATAGGAATTTTTGTTAATTGACCAGTAAACTTTACTTTTGATTATGCAACTGTTTATACCCAGCAAACAATTTGACTCTTTTTTGACTCTTTAAGGCCCTCATTTCGCTCAGAAAAGACTCTTATTTGAGCCGTATATGGCGTGTTTCCCTTCCTGTAGGGGCACGATGAATTGTATGGGATAAGACTCTAAATGGAGTCTGAAATCTGACTCTAAATGTGTCTTAAATATGATTCAAATATGATTGAAATATGGCTCTAAAAAGAGTCTGAAATATGACTCTAACATGTTTCCCAAATATGACCAAATCTAATTTTTTTGATATAATATCAGCAATTGTTGTCAGGTCATGGCCATGGAATTCTATTTCAAATATCAAATCAAATTATTAACATTTCAAATATTAAAGAAAAACTTTTTACATTTTCCGGGGCTCGAACTTGGGACATCCTGTAACTCAATGCTTAACCCTCTGAGCTACGGTGTACGGTGCCTCTATCATTCATTCCGTTAAAAACAAAGCATATTTTGAAATTAAATAATTATTTTGGTCAATAAAATCCTCCAAAATTAGATACTTTTCGAACTCAGAATTCTGAGCGCTCCCAATATTGTTTGCTGGGTAAAAACAATTTTAGATTTTGATTGAAAAATTTACTGTCACATCCATTTCAAAAGTAAAAAAATGTCCGGTCGAAAAGGTTGATCATACAAAGGACCTTTAACTTCTCTACTAGATAAAGTTGAATATATTTCATACCCCAATTAATATCTGTGATATATTGTATAAATTATTCAGTTTACAATTCGAGCAGTAGCGCCAAGTGGCAAGCAAATAAAGATTGATTACATTAGAGGTACAGAAGTTTTCCTTTAATTGTGAAACCTACAAAAATCATTTCAAAAATGTATTCCAAAATCTCTCACAGGACATTACAAAAACACCATAAGACACTTTGCCAAAGTCTTCGCAAGCCTTAGAAGGGTTGTAAGGGCTGCACCGGACTGAATGAAACTCATACATATGAGAGGATCGCGTCTGAATTAATGAACGTGACGCGCTGAGAAACAATGAACGACGAACGACTTGATTGACACGTTGACATTATGGCATCGTGAATGGGAATGCCAAAGGTATAAGTCCGAATAGCCGAATACTCATTCACTGGGAAACAAAAAGTAGCCCAGTAGGTGATGCGGCCGTGGACGGCGAACGGCTAAGGTAGTGGCGTTTTAATTGTTCGTTCGGAACTCTTAGTGCAGCAGCGTTGTAGTATGTTTGCGGTACGATGCCTCCTGCTGTTGGATTGTTTTAATCTGCAAAATGAGTCAAACCAAATCATATCATCAACAGTACAGGCACAGCCGAGATGTCATTGCGTCACCAGTGCCACCATTGCGGAGGGTACCAGACCAGACCAGAGTAGTAGTACCACATCGATGACGATAACTTCGACGACAACGATGAAAAATCAATATTCGATTGCCATCTGTCGGTGGCTTAGTCGAAGTAAATACTTGTGTACATGCGATTGTGCTGTGTTTGAATAAATTAAATTCCGGAAAATCCACAGGAAGCCTGTCTGTGCAATTTTATTTAATACTTTTTATGCAAGTTCGGTTTTTTTTCTTACTTTTATTTTTTCGTATGTATTTTTGTCCTTACAAGCATATTCGGAGCAGACCAGTCAATGTCTGTACACTTTTTTTTTTGCAACTTCCCTTATGGCGTGTGTAAAGTATGTAGTCGGAGAAGTTGTCGTTGTTGTAAATGTATTGGCGCAGTAACGCCGTCACGGGCGTAATTCCATTTGATGCCATCATAATGTTTAGTAAGTAGAGGAGAAAACTTAAATTTTAAAGTAGAACAGAAAAGTTAAGGCGGAAATTGGGCTTTGGATGGACATTTTCAGGGTATAACTCGCGGTGAGGTTTTCTAAGGGTATCCTATTAGTGCAAGGGTGGTGCGAATAAATGAAAATTTTCAATACATTCTCAATAATCTCTGAACCAAGTCAAGCTATCTTATCCTGAACTCTACGAGCTGATTTTCCCCTCTACTGTGTAATTACCAAAGCCCAAGTCAATCAATAAACACGACGACAACACGCGCCATGCGGCCTTTCCTCTCATCCACATCGAAGAGACCAACAATTTTCTGGGTTAATTTTATGAAAAATTTCAAATTAATTGACAAATAATGTTGACAGCCACTGACCGCTGTTTGACCCCCTACGAGCGAGTTCAATGGTTTGTTAAATGAATTTACTCAACTACCCAAAGCCAAACAAGCAAGCAAGTAAGGGCTCGAATCTTCAACACTCCAACCCAAGACATGGTAAATTTCTGAAGTGAAATCATGTCAAGTTTCTTGACCGTACAATGTCATAAGAAAGCGTGCGTGTGCGTGAGCGCTTCTTGACCAATGGTCAAAAGTCATGAATGACGACGCCATTTTCAAGCAACAAATTCCCGAAACGAAAAAGGTCAGCCATCATCATTATCACGCTCGTATGTACATTCGAAGGTAGGTAGAAAGGCAGGCAAATGGAAATCACTTTCGGAGGGTCAATTTAACGATTGCAGCTGAAGGCGCACTGACCCTGTTCGATGCCCAGCTGTGCATTAAGGGTTGATGTGCCGGTCACTCAATTCATTCTGTCCAGCGCAATATGCAAATGATTTTCCGCCAAAGGCAAGGCAAATAAATATTTCCGTTAAACGCTTAATAGAACAGCAATGAATCGCTCGGTTTTCTCATTTCTTTTGGGGTGACTGAGCGCATGACCATTGGTCAATGTGATTAGTGCTGCATGCGGACAGGGCGCAGGGCACATGTCCTCATAATGGAGCGTGCTTTTAAGATGGGAGTGATCTCTATGGTAAAAACATCGAATTTTCACATTAAACAGAACATAAATCACAGAATTAATGGCTCGTCTCCTCGCCGTTGTCGGACAGCACAACATAGAACAAATTTGTATGGACATGCAGAGGGCAAGTTGGGATGGGCGCGTGGTCACAACATCGGTTGGTTAATACATGAAATATTTGACTTTCTACTTACATTGTATTTAATGTGCACTTTGGGATTTGTCCCTTTGGGCTTTGGGAAGCTGTTTAAGTAAAACAAATCATTTCGATTTAATTAAAATATTATTGAGGGTCAAGGAAATTACCCTAGAAGGGTCAAGATTCCCGTTGTGATTTGAGAACATATATTCTTAGTGGTAAGATATATTTAATATCTTTGACTAAATACCATAAATTAACTGATTTGGTTTGCCTGTGCGGTTCGTTATCATTTGTGATGTCCTGTCGTTTAGATGAGGATCTGAAAGCTACGCGATGCAAGTCCTTGACGCTCTACTATTTCTGTTGAGCTAAATTGTTATTACATACTGGTGGAAGCTTCCGAAAAAGTTTATAGCTTAATTGAAATTCTTAATTAGTTGAAATCTCTTGTGCAAACCGAAAATAAACGTGCTTTATTGAGACCAAAGTTTAAACTAGAATGGACAGATCAAAAATCACTAAGTCAAGTTATTCCAAAAAAACCCCTCCCGAGTGCCCAGTAGAAAAGTCATCAATTCGAGCAGGCAAAGATGTTCATGAATGACACTTCGCTGAAATTTCAATGTAGGCATTAATGACATTTTCATAGTGGTGTCCCACTTTCTCATGCATGACACTCTGCATGACATTGCATCAATGCTACATCAATGCATTGTAGCTTCCTGTTAGTGTTTTCTCATTTACTGTCATTTCGTGAGAGCATTGGCTTAATAATGTCAGCAATAATTCATCGATGCTTTGGTCATATATGAAACAATAGTTGAGTAGAACATACATAAATGTGAAATTGCAGCTCTCTAGGTCCACCAGTGGCTGCTGGAAGTTGAGGACATTTCGAACAGAGAAGCATTGGGATTGTCAATATGTTCCGGAATTTCGGTACAATGCCGGATGGTCCTGGCAAAGTTTTCTTTAACTTATGTCGTGATGGTGTCATCAAGATGATGTTGACATTGATTTGATGTCTAAATCGACGAGGGTTACGTGGCTATCTATTCAACAATAATAAAATAGTTACGTTTTAGGTGTTAGGATCGAGTGGATCTTAACAGATATCAAGAGAGAATGTTTGACTTATTTTTACTACTTTCAACGTATTTCCTATTAAAATTAAAATTAAATCTACTCATTTCACAACATTTTGTCTACTTCTTTCAAACAAGTTTGTATAAATATTGCAAAACATTTTTGAAGTGTTCAAACTACTTTTTCACTTTTTGATTTTTGATAATCTGTTTTTTTTCCTTGGTAATTGGAACCGTATCTACTACAACTTCTACTTCTTTGTATCATAAATTCATATTATAACTGTTTCATGTGAATGTTACCCTGCTTGACTAGCAGAAGGATCAAGTTCTATGCTGTATAAGGCAATATTAAATTAAAATAGTTGAAATCTATTTAAATTACGTATTTCCAGCTTAGTTTCTCTCTGTTCATTATAAACTAGCTTTCCATTCATTTGGATCTGCATGTAGAATGTGCCCAACAACCCTTTCACAAATCCCATCCATCTTCAAAATGCTAGCAAACAATATTAAAGGATACCTTGGGTACGGGACCGAAAATGTCACATAAAACACAAAAGCGAGTGGCGGTGGAAGGGGGAATGTCAGGCCGCAGTGGAAAGGGTAAGACGAAGACGACGCTGCCAACATGTATGTGACATATGAACTGCAAAGTAAATTCAAACGGCATGTTCAACTGTCGTAAGCAGACCACAAGCTGTCACAAGTTCTTCGGGATATCTACTTTTGCTTGACAGAGCATTGCCATCACTACGAAATCCGCCAACCCACATGGCCCCAGACCAAACGAAACCGGGCCCGGTTGCCACGAAATACAACTAGCTGGGAAAACTTTATGTCCTTTTAGCGAACTACACACGAAAACTTTGTCCCTGCAGTGAGTGGTGGAGCGGAGACAAATGTGAAGTAGGAATCTCTGTGCCTGTGTGTGTGTGTGTGTATGTGCGGGGGGCACAAAATGAGGTCTAAAATCCTTTTAAACCATGCACACACACACACACGCACACAAAGGCATGCACATGCTCGGTTATACATGTAGACACAAACACACTCACATATCACAACGTATACAATTTGCAAAATAAAATAAAAGGAATTTCTAACTAACTTGTGAAATTTCACAATTTGAAAATCCTTTTTGCTTCCCGCTGCCGAGAGTTCCTTAAGTTTAGGTTACTCGTACGTTCGCTGTGCTGCTGCGTGAGTTCGATGTGGTAGTGGTGACGATGGTGATGGTGGCGGTGGGGCGATGCAATATGTGGTGCGGTGTGGTTCGGTGTGGTCCTGAAGGGCAGATTCTGTATCAAAAGCCGGGGCTGGTGGCTGTGGTGATGGCAATGGCGATGGCGATGGAGCACTGCTGATGGGTGGAGGGGGTGTGTTTGTTAAAAGTTGGATACTGGCATGTGTGCAGATGGAAAAAAAAACTCATACACACACACGAATACACACATCACCTAAGGGGATGAGGAGGACAGCAACAGTGGAGAATGGCGGACGCTTTTGTGTTGCCTGGGTAATAGAAAATGTTCCATTAGTCCTGATGAGGACTTCAAGGCTTCACATAAGCCACTACATTGCGAACGATTCGTTTTAAACTCGCAACTGATGTACATTTACAATTTCGCATGTGTACTCGTTCGTAAGCGTATATGTGTGTAGGCATGGTGGCACGATGGCAAAAGACCGTTGTAGTCTCCTTGCGCTTTCGCCAGCAGTGTGTATGCGAATGTTTGTTTGGGGGCCAGAATAAGAAGAAGGTATTGGCTGGCTGACTGGCTGGCTGGATGGTTGGGCTGGTTGGGTGGGTAGTTGGTTGGTTTCACGTCGAGCGCTTATAAAGAGTTTGCATAACATCTTTCATTTTTCCAACGAAATTCCTTAAGTAATTCCTATCTGATTCAGCGCTCCTTTATGCTGAATATTATCCGCGATGTAGGATTTGGAGGACTTAGTCTTAGGTGCTTTAGGCCGCGGGCGTGTGTGTGTGTGTATACGTGTATGTGCTTTAGTATGGCAACGTGTACATGTACGCTCATAAATACAATTTATTTTTTGGTTGGATTTAAAGTCCTTTTTCATATTGGCAAATTAATGCCGCTCTCCGAATGGGGGTGAGCGCCGCCTGTTTCTGAGCACTTTGAGTGGCCCATGAAGTATGATCTGAAAACGTATCTTTTCGTTGGTAAACATGGTTAAGAATAAAATATTGAAACATTGAATTAGCCAAGAGATGCAAAGAAACGAAATCCGGTAAATACCGACGTGTACCATTTTTGAAGTAGGCATTTCTTAAAACCGTGCGGAGTACTTGCAAAAGAAATTTCGTATTCATGAATTTCAGTCTTTCTATGTTACGAGGACTGCTCGGTATAGCAAACCTGGTGCTACTGGGCGCCAGGTTTGAGATTTTCCCTTGATACTTTGACATTTTTAAGGTGAGGTTAGAGCCGTAAGTTTGTGTCATAACAATAATAACTTGTCACAATGTATGTTATAATTGCGGACCTACAATTAAATACCGAATCCGAAAGGCGAGTTTATGTCAATATAACTCTATTTATTCAGTTTTTTATAGAGCTCCAAATTTCTCTTTTCATTACGACTTTTGTCATATTACCGTTCTCGTTTCATTTTCTTGTTGACCCTAGTCATTTCCATTTCATTCCACTTTCATTACCATTCCGTTCTCAAAATCATTTCCCATAAAAAAAATTCGTTCAAATCGGTATAGTATAAAACTAGGTTATTAGCAGAGCTTCGCCAGCGCTTGAACCCGAGCTCTTATGTACCACAAAAACAGCGTTTGGCTCAAAAAGAAGAACAGAAAGATGAAATATAAGCAGACAGATCTGGGCTAATAAAAGGCAGGCGGTATTCCCCATTTGCAATAGCGTCCAAATTGGACCGCAGAAGGTATTTAAAAAAGGTATTTTAGTACTTATTTCTAAATGGGATTTTTTTCTGAGTGTAGAGTTTAGAGTGAAAAAAAACTTGCAGTGCTCTTGCAGTATGTTAAGTAACTCCGCTTTTTACTGCAGGTAGTGTTACAATTTCCGTTGTTCACAACCCATGACTCTACCAATTATATAAACTAAAATTGAAGAAAATGCTGGATTTCAACCCTTCTCACAAATTACATAAGTGAATTTTAATAAAATTAAATATTGACTAAAATTGATGGGGAATCTTTCGAATAATTAACTTTTAACCCCTCACATTTTGCAAACCAATCTAACAGCTTAAATATTCCAACCAAAAAACGGGCAACATGAACAATTCCGAAACCCCTTCAGGTTCCTCAAATATTCAATATTCAATGGGAATAAAAAGTTTTTAAATTATTGCATTTGAAGAATGTCCTTTGGCGAGAGTTTATTTTCCAAACGAACAACTGGTCAACTTACACACAGCCACAACAAGCGCAACAACAATAACAACGCGCACATCTCAACTTGGGTAAATATGTATGTAACACAACCAGGCAAGAAATGTAAAGGAAAAGCAGTGGAAGTGGGGGGGAGTGGGGGTAAAGTAAAGGAGTGAGTTTGTATTTTCCGGTTTATGCAAAGTGTTGGCGGATGTTGCTGAGGCCCTTTTGGAATGGGCGAAGAATAAATAAATAAATATGTATGTGCGCAAACACGAGTCAATGTATTAAATATGTACGCGGACATAACTGTTTATGTGTGTGTGTGTACGTGGTGCGGTCGGTCTTTCGGACGACATTTCCGCACACCCCCGCCTATAGAATTGAGTTGAGTTGAATGCGGTCTTGTGTCTTTACAGCCGATGACTACGACCAGGGCCGCGACGACAACGTCACGACGCAGACTATGGCGATGAAGAAGCTCAGCCAGCAATCGCCCTTTAAGCATTTCAATTTAAAGGAAATTGGCATTACTGCTTTTTGCACAGAAATGGAAAATTGGAACTGTTTTTTTTTTGTTACCTCAGGGGACTTAATAGCAATCACCGAACGAAGGAACGACGACCGAACGGCGCGTTTGCAAAAAGGAATTCGCAACGAATCGAATAGATGGACGGACGGACGGACAAACGGATGGAGATGGACGTGCACAACACACACAAACACACACCCATATACAGCCAACCACCCCATTCGTCGACCAACGACCGGCGACACACAAACCCACACGCTTACTCACACAAATACACACACACATTGCCACTAGCTAGTATCGATGGATTGTTTAAAATGGCTGCTGGCCGACCCTCGTCCACCCTTAACGGCAAGTGTTTTCAACCATCATGCAAATTGCGAGAAATTCTGCGGGGGAGAGGTATGAGCGAATTGGGGATAGTGCGGTGAAACCAAATATTCGAAATGGCAAAGCAGCATTTTCTTTGGCTGTGCTGTGTGTCCGTGGCAGCGGCATATCGAGTCTACCTTTTTGTCCAAAACGAGTTGTACTATGAGGCGGAATGAGCTTTTGATGCGAACGACCAAGGCTTGGACAAAACGAACGAACCGAACCGAACCGGTGGGGTACTGACGGACAGACAGTCAGGCAGACAGACGGCCAACATAACAGCACTCAGTTGAACTAATGGAGAAATAGACGGTTGGACTTGAGCATTGTTTGCAAAACGACCGAACGAACAAACGAAAGAACATTGTCCGTCCGCCGGTCGATAAGATTAGACGAATATTTGCTGGTTTTTCCCACATAGCCATTGAGGGAGGTTGGCTGGTAGTTTGGTAAGGGTTTATGAATTCCTTACGTATTTCTAATATTGATATCTACCCTAAGAAAATGTTTGCCTTTAACATTCGCGCAGGAACTTTAATTTTATAGACATTTTGAAATTACCGAAATTCAATCATTTTTAGGAACTTAATGAAACCTTAGTAAAGGCAAATTCGAATGGAATGGACAAAACAATCAAATTTGGCACATAAAATGTTTGGCACTGCCTAGAGAGACTCTGCAGAAAATTGCAATTAGACAGACTATTTAACCATTTGATCTTTTGAATAACACAAATATTTCCAGTGTATTTTCAATCAAACCATACCAACTACGGCCTAGTTACATGTAATTTCTATAGAAATAAGTATTTCCTGTGCTTTGGACTGCCTTTCAAAAGCGTCGTTTCGTTGTTTATTTGTGTGGATGAAACGGAAACATAGTAGTAATCTCTCGGACAAGAGGCATTTGCCATTAGGTACATACATACCTCCACAGTCCCCCATCAATACAACCAAACTACGGTCCTGTGCATTTGCGGTGGGCTGGTTTGTTGCTGATGCTAGCCGATGGTAGCCACTACTTTGCCTTATATAATTCCAGTTCTCGTCGCTTAATGGAATGTGCTTCGCCTTCATACGATGTCCTTTTATTTGTTCGCACTGTTGGACGGTTGGACTGCCTGCTCAATGATCATCGTTTGGTTGGTTGTTGGACGGACATCGCTACGGTTGGCTGTTGTTGTCGTCATTTATCGATTTGTAGTTTTAGTGGAAACTTCAAACTGTGCAATAATCTTGTGATGTAAGTGATTTGTAGAGAGAGAGAGAGAAACAGAGCGAACCAGGTGAGTTGTGGAGGCAGCTGCGTCCAAATTAAATTTTATACAAATTGAAACACACCAAGGTTACCTTATTTGAGAAATACTTTGACATTAATTTAAACTCTTTACATACATTAACCATGTACTAAGCTTTGGGAAACATGTAAAAATACCAAAACGACTCCACAACAAATAGGTGCATAATCATATCAAGCCCCTAGATATACGAATTCTACTTTATACACGAAATTGTGGTCTTGACTAAATCAATTGTAAAACTAATCATACTGCAGTCGTCGTTTTGTAATAACTTCCTTTACACATGCCACCCTAGTGCGATTTGCCTGCCTTGTTCTGAAGATTTGCAGCTCAAATTCCGACACAGAAAATAAAATAAGCATTTGTGTCTTAAGAATTTTCGAAATCCCCTGCGGGGCTTTAACTAAATCCACAGCTTTCTTATTTAATTACTCAACCCTTTCACATAGAAGCATTTCGCTTAGGATTACACACACACACACACACACACACACAACGTGTGCGTACGTAAAAGTGTGTTTGCATATGTACATATGATTGTGTATAATTTTGCATATAAATTGTACCCGATAAAGGCACACACACACCCACCAAATTGTTTGTCATTCGCCTCCACGCTACCCTCTACGCCGGAATGCGGTTGCTGCCTCAACTTGGGCAAAATTAATAAAAATAAAACTCAATTTTCTGCGGGCTACGAAATTAAAACAAATCCTTTCGTTACATGTTAATGGTCGCCATCTTTTTACCAAACGACTGTTGGAAAGCACACACACACACACATGCTGGCTCCCCACACCACCCGTAGAGGTTGTGGGCGTCGCTTTTGTCCCATTCGCAATGAAATGCTCTTGTACATACTTACGTGTTTGGTGTTTGTGCTTTCTTCGAGGTTTTTAATTATTTTACTTTACAAGTTTAATTTAGTTTCGTATAATAACATTTTTAATTGCTACTCAACCACTTTCGCCATACGGGATTGGGATTAATGATTTGCCATGGTAGGATTCGTCATGCAAATGTGAGGTTATAAACGATTGAAAGTACTCCCACAAACTCGTTTATCATGTAGCTGTCAGACACTACTTAATGGATGTACATTTTTGCGCCTTTAATCTGTACAAAAACAAAAGAAATATTTTTTAATTTTCTTAATAATTTATAAGAAAAATCTAATATAATTTTGATTTTAATTGCTTGAAAGTAAGTATAGCAAATGTATGTGTATGGAATGGAATTGAATTGAAACGCAGTGGAAATGGACTGGAACTAAATGGAAAATAGAATGAAATGGGAGTGGAAGTGAAGTGAAACAGGAAAAAGGAATGAAATGAAATGAAATGAAATGAAATGAAATGAAATGAAATGAAATGAAATGGAACGCAATGAAATTTTGATTCGGAAATGGAACGGGAATGAAGTAAAAATTGCAATGATCGAGAAAATATCGGAAAATCGTGTAAAATTACAACAAAAAACGTCGAAGAAGGTAATTCTCTACTCTTACATAGAGAGATTATCTCATCAGGATTGTCGCAATCTTAGCTACCAGCTTACACTATTAGATAAGCAGGCAATTGACTGGTAAAGAGATCAATTATGACATTTCATTTGCTTATTTTTATACCCCCACACTCACTGTGGCAGGGTATACTAACTTTGTCACAACGTTTGTAACGCCCATAAGGAGGCGTGTCCGGTATGGAAAAGTATATATATTCTTGATCAGTATCACCTCCTGAGTCGATTTAGCGATGTCCGTCAGTCTGTCCGTCCGTCTGTCCGTCTGTCCGTCTTTCCGTCTGTCCGTCCGCACGATAGCGGTCGCAGTTTTGGAGATATCGACTTGAAACTTTTTTTACATGTTTTTCTCGTGAATACTGAGATCAAGTTCGAGAATCAGCCAAATCGGACAAAAACTGGGCGTGGCTCCCATACACCGAAAAAAAAGGTAAACATTTTTTATTGTTGTATTCGATTGGAAATGTTTAGAAACGTATTTTTGACATGGTCCGAGGTTCCGCAGCCACATATATAAGGGTCTAAATGGGGTCTTGAGACCAATTTTTTTTTTTTTTGTGGATTTAATTGGAAATTTTTAGAAATGGATTTTGGACATGGTCCGGGCTCCAAAACCACCTATAATTGGCTCAAAATAGGGTCTTGAGACCACAATTTTTTATGTTCAAGGTACTTCTTCCTACTGTGTGGGGGTATTTCAGCTTCGGTATAGCCGAAGATAGTCCACTCTCTAGTTTTTTTTATCTTTTCTTTCTACTCATAAATCGAGGGTTTTTTTCAAGATCGCATATTTTTAACCATTTTTTGTATGTAAAATCGCTCATGTTTTCATGAGGTTAAGGTCGAAAATGGAGATAGTCACATATATATAAATGTAGTACTGCTAAATTGTTTCAGTTTAATTTTGCATTCAATAGAAAGGACATTATTTGATAACGAATATTACAAACGATGCCACTGTGTCGAGTTGATTGGCATGTGTTTATAACTGAAGCCTGATTTATACTATAGCCAATGAATATCAGGAAATATTCGCCATTACACATGTATGTATGTAAAGGCATAAGGGTTTATCATATTTATATACCATTTCCTCTTCCACAGTCATTTGCCTTCAAGAAAATAACAAAAAAAAAAGAAGAAGAAAACAAAAATAAAACCTTTCTAAGTACGCGGTACCCATTTGTAATAAAATCTCATAGCCAAAGGGCGCATCATATGTAGAACATTTCTTCAATAAAAAAAGACACAACAGCAACAACAAAAAATATAAACACTCGCAGGCACATTATACTTTGATATACGAATATTGCTAAGTATGTTTATGCCGGTCGTAACTGAAGTTTTACTTTTACGCATTATACAGAATCAGAAACACTCGCATTATAACAACCACGGGCAAAGGACATTTTTGTCGTCATATCAAAGTCCCATATGCCCCATAAACGTTTTTCGCAAAGTGCCATCAAAAAAGCCCGGAGCGAAACTGATGGAATCAAACATCGTCTATCTATAAAATAAAATATAAAACCAATAAAGGAAACGGCTCTTTACACTTCACTTGGTTACCCAGCAGCGGCAGCAGCAGCAGCAGCAGAAGCGACATCCGGCCCCCGCGACATATAGCCCCTTCCATCGTCCGATTTGGGCGGTTGGGCTCAACAGAAAAGGCCTACGGTTACCGTTACGTTTGCTCGCTTGTTCATTCGTTCGTTCGGTTCATGTGGGAGAACGAACGGCACCGGATTCTCATTTTTTTTTTTACCGTTGCGCCGAAAGTTGGCAGCAGCAGCGCCTGGCGCTGCTTGGCCAACAAATGTGGTGTGCGGCTCATTTGTGTACATTACTTTTCTTTTCGCTATCAGCCATTTCCCCAACCACCTCAGCTGTCAAGTTTACTGATGCCTGCTGCCAAGGATATAAACATTTTTTATCATAAGCGTGTTTTGCGCGCAAAAAGATCTTTTATTTTCGTTTTCGCTTGTGTGTGTGTTTTTTTTTTGTTCAACTGGAGATGTATGCGATGCATAAATATATCCGGTTCACATACTAAAACCTTGCCGAAGTGAAAGCGACGGTTATTGAATAACCAAAGTAAAGGGTAGTGACTTTCATATAGAAGATCGAGTTTAGGCTTGATTAGTCACTCAGAGAAGGTTGCCAATTACCTCAAAAGTGCTTCGCTGCTTACTTAGTAAAAAGTTTGAGGTTATGCTTTCGAAATAATCTTGATAATCGCTTACTTTTTCTTCTCTTCGTCGTCTGTTACTCTCGACAAAAGCAGTTTCACCGCATACGACTATCGATTACCCAACTGTCAGTTGTGATTACCCGAATATCAGACCTAAGAAAAACAGACCGCGGCTACACTAGAAGACTTTTAAAGGGTGTTTACCTTTGTCGTTGGTGCTGCGGCTGTGGCTGTGGCTGTCGCTGTTGCCACTGAGTTTCAGTAAATTGCGAATATATTATATATGCAAAGTATTTGCGAATTGGTTTTTTCGCTTATCCAACTGCCAATTTTCTATATGGTATTTCTGTGTTTATGTGCCGTGTGTGCCGAACTGTGCAATGCGGTGGGGTGCTGCTATGGTTAACAGCCGTCCGACCACCTCCCACTCCGCTCACCCATTCCATTCTGGCCCCGGGAAGAGCCACCAGCCAGCAGCTCAGCCACCCGTCAGTTCTTTAAATGGTTTTTTGTTGTTGTTTTTGTTGTTGTGGTACCATTCAAAAGAAAGGTCCTAAATCTAGACGATGTGCGGAAGCCAAAGATAACATTTTTGCACAATTCTCTGGTGTCATTTCCATATACTCGAATTGATGTGTTTCCCTTTTTATTTTTTATTTTTTGCAAAAACGATGCTATAACTGGTGTATTCAATGGCGGTAAGTGGGTGTGGGCGATGGTGGTGTTATGCTATTTCATACTATATACCGATACTTTGTGTTTTAGCGTCACATCGTGGTTACTTTTGAAGATAACCAAAGTAACATCAAAAATCGCACGTGTAGAACGAAACAATGTCTCGAAGTGGAATCCATTTGCTGGAATATAAAAAATATGCAGTCGTTTGTCTTACTTTGGACATGCTGATTATTTAAATTACAATTCCAAAAGAAATGTGCAGGAAACTGTACGCTTACATTAGGTGTGTAAAAGAAAGGAAAAAATACAGCTTCGACAGGAGAAAGTGTTGACCACGGTACGGAAGCTGTTATTAAAACATATTTCCCTGGAACTACTTGGAAATTACAATAAAATGATGATGGATACATTTATTTTACCAAGTGACTTGATTCAATCCACATCAAATAAAAAAAATACACATTTGGCACTACGACCCTCGAGGGATCTTGGCCGAAATTCTAGCTGCGCAATTCCTTACAGAAACGACTTCGAAAAAGTTTCTGTGAGTTGCAGGAAACCTACTGTTTAGTGCCTCTTCGGAATGGCAAAGTGAGTTTATTCACGGCAAATTATACTCTCGCAAGTTTGATATTGCTGGTGCCGTGCTTTGTTTTTCGGCTCTAGCTGTAGTTGTTAGTCAGGTGTTATACTCACTGAGCTACGGTCACCACATCAAATACCAAGTTCCAAAACATGAAACAGAGCAACACGACATTCTATCTGCTGATCTGATAACAAACTCTGAAAGGTCTTGACCCATATAAAACCTCCCTCAAGGAATTTTCCTTGATTAGCTGGAATAAGCAAGTTTTTTTGAGGTCCAAGATTAGAAGTATAGCAAAAAAAAAGTCTCACTGTGTTTGGCCACAGATCAGAGGGATCATTTGATCATTATATCCCAAGTTAAAACTGGAATAGAGAGTAGGTTTTGCCTTTAGTTTCATATGAGAATATGTGCATACAAAGCTAAGTTCCTTCGCAACGTGACTTCTGAGATTAAAAGGTATAAACCGAAATTCACGATTGGACTTTTCTTTAAAGTCTCTAGAGACCTCAACCAATTTACAAAAGGTTAAAAGTTAATTTGGAAACTCTTTGATTATTATAATTTATTTTACCCAAATTAATCTTTATGTACATTTTCCCTTACTTGTCTCTGTTGCTTATAAATGGCGTCTATCTTCTGAACACCGCCAACATACACTTAGGGCGAATACATATAATTTTATAAGTTGACAAACGTGAACTCACGTCATTCCACCATCAAAATTTCAGCGAAAAAAAAAATCAAAAAAGGAAAGAAAATAATAATAAAACCAATTTCAACAACTCATCCCCGCCCCCCGTCCAAAAGCCATCACAATCTTCCACCGAAATATTTTCACATATAACAACAAGAACAACATCATCAACAACAACAACAACACATTCTTATCGGACCCAACCAGACCACACATATTCGAAGTTTGTCAGAATCTACTGATTGTGGTGGTGGTGGCGCGATGGTGGCACTGCAGCACAGCACAGCACATTCACATCACATACTTGTTCAACAGAATCGTATGTGGTTCGACACATGCAAAAGTTTAATGTACGAACGTCCTTAGGATGCCACCATATCATACCATCCTACCCTTCGCCACACTTCAAATTCACTTTAGCGCTCGCCAGTTCACCCACCACCCTCGATGGTCGGTCACAAATGGCATCATGGCTGCTGTAGAACTTTGGTATTTGCCACTCACCCCCACACATAATATTTACTTTTCACATTGTACATAGTACACATAAGCTTACATATGTGCACACATGGGTACACACACTCAAACGTCCTCTTCGTCTACACCGAATGTGCTCTTCTGGTTAGAAGAATATCCTTGTAAAAGGCATCGCATCGCATCGCATCGCATCGCACCGTCCACGCCAGCCATCGCCATCGCCAACGCTATCGCCAGCCATGTTGAAATTTTAATTCCTCGCCCACTCAATTTGGTTCACTTTGTACGTTCGAATTTGCGCGCTCGAATGTGCGCGGTGAGCCACGAAATGAGTACGGACGGGCCAGAAGAGGTACCAGAAGCAGGACCCGAAGAAGGGTAAGTAAAGTGAAGTGGAACTGACAGGCTGCAGCTCGTGTGTGTAAAGTAAGTGAGCGGTAGCTGCTGTTGCTGCTGCTGCTGGCTGTGGTTTCTAGGGACCCAGCCCGGACAAAGGAGCAGCAAAGGATAGCTGCTACCATACATACAGGCATACATACATACATTCCCCATTCTGGGTGAAATGCGGAAAAATGGGGAGTTCGGCATTTGTATGTGCGGAGCGGTGTGCTGGTTGACATGTGATTGAAGACGACGTATACCTAATATATGCTATGTGGGGATACCGAATGTTGAACGAACGAACGAATACTGTACTTGAGTTGTTGGTCTGCGGCGCGCAGTAGTTGTGTGAGTGTGTTCTGTGTATGTGTCTCCGGCATCATTCGTTAGGAACAACTCGCAATCACAAGTATGGCATATGGCAGCGTGGCTGCCCACAATACCCCATGGCCCCAGCGCCCGTCATTGTGCCAACACATTTCATTATTTAAGCCAACTTACATGCTGCTACTCAAGGGGTATCGCGCACACAAACACACCGGTCTCCTGACTGATTGTGTGTTCAAGCCGCTACACAACTGGAACGACAACGATGAAAATAAACATGACGAACCCATGCGATGAAGTAGCACCAGCACCAGCAGCAGTAATGCGCTATGGCTGTGGCGAAAATTTTGCCACGATAACGAAAAAGCTTATAACTGCCGAAGGACAGCAATCCGGTTACTCCACTCATGCGGAATGCAGTGTAAACAATTTCAAAATGTTCCACAAATATAAAAAATTAGACTATACTTGCATTTTACATATAATTTTACACATGCTGGTATTAACCTCCAAGTGGATGTTGTTAACTGGCTGTGGCAGTAGTTATAAGTTAATGCGGCACCCTGACACTCCTCCTTCATCAGATTAGTACCTATTTAGTTCATTGACTGAAATGCTGGAAAGGTTACAAAGTTACATTTATTTTACATGCATTCCAGCTTAAACCATTGGACCCAAGCGCTTTTGCTGTAAAGCATATCACACCGTTGAATGAATATGTTTCTACGAATTGAAGGAAACTACAGGTGTTCCCTTTGGAATAAGTTGAACGCGAAACGTCACGATCACAGGTCAATATCATCACTGTAACTAAAATGCTGGCAATTTCGAGCTTCAGGTTCATATTTTAATCACTTTTCTCTGATATTTTCTAAAAGACTAAACAAAATCATCAAATGTTAACTCTTTTGTTCCAAGGTGTTTATCCTATTATGGAGCTCTTCAGATTTTATCAATAATTAGGTCATGCATAGATACAAATCTGAAGCGTATTGAGTGCTGATTCGAGATAGAATTTGTTTTTGTCTAAAAATAAAATAATAGTCCCTGTGCAACTACCCCTTTCGTTTTGTATTTGAAGGATAACGCTCTAATATGAGTGCAGATATTCGCATCCGCACAGGTAGAACAACGATCATCCCATTTCGATACAGACACAATTTCAGACATGTAAGAATAGATAAGCGTCAGCTTCTGTTGTAGCAACTGATTTTTGTTTTTTATTATTTAAATTATGATGTGCACTTCATTTAAATTGGAAATGAGTAGCAAACGCATCGCCCATGGTGCACAACGAGGGACCGGCACAGAGCAAACACAGCACAAACTTATTTGAGATGTGACCTCAAATCCTTTTATATCCTTGTTTCATGCATACGTAAAATAGATGATAAAAAAAATGTAATGAAATGAAATGAAAATCTACCGCATTCAATTTGGGCTGCTACGCATACTTAACCCTTAGCAAGTCAGCGGACGCGGACCCTACACATTCGCCCTTCTTCGATATCCCTCGATATTCTTTGTCTCTGCGGGCCTCATTCAATTCGTGGCTGATGATGAGGATATGAGGATGTTTTCCGAGCAAGGACACTTGGTTGTTGTCTATTTGCCGTGCCATGCCGTGCCGTGCAATGTTTGTGATATTTGATTGCGAATCTGCGGATTATGGTATTTGTGCACGTATAATTAATTGGATGTTGCATATGCACGAATGGAAATCGCTTGAATGCGCGTCTATCCACTCGTCGTTTCCCTTAGCTGGGGATCCTTTCTATCGCCTATGCCGATTGCAGGTGGTGGTGAGTATTTTGCGGTTTGTTAGTCTCACAGTCCGTGCATACAAGCTGAAGTGCATCGTACGAGCAGTAGCATCTCGATGAGATGCGGGAAACTATGGCAAATTTGTCTTCCAATTTACAGAATATACTCGAAGCAAGCAAGTCTGAACCGAAAAAAAATAATAGTCGGTCGTGTCGGCTTCGGAGATTCACTGCAAAGTAATGTAAGTTAACTTGAAGTAATGTAAAGTAATGCAAAAGTAATGTAAATTATTGAAGAAAAGTATAATTCTGGTAAATACATTTCTTTTTGGTACATATGAGCCATTCAGTTGTCAAAGCGATTAAATCCACTTTTTTAATTATACCCCCACACACACTGTGGCAGGGTATACTCACTTTGTCACAACGTTTGTAACGCCCATAAGGAGGCGTGTCCGGTATGGAAAATTATATATATTCTTGATCAGCATCACCTCCTGAGTCGATTTAGCGATGTCCGTCTGTCTGTCCGTCTGTCCGTCCGCACGATAGAGGTCGCAGTTTTGGAGATATCGACTTGAAACTTTGGGTACATGTTTTTCTCGTGAATACTGAGATCAAGTTCGAGAATCAGCCAAATCGGACAAAAACTGGGCGTGGCTCCCATACACCGAAAAAAAAGGTAAAAATTGTTCAAGTCTTTTTTATTGTTGTATTCGATTGGAAATGTTTAGAAACGTATTTTTGACATGGTCCGAGGTTCCGAAGCCACATATATAAGGGTCTGAATGGGGTCTTGAGACCAAAATTTTTTTTTTAGTGGATTTGATTGGAAATTTTTAGAAATGGATTTTGGACATGTTCCGGGCTCCAAAACCACCTATAATTGGGTCAAAATAGGGTCTTGAGACCACATTTTTTTATATTCGAGGTACTTCTTCCTACAGTGTGGGGGTATTTCAGCTTCGGTATAGCCGAAGATAGTCCACTCTCTAGTTTTTTTATATTTTTGTGTCAAACTACATGAAAACCCCATAAAGGCATTTTTATATTCCGAACTACTTTCTTTAATAATAAGGTTAAACAGTGACAAGCTTTTAACAGGGGAGACTGCAAAGACCAATATGAGCATTCAGAAAAGTGGTGTTCATCGATTTGACAACTAAACGGCTCATATGTCGCGGAAAGTTTACAAAAAAATTAATATGGCTACGCTTTCCGAAACTCACTCAGTTTTGGAAAAATATGGACTTACCTGATGATGACAGACAACCACAGATTTATGTCGCTTACCCAATATTCAGTTCCTTCGGATAACCAAAAATGTTAGCCCTAGCCCATATTGCTCACTGTAGCGTGTAATGCAGACACAAATTCGGGCTACTAAAGGGAGAAGGTAACTTTGAAGTAACCACATCGTTTGTTATATGTTTGTTTGAATTCATCTTGCGTTTATTGAAGTTTCGACAGACGTCACGTATTTCCTACATGAATTTCGTTGGCTTGGAGTACAATCTCTTGTTTGATTGGTACCGCCAATTTTTCCTATTTTCAGTTTTCCTGAGTGGAAAATCCGCAGCTTATTGTTCTTCAATTTCTGATATTCTTGAGAAGGAGTTCGATTTTTTTATTGCAATAGTTTTGCATTTTATTTTAATAATTTGGGTCGCACAAATATACAATTTTTTTGCAAAACATATTCCTAATGAGAACGAAAGATTGACAAATACATTTTCTCGGTTAGGATGCTTAGAAGCAGAGAATTTTTCTTAAAATTAATTGAATTTACTTTAATTGACAACAAAAGGGTATGAGAGAAAGCTCATCCTAATTCTGTTCGCAACGTTGTGGTATGTATGAAATAATCAATCTGCAATTAACTCCAAAGTAATTAGGTATGTTCGTATTCGCTTGTTGGGTGAGTGTGAAAATCCGAATTTCACATCATTGACATTTATTGACAAAGGCATTGATTAATGATAAGAAAATCTCCACGAAAAAAAGCCTAATGAATTCAGACGAAAGTAACATATTCATTCGAATATCTTTCGAATGTCACACAAAACGACATTCAACACACAACAACACAATGGTGCACAGTTCAAGGAATATCAGGCAGCTCGTTAAAAAATTTCTGACATAAATCAAATAAGCGAGCGTTTATCCTCTTCGGACTGACTCTGGCTGTGACAAAGCGAAGCAACACACACACACACACATGCACGCACACGACAAGAAGATAATGAAAACAACCGCGAAATGTCTATTGACAGTTGGGTGTCATGTTTATCCGACGTTGTTATCCCCGTTGCGGAAACATTGCGATTTATGGATTTTTGCATTTTACCGCTGCCAAAAGAGACAACCCATCGCTTCTATTTTTAGTTCATTTTTTCCCAACAATTTCGCAAGATTTCTGTGTCAAATTTCCATTAACCAGTTCCGTTTCACCCTTTCGCTTTGTGTATTTGTGTGTGCACTCACTATACGTAGGATACTTTTTTGCGTATCGACATGCTAATGTTGAGGGTAATAATATTTTACAGTTGCAGTTTTTTTTTGTCATATAATTTTTTGTCTGCACCCTTATGCTACTACTGTACGTTTTGTTTGGTAATTTATTATTTTGATTTTTGTAAGCATTCAAATGTGTTTTTTTTTGTATGCTGATTTCGTACTTTTGTTGTTGCTTAGAACAATGAAAGTTGATTTACATACCGAAAACGATGCGTTACCCTTTTACCTTTACCCACAGCAGCACCCCACAGATAACACATACAACATGCATGGATGGTAAAGGGGTAGGATGTTTTATGGGTCCTAAAACACTCGTAGAGATACAAGACAGCAGCAACAACAACAACGAAACGAAAAAGAAAACGGACCGTTTGTAACAAACCAAATAAATTGCGTTGTTCAGTTTGGGATACTCAAATTTTGATTGGAATTATTGATTGGCATGCAGGAAGTGTCATGTGCGCTCTAAATCATTTGTTTGTCTAACATTTCCATATCGCTGCCCAAAAAGAACAAAAGTTGAAAATAAAAAACTCACATGAACTTCTTTTCAACCAATTTCTGGTTTGTTAAATAAAACTTTGGGCAACTATTCTATGCTGTCAATAATTGTAATAAAAAAAAAACTTGAGTTTGGAACTGCACTTTTTTTTAGAAAAAGTCTTTATTTGGAGAATTATACAAAGGCCAACAAAGGATAAGGTCCAAAAGTATGAAGGAGGAATCAGGTGTAAAATTGTATGATCGCTCAAAGAGTTAGTTTGTGTGGAGTGTGTTTGCAGCAAAAGTTTAATATTTTTAGAACAAATACGCTTCCATTTGTCTTAACAGAATAAGTGGACCAAAAGCAATGTAGATTTGTCTATGAAGACTTGGACAAGTACACTTTATTTGCGATGAAAGTGTTCTAGTGTATTTGGTGAAAAAGTGTATCTGAAAATTATGTTGGAAACGAAACGGAAAGGAACCAGAATAAAAAAATTGGAACAAACTTGGAAATGGTACAGGAACGTAATGCGAATGGAAATCTAGATGAACCGGAACTAAATGGAAATGTCACAAATTAAAAAATGGAATGCCAATGAAGTTGAATTGTAAAGTATCGTGAATTGGATTCTTAGCAGCTCGTTGGAAAGTTGGGAAAACCTCAATATTTCAAACAGACGTGGAAATGGAATAGGAACGGATGGGGTAAGGAACTAGAACGAAATGATAGCAGTGCGGAGTGAAATGGAAAATTTATGGAAAAATCAATGTAAAAATTCGCGCAGTGGTATTTTAGCTTTGGTCTGACCGAATATAATCCTCATACTAGTTTTTATTAGAGCCCGACCGATAAGCATTTTCAGGCCGAAGCCGAAGCCGATGCCGAAGGTCCATTGGCAGCCTATTACTTCGGCCGACGCCAAAGGCCTATACCGAAGCCGAAGCCGATACTTAAATAAAAACCCTTTAAAAACTTGTTTTTTCGTGTATTTTCATTCGAATTCGAGTATATAAATACACATTTAGTTTTTTAAGGAACTAAAAATGTATTTAAACAAATAATAAAAGTAACCAAAAGAATTCACAAACAAATCCTAGGTCAAAACTAACAATAGCCTCAAATTATCCCATATATAACGTGTAAGAACAATTGGATTTTTTTAAAATCACTTTTAAAAATTTGGAGTAAAGCTTAAAATAATGGGAATTTAGAAGAAATGGTAGAGAATTCTTCACAGAATAAATCCATCTAAGTAGCTGTTTTTTCAGGACTCCCCAAATCCGTCAAGTGATGGGCAAAGGATGTTCTAGTTGATGGTAAAAACCACCTGTGAAGCTTTGAACTTTAAATGTAAAATTTTACCAAAAACGGTCCCGGATTTCAGCACCTTTTCATATATGTTGGCGCAGCAATTTGGGCTACATTTCTAAAAGGTAGAATCCTTCCGTGAGCCTCCTACCCCTATATTTGAAATTTCATACAGTTTACCAGGACTCCTTTTAACATAGACATCAGGGCAAGTAGTAGCTTCTAAATCTATATTTAAAATTCAGTAATCCACCCAGAAAATGTCCAAGGATGTGCTTTGTGGCAGTTTTAACCTCGTGCCACGCAATTTGAGGCGAGATTCACTCAATATTCGATGATTACTAATTTAAACTTTAATCATATTTTTTGTTTTGTGGGCCTCTTATGTCCCATTGGAAATTCCATCAATTACACAATTTTACATTCAAGTCTCAAGAAAATCAGTAAGACCGTTTAGATGTGATGTGGGCTAGAAAATCGTATCGTAAAAAATTAGTTTTGGTTTTCAATGTCGCAAAAATAAGGAAAAAAATTGAAAAGCTTCGGCCAAAACTTCGGCCAAAACTTCGGCCATTTTTCGGAAAAACCGAAGCCGAAGCCGAATGTGAATTTTTGGCCGATAACGGCCGAAGCCGATGCCGAAGCCGATTAATCGGTCGGGCTCTAGTTTTTATATTACTAGGATGATGTGATCCCTGCTAAAATGTCGTTTAATGTAATAAATTGTACTTCTTGTTCAATTTATCACCTGGGAAGTTATCTAATAAAATTGCATATCACTTCAAGAGGGAATCCCTGGGCCACTTTCTTGGTTGCCCAGTTAATATTCTATTCATCAAAATTAAGGTTAGACTAACTATAATTGCCACGCCCAATTTTACCTTCCAAAAATATCAAAAAAAACCGACTCGATTGTCTTAGTTGGAGGGGATTTGAAAAACATACACGTAAGTTCTAAGCCCCTGCACCAACTGGGAATAGATGGAAACAGTGATTGAATGATAATAAACAGTTCATAGAAAATACATATTATCGTTAGGAAACATTCTCGAAAATGTATGTGGTGCCATTTCGATAGAACCAGCACAAAAGTTACTTTTTGTTTTTTTCTTTTTTGCCAAAAGAAAACCCTAAAAGTTATATGTTGTTGCTGCTGCTGCTCATCATCATAAAATTTTGTTGCGAATTGCGAAAAGTTCTAATGAACGGGCTTCATGCGCAGAATCATTTTAATGAAAATGCCTGGGGACGTACACAACAAAAAAAGAATCAAGAACAAAAATGAAAATGAAAATACACATTCATTAGTTAGACAAGCTATAAGTAGAAGAAGCAGAACATCTTAAGGATATGATGCATATGCTCTGGAGTGGAACCCAATAATTTTCACTTCGTCTTACAGCGAAGCGAACAAGTCGCTTGGTATGGGAAATGCGCCTGGAGTGAAATCACCTTTCTTCTACGTTTAGCCCACACACTCGTTTAACACACACACATACATGCACTCATGCAATCAGTCGGGGCCGTTTTATATGAAAAGCTCGTTGGTTGTTGCATCAAACAAGTAGCGCGGGCGGCCATATGCGTGTGTGTGTGTGTGATGGCGGTGGGGGTTGGGAAATAGTTTCCTAATTTCCAGAATAGAACTTTTCCTTTTTTTGTTGTTGAAGGAAGTTTAAGTCGCAGCCATTTGCCGCAGTTTTACACACACACGCACACATATGAAAAATGATATACGCCAAAGGATAACGAATGTGCATCCTTGCTTGCCTGGCTGCCTGCTCGCATCTCTTCCTGCGTTGGCTCATTCGCTGGTTGCAATGCATTCAGCTGGTGTTGCTTGCATGAGTAAATGCCGCACATCGCACATCGAAGCCATGGCAAGTCGGCTGACAAAAGGGTTTCTTAAAAGTTTTGTTCTCGTTTGTTTTTTGAACAACTTTTGTAATTAGTAAAACTTTGAATTTCTGTTAATTGGACCGCTTCGAGATATATTTAGTGAGCGTGGCATGGGTGGGTGTGGTGACTGCGGCCCGAGACGAGGACAACAGTGCATATGTACTCATATGTGTGGACTGAAAATATATAACTACATGCGTATGTATAGTACCTGGCAGCAATTAAACCTGGGTTACCACTTTGAGCAGCCAAGCATCCTCCAGGCCACAACTCAAATTAGTTTCAAAAAGTTTAACAACTTTCCACACACGTAAATGGAAATTCAACAGTTCGTTAAATTGTTTATTATTTCACTCAATGACCACCTGGTCGGGGCCACCTTCATATTACAAAGATTCCAACCGTGCTTCATAACCTCTTCGACTCCAGCCCAAAATGTTTGGAGTTCGTGTGTTTTATTGCCGCATGTATCTGTATCCAATCACATGACAGGCCGACGGCCATCTTGTTTTAGGTAACCCCACCGTTACCCATTAGGTACACACATTCAAAAATATCCACCATGACAACCGAACGTTTTATGCAAATGCTCCACTTCATGCCAGCTGCAGCAAAGCCAACAACAAAGATGAAGTCGAAAACGAAGCAGCAGCAGTACACGAAGAAGAAGACAAAGTCATCCACATTCCATACCCAAAAATTCCCGGGACTAAATTGAAAACACATAAACTTTGCTTCCTCATACTCCCATTTTCGGATACATGCGCTGCCTCGTTGTTGGCCTTAGCGCCGTGTGTCCTGGACCGTTTTTGCGTAGTCACGCAAATGTACTGTTATATCACTGATAACATACTTGCGAGGAATTCAACTTTAGATGCCGTACACTTGATAAATTACAAAATCTACTATACGCCCCACACGCCGCCTCTCTCTCGCACTCTCTCTCTACATTCTGCATTGCCAAAGAAACTTAGGATATTCTGTAGCAATAATACACACTCACATATATACACATAGAGAACATATACTACACATCCATGCACTGAATTTACATACACACAAATGTGCTGCAAAGTCATCAGTAAAACCCAGGACAACGACAGTAACAACAACACAACAACACAACAACAATGATGATGCTGATGGTGATGCTGATGCTGGTGATGCTCTCCAAGTGTCAGCAATGGGTGGCCCAAGCTCCCTTCAACTACAACATTTTGGCATTTTCGGTCGGTGCCTTTGACAATGATTTTCGTTCACCGCATTCGCATATTTCCCATCGATTCGCAGAGTTTTCAGTTTGGGTGGAATGAGCCAGTATAGACACATATCTACACATCAACCAGAACCTACGCACATACGCACTCAAATATCTGATATACTCGTTTGTATTAGGAGTTGATCCCTAGATACAAAATGTTATTAAATAAAAACATTATCGGGTACTGACTTTGATATACAAGGACTATACTATTGACTCCACTGCGACCGGTAGTCTCTTGTGCCCTCTGAAGTGCGTAATATGATGGATAAAGATCCCCTCTCTATATAGACTGGATGTATGATCATGATGGGTGGATGATGTATCAAAAAGGTTTCACAAATTATTATGGAAATGGGACCAGTCCTATTCAGTTCCCCTGAAAGCATTTCATTTGGTCGAGTGACACATGTCAGCCATGGTCTGGATGTCATGGTCCTCAAAGGTAATACCGAAACCGAACGTGGAATTGTGTACTAGATCGACTCCGAATGTTAATAGAAAAGCGACTACATTTACAGACGAATGTAAACCGTATATCGCACGTTTTGCATATAGCGAATGTATTGTTTATGGATTCAACTCTTTGACTTATTTCGAGCTCTCCTACATCTCCTACCAACGTAGCGAATATTTTCATTATCGTTTCTATTGTGAAGGCCCACACAAGCTGAACGACATACGAGTTCGAATCCGAGTACGAGTACATGAAATATATCGAAAGCATTCTGCCATGAACAAGGATAATACAGCATACGGGCAGGGCAACCTTCGATAAGATGGGCGAAAGCATTTTGGCGTACGCGAGGCGTTTGACATGAGTGAGCGAGCGTTTTTAATTTTTCCTCGTAACAGTGTTCTAGCATCAGCGGCGAATTCAAAGAAGTTGTGAATAACTGGAGGCACTTATTGTCTCCCCACCCCGCCGAAAAGACACAACGCGAAGAAGGAGGCAACAATGCTTTTTGACATGGCAACTGTTACTTTGCATGTGTGCTAGTGTGTGTCTGAGAACAACATGTGCGCAACGGGAGGAGTAGAATGTCATCAAAAGACGAATTGAGTAGAAAAGAAGACAATCTCGTCAGGACGAACGAACAAGTGGCAACTGGGTGGATGGATGGAGGTTGGGCATTGAAGTTATTGCAAGTTTAGCATGTTTTTGACACACAGTAAACATTTTAAACAAAAACAAATTTTTTTTTTCGGTGAACTTTGACGTGAATTCGACGAAAATGTATAAGCAAATAGTGGAAACACACACACGCACACACACATGCGCTTACCCGTACACATTCGAGTCCTTCTTTCAGGCAATTTATCAAAAGCTTTTTGGGGTAAGGAAACCTCAAATACAAATTGTTTTCTTTGTTGAAAATAACTTTTG
Source organism: Heteromyza rotundicornis (assembly GCA_951394025.1). Lineage (NCBI taxonomy): Eukaryota > Metazoa > Arthropoda > Insecta > Diptera > Heleomyzidae > Heteromyza > Heteromyza rotundicornis. Next base: position 24,901,071 of record OX596010.1, read on the forward strand.
CAATTTAATTGAAATTTTCCATTACATGTGGGAGAAGATGGGGCCGACAAAAGTTTAGAGAATTCACGGTTTACCATTTTGAATATTAAAGGATATGACATATTGTTTGCCAAATCAGGTAAGAAATAATCCCTTTTTGCAGTAAACTACTATAAAATACATGAATTTAAATGAAATAAGGACCAGTTTGTTATACGCTCGGTCCGATCACATAAGCAAATGTCCACAACGAAGGTTATCATCGATCATGATACTTTAACCCATTCAATTGATTACCATTAACTATTGTCCTTTTCCGGCCTAAACTCATTTATTCAAATCAGTGCCGCCTCCTCAAACCTCTCATAATTCTCCTCATCGCCTTTACTGTGTCCAGAAATCTTCTACAGTTCTCTATCCAGCAAATTTTTCCTTGATCCTTTATCGATCCATATTGTTCTTTGTGCACCCTTCCCTCTTATTCTTATGGATTCCTTTACCAAGGTTGTTTCAAACCATTTGAGTCGGCTCTGTTAGATGTCAGAAGATGATCGTCGTCACAGTTCATCGGTCTGTACTCCACCAAAGAAGTTTCGTAGTACACGTTAGTCGTTAGGTCTCTGGCGACTATAGGCCGACTGGGACCGCCAAGAATCCTGTTCTGGCTGAGAACCAGTCAACTTGGTGCTGGGCATGTTATTATTAGATCAAAGGATGTTTGCAGATGCTAAAGTACATATATTCGGTTTCATATGTTAGTCTTTCTTTATATTTCTTAAAGAGTGCTTTTGCCGATCATAGCCCAAACCGTTCGAATTTTTCAACTCTTTTAATTGGGAAATTATTTAGTAAATATTTTACATTTAGTAAACACTAAAGCGTAACTAAGGAACAAAGCTATACACACATTCCAAAACTCATGTGTGTCCTCTACCCAGCAAATAACAGCCAGTGCCACCCCTAAAAAGATGAGTGCCTATTCGCAACAAAAACAAAATTAAAAGCCGATGCGATGCGTTCATTTCATCTCGGATGCCAGCAGCGCCAAAACTTTATACACAAAGAGCCATAAAAGACTTTCTGTACATAAACAGACGTACACACGGCTGGTTGGACAGAATAGTTCCATCCACAAACGAACACGAATACATACGACTCATATATACTTACACCCCCCCCCCCACCCTCCCCTTTTTCAAATATATGTAGCGCGTGGAGGATATGTTATCTGTAACTCTGCATATTATGCAGAAAGGCTTGAATGCGAATTAGTTATAGAAGCGAAAGCACCTTGTTCTGTCATTCCGGGACAACGTTTCCAAATGCCTTTCTTTCCACTTTGGAGCATTTAAACGCATCGAGTGTAGTTCCATTTATTGTTCATGTGTCTTTGTACATACAAACGCATGTATATTGTACATACTGGCATGTGTGTATGTCTGTTTTTGCGTAAAGAAGGCTCCACACATACACTACAATCGTTGACATGGTATCCCATGGCTTCTTTCACATGTGCCGCAAGCATTAATTTACATACTAACGAGGAAACCCTAAAAGCACACTATTGTTCAGAGCATATGGATTTTGACTGTACAGTTTTCTAACAGTACAGTTATTTCCTTATCATTTTTTTATTGCATCCACGACTCAATTACTTCAATTGGTGACCGAGGTACGGTGATCTCTGTCTTACGATTGGACGGTATAATGTTTGATCCACTGTACAAACATAAACAACTTTTCTATAAAATCTCGAGTAAACCATTGACAAGCTTCCTCCTCCTGGCTATCTCAATTTTAATCGTCCATGAAATCTGAACTTTTGACTCTTGTGTCTCTGGTGTTCATGAGACCTCTGGTTCTGAAATTTTGTAAGCTTTAAGAGTCTGATGCTATGGAATTAAAATGGATTTAAGCCAATTCTATCTCCCAAGTAGTTGAAGAGTGCTCAAAGGACTAACCGGCATACACTCATACGCTGACGTATACACACACTTGTGTATGTAGGTACGTTCATAATAGAATACAGAAACAACTTTGGCTTTGAGTTATCCTTGTGCTCATGTGCACGACGCAACAGAATTCAGTGTGAGTTGTCCGCGGCATACACAACGCAACTTTAATTTCGTGTTTTGTTTTTTTTTTTTTTAGCACCGCTGCAAGGCAAAGGAGTAGATCGGTCGGTTGGTTGGTTATGATGGCAACTTTGGCTGGGTAGCTTGCCATCATTTTCATTGTGAAAGTTTTAATTAATGCCGCCGTCCCTAATGAGTTCACATGGCGAATACTCAAATAAACGCAAAGCACTGCAGCGTGTTTGTGTGCAGCTACTTCGCAGATGCCGAGTTTGGATTTTAATAAATGTCACCACATTCCCGCACTTCATGTTGCTGGTGGGAGTGGCGCAGCTATGAATGTTATTTTTTTGTAGATATCGTAATAATCACAACAAAATTATATTCTGGATATTAATTAACAGTGACAGTCGGCAAAGTACAAAGGAATGCCAAAGCAAAGGGTTTCCTTAGCAAGAATAATTTAAGAGACACTGTAGCTTGCAGTCGTGATAGATACAATTCAACAATCTGACAACAAGTCGGAAAACCACTTTTCGCTTTCAGGTCGACAGTCTCAAGTAAATTCTCTTTAAGTTCTAAAAATATCTTCACTAATTATGCCCTTACTAAGCCACTTTCATGAATGTATTATCCTCGTACATACCGAAAGGTCAAAGGCCAAATCAGCCACAAAAGACACTACAGCACGAAGACAGAAGTAGTCACTCTCTGGTCACAACAGAACATTATTAACACATTGTTGTATACCAATTATCCACCGCCCAGGAAGCCAATTATTCTATCATCAATTGGGTATTCCACATTTCGGCACATGCTAAAGTCAAAAATCACTTGCGCCTAATACTACGTGTATGTTCAGCCCAATCTGGCAATTTATAAAGAAGTATTTAAAAAAAAAACTGTGTGAGTTTATGGTGAAAATTGTATGAAAAACTGGGGTTGCAATTTCGGTTGATTGTCCCTCGTGGTCATTAGTGGTCAAACGGAATTGATTTATGTAGTGGAAGAAATTGCCAAGGAGGAGGGTAGCGTGAACCGCACTATTAATGGGAAATAATAATTTCATATAATTCATTGGTGTCTTTTGCCATTTCCCAGGAGGTTATGATTTTATGTGTTGTGACAGCATATTAGGCTGTCCTTTGAATTTAAGAACTTGTAGTACTTTATGAGTGAAATCGATAGGAAAAGTCTGAAGTGAATTTGCGCGAGAGTACTGGGTTGATATACATAATGAGCTGCTCACGTTTACTCCTAGTTATAAGCTTAGGCAGTTGGAGCATATTTGGCACCACTTTCTATCCCAATATATGGTTTCTACCGACGGTAGAATGCATATAATGTGGCAAGGAATTTATACAGAGTGCGTAAAAGTTAAAAATCCATTGACAGTCATTAGGGATGTTGTTTAAAGATGTTGATGGCGTACATGTAAGTATATAAAGTAAAAAACATTAAGTAAAAATAAAAGAAATCAAAAGGAATGTAAAATGACAATAACAAAAGCAACAAGTCGCCTTATTTTTATTTTATATTTGTTTTGTTTGCATTTCTTTTTTCTTTTCAACTGTGCTCATTTTTATGAATGAGTTTTGGTTGTTTTTGTTGTTGTTGTCTGTATTTTTATTATCATTTCAGTGTTCTACTCTGTTATTTTCGCTGTTCTGTTTTGGCTGTAATGTAATCAAAAAGCGACTCATTATAAAAAATTATTTACCCACTTCGGAAAGTGGGTCATCGGCAGCAATTTACGCGAAAAGAATGTCGTCGTCGTCGCCATGCGCTCGTCTGCTGCCTCATCAAGGCAGGAAGGACACTTTCAGTCAGACGAACTACTCGAAAATATTGCGTGCACTCTACTGTCGACGGGTTTTTTTCTTTTATTTGTTTTTTACTCTTGCATTTTTTATTTATTTTTAAATACATAATTTTTGGATTTCTCTCCCTCTCTCAGCCTCCTTTTCGCTCACCGCTACTTTTGGCCACCCACAATTGTTGAAATAGTGTCGAAATGAAGGTGCAGGTGCTCGCCACCACCTCGCCTGAAATAACGAACGGTTTTTGTGCAGGAGTCAGACATTTCATTCTTTTGTATTTTTTCTTCTTTTGCAATTCACCGGAAACAAAAACAACATCGTCAAGCGAGAGTCAGTCTGCTCCTTGCCTTTGTTTGGAGAATAAATGATTTTGAGCCACTTTTTGCCGCTTTCACACCATCATCACCAAGAGCTTTCTTTGCTTTATTTTAAGAAAACGAAAGCATTGCGCTTCAGTAATGCTGCTGCTGCCACTGCTGCCACTGTCGTGCCGCATTTTGCATCGTCGCGTCGAGTCGCTTACAAGGAAGTGTTGCATCGCAAAAAAAAGTGTTGCGCGTTCTTTGCTTTGCAAAGCGCCTTGCTTTTTTCATTCATTCTTTCCGCCATTCTCTTTGTATTTATGCATATTTTTACACAGCAGCAGCAGCAGCCAGCAGACGCAGCAGCCGACGCGCTAGCGCTATCACGGGGGATTTCATAATGAGGCAACGTATTTTTTATACGCGCATTTTTTACATACTTCCCGCCAAGGTCGGGGTCGTTATTCTTTTAATTTGATGCTGTGCAACTCTGTGCCTTAAGTTAAATGGGAGAAAGAATTCCTAGTGCCACAATTTACTTTCAGTTTTCTTTTTTCGCTGTTGCTTTGTTTACTTGTGAGCATTTCTTTTTTCAACACTTGCCACTTGGCAGCGAAAGAATCTATTTAATTTATTTTATAGCATAGAATGCAAACATTCGGTGGCACAGGAAACGAAATTTATGTCTCATAGTGGGTACAGAAATGTATTATTTATTACAAGCATTGTACGACATTACATTTCACCCATGGAAAAGCCGATATACCCGTAAAACTAAAGGTCATGTGAAGTAAGACTGCGTACTCAGTTTTCATTCTCAAGAAGGCCAAAGTTTTGAGTCTGGAAGGAAAGCTAGAGCAGCGTTTGCCTTATATCATATGGCGAAATAACAACCTGGGCACCAGGTTGTTTAAATCCAACGTGCTTTCGTAACGTATATATGGCTGCTGAATCTGGAAAGAAGACAATAATCCGGAGTCCCCGTGTCCGAAGAACGAGCAAAAGGCCCCGCAAACATCTAGATCAGAAGACAGACCTGGTGATGGACGGTAGACCGGAAAGCTAATCAACATGGGAAGATTTGGAAGCAGATTAAAGCGATTGCAAGGAATCGTAAAGCGAGTGGACGTTGTTGATGCTAGGGATTATACGAAAAAACGAAGAAGAAGAAGAGCAATTAACTTTGCTTTTGAGCATTCATTTTTTTTAGTATTCTCCGCTGAAACCCTTTTAGGATATTAAAGAACATTGAGAAGCATAGACATTTTAGAAAGACATTTATGATGAAACTATTTTTCGTTGAAAACTTTTAATTTGACATTTATCAAGTTGATGCTGCATAAAATAACCGATGTAGCGAAAACGTCTGGGGGCATAGAGTTTGCTGGAATGAGCTTAGGTTAGCACTATCACTCTATGAACTTTCGGCCAATAAAAACCGAATATTTGTTCTTCAAGTGATACCAGCCTGCCACATTCTCACACTCCTACCCAAGAAATTTAAGAAGTTCACCCCTTCTTAGAAACTCATGGAATCCGTTACGTCATTGAGTCACAATTAAAAGTTAACCAAAGAACTTAATTAAAAATTATGGAAAAACGCAACTCATTTAAATAAACTCGTTCCAGTGCCAGAGTGCCGACCGAGTAGTTCCTGTTGGTAAAAACGTTAATCAATCAAATTCCAATCGCCTGGATTTGCACCGAATTTCACTGAGTTCAACCCAAAATGACAGAGTGCGGTCGGTCAAATTGCCTGGGCACGAACTGGACGCACGCATAACCTTTAACATGCAATTTTTTGTTTTTATAATTCCACTTCCATTTTTTTTTTTTTGTACTTTGTAATTCTTGATTTCGCAACAACATTGCTAACCAGCTTTACAGCTTAACTGGGGTTCAATGTGCCCATACATTGCGGCTATTTCCGTAAGAGACTTCGTACACATTCGACGAACTTCATTTCTTCCTTTCGTCATTCAACACAATTATATTTGCATTTATTTTCGTTTCACCCTTATTTGGCGAATGAAATATTTTTTCATATTTTAAATTTTCCATTTTCCATTTGATATTTGAAATTTGAAATTTGAAATTGCCTTGACTGACAACTGGTTGGTGGTGGACAGGGGTCATTTGGTGGTATAAAATATTTTGAAGAGGGTCGGAAATTCAAGTTTCACACATTCCACATACCGTATTACGCTATGTGGATAATAATGTATCACGCCCAGTACTTGAAATTTGTGCTCATCCTTTTTATTACATACGTGTGTGTGTGTGTGTGTGGGTAAATGAACTACTTCTGCATTGGTAAATAAGTAAATTTGTGTTACACCTAATGAAATAAATATTCGTTAAAGCCTTTAAGATTTCATGTACGTATTTTTTTCAAATCTTATCTTTCGCCTCTAAAGTACACAGTACACCGACTGACACGACTCGATTCCATTTCGCTCAAATAATTCCCTAATTTGAATGCAATCATATATTTGTTGCGAAATATAAAAGAAAATCCTTTATTTTACACAATCTCACACAATCACCGTCGCTATGTCAATCGTATTTCGAAAGTGTTTTTTTTTTTATTTTATTTTATTATTACTATGCAAATTCCGTACAATATATAAAGAAAATATAAATGTTTCTCATGAGATACGATAGCGTATGCGGAAAATGGCTTATAAACCATTTTTTCCGCCGGAATAAATTGCATTGAAAAATTTTTCAATTTCGCTAACCAATTCAAGCGAGGAATTGAATTTTTAACAGAATGGGCATGCAAATCCCACATTTGAAATCTTATAATGCGTTCGTCATGTCAAACTAAATGCGAGAGCAATAGAGAAAGGGTTTTTTTTGTTTAAGCATGGCACACATATAGGACGACAAACAGGAAGACAGATAGACAATCTATTCGTACACTCAAAGAAAGTATCAAGCCCTATCCGCGAATTTTTCGTTTATGGAAATTAATAAAATAAAGCAAACGGATCGGGGTTCCCACACTACTAGATCTACTACCCTATCGTTGATTTTTAAATTTCTGCTCCGCTAGAAAATTTGTCTACTCCCCTCAAGCTATTTTCTAATACTCATCCAAAGATAAAGAGTGTTAAATTTTACCGTAAGCGACAGATAACTTAAAGAATTAATAGAGAAAATAGTTTTAAAAACCTTCTCCTGTAAAATATACTTTTTGGCACTTAGTGCTGTAATGGTGAAAACTTAAATTCCAAAGGCAAATAAATTATTATGGATTTAGAGAGGACACTTTTGAGAGGATCCTGAAGATAGCAATGAAATTAATTAATTTCAATTAATTGGAATTAGAGTTTTTTATACTTTCAGACACCTAACTAATATTAAGTATCATTTCCTAATCGAAATATACAACTCCGAATTTTTCAAAGTGTAATCTCAAAATATAAAACATTTCCGCATATATTCTAATAAAAAAGAAAAGTATTCATATTTCACCAATAAATATTTGTATGCAAAAAAAATGGCTCAACTCAGAATTCCAACTAAAAACAACAGGCAACCGCGGAAATAGGAGTAGTCATGGCTTGAAATTCAATTTGTTTAAAACGTTTTCATTTTTTGTTTTTTTATTTCTGTATCTTTTATTAATTTTCCACTTCTCTCAAATAATATAGAAAAAATATAAAAATTTGAATTTTTGTTGTTCCACAACATTGAACCTGGTGCACATTGGGAAAATTTCAATTTGAATTTGAATGTGCCGTTGTGCCAGGTAGAACGTAGGTATGTAGCTTTCCAAATCGAAAACCAAAGCAAAGCAATCCTCCGCATAATGTTCTCAATTTAGATTACGGGTTGAGTGATACATTGTTTAGGTGTTCCGCTGCTCTATACTCTATGTTTCGTATGCCATAAAGCCGCGCAGCGATAGCAATCTGTATCTTCTTCTGTTTGATATGAAATTGGAATTTGAATTTTGCGCTCGAACCGTAGCCGCAATTATTATGATTTCGGTGCTGCCAAAAAACATCTAATTTGCATATAATCAGGCAGATGTTTTTCGCTCGCGCCAATGACTTGTTGTCTGGGATTTTCTGGGTTCTCCCTGTAGGGCCTATGTCCGTCTGTTTGCTCGTACTCTCTCAGAAACAAACCAATTTAGGTTTTGTTGTATGCCGTGAAAATACATTTTGAAAGCCTTTATCGGGAATTAGTATTATTTCAGAGTTGGAGAAAATTATGATTTCTTGTTCAATGCGGATAGCTTTTGAGAATGTTAACTGTATTTTGTACTTGTAAATAGTTAAACATACTACAAGGCCTCTTTTAGCCCACAGAAAATAAAATCATTTTGCGGAAATCACCCAACCATTGCCCAACAACTACTTTTCAATAGCTGCCATCGCCATTTACTCCATTCATTTAGACAATAAAATGGGGGAAAATGAATAAAAATCAATCATTCTTAAAAAAAAAATTGTCAAATTATTGAAAAAATATCGCATAATTATCGAAAGTGTCGAAACATTTATCGTATGTGCAGCTTCGGTCTGAGCGAAGATCCTTATCTTACCAGTTAGTTTTCTAATTAATTGCATTTTCAAAGTTTATTTGATAAAAATTGATAACATGGCTTAATTTTAAGATTTATACAATTTGTATAGACTGGACTACATTGAAATGAACCAAATTGTTAAGCTGTTGGTTTTTGAAGTTTCCAAAAAGGTCTACAAGTGAAATAGAAATGATGGATACAATCTTCTGATTCAATATGCATATCCCTTTCACATATTTTTGACAACACATTTTGAAATCATTATTATCCTTTTCGAACCAAAATAATTTAGACCTGAATAAAGCTACTCTGCTGTGAAGGGTCTCATAAGCTTGAAGTTCCAGTTCCTGCTTCATTCCCTAACTCAAATATTTTCCTTTAATCGTTTATTTAAGGTTTTTATCGCCTCAAAGAACAACCTCAACTAAATATTCAGAAATCCCAATAAACAAGTCGATTTTAATGAACTTAAATTAAAGCTAAAGCCTTTCCGCTGTAACTACAGTCACTTCGCTATGTACTTACTGCGGCAGTGCAAATAGCAGTTGCTCATGAATTAAGCATTTCCTGTAAACTGGGTAAAAAGTGAGACTATCGTAAATATTTGCATATTCAAAAATATATATACTTCATACGAAATAACTCTGTAAATGAAGAAATTTCAAAGTCAAGTTTAGCATTGCTTTATGTAAACACTACGGCGCACCAACTCACACACACACTCGTAGAAACACCTATAGTGCAGTTGCTCCCATTTCTGCAACGACACCAACGACGAGCACAAAAAGTTTCTTGCACCTTTTTCGCATTTTTTATGATATTCATCTTATTCACTTGTGTTTTTTTCCTCTATTTCTTTTTCATTTTCAGAAGAAATTGTTTTGCGTTAAAAAGGCAAAGGCGCACACAAAACGAACCCTGAAATATAAAATGTTCCTAAGCACCCCAGCAGCAGCGCGCAACAAACGCGCGAAAGTGAAAGTACAAAAAATGCAGAATCAGAAAAATCATCAGGAACGAAGGCCAATATAAAAAATGCAACACTTGCGGCTGTGAGGCAAACCAAAAGGCCAAAAGGAGCAGAGGAGCATGGAGTTATAGTAACTTTGCCTTCTCGCCTGCAATTACAAGCATGCCGCACATCCGTATCCGCAAGTTCAATGCAATACCGGAGCGTTTTTGTTTGTAAACAACAAATAAATGAGCAAAAAAATGTATCCACAAAATCACAAATAGAATTTTGCAAAAAAAAAAATTGCGAAACATTTTTTCTACACACTTTTTTTTGGCACTTTTACGGTGGAGGCAAGATAGTAAATACGTGCGTGTTTTATAAAATGTGTGTGCGAGTATTAGTTGTTGCGTATGTGTGTGTCATGAGAAACCACAACTAACACTAACGCACTCTGCATCACAACACAGAGGATTATAGTATATTTTAGGGGTAGAAAGGATTCAAAGGCACACTCTTTGGGCGTGGTTTCGCTCTTTTCTTTCCAAACTACTGACTACTGTTGAGAAATAAAAAAGGACTCCAGGTTTCCCAGTATTTAAGTGGAAATCGTTGCCACCTTTGGTGATTTTCGCAAAATTCATATTCTATCTTCTTAACTATTAACCTAAAAGTTGTATATAATACAAACAATGGGATTTTGTATATTGTGATATCCAAATACTAATTGAGTTAATTTTAAATCAATAAACTTTGCCTTATTTTAAAATTTAAAAATATATGTATATTATGCATCATCTTGTGTAGTTTGGTATTTCCGTTCTGAATATTTGAACGAGTTTTATTGAAAATGTGATTACTACTCAAATCGATTAAGTTCAAATGTAAGTTTCAAAGTTGAACCAAAATTCTTAGGTATTTCACTTTGGAAAAAAAATTGTATTAAGGTTTGGAGGAATTTTGAATTTTCTGAGTGGCAACTCTGGCACAATAACTTTCGAAGTGGTTCTAAAATTGGCTAGGCTTCCATATTCGCTAAAAAATCTCGAAATCAACTGACTTCGAATTCACTTCCGTATCCGTTTCTTCGGCTATTTTTTAATACAGTCGAACTTCATTGAAGTGATTTTCTGGTCCCGTGCGAATTCATTATAGGGAAGTTTGACTGTAATATGAATACAAATAATTAGTGTGCGGATTTCTATGCAAATACAAATTTGAGGAATACTTTTTGGGGTCAAAAGACCAGATAGTGCTGAAATTATAGAATTATGACGTTATCGTGAAGATATTCTGCGAAACGACATAATTATTGAACTATTGACGTATAACTATCTCACTTACTGTCTTTTTATCCCCAAAAGTATGCTTCCAATTTTTATTTGCATACGAATAATAAAAATTCTAATGGAAATGAAAATGAAAATGAAGGGGCGCAAAGAAGTTAACACAATATGATCTTTATAAGATTGATGAAGATGAACCGGTGCATTTCTTTCTTATGATGCCAGAGACTTCAACTACTGGGGGTTTGGCCTCAAGGAATGTATGTGTTTTGCAACAAACGTTTAATACTTTTGAGACCAACAACATTTACCTTGGCTTAAATCGTGGACATCATTTCATTACAAAAACAAATATTGCTGCTCCGAAAGCTAACACTAAATCAATCATACGAGAATCATTTGCGGGAAAAGTTTCTCGTTTTATACAAAAGCAATCACAGATTCTTTCACTTGAAGAACTTTCCAGCAAATGACTCTCGTTTGTAGTAACATTTATTTTGTCGACATAAGCCAAACTAATGTATTAAAGCGATTCATTTAAAATAGAGAAACTCGTAGAAAATGTGATGTTGCCTAAAAGAACTGTCACAGTACATATGTTTTGACTGCACATCTCAGACCCCAAGAGGTTTCCGACTGTAAGTACCAAAAACAATTGCTTCTGGAAGGACTACTCCATACACCAATCCATAGTTATAAATATTCTATAATGTCATTTTTGTAAATGTCCCTGGCATATTCGCTTTACATTAAAAAGGTAACATATTTTTCAATCTAAACGTTATAAAACCCCTCACGTGGCTTAGTATATCAATAATATAGGAAAAATTTAAATTTTACACGCCAGCAGTATTTAATTAAAGAAATCACTTTAATGGAATGAATACAGACAATGAATCTAAACCTAAATAAGAAAGCAATTGCGTAATATGCGAATAACAGAAAGCTACCAAAAAAAAGAGTTGCAAATAAGAAAAGTCCACAAAGAACCACACCCAAACTAATTATTTTGCCAAATAGTATAAAGAAACTTTAACGTTTTGAAGCACATATCCTGCACACCCTCGCTTGCATACCCACACTCGAGTAATATCCTTGTATGTAGCAAAAACTATTTAGGCAACCAACATCTCAAACGTCAACGGTAAAATTTGTGGAAATATTCACATGAATACATAAGCAAACAGCACACACACACATAACACATGCAAAGGAAGCAGAACTTCTAATTATTCCTTTTTGGCGGAAAATGAGGAATGGGGTAAGACAATAAGTTTTTGGCAACTGTGTACGCGCCAAACTGACATCCGAAACGATACGAAATGGCATGGATGGGGAAAGGTGGGAGAGAGTGGCGATGAGAAAGAGTTAGGTTGGGTAGACAAAATGTACATGCATGGCATGCGTTAATCACAAGAAATGTTCTAATTGGTAGAAATTCACTCTCCACATCGGAATGAACAACCTTCGCATGCACGAACACAACAAGACATTAAACAAGGGTGGAGACTTGTGGCCGGGACATAAATATTTCACATGTTTGCTGCGAGACGGCTGGCTTACAAGCTTCCACATAGACACACTTGTATTCGTACATCGTGTTCCTTTTGATATTTATGTGCGAGCGCGTGTCTAAATAGGGGCGATCCGGTATTCTCCATAACAACCGAAATATTGCAATGGATGAGCATTCGTTCGTATTTCATTCGCATTTTAATTATTTGTTGTGTTATTGCTTTGGAAATTACCGTGTCTTAGTGCCATGGCTGAGTTAGGTTCTTAACAATAGGACAGTTTTGTTAATTTTTGCAATTTGTTACTTTGGTTTCGTTTTAAAAAAGCGTCTGTATAGATTTTCTAAACTTTGACAAACTAGTGGGAGTTTAGGAATCTTTATTTCTACAACATGCAGAAAATTCTGTTATTGCAATAATCAATTCATTTTAAAAATTTCTAAGATTGGTGAAATGACTTTTCTCTTTTCATATTTGATCATTGCAGTAGATGGCATACAAAAAAACCTTTCGTATAATGAAAGTTTGATAACACCTATTCGAAAAACATGCACACATATTAAATTTTGATATAATATGAAATCTTTAAATGTTTAAAATTATGAACGATTCCTGCCTCGCCAAATGCTTTCACCACACACACATCATTCGTGTTTAATAGATATGACTAATTATGTGGGATTATTCGAAGCCTCAACGTCCAAATGCATTTAAAAAGTGGGTATTTCCATTGGTACAGCCTAAAATTGGGTAGAAAATTATTGGAAAATAGAAGCCGAAGCTGTTCAAATTTGGACTGCTCCAAAGCCCTGAATTTAACCAAAACGCTATCCACAAGATAAACTCATGTTAAAATGAATTGAATTTGTCACAACAAATTCCACTGTGGCAACCGCGTCGAATATGAATGACAACAACACAGTGAAATGCCAAAACAAATCCAATCAGCAATGCTGCCATATATACAAACAAAATCCGTATTTATCAGCATCAGAAAAGAAACGAAACATTATGAAACGTTTCCATAGTCATCTTTGGCAGAAAAAAAATTAAAACACTAAAGTTAAATACTATTTCCCCTTAAATAAGTATTTATTATATATATGCTAAATAAATAATTAACGGCAAATTATATTCAATATAAGTGTATGTTTTAGTATTATTTCTTCGCTAAAGATGACTATTTAAACGTTTCATAAAGTTTTATTTCTTTTCCAACACTGATATGTATACGCCCTTCTAAAAATTTTGGAAAAAATACGAATTTTTATACGGGTTCCTTAAAACTACTGGATTTTTTCTGATTTAGTTTTTATTACAAGGCCAACTTAACTTAACTTAATTAAGATGCGAATTTTACAACAACAAATTCAGATATGCTTCATTGTCTAGTTTTTTGATAAAAAGTTTACAGCCCTTCAATGAAATAAAAGTTTAAAAATCTACCTAAATAATAAAAAAAATTTTAATTTCAATTTTAAAGCAGAAAAAAAATAATTTTTTCTAAACGTATTTTATGAACTTTTTTACAGTAAAATCTAGAAAATACGGATTTCCGAGGAAAAATCTGGCAGCACTCCAAATCGGCAAAAATATTTGTGTTTTGCATTTTGCTCGAAAAGACGGAATTTTTTCACACAAAAATACAAAAATTTTGTTAAAGTATTTCGTGGTATTTTCATTGACAATGTACATAAACTACTAAAATAAAGTGCAATCAAAAGAACTCGAGAATAAATATAAATATCGTGGTGGCAGAGAGAAAATAAAAAATCGGCCGCCACGAAAAGCTAATTAGGCAAAAGTTTTTCGAACAATTTACCAATTGAAAGTGCAAAAAACTAATTAAAATTTGGTGGCATTTGCAAAAACATTTGAATTAAAGTGAAAATCATCAGGAAACTGTGTAATTCGCATCAGCGCATCCGTTGGTGAAGTCGCATCGATTTTTGCATTTATTGGCGGGGATTGCGCGAATCAAACAATTTGTGGTTTGGTTTCTTTGGAAAACATTTCGGACCAAAACAATAAAATATGGATTAGCTGGCAATACGACAGGTCCTTTTAGTGGAAATCAAGTGAGCGTTCTTAGAATATTTAACTAAAAGAAGTTGCCATAACAAAATTTTTAAACTATCATTTGCAGCTAGTGCTTTTGGTCTGCCATGAACGTTGTCCAAATCTACGTATCCGCTGCCCAATTGGTCTTGCAAACGTCGGACTCAGTAGCCACCACCACCTCTGCGGACTCCCAGCGTCTCGTGGATCTAAATCGCCTGCTGCCACTACTGCGTCAGCTACTTTCCTGTTCTGTGTGTTGTCGCCTGCTCATCGATCCGTATGGGCCCCGTAGCGCCCGTTGTCACCACAATGTCTGTCGACTGTGTGTGCGTGGCCGTAAATCGTTGCGGCCGCATTGCACGGCCTGCAAGGATTGCCAGGACTTCAAGACGTACGACGAAAATCGTCAAATGCGCTGCCTGCTGCTCTGCTACAAGAGTCTGTGTGAGCACCTTATGGCCTCCACCCTATTCGCCCAGCTGAGCAAACAGAAACCAACCCAGCCTACCACGGTCAGTGGCAATACACTGCCCGTTATACCATTGCCGAATATGTCCACGCAAGAGTTCATCTTGGAAGGGGCCAGCTACGAGGACATTCTAAGCACTTTCAGCGTCGACTTGCCGCGTGCTAACGCACCCAGATTGCAAGTACCAAGCATCGCATTAACTACACAAAGCACTACCACTTCATCGAGCACTGCGGCCACCCCATTGCCGGCTTCTGCCACAATGCATATCCTTGCGGCGGCGGCGAATCAATCTCAAGCAGCACCAAAATCAGCAACGCCTCCCACAAGTAGCACGGTGTCAGCACTGGCCACACCACCGCTTCTCAAACAAGAGCACATTTCACCGTCCCTACCCAGCACCACATACACGACTCAACCACAAACGCTGCCTTCTCACATATCACAGTCGCAGCAGTCAATGACTGTGAAGCACTGGAAGAACATGGTCGACCTGTCGGCGGCGGTGCAGGTGTCACTGCCAGCTTCATCAGTTGCGGCCAGTTCTGCCCCTGTGCCCGTTACGTCGACCATAACCTACGTAGGGCCCCACTCTCATCCGGGATTGGTTGTGGGCAACTCTACGGTCACGTCCAGTGCGCCTCTAACTATTGCCTCGGCAAAGTTGCAAACGTTAAACCGACAACTGGCGCAGGCACGCAACGCCATCACTGTTTCCAGTGATGGGCATACCCCGCGCACATTTAAGGTTTCGTTGGCGCCATCGTCAATTGCCACAGCGTCAGGGACCACTACCACCACTACTGCCACGATCACATCGCAGCAAATGCGCAACCCGCCGCCAATTAAGACGGTCTCGAACGGTTCGGCAATGTACTCCGTGCTGTACACAGGCATCGGCAACAAAATCACAATAAAACGCAAAACGGACGGTGACGAGGACTCGGCTGCTCAAAGGGTATGAAGCACTTTTTTTAGTTTCCGATTTTTTTTTTCATTCATTAATTCCGGTCTTTCGCTTTTAGAAAAATGCCTCAACCTCGGCGCCGCCACCAGCCGTATTCCGCCAAATGTCAAAGCCCAATCCAAAGCGTCGTGGCTGTCGCTGTGGCAATGCCACACCCACGCCCGGCAAACTGACCTGCTGCGGCCAGCGCTGTCCCTGCTACGTCGACTCGAAATCTTGCATTGGCTGCAAGTGCCGAGGCTGTCGCAATCCGCACAGGCCGGACGGCGGAAAAGTGCGGCCCGTTATACCCGAACTGGCGTGCTATGAAATCCAAATGGCAGACGAAAACTCCAACCTTAGTCCGAGCGAGCTGCCAATTGCAACTGCAATGCAACCAACGCAATCGGTGGCGACATCCAATGTCGCTGCCACGACCACAAGTAGCGGTGACAACAATTCGTTGCAGCACCAGCAACCACAACAGGTACAACAATTCGAGGACTATACTGCCCAACAGCAGCCAGTGCCGGCATCGTCGCAATTGAGCCTCACCGCCACAACATCATCGTCTTCCAACACAGCCACTCTGATACCGTTCAGGAACTTGCAACATATTGCGACCACGTCCTCGCAGCAACAGTCGCAAACACTGAGTGCAATCAGCAGTAGCCAACAACAGCAACAACAATCCCACTCTACATCTAATATGCTGCAGCTGGAGAATCTGCAGCATGAATCCGTGCTGATACAAAACGCCGAGGGAAAATACCAAGGTGTGTGTCAAATCAATTGCAACCGTAAATTCGCATTCACAAGTTTCCGTTTCAGTTGTCAACGTGTTTACCACTGGACCACCACCATCACATAATCAAAACTCAAATCAAATGTCGGGGGGCTTGCAGCGCCTTCACACCATTTCCCAGCTGCAATCGGCCAACGCCGGCAGCTGCGGCAACTCGACCAACAACATAATGACAACCGGCAGCAACACCTTCATACTACCAAATGCAACAGCTTCCTATTCATCTTCCTCGTGCACCACCACCAGCGTTACTCCCAATACAACGACGCACAACACTCTACCACAGATAATAATGCAACACCATCATCAGCCTCAGCATCAACATCAACACCAACATCAATCGCAGCAACAGCAGCAGCAGCATACGCATGTCCAACGAGTGTCCAACACCTCAATGTCCATGCAATTGCAGCAACAACTGAAACAGAACAACATCATTACAGTGCATCCGATCGCCAGTCATGCGCCAGCCTCAGCCTCCTCCTCCTCTACGCAAACGATGCCAATAATAACGCCTTCAACGGCACCCAACACCATAACTCTGTCGCCGATTATTGTCAGTTCGCCGAATTGTTTTCCCCCGGACATATTCTCCGATTCCTCGGACGAATTCATAAGTTTGAACAATGCGACGGCGCAAATGCCACACATTGTCACCACCACAGTGCCAGCGATGCAAGACTCGCCGCTTTCTCTGAGCGGCAGTGGGGGTGGTGGTAGTGGCGTGGGTCATGTTGAAAGTATGGGCACAACTCATCATCACCATCACCTTACGCCCGCAATGATCGAGGTTATCGAATCAAATGATGTGTAAGCATTTTCTATATTTCTCTCTTGTCGTGTGTCCTTCCGGTGGACTTACGACGTATTATTATCATTTCTGTATTATCGAATTGTGTTCATTTTAGTTGGCCTAAGTACGGCGAATAGTTTTAGAGATGACAATGGGTAAATTTGGCCAGATTCGTTCTAAATGGTAGATTCGCTGTAATTAATAGAAATTGTTGCTAAAAAGCCGAGTACTAAGCCAGTAAGGGTCTGTCGGTTAGATTTACAATAGTAGTCATAAGAAACAGTTGTCCATCATCGAAACTGTCGGCCGTACTGCATACGTTATTGCGATTAAACTCACTCAATACCCTACAAAAAAGTTGTGAAGGATTGCATTTTGTAATACAAAAATCATTGGTTTCAAACGTTGAGACAAAAACAATATAGCCTTGGACACGGTTGGGCAGGATAAAAAAATCCGTTGATTGACAGTTTATTCGAGAGCACACAAATAAATATCACTCGTATAAGAATTCCTTCTTAATTTCACTCACTCAAACTGAGAAACTCTCTTGGATTCTTTTGGGGAAAAATTATGTACAAAAAACACTTTTTTTTTATTCTTGTTTATTTTATGTTAATAGTTTAATTTAATCGATTTTTTTTATCGAATTTTATTTTTAATCGTTGTGTTGTATGTATAAGCATTTTTGTTGAACCTCTTCTCGATTATACTCAAAATTAACACAAAAATCATTTCTTTTTAGGCGTTTACTACAAGCTGATGGTTTTGCAAATTACTAGTTGAATTTTTAGTTAAAGAAATTGTTGTTATTTTTAAACATTTTCCGGTTATGCATTTTTCGATTTAAAATTTGTTTAATAATTTTGGTTTTTAGGTCAAAGAAATGGAACCTGCAATACTTTTCCATTTTGAAAGTATTCAACTTTTCTCATTTATTTCCTTAGCTTATATACAATTATATGTATATATGAATTTCCTTTGGCAATAGTTTGGCAAAAGAATGCATAATGCAATTAAAAAAAAAATAATAATAACTTCATGAAACGCATCGCGCATCGAGTATTAAGTCGATTTGAACAAATTATTTTCTAAGCTAATTATTTAATAGTTAAGTTAACCAACCAAGCAACCACTTCTACTCAATGCGAGTACAATTTATGCAATTTTTTAGTAGAATATAATTTTATTGCTCTAGAAGAAAATAAATAGTATAGAATGAAGTAGTAGGGAGTAGGCATGAATACCTACAAGGGTCTTGTGCATGTTAAAACAAATTAAAACAATATAATGTTGAAAAATAGGTTTTTAGGTTTTAAAAATTTTATAAATATTAATAGTGTGTATTTTAACGAAAAACATATAAAATATGATATAGAAATACAAATGTAAAAATTACTTCTTTTTTTATTTTTTATTTTAGTCACGTAAGTTGAATTCTATAATCCGATTATAATAAATAAATAAATGGTAAAAACTTTCGCCTTCTGATTAAATTGAAATATAAACAAGTGACTAATACCTACATAAACGAGAATCCGAGTGAAAATGAATTCCAATCCCGGAGGAATGGATTTTGGTGTGATTCATTGTAGAACTCGTTTCAATTTCACTTCAAAACTAACTCACTAACTTTACACTTTCACTCGAAAATGAAATTGATAGAATTTAATTTCACTTTCTCCCGAAAGTGAAATGCAGAATTTGCCCGTTAATTTTCAACACGAATTTCTTTTCTCAAATATAATATTAATGCCACCCAACGATTTCAATACCATTTGAGCCATCAATACCAGTTCCTCTTCTGGATTCTTCAACTTAACCTCAAAATTTTGCACAATTTTCAGCGTTAAAATTTTCATAATTAACAGGGAATATTTACGACCAATACAAACATGTGGTCCACCCGAGAATGGAATATAGCAGAAAGGCGGTATCTTCTGTTGCTGTTCTTTGGAAAAACGCTGTGGTCGAAATTCATAGGGCTCTTCGAAGAATTCCTCATCATGAGCCAAACCATACATGTTAATCCATAGTGTTATGCCCGCACAGTAATGGGTATTGCCAATTTTTGTTTCGGTAGTGGTTTCCCGTCCTGTCATTGGCACGATAGTATAGTAACGCAAGGATTCCTTGATGAACATGTCCAAGTACTCGAGGCTATTAATTTGAGCCGAAGTCTCTCTGCCATAATTGTGGCTCTGAATTTCCTCAAAAAGTTTCAACTGCTCTACTGGGTATTTGGCAAGAGCGTGCAGTATAAAGGCCATTGCAGCAGTCGTTGTGTCAACCCCCTAAAATTAAAAAGTTTGTATGTATTTTTCCAAATGCAATTTCAACCTAACCAAGCTTACCGCAAATACAAATGTATTAACTTCGTCGCGTATCTCCCGAAATGTTAAAGGTCTTCCCTCGATTTCTGTGGTCAGCAAAGTGTCTAAAAGTGTGCGTTGCTTGGAGAAACTCGCTCCACTGAAACTATTTTGTTGCAGCCTTAGAAATGCGGCACGTTCTCGTATTACCGTCTCCATGAGATTGTGGATGAGGTCGAGTGCAGTGTTTAGGCGTCGCCATAAATTCGTGCGCTTGAAAATGAAATTGGGTCCCAGCAAAGGATTTGTCATGCGTTTAAAAAGCAATTCACTTGTTCTATTACGAAAGTAATAAAATTATTGTATTTTCTATTAAACTATTTAAAAATACCCACTCATGAAACGCCTTCGTATAGCAACAATTCGGATCGCTTTGGGAATTCAGTTTTTTACCCATGGATGTATCTAACAGGATAACAATTGAAAATTTGATAAAATTTTCACTCTGCTGTTATATTTGGGCTCTTTCCTTATCTTAATTCACTACTGTAAACATTGATACGAATAATAAATGTAACTGACCTAAAATCACGTCCAATATGCAGGGAAATAAGTATTCGCTCACTTCAATAGCCTGTGTTTTACTTTTTGACAATTTTTGCACCAACTTATCGCCATGTTGAGAAATCGACTCGGCGAAACTGGTGAGGATATTGGGATGGAATGCGGGTCCCAAGACTCGGCGAAGAGTTTCCCATTGTTTACCTTAAAAAAATCACGAATTCGTGGTCCGTTTCGAGATTAAGCGAACCGTTAATTCAAAATCGTTAACTGTTATCAGATAAAATTAGTCTTTCGATACAACAGTACATTCATAGGTTTCATCCAAACCACTAATCGCATTAGCTTATCAAACCAATGCAACTCACCATGACTTATCAGCAATCCATTTCCAATCAACACATCCAATTGATTAAAAGTCTTCGCCTTTGTCAATGTCGAATCATTCAAGGCATCGCGTGTCTCCTTGGGACTATGCAAAAATACCCACAATTGTGGACCCAGCCACAATCGATATGTTTGGCGGAATTTAGCACGATTTTCGGTGAAAACCAGAAACAGATCTAATTGGAGTGTAGAAAATCAAATATAACAGTTGGTTTTTTACCATGTCCTTCTTCCCTGACTTACATTCTGGCTTTAGTTTACTTATCATTTGGACATTGCCCACAAACGGTAAAACAGGAGGGCCCGGTATCCTGCTGCCTATACGAAATAATTTATATTTCGATTTTATGAAATACAACAAACAAGCCACAAGAATCAATGCCAGAACTAAAGACATGTTGTTGTTGTGGTCTTTGTTTACTCGACGCCGCTGCCAAACCAAATACTATACACAAATTTTATTTATATTTTCACTTTTATTTGTTTTGGTTGTGTGCAAGCGGGCGAACGAGGCTGACGCTGTTCCGTGGCTGTACGGTTTGATAACTTTAGCGATACTAACGACGATTTGAAATGCATTTGATGGATTTAAATTTGGTTTTGTTTTAATTGTTAGTACAGCCAGAAAGATATATTAGTAAATACTAAGTAAGTGTCTTAACATTTCTCTAATTGTTCATTTGAAATCCATTCTCCATATCCATATTAGACCAATTACAATTTTCTTTATTTACCCGGCAACTAAATATACGAAATTTTGACATTTCTCAAAATATTATTTGTAGCATACATAACTGCTATTGGAAACATTTCAGGCCATTCCGGGTGTTTCAACAATTTTTTTTGGCCAAAGTTTAATTCAGTATAAGTCAAATCAAAATTAAAATTCATTACGTGAATTTAAATTTTTATTCGACTACGGACATAATCCACTATGGAACTGAGCGAGTGCCTCTATGTATGTACTAACATTTTATTATTAGTTATCAATTAATTTTTTAATTGAGCTCACTTGTTTTCTAAGCTCACTTGACCACTTGATTTGAAGTGGATAGTCGAAGATTGACGTGATCTACAATGTATACTAGACCGCTCCATGTATATTTTGTGTCTGGTTTCGTATTAGTATCATTCCACAGGACATTTTGAACGTATCAATGTTTTATCATATATAATTTATACAGCATTTTTCAGTTAGATGGGCTGCTCTAAGGCTATTTTATCTAAGTGTGGAAAGAAACTTTAAAAACCTGCTTTCAAGTGCAAATTCTACTTATTTCTGTTTTTAAAAAATGCCATTTAAACTAATGTTGGACAGTTATATCCAATGTCTGCATTAAAAAAAATTGTAAATGGGATACAAATAATTACATGCACTACATCGGTTTTTCTGTTATTTCTGAGTCATCCTGTTTTCTGCCTTAGTTTTCTCGTCTTTATCAACGTTGCTAACGGGTTACAGGTAAAATGAGTTAGTTGGTTAAAAAAACAATAAATGATAAGTTTTCGGCAAATTTCCAAGGTAAATGCAAATTCAATACTAGCTTTAATTCTTTAACCCAATTTCCCAAGATTCCATTTCTAAGAATAATATCAAAATATTTCAGCAATGCAGAACCAAGTTCCAAATCCTCCGGTATTTAGCCAATGAAGTGGTTATTGCATCAGCTGTTCGCACACCCGTCACCAAAAGCGATGTATCTGGTACCACCCAACTCGGTGCATTTGCCATCGAAGCCGCTATCAAACAAGCTGCAATGCCGCGCGAATGCATACAAAAACAGTTTTTGTTCATGGGAAACGGAAACGCGCCTTCAGCTGGAGTTGCAGAAGACCCTCAAGTCCCAATATTGCCTGCAGGTTTGACGAAAAGTACAGTGGATTTAAACTGTGATTCTGGTTTTAAAGCCATAATGATGGCTGCAGAGAGCCTGCAGTTGGGCCATGTGGAAGTTGTTGTAGCGTGTGGAATAGAATCCATGTCAAATGTGCCAAGCGACAGCAGCTCTGATGATGTTGCGCAACAGCATGATGATATATCGGTTCAAAACATCAGCCACCAAGAGCTGAATGAGTACATCAAAGTCTCGTATGGACGAACCGCTGCAGCAACCGCTGCCGGTGTCTTTGAGGAGGAAGTAATACCGGTTAGAATACAGCAGAGCAGGAAACTACCAGTAGTGTTAGCGGAGGATGAAGACTTTATGAAATTACCAATACTAAACACTGTAAGTGTCGGAGCAGCCGCATTAGTAATGACCACTGAAGCCAAAGCTAAACGTTTGCAATTGCGTCCCTTGGCAAGAATCATTGCTTATCAAGACGCTGCTACTGGCCCAAACGATTTATCTAGATCATTGGGGCTGGCAGTTACACGCGTTCTCGAAAGGTCACTCATTTGCCCCACGACCATTTCTATCTGGCAAATGGATGCTTTTCCTATTGTTGCCTTGACATTCATGAAGCAATTTGACATTGATCCTGCGATAATGAATATTCATGGCAGCTCATTTGTTATGGGTGCGAATTCGGTAACACACTTGGTGCATTCCCTAGCTCCTGGTCAATTGGGTTGCGCCGTAATTTGTGATGGCGCTGGTAGAGCCTCAGCGATGCTAATAGAGAAAATGTGATTGTGATTTACTTTTTCAACTAGACATCATTTTAATGTAGTCAAATTTTTTTCAGAAAAAACCAGATGGCTGCTGGTTTGCCTGTGTTAACCCTTTACACGAAGGATCCATGTCCTTTGTGCGATGAATTGGTGGACGAATTGCAATTTCATTTCGCCGGAGAATACCAGCTGGAAAAAGTTTACATTAATCAAAAAGAAAATGTAGGCTATTTGCGTTTGTTTCGCTATGATATCCCGGTTTTGTTTCTCAATGGACAATTTGTGTGCATGCACCGGCTAAATGTAAAACTGTTGGAGCGAAAGTTGGCTCAAATAAAGCGACAACCTGGGAAATGAAAACTAGCTAGACTGAAACTGAAGTGGTTGCAACGACGCTTGAAGAATATCGAAATTATGTTCTAGATGGACCCAACTAGGAAAAACATATATGTACAAATTATTTTTGTTGATTTTTTTCGAGACCCACCGTAATACCCATGATTAAATCTGTTTTTTTCAAAATATCAAATTTTGGTTTCGCTTAAATGAATACAACGAATTTCTTCAAATGGATACAAAAAGTTCCCTTTTCCCTTTAAAACCCGACCAAAAAATCCCTAAAAAATTACCATCAATTTAGCATCACTGGTTCATTGTGAATTGTGTCATTCCAAAACAGTTTGAGAACAGTTCGATTTGTGATTCGTGGGAGAAAGGTTGTGTGAAAGAAGGAGCTCGTTGGATTTTTTCAAACTTTATTTACATTTGATTTGTTGTTTTTGTGTTTGATGTTTTTCGAAAAGTGAAGACGTGTGTACGCACGGACGAAATAAACCAAACCAACTAAAAATAAATAAGAAAAATGTGTGTTTTTTCGAGTATTTTGTAAACAAACTCGGTGATGGTGATTTGTGTTTCCCGAAACGTTGTGTGAAAAGTTATACTTTGGAATTCTGGAAGAGTGAACAGTAAAGACGAACGAGGAGGAACATTATTTTTCGAATTACAAAAGGCAAATTGGATTCGACAGGGGCAACAGAAAGCGAAGAAGTTGAAAGACCACTTCAAACAGTGGATAAGAGCGCGCGCAGCAACGCAGGGACAAAAAGCGAACGAGTTAACGAGTTAACAAGACCTGCCTGTATGAAACACAAGATCACGCAAATACAAAAAAAAAAAGGTAGACGCGCAGTCAATTATTCGGCTGAAACTTGTTCTTGCTTTGGGGTGACGGGCAGCGACGAAAGAACCACAAAGTGCACCACTATGCATCGAAACTGAGCTGCTACACGGTCGATCTTGTTAGGCGCTCGTTGCGATCGAAAAAGAAGAAATCCACCGCACATACACACTCACTTGTTAGCAAAACTGTAGCAGAAGCAATAAACCAACATCAGAGTAGCGTCTGACCAGTATAGCTAAGATGATTGCAATTGCAGGGCTGCTGTTGCTGCTTCTGTCCGCAATGGATGGGGGATTGTGCATCAGTGCTGGACCCCCGCCGGAATTCGCTTTCCGTCAGTGCGAACCCATACGATTTGATATGTGCCGCGGCATTGGCTACAACGAAACCGCTATGCCGAATCTGGTGGGTCACGAACTGCAAACGGAGGTAGAGTTCACGCTGCAGACATTTGCTCCCTTGATTGAGTATGTTTGCAGTACGCAGCTGAAGCTGTTCCTGTGTGCCGCGTATGTGCCAATGTGTACACCCAAAGTGCCCGTTCCGATCGGTCCCTGTCGCAGTCTGTGCGAGAGTGTACGCTCGCGTTGCCATCCCGTTTTGCAGGGATTCGGCTTCCCCTGGCCGCCTGCGTTGGACTGCAGTCGCTTCCCTAAGGAGAACAACCACGAGACTATGTGCATGGAGGGACCCGGTGAGGCGCATTCACCCATAACGGAGAACGAAGTTTATCCCGGCCTACCGGCAGGCGGCAAGATGCCCACAACTATTCAGCAGATACCGCCTCTAGAGTGCCCTGGCCTGGACTACAAATCGCACCTGTACGTCAAGTTGCCCCGCTCGGGCCGCTGTGCGTCCAAATGTGATGCCGACATACTCTTCCAACCGAATGAGAAGCACTTGGCCGAGGTGTGGGTGGCCACATGGACCTATGCGGCTCTGGGCTTGGCCGTAGTCGCTACGCTATGCCTCATTCTGAGTGACGATTCGAAGACAACATCGAAGTGGTCGCAAATGTTGACGCCGCTTGTGTGGTGCCACGACATGGTTGCCATCGGTTGGACGGTGCGTTTTGTTTCGGGACGTACAGCCACATCGTGCGGCATCGATCCTCAGCTGCCGAATGTTTCGCTGCTGCTGGTCGATGGCCTGTCGAATGTTTATTGTGCGGCAACGTTTCTACTGCGTTATTACTTTGGAATGGCAGCGTGTGCCTGGTGAGTTCAATAGATTATGGTTAGAAAGGGTTCAGTTTCGTTGGTGGTGGTGGTGACTTTAATTGATTTTGTATTTCACAAAAAAGATTATTTCGATATGCCCAATGCCATAAACTTTCGCTAGCCGCTGTCGTTGTAGTAGCCGTCGTCGCCACCACTTGTGTGTGTGGTACTCTAGTCAAAAGCAGTCTGTTTACACGAGATAAGGCTTATCTGGCATAGATATATTTCGATACTGTGTTGTGCAGAGCGGGCTCATTTCCAAATCAATAAATTCCGCAAATAACCACAATCAATAAATTCTCTAACCCTTGCAGGTGGGCCATTCTCTGTTTGGGTTGGCATCGCGAAGTGCGTCGCCACAGTCCAGATGCTCAGGGCCATATAGCACTGGGGGGAACTGCTGCCACGTATGACAAAAGTGACACGGATGGAGGCAAGAGGAAACGTTTGGGAGGCAACGCTAAACGCGATTACAATGTCACGCATAGCAATCTAGCACGTTTTGCGGCCTG
This sequence comes from Heteromyza rotundicornis, assembly GCA_951394025.1. Classification (NCBI taxonomy): domain Eukaryota; kingdom Metazoa; phylum Arthropoda; class Insecta; order Diptera; family Heleomyzidae; genus Heteromyza; species Heteromyza rotundicornis. The sequence continues at coordinate 24,927,402 of OX596010.1, forward strand.
GGGTCTGCCGGCCTTTCAGACGGCTGCCGTTATTGTGGCGCGTCTAGTGGACGCTGATGAGCTGCTGGGTGAGTATGGTAGTGAGTAATTTACGTCAAATAAAATATATAATTTCTCAATTTGCACAGGAGCCTGTTTCGTGGGCAATCAATCGGACAAGGGTCTTCAGATCCTGGTGGCGACACCACTCTTCTGCTATTGGATCTTTGGTTCGATGAATCTTATATCCGGCTATCTGGTCCACCGACGCAACAAGGAGATTTTGCAGAACACCAATTCGCCCAGCTTGCAACACCATTTGCTGGCCAAGCGCACCAACTCCGGCAGCGGCACGTTCCTCTTCATCTACTGTGCCCCCTGCGCCTTGCTTTTGCTGGCTGTCATCTATGAATTTGCCAACATTGATATTTGGCTGAATTCGCCGCCCTATGTGACCGCACCGCTGTGGCCCTTCCTAACACGCGTCTTCATGGAACTAATGCTGGGCATTATTTGTTTCGCTTGGGTCTTGGGCCCCAAAATATCCACAATGTACAGACGCCAACTACCGCGGCCGGCACCCATCAAGCAGACCACTATTTCGCCTTCAGTTGGGCCACAACACCAGCAAGGACTCGTCGCTGGCAGCAGTCGTACTTCAAATAAGGCTTACAGCTTACAGTCCTACCAAACGGTGCGGCAGCAGCATCCTCAACTGCACACAACGCCAGTCCATTCGTCGCATCACTCTTCGGCGAGTGGCGGTGGTGGTGCAATGTCAATGAATCAAATGTCCAACTATTCCTTTGGCCGGAGCAAATGCGTTGTCACACCTACGCACATGTTTGTCAATCATTGTCCGTACAAGCAGGCGTCCTTCAATCGCTACGGCAATGAAACTATTCTGTAACCTGTGTACACTTCTTGCCTTTCAAAAGCTAAACGCTAGCTAAGCATTTTGCATTTCTTTCCCCCTTTTAAATGCTGCGAAGTTCTTCATCGTCGTATTCTAAATCCGTGTAACAATAAGACTGTGATATGCATAAATGTATTGAAAACTGGTATTTCAAATTCCTAACAATTTTACAATTTATATTCTACAAAAACAACAAACAAACAAACGAAAAAAGTGTACTTAACTACTTACTACTGAATGTGCCATTAATTTTAGATTATTTATTTTTAAAAACCATTAAGTTGCATTTTTTTCTAGCATAAGTATTTGTCGTAAGCCACAGATGGGAGACTATTTTCCGTATCGCATTCTTGAATGAAGTTAATACGATTTACTTTGGTATAAGTAAATAATGAGTTGCTACTAATAAGTACAATTTAATTGTATAACTGCAAACTAATATAGTATTTAACCATGTATTGTCCATGTATTAATCGTATATCGTATAAAAATAAATTATTTATAGCAAATATACAATTTTGTTTCCATGAGAATCAGCTGAATGCATTTTGAGTGCCAACTTCAAATGAAACTAACAACATATAGCATTATCAACGCTCTTTATTCATTATATAAAAATATGGATTGATCGCGCATTATATAAAATATAGAGAGCTTCGTTTCAGCGCAGTTCTGGACTTCCTGCGCCACCATTTGGAACATTTGTAATAACTTCGTTCAGGTTTTTGTTAAAATCAGTCGGCCGCCATGTTTCGTTGTTGTCCTCCTCCTCTTCATCGGCATTAGTCATCGACCGTTTGTAATACTCAATTTCACTAGCGTACTTCGGTGTGGAGATGCCAAGGAAGGTAGCCAAGCCTCCGCCCACATAGTCAATGCCTGCCAAAATGTTTGAGCCCATTCGCGAGGCCTTGTATTTGAGGCGTGGCACAAGCGGCAGCAGTTTCTCCTAAGGGAAAACAAATTGAATCAAGCTCAATCACTTCGACTACCAATCGAAAATGCATACCTCATTCTCGGTTAGCTGAAGGCACTTGTCCGTTACATCTCCATCCGGCTCAGTGGTTTCATTTTCGCTGTCCGACAGCTCTTCCATGGTGCCATCGCTGAAATACAGAACGCGGCGATTGCGCTGCAGTTCGATAGCTGTAACATTATCAGTCTCGGTGCGTTCGTCGAAGGACGAAGTTGTGGAATGGCCAGAGGAGCAAACCTTGGCAGTTCCTGGATTTCCTGAGTCACTATTTGGCATTTCGGCCGTTTTTGGTATGGGTAATTGTACTTTGAAGAAACTGATCGATAATAAATGATTTTAATATCTACTATGCTGCATCGTCGACACAAATTTAACACAAATTCAGAATTTCTAAAGCTAAGCGCTAAGCTACTAGTTACTCACGATTTCTCTTACAACCTCGAACACTGCTGCAATTGCATTGTTCATTACAAATTTAGTCAGAATTTTTTGAAATCAATAAAAACAACAAATGAATGACCAAAAAGGAAGTGAAACCAAAACAACAATTGAATTATTGAATTGGAATATTCAAGACCAAACTGATCAGTGTTGCCAGATTATCGTTTTTATACTACAATGGAACTATCACCGAATACAATTATTTGAGGTCGAGTCGATATAAAATTGATTTCTCAACAATCTGTCTTACCTCACTTATTATTTCATCGGATTTATTAGGGCGATTCATTTAAAGTAGGAAACCCCTCGGAAATATTCGAGGGGTTTATTTTGTTTTGTTTGGTCTTTTTTCCAAACAAATAGATGGCGCCCTGACTGAAACGAGTGCGAAAGTTGGCAACACTTTCCATTTATAGCCAATTTGACATTTTGGCGCGATACTGGAAGTTTATTTTGTTATTCTATTTGTACATTATTTTGGTTTTTATAATAATTATTGTGAAATGCCACTTGCTTCCTTTAAAACAGTTCGAGAAGTAAGCAGTGAAGATTCTGTAAGTGAATATCTAATCAATGTCCAGCCAATTACTATTTAAATTATTTGCAGGTGCACTCGGCCACTCATCTTTTGACCCAACAACCCGGCAAGAAATGGAAGACCAAAAGTGTTGGAGAGAAAATGGCCTACGTTATACTGGAATTGGACGAACCACAAAAGATCACGGGCATTGATATTGGCAATGAGCATTCGGCGTTTGCGGAAGTGCTGGTGGGCACAGCGCCATCCGAATTTACAGTGAGGAGTAAGATATTTCGTGGTTGAGTTGTTTAAAAATGAATTTGCCATTTGCAGGAAATCCTTATAACTTGCTCCTTCATGACACCCATTGAGAGCAAAAATTCGACCAACACAAATCGGGTGCGCTGCTTCGGTCAAGAGGCATTAGTGTCCACGACAATGGACAGTAAATGGAAACTGGTGAAGGTAATCTGTACGCAGCCCTTCAACAAACACTGTCAATATGGACTATCTTTCATCAAAATACACGTGGCCGAAAGTGGGACGGCAAAGAAAGTCGCACCTGCAGCTTCCAGTTTGGTGCCGGAAAAGTTTCTGCTAAGACGACAGACTGGCACGGACAAGCAGCCCACTGCCAAGCCCAGTGCATTTGGGATGGGCAAATTTTCTTTGCGTGAAGACTCGCCCGATTCCGAGTCCGAAAGCACCACATCACTTTTCAACCGTTGGAAAAGTTCTCGCAATAGCAGTGGCGGCGATAAAGCACCCACGGCAGCAGCTGCTATACGAGAAGCCTCCAGTCCGGCAGGGCTGCGTCGATTAAGTAATAGCGTCGTCACACCAAAGGCAATTAAAACGTCGTCTTTTGTGGCCACACCCACACCCAATGAAAAGTCGGAGGAACAGAAGGAAAAAAAAGAGATACTCGATCGCAATCGAGATCGTCTCTTGTTCGGCGACGATGATGATGAGGACGATGCTATGACCGGTAGAGCAGCCAAGAACCAACGTTTGGCCAAACAAATTGAAGCGGATAAGGAACGACTAAGCGAACAACAGCAAAGACAAAAGGGCGGCCACAAAAGAACGTCAATCGATAAGGAGATTATTCGACCGAAAGACAAACCAAAACCTACTGAATCAGCCAGCAGTAGTACGAAGACGGTTAACACGCCCGAACGTGCCACCACGAAGCGACATTCTTCACCCACTAATCGGCAGCCGGCAAAGAAAATCAAAACTTTGTCCAGCACACAGTATCGTCCGTTCAATCGACTGCTAAATGGCGTAGTGCTGGTCATAAGTGGCATTCAGAATCCCGATCGCGCCGACCTGCGATCGAAGGCTGTTGCTTTAGGCGCTCGATATAAAGCAGACTGGGAACAGGGCTGCACTCATTTAATGTATGTACTCATTTCTTAAATGTCCTCTCAGTCTCTAAAAAAACCCGCACTCCTTTTAGTTGTGCTTTCAAAAATACACCGAAATACAACCAAGTTAAAGGCAAGGGTAAGATCGTCACACGCAGTTGGATTGAAAAATGCTACACGCTGAAGAAGTATTTGCCCTGGCGCCGATATGCTTTGGAGAGTTCGGAACTGGCGAAAGACGAGAGCGATGAAGAGATAGTAACCGATTCCATGAAACCCAAAGACAGCGATGAAGACGATGAACCCTCCGTTTCACATGCCAAACAGCTTGCTGATGACAAGAATAACACGCTGGCCATGTATGATTTGGGAGATGGCGCTGATGAGCGGAGGAGTGAAGTACACAATGTCACATCGGGCAGTGACACCGAAGATGAAATTGAACGCATCAAGCAGAGTAAGACAAAACAGTCATATACGATTTCCTTCACTTCATTTCATTTCCCTAGAGAACCACTCGCCGCCCAATACTAACCAGAACAACAACAAGGAAAATAAAACACTCAACAATTCGAAACGTGATCGCGACGTTTATGAAGTGACCACGGAAGAGGAAGATTATCTGAAAGACAAATTGCAAATGCGTCAAGATTTCTTCAAGAAATGCAACTTTTTCATTTGCAGTAATGTTAGCGCTGTGGACAAAATCAAATTGGAAAAGTTTATTGAAAAATATGCGGGACAGCTGACGAAACTCACAGACGCCCATTATGCCATTTCCGATAGGCCATTGGACAAAGCCCAGACCTTCTCCGGCGAAACCGTGCGTCCCTTGTGGATTTACGAATGTAATGACATGGAGAAAAAAGTGCCCACAACACGCTATCTGGTGTGAAGAACACTTCACAGTTTGAAATGAATTTTATTTTGTAATTTATGTTGAATTTAATAAAAATTTAATCCTGTGAGGTGTAAATGTAATCGATGTAAATGTAAAGTCTGTCTCACCGACCATGCCTCCTTATGGACGTTGCAAATGTTGTGTCAGAGTTAATATACTTTGTCACAACAGTGTAATTAGCGTACAATATAAATCCAAAAATTTTGACTTGAAAATCTTGCAATTGCAAACAGATGGGAAAAATATGTGGCAACACTGCTCGGCTATGTGGATAAAATATGACATAGATAAAAAGATAAATTCTTCAGTTGTCGATTGTTTCGCGAAGGTTTGGTGTGTTTTTTATTGTTGATAGTGCGGAAAGTTTTTTTGTTGGGATTTTGTTATGTTTTCTAAACAATAAAAGTGTTAATTATTACAACAACGATTAGAGTACAAATTTTTAAAATAAAACAATTTGAGAATGTCGCCAAATATAAGAAATTCGCATGCTATCGTAGCCAGGTGAGTGAGTCGAAGAGGTGACGTTGTTAAGTGTGCGAATCCGTACGTGAAAAAGTAAACAAATTCCACAAGCATGATCAACCAAATAAATATGAATTACGTGAAGTGAAATCACAGGTACAAAAAGATAAAAAAATACGATGGAATTTGGCGCACCCAAAAGTGAAAAGTCAATTTTCATCTTTCCTAAGGCAAAATTTCACCGTCCCCCTCCACAGAATTGTGTATCTGCGATTTCGTTTTCATCAATTTGGGTCAGGGTGGGGTGGGTTGTGCGAAATCACACTCTTCAGATAGATAACAAGAACAAATGCAACAATTTGTTTGTTGTTGTATGTAATCAAGTAGAACATCCCATCGAAGATACAAAAATAAAAAACAAGCGAAAAATTCGACCATGTCAAAGGTCACTAATTTGTGCGCGCTCTCATCTTTTCATGCTTGAAGGCGCGCCATTAATTTAATTTCATTCATGATTTCAGTCAAGTGTGGGTGTACTTACAAAAAATAATACACTCGAAAGAATTCCAGACATTTTTTGAATAAATAAATTTAAATCTTTTTAAAAGCAGTGAATTTTAACGTAAATTTTACACGATACCATATCGATGGTCATAAGTTATCTACGTCAAAAAATGTTAGTTGCGAGATGTCAACGATATGATTTTCGTTCGATGAAGACTACAACAATCTACCAAAAAATATTTCGTTACTCTATTTATTTAATTATGTTTTCACTTTGGCCTCTGCAGGATATCGGATTCCTTAAAGGTGAATGGCAATTTCGACATGCAATTGGCCAAGAAGCAGCACGAAGCCTTCTGCAGTTTATTGCGTGAGATTGGCTTGGATGTGATTGAACTGCCACCCGATGACACCCTGCCCGAGGGAGTGTTTGTGGAGAATGCAGCAGTCATTTGCAATGGCGTAGCTCTAATTGGTAAATCGGACAATCATATGCGACAGCGTGAGGTAGGATAAATGAAAATGACAAATATTAAATGAACTTACATGCTCTTTCCAACTATATAATCATAGGCAGACAGCATGGCGATTATTTTGAAAAAAGAACTCGACATTCCAGTGGTGGAGATCGATAATCCCAATGCCCAATTGGATGGTGGAGATGTTCTGTTTACGGGTTAGTTTTAATTATTACGAATTCAAACGACTTCCAATATTCTACTTTTTAGGGCGAGAGTTCTTTATTGGCATTTCCGATTTCACGAATGAAGACGGTGCACGAGCAGTGGCCACGACATTCCCCGAATATCCAGTCACACCAATTAAGGTACAACAATCGTTGAAGTACCTTGAATCTTGATGTTTTCTTAAACTAAAAACTCTTTGCATTTCCCAAGGTGAATGGACACAAACGTTTAAAATACTACATCACCATGGCGGGGCCCGATGTGATCTGTGTGAGCACAAGCAAGCATTGCCAGGAAATAGTGAAACGCATGGAAAGAGAAGCGAGTTTCAAATATCAGAAAATCACATTGCCCGAAGAGCATGCCGCAAATATGTTGTACGTGAGTGGGACCATAGTACATCGCTCGCCCGAAGAAATTCCAGAATCGCACAAGGTATATACATGCACGAAAAGCGCTTGCCTTGCGGATTCCTAATTTTTATACCAATTGCAGATAATCAAAGAGAAAATCGACATTCCTACCCGCAATATCAATATCAACGAATTCGGTCAATATTCCAGTGGCCTGACGTCGTCCTGTCTACTGCTGCGTCGCTGGAAGTCCATACGCAGTATTTAAGCGCAATTGTGCGGCAGGTTCCGTACCGTGGAAAGCACAAAAAAGTGACGATCACTGAAATTGGATCATACAAAGAAGCAGAATTCTATCTCGTAACCATCAACTACTTCCTTAGCAATATCAAGTGCATAGCTAAATGTTAATTTTTAAATCAAATTCATAATGTACTCGTAGTAGTTTAGTAGTAGTACATGCATATACCCCCGATCGTAGCGGTTCTGTTGTAGTATTCCCCCGTGTGTGTTTCCTTATACTAAATCGCATTTGATTTGACTGTACTATTATAAATCATCGTAGATTAATTCACTGTGAAGCAATTGGTACGCATTCGCAATTCAATTGTTCGTATTCTTAAAAATCAAATAATTAAACATTTCCAATTTAATATTTAATAAAAGAAAAGTAGTTAACACAAAATGACAAAAATAAACGCAATTTGTATTATTGTTGGGAAATGTTATGTTAATTTCGTTTTGCCTCATAAATTTGTATTTTGTCTCACAAAAAAAGAACTGTGACCCCCTGTAATTCTGTACACTTTTCCACTGATGAAAATCTGGTAGCCCAGAAGCTGATATTGTCATTCCCGAATTTTCCAAATCTTCCAAAGTTGGTGTTACTTTACTTTAGCTTTAACCTTTTCATCTATTCCAAAAAAACATATTTTAAAAATTCAATATTTATTTTCCTATAAGAGTAAAACTGAGAGGAGAAAATGAAATCAGTCGAAAGTGAAATGCAGAACCGGCCCGATTCTCACTTCGTTGGTTATTTGTTTCTCTTTCTTGTTCCACTAATGTTCCACTGTGTGTTGAAGTGCAATTGAAACTACAGTTTGGTTATGTAAATTATTTTTTTAAATTTATTTAATGAAACTAATTGTATAGATAAATATAATTATGCCTATTTTGCTATATATTAATTTGTTTGTTTTTATTTTCTTTTCTTTTTCATGAATTTAATATTCGTTTTATACAAAGCTTTTATTTTAATTACAGTTTTCTATGTGGGGGGGTTGGGTGTTTGTGTGTGTATTTATCCATGATTATGATCATAACAGCGTAATTAATATAAAAAAGTAACAGAAATAAATTGATAAAGTATTAATTTTAACAAAAAAAAAAACCTATAACATTTATAAAAGATAATAACAATTAGAATATATTAATTAATTATAATAATAATGATAACTTTACATCCTAATAATGTGTGATTTTTATGGTAGGGTGATAATAATGACGATGATGTTGTGACTCAGTAAAATTAACATAGATTCATTGAACTTGTTAAAATTTACCAGTTTTTATGTTTTTTCTTTTTATTTTTTTATACTAATTAACTTTCTTACAGTATAAATAATTAACAGGTTGTTTTTTTTTTTGTAAATGAATTCTTATGGAATTATTTTCGTTTTTCTGTTTTTTTTCTAGTTTTTAGTTTTTGGTTTCACTTTCTTTTTTTTCCAAGTAAGTAATTAAGGTTTTTCTTGTTGTTTTTGTTTTTTTAGTTTGTTTTTGTTTTACTTTCATATATCATAAAATTCTAATTTTAGCAAATGTAGGCACCCTAAATATTAAAGCTTTTGCAAAACACGTTTTCTTAATTAAATAACAATAATTTTTTTTTCATTTTAAATCTTTTAAACTTTGTGTTTTAATGAAGTTCATTTAAGTTGTTAGTATTTTTTCTTTAATTTCTTTCCTTATATTTTGTTACTTTTCTTTTTTGCTGTTTGTTTTTGAGAGATTTACTTTTGTTCGTTTTAGCTTTTCCGTTGTGATTTAATGTGTATACGATGAGTTTTCAATTATTATTTTTCTTTATTAGTTTAAGTTTAGTTTAGTTTTTAGTATAACGTACAATTTTCTATAAATTGGTCTTTGTTCATCAAACAATGAAATATTTCTAGTAGTAAATTTGGGACATCATCTTAACTTGGATTTCGGTATTGGTTTGGGTTCTGTCTTGTATGTGTGGATTTTGCCTTATGTTTTGGGAGCACTTGTTGGTTAACAACAACAACAACAGTAAACATATAATAGTGTGTTGCGGTCAAATGAACAAGGCTCTCGATAGCATTTTGGACAGAGACAATGTTGTGTTGCAATATAATTTTTCTTCTACAATTACTACATTTGGATTTAATTTAAATGTTAAGTGAACTAAATTTTGGTCATTTAATTACGGATAAATAAACCGCCGCAAGGGTGAGGGGGAATACGTGTCGGTGTTTTGCAGATATATAAAATATAGACAACAAATTAGCTTGAATGTAAATTCAGATGCGATTTTTCACTTGTGTGCTTTTTTATTTGGGATCATGTTACTTTTTCACTGAACAGCGGCTGTTTGCATCATCGTATTTCGTATTGAAACCACACGATAACGGTTTTGTGTGTATGTGCAGTGGGTCATTGAGGATGAAATTGGCCATATTGTAGTCTTCTTCGTCTTCATATTTTCTTCGTGGAAACCAGAAATTGAGTTTGAAGTGTTTGAGTTTATTGGGAAAAGAAAGTTCACAAAGAAAACTATGCTCGTAAATAAGTTTCATGTTTGTTGAAACCCAGATGTTTGGTTCTTGGTTTAAAGCTGGTTTTGAGTATTTATGTTTTGTTTTGTTTATTTTCTCACTTTAAATATTTTTATTTTAAATTTTGATAAAGCTTTTTTTTGGCAACAGTCTTAATTAAATGTATTTTAAGTTTTGGATTTGTTTGGTTTGTTTTTTCAAGTTCTCCAGTACGGCTGTGAGTGTGAAGGGGTTTTCCGGTTATGGTTGATATAAATAAATTTAGTTTTTGGTAAGACCTGCGACGATTCGACGAAGATGAAGGTGTGGGTATATTTAGTTTTCCTTTTAGTCTGCCAAAAAGTATAATTTTTTTAAATATTCGGAAGGTTCTACATTTCACTTCAATTCTATAAATATCCCTTTTCTGTGAGCGATCATCTGATTGAGTATTCATGGGGAATCGGAACTAGTTCTACAGCGATACACTTAGGGTAGAGTTACCAGACGTGTTCTTTTAAAAAGTACAGTGCTATTTTTTAGGTCCTTCTACTATCATTTTTTTAATTTGTGGTATTAGTTACTTATATGAAGTAACCTTCTTGCAAAACCTTTCGACTCTCTAAATCCTCTATTTCTGGAATTTTTTTTACATTTTTTTATTATGTCCTTTTTTTTCTACTCCGGGAAATCTGGTAACCCTAACGCAACCATTTTACTACTTTTGTTAGTTCCTATGTGGCATGTAGGGAATTTTCCAATTTAACATCTCATTCAACACTGATTCTTATTGGTCTACTTTGGATCAACGATTTCCACCTGTCAATTTCGAACTGAGAAAAGTTTAGGCCTGTCCGAATACTGTACTCCTTGTGAGATCTTAACTAAAAGTTTCTATAAAACCCCGGGCTGAGAGTAGAATGCAAATAATTACATTAATTTCGATGGGGGAAAATGCAAGTGTGATTATTTTTGGTGAAAAATCGCAAGTCTTCTAATACAAAATATACACTTGGGTACTGAAATAAAAAAAGTAGAAAACGAACGGAAACGATCTAATTATTATGACTATTATTCGTATTTCATTGAATTAGTACTTGATATTGTCTCGTCGACCTTAGAGAATAGTTGTGTTTTGTTTTGGTTTGTTTTGTTCAATTTAATTTGTATAGAAGAGTATTTTTTGTTTGTTTACAAATGGTTAGGCTATAATTTTTACGGTAGTTCTTCTAAAATGTGTGTTTTGTGTGATTTATCTAAAAACGTTGGTTGTTTTTTTTTTTTTTGCTTTTTTTTGTCAATTTAATTTTTAAACTAATCTTCGATGCTGCTTGCTAATTTGGTTTTAGTTTTTGTTGTATTTTTTGTTTGTGTGTGTTAGTTTCTACAGCTCTGTTCTATATTTTTTTATTTTGTATTACTGAGAATCGTCTTTTGCAATTATTTTTGAATGTTTACATTTTATTATGTATGTAAGTACGATTTAGTTGTGGTGGATTTACATTTTTTTTCTAATATCTTTTGCTGTCTTTATTGTTAATTTGGTTTTTACTTTTGCTTGTTAATAAATTTACAAATTTGATTTATGATTTTATCCAACAGAGCCATAAAATAGAACAGCTTTCCTTTTCCTACGTCTTCATCCCAAACAAAATTGTTGTTGTCTACTCTAATTATAATTAATAATTTATTTTGTTTGCCATAATTATAAGTCTTTTTTATTATTCTAAATAGTTGAAAACAGTAAAACTCTTTTTTATTCAATGGTTTCTTGTTTGGTTTTGTTGTTTGGTTTTCTCTAATCTAATCCTTTGGTTTCAATAGTTTCATACTCTAGTAAAATCGTCCTAAAACATTTCACACCAGCTGAAATGCACGCACACAAGCACACTCACATGCACACCTACGAGTACATAACATCAAATAACTAAACTCACAACTCAGTTGTTTGTTATGAAAGCAACATCGGGTAAGAGCCTATTTGAGTGATTTCAAGAAAGATTTGCGATTTTCAGTGGAAAATAATTTGAAAAAAAGCCTCCACGTCCATGAAAGTCTCCGCACAAAAATACACTCTTCACCGATGATGGGCCAGTGAGTGAGATTAGCTATTTTCCTCTTCTTCTTCTCTGGTTTCGTCCAACTAATACAAAAATGGAGTATCTGCACACATAACTACTAATTTACAATTTCCTACGCATACTTTCTAGATTCTAGAATCATTAAATTACCTGACTAAGTGACATTGTCCGAGTACACACACACACGCACAATCACACGTACATACATCCCACATTCACACTTGTGTATTTTACAGGGCTCTTTCAAATCCGACTCGCACCAATTGAGATTTAGTATTTTTACACCCTCCGCCATAGCATACTCCATTTTACATTCGTATTACACAACTAGTTAACTTACGATTAGTAGTTTCTCATTTCGAAAAGGCGCTACAGTAGGCCATTTTCGAAATTAGATTATTAGAATTATTATTGCATACACGTTCTCTTTTCCTAGTAAATTTATTTGACGATGATGATGACGACGCCATAGCCGAGCCGTCCTTTGGCGTTGTTGCTGCCGTTTCCCGTGTCGGTGTGGCAGCGGCCCCTGCTAAAGACGCGTACATGGACACCGATGCCGGCACTGATGCACTGATGGTCGATGACGATTCTGGCGAATTGGGACTCGTTGTCGCCGTCGTTTCAACATCTTCGGCAATGGTCGTTTCCATGATGCGTATTGTATGATCGGCACCGGCAAAGGCATTCAGGAGGGCTCCTCCGCTATGGTTGGCTACGGTGTACTTTTGATGATGACGATCATGCACCAGACTGGCTGCTGATGCAGCGAGCGGATCACGCTGTAATGGTGTTGCTATTGTTGTTGGTGGCGGGGGCGTTGGCTTTATCATCAGCATTTCTATATTTATCACGGACGTGGTGCACTCGTTTTCTTCTATTCAGCTGGCATACTTATTGGAAGATGCGTAGTTATTAACTGCGGATCCGTTCGATGACATCATGTGAGTATCAGGCACTAAATGTGGAGTTCTACTAGATATAGGTGGCAAAATAGGACTTGTTGGCCAATGGTATGTAGCAGCAACATTATTGGATGAGGGAACACTTCTATGCAAAAAGCAGTTTGATCTTGATTAATAGAATTACAAAGAGTAGAGAAGCATCGGCTTGAAGTTAGTAATGGATTAGATGACTGATTTGGTTTGGTTGGCTGATTGATCGATTGATTGATTGACTGACTGACTGACTGATTGATTGATTAGTTTGTGAAAATTATATGAAGATTTTGAAGAAGAAAAAAATTTCAGAGAAGAACTGATAGAATCGCAGCATCTACCGCTCGCAATCAATTCCTCTCTATTTAATTTTTGGATGCATTTAATTTTTGATTTAAACGATTTTCGCTACGGACAGACGCATGAAGGGCATTTCTGCATGAAAGTGTTGTTTTTTTTGTATTTATGGATAGAAGGAATGGTGGGGAAATGTAAACGAACGAGCGAGCGAGCGTGCATGGATGGGAGACATTGTCCACTGACAATTGAGAGAACTCAGTACATACCTTGAATGTGGAAATAACATTGGCGACGCATTAAACGCTTGCGACGGCGATGGCTGCAGTGCGGCCGTGGCCGCCGCATCTGGATGCAGAAAGTTTCTTCGCTGCTCAATGCGTTCCTGATGTTGGCTCAGACAACGGGCTATAATATCGGGAAGGCTTTCCATGTGTTCCTATTAGATTCAATTAAATGGTTTTTGTTGTTGTATTACATAAATAACTAAAACCACAAACTGAGCAGAATGGAATGCCCTCGCACTGCCTACCTGCAGGGTTTGCAGCTTATCTTCGAGATTCGTTAGACGTTCTTCGATAGCATCCTGCCTACTGGACATGTCCGATATTATTTCGTAAACAGTGTTTTGAGTCTATAAAAGCATACAATGTTGTGAGTGTATAATATGCATAATGTGCTCGGTCTCTGTCTCTTTCTTTCTCTCTTGTTTGATTTATTATAAAATATTGTTAACATTCTGTCGGCTGCGATTCGAAATACTTACCTTGGCCATGTCAGTTATTGTGTTGGCGTTGTCCATTAGTTTACGTTGATCCATTTTAACTTTTCGTAACCTAATTGGCATTTGATTATGATGAAAACAAATAATATTTTAGGCAAACATGAATAATATGAAATTTAATGAACTGTGGTGGTAGACATTTTCATACATTATCTCTCTGTTTTTTCTTTTTTTTCTGTTTGTTGTTGCTTTCTTTTGATATCGAATGAGGTGCATTTCTTGTTGATGTTTGCTTATGGCTTTGGTTTTTGTATTGCTATTAGTTGGTTTTGTTTGCAGTTACATAAAAATTACAATATAACATTTACCTAACTAGTACGAATACAAGTAACTACAAAACGAGGAATGTCGGAAGAAAACATGTCGGTAGGATTTTGTTTATTTTTTCTTAATTGCATTTAATTGAGTTGGAATTGTCGATCGCTTTATGGGCGAAGTCATAATTTCTGTCCGATATTGGCCAAAGTCAATACCGAAATAGTTGTACTACTTACTGCACTCTTCCAATACTCCTCCATTTATTGCAAGGGCACATAAATATATACAGTCAATAGACCATTATGCCAATTCTTTTATGTTCAACTTTCTTTTTTTATTTTTCAATCTTGACTGTTTAGTTATGCGCCATTATCAGTGAGTGTGAATTGTATGGAAATTCTACTGATTTATTGTAATACTGAATATAGTTTTCGTTTACCTAATCCATGTTGCCACAATACCCCAAGTAGCACGTATTACCAATGCCGATATGTAGAGAATGTTACTAAATAATTCCCACATCTACAAATATCTTCAAATTATATTTAATGAAAAGACACTAACTTCAGTTAACTCTGTCAGACCACGGCAGGTGAAAGTCAACCCTACCGTGCCTCATACAAAATTGTTAGATGCGACTATGCATAAACGAATTCACATGAAAACGGTAAACAACAGCCTATAGTGTTCATCCCCTTTGAGAATACAAGTCACGTCCAATTCTTCATCATGATCTAGTAATTCTTGAAGATCGTTGCGTTCTTAAAAATAATCAAATGTATGTACTGATACTGGCGAGCTTAGCCATAATTTTATTAATAGTGGTGCATATCAGTCAGTCTACTTCGTCATAAGTTTCCTTTAATAAAACTAAAAAAATTGTAAGTTTATCAGTTTTCCGGCATTTTACGGCTAATGTCGCACGTTTGCCCCAATGCGCCGATCAAGAGAAATATTTACGACTCATACGGTTGGTGTATCAACCTCTCTAGTTAGTGCCTGAGTAACAGAGCACAATTTGCTCAAATCACACGATTTGCTTCCGATTTTTTTAATTTCGGCGCATTAGGGCAATCGTGGAACTTTAGCTTAACTGTTCAATACTCTACCTACATTATATTTTTTATCAATACAATTTTTTAGTATTACTTACACAAAACTTGTTCGAGTGAAATGTAGTGAAAAACTTCTCAAATGCACCTCATTCGGTTGAAGTTGAAATAAAAGTTACTTGAATCACATTTGAGTTGATTACAAAATACAATGTCCTAGAATGTTCTAAAGTAGTTATAACTTAAGTTGAATGATATTATTTTACAGTTAGTTACTTATTTAATATTTCAATGAATTCAATGATGCTTATTTGACACGCTCAGAGGAAAAGAGCGATGAAATGTACGGACACTCTATATGTATAGAGTGTCAGTACATTTGATCACCTTTTTCCTCTGAGCGTGTCATTTCTGTTGTCATTCCATCGATGGCATTAATTCAAATAACTTTTATTTAATTAAAATGGCAATTTAATTTTTTTTAATTGCATTTTATTTTTTTGTATCGCAATTATTGGAATATTTTTTGTTTAAAATTTTTTTTTTTATTTAGCAAATATTTCAATAGCGAATTGTATTTCAACCTGTTTGTAGTTTAAATATATTTGTATACAATATATTTTTGTGATTATTTATTTATTATTCAATCCATCATCCTTGAAAAATACTTAGCGATGAGAAAAATCAATTTCGTCGTTAAGATTGCAGAAAATCGTATCTCAAAATTTGACAACTACAAATAACTCTATGAACTTGTCGTTTGGTGTGTGTCCCAAGACGGTTGTCGTCGGTTCCCAAAATGATATATGTTTCGTATGTAAAATACGAGTACATATATACACGTGAATGGCGTGTGTGCGTGTAGGCGTGTATGACGAAACGAAACGAAACTTTGACGAAATTTGCAATATTGGCAATGCATTTGGGATGAAGAGGGCTTCTGCAATCTTAACTCTAACGAAATTTGGGAAACTAATATTCAAAGTGAAAATTGGAGTTTACATTCATGTGTAAGTCCACCAACAACACCGAATCTCTTCTGCACTATATTCAAAGTAGGGTTGTCGAGTAATAGGGTAGGTGAGGGGGGAGAAGCTGAACCTGCATCTGTTTCAAATTTTTCTTTCCTTTTGTTATACTGGGATTTGAGTGAATGGAGTCGTCAGCAATGTTAGATGGTAGTTAATTTTTTTTAGTTAGCATTTTCTTCTTGTTAGTATTTTTCTTTTGAGTTGAAGGAGTAATTTTGAGATACGAAATTCTATAAAGTTAACGACGTGCGCTAAGTGGTGGTGCCATCGTAGGGAATTTTGGATTTGCATACGAGACAAACTCTGTACATGTAAACAGGGCTTTACAACCTAGTTACAGGCTAGTAAAACGAGTTTAATCAAGTGCTTGCAATTAACAATTGATATTAGTTGGGAGGCTGTATTAGAGTGTTTTAGTGGCCTGGTTTCGGGGCGCTGAAGGCAGGTGGGGCTTGGCTTTACCCCGAAAATGTATTTTCGTTCAAGTGTTGCGTGACCAATCAAATGACGTTGAAGAAGAGGTGGTAGAGGGGGAGGGGTGGAGGGCGGTCGGTGGGTGGTGAAATTTGACAGGGTAATACAAACGAATAACATTCAAAATATCGAAAGGAATCTTTTGTTGGTTAGTAATGGGTTAATTGTATTAATATTGTTAATAGTATTAATTGTATTTTTGTTTGGTTTTCTTCTTCTTCTGTTTCGAAATGAGGGACAATATTCAGGGACAAAAAAGCAAGTTGTGCAAAGTCCGGGTTTAGTTGAATTTGATGTTGGTTTGCTTTCTTCTAAGAACAAATGAGTACCACATTTAACACAAGACAATTAACTATTGGTTCAAAAAAAAAAAATATGGACAAAACATAACTGAAGGAAGAAGCATTTCCAATGTTTGATTGCAATTTGTTTGTTTGTTCTCTAAACATTCTGATACTTTTGCGGTTACTATAACGGTTGCTATTACGGTTACGGTTACTAGTTGACGTTTACGGTTACGATTACTGTTAGTAATACTCTGTTTTGATTGTATCTGACAGATGATGTGTCTCTAAAATACTCACGCATATATAGCTAGAAGGAACTTTCTTTGGTGGGTTCTTACACGGCCGGGATTAACCCGTTTTACTAGTCTTGTATGTTTGTAAATGAGCCAAGTTTCACGAAGAACATTCGCCGCAGCATTTTTCAGCTAAATTCATGAAGTAAGAAGAAATGGAATAAAGAAATGTTAACGCATGTGTTAAAAAAGCAAACCGAAATTAAATCGAAATCAAAACAAAAAGCATACTTAGAGTACATACGTTTCTGTACATATACATATATGTACGCGACTTATCTATATACACATATACGTACTAAATCATAAGTAGGTACATACATGTTGAACAAACTATTATCTTTTATCTTTTTACTTAGAAATAATGATCACAACTAATCGAAATCAGTAGTGTTGAAAGAAAATAAGCTTAAAGTGCGAAACTCAATACAGAAACAATGTGAAAGAGCGCAAGCAATTATTCTTAGTTCAAATACCCTTTTCGTCAACTGCGTGTCCATCATGAAGTTGTGCACGTGCTTTTCCGCTCGGGTCAGCTCCATCTTTCTCGAGACGACAGCCACCAACAAGGCCGTACAACCGGCGCCCTGTAAAATAATTGTATGCAAATTTTCATTTCAATTTCAATAACAATTCTAAGTGAGTTTTTTTTTATAAATTTAATTTGACGCGATTTTAAACGCGCGCAATTGGTATTGAAAAACGCGTGTAATTTTTCAGTTACATTTTTTCAGCACAGCTCAATCCGTTGTTTGGAAAGTTTTTATTTCATTATACACACTTAGCCCTTTAGCACACTGTTCTCGTAATAATGTATTTTTTTTGTTTGGAAAGATAACAGCGTTCATTAGAAGTTTGAAACAGGAAATTTGCACAATTAAAGTTGAAAGATTTTATAGTTAACTCTTAGAATAGGAAGTGAAAAGTCGTAGTAAAGATGTTGTAGGAAAACATTTTAAGTTTTTAGCTCACGGTACATTAACAGCAAGAAATTTAAAAATAATATATATGAAGTAAATCGGTTCAGATTGTTGAAGCAACAGAAGGAAGACGAAGAGGAAATATCAACCGAAACACTTTTACTGTAGAGCTCTAACCTAAACTAACTGTGAATATAATTTGTAGTCATATACTTTGTAGTTCCGTAGCACGGTGTTAAAATTACAACTATATATACCTAGAAGTAAAAAAAATTAAAATCTTTGTGCAGCAATATGCAATTAGATTTGCCAAGGCCGTCAGTCGAAGAGGAGATCGGTTTCGAATCCATTATGAAATGAATCTTTGTCATTCGCCGCATACCAGATCCATTCGTTTGAATTAAAATAAAAATGAAATTGTGAAAATTACTCATACGCCATGTGTACCATTATTTAACAATTGCCATACACGGCGTATGAGTAATATTCAGGAAATATTTTAAAAAGAAATGGAAACAAATTGATCTAGAAATTACCTAGTTTTAGAATGTGTAGAATACTGGCCTTGAGTGTAGTCTTTCTAATGTTGCCATACATGGCGGATGAGTAATATTCATATACAATTTTTTTTTTTTAAATCAAACAAATTCAAAGAGACTACGAGGCAATGTTATTTATTTTACCCTATGCTTTCAGAATATATAAGAGTCTTTGTTGGTGTGCAACCTATGCGTCAGGCCATGTTATCAATTCAAAGTGCCTTCAAAATGAAGCAGTCAATCAATGCATTTTTCTATTCCTCTGTCTAACTCTGCGGCTTGTATTTGTCACCAATACAACTAATCTCGGCTACTTAAGCTGAGAAGCATCGCGATTCTATTGAATAGATTCGCCATTCATACTTTTATTGGTCAGGGTTAAGATACCATAATGCCGTCATACACATAAATGATGCCAGAAGAAGCCTGGCTGTGTGATAAGACTATTAACTGTATTAAACTATCTTCCTGGGCTCTTGTTCAATCTTTATTGCGTTATTTGAGCGCGCTTTTATTGCTCTTTCGGCCAAGTGCGAGTACATTTTGGCATATTTTCGCACCAAGTGGCGTATACTCGACACGAGTTCGACGATTTATGATGTGTTAACGTTTTTATTGCGTTCCCCCATTTTGCTCTCGCACACACTCTCTTGGACATTTTTCATACGTTTGGCATTTGGTTGGGTTAGTTGCAGTTTTGTGCGATAGGTACTCGTTGAAGTCGTTATTGTGGCATATTGCTGGTGTACCCTTGTTGTTGTTGTCATTATATGCTTTATTGTTGACTTTGTTGTTGTTGTTGTTATTGTAGATTTTGTTTTTGCTGTTGTGTATTATTTCTTTTTTTTTTTTGTTTGTTTGTTTTTGTTTTGAACTCACCATAATTCCTGTACTGACGGCAATACCGCGTCCACAATACGTATTTGGAACAATATCACCAAACCCAACACTTAAAAACGTTATTGCTATCAGCCACATAGCGTTCAAAAGATTTGCATGTTCTTCGTCATGAAACCTGTTCGGGTGGTAGACACACACAGAATATATGGTTGGAGCAGAAGAAAAAAAACAACAAAAACAAAATCAAAACGTAAAAAATATATAACAGAATAAAATACCACATCAAATATGACTTAAAGAGAGGAGCATATACATATATGTATGTATATATATATATAATATATAAGTATATATATATTTGGGGAGCTTAGTAGTATGTAGTTTAGGCAGAATACTACATAACGTAGTAAGTAGTTGCAGGTTATACGAATAAGTAGTAATAGGTAGTAGTAGTTGTGGCAGTTAAAGTGATGAGACACACACACGTAAGACACACACACATACATACAAACACACAGACTAGGTAGTAGTAAATACTCACAAATAAGAACAAAATTTTATATTAACTTTTGTTGCTTTTTTTTTTTACTGTGTAGCTATTGCAGTACATCGCCGTAATTGACAGTAATAAATAAATCTAGGCTGAATCGAATACAGTTTGCAAACATTTACTACTTTACATACAAGATGGCTACCGCATGGATTGAACTGACGCCAACTGACCGTCGAACTGAACTCTCCTGTGTCTTAGAAGGGTCATACTGAAAGACTAAAAACTTAAAAAAACTGACTTTAGAATGGAGGGAGAGAGAGAGATAATTTAAACCAACCATATATGGGTGTACATTTATTCATACATATACGCACGTAAGTATGTGTGTATATAACGCAGTTTTATACTGTCAACCGTTACACTCAAGCATTTACAGGTGGGGCTCAATATAGTCGCGTAGTCTGAATGAACAAATGCCTATCTAACGTCTCGTGCATACCGTAAATTGCCAATTACGGCATTTGCTTCAAGCCGCTTTTATTACGCTTTATACGGCCGTGGTAATTGCGTGGATACCGGTTTATTTTTCTTTTTTCTTTATATGTATGTGGATGGTGGGGATTAGTGTTATCGCACGCCACCATCAGTGCCCCCACCAAGCAGCCAGGCCCTTTAAGGGACAACGGGCTTACAGTCAGGCAGGCAGGCAGGCACATCGGTTGAGATTTTTTGTGGAGCTTTCTTTAATTTAATTTTATTTTATTTGATTTAAGTTTTTTCTCTTTAATTTCTTTCTTTTTTCGGAATTTTCATTTGGTTTTTGAAGTTTTTGTTTTATTTTTATTTTTGTTAATTTGTTTGGTAATTGTTGTTGCTATATTTTGTTTGGGATACTTACCACCATACCGCAGGTTAGAGTAATACCGCGTCCGCAATATGTGTTTGGCACAATATCGCCATAGCCCACGCATAAAAACGTGATGGCTGTTAGCCACATGGAGTTTAGCAAATTCGCGTGCTCCTCGTCGTGGAACCTTTATTTTTTTGTGCCGTTCATGTTCATGAATGTTCGGTTTCATTTTTTGTCGGTTCGGTTGGGTTTTTTTCGGTTTCGGTTTCGGGTTTGCAGCGCGCGCACACAGTAGTGGGTGGATATAGTAGTGGGTGAAAAGTGGAACAAACAAATAAACAGATGTGAAATTATGTGAAACATATTATTCCGGAAACAAAAAGAGAAAGTAAGTAAAAGTAAATCTTAAGAGAATATAATGAAAATGAAGGATACAAAAAAAAAATAAAGGAACTGAAATCAGTTTAGTGAATTTTTTTTTTTTTAATATATTTAGAATTTGTTTTAATACTTTATTTGAAAAAGAAAAAAAAATGAAAAAAACCTAAAACAAAAAATAATTTGTATGTAGTATTCAATTTCAAAGTTTGTTTAGTTTGTAATTATTTAATTTAAATTTTTATCCTTTGGGGGTGGCAGTGGGAGTGAATTTGTTTCTGTTTCTTGGGGGCTTTGGATTTGGTGATTTTAGCTGGGGGGTTTCTGATGTATGAGGGGTGGTAAGTAGTAGTAGCTTGTTTTTAAGGGGGGTGGGGGCGGGGGTTTTGGAAAGGGTTTCAACTAAAGAAAACTAAAGCTTATGTATGATACAACACAGAGCTAGATAAGTAGTTTTTTTTTAATTTAAATTTTAATTTAATTTAATGAAATTTAATTTTAATTTAATTTTGATTGGAAAAAGAAACTAATGAACATTTTCATATGCTATTCTGCACTTTGGGATGTGATGATGATGGGCGAGTTTTTGTATAATTATATATTTTTGTTGTTTTAATTTCTTGGTTTGTTTTAATTGTTCTCTGAGCTAAAAGCCAATTTGTGTTAAATTTGGAAAAGGAAAGCAATGTTGGTAAATTGAATATAGATTTGATGTGTGTATATGTGTGTTTGTATAGATGTGTGGTGTGAAAGGTTGTGGTTTACTTGTTCAATGATTCATGAGCTATAGCTACATATCGTTCAATACAGAGCATTAGCTTCAAAGGGATTTGAAAATTTTTAATTTTACTTTTACTTTTACTTTATCTAATCAATCAACCAGCCATTCATTTGGGATATTAGAATAAAATCATCAATAGCTAATATTAATACTTTACTTAATGTTAAAATGTTATTTCATAAGGTTCTTCAACTCTCATTTGTAATGATTTTTTTAAATAATTCCCATAAATATTTTATTTTTAATCATCCTTTGAGTAGGTATTTTTTATAATCATTAATTCATAACCCTTAAAAGTCTTTGATAATTTTTAATGACCAACTTGCGGCTCTTTGAAAGTTTATTTACTGAACGATATGCCACTAGTCCCCACTTTAAGCTAAAAGCTTCTTTTTGAAAGTATTTTGAGTAATCATGTTTGCCAATTTGTTCTCTATTAATTTCTTAACGGTATGTTAGCTTTTGTGTGAAAGTTTTTTGCTTTGGAACATTTTGGACAAAAACGATACTCAGCTCTTACTTTTTTGGGTAAGATAGATAAAATGTTAAAGGCTTGAAGTGTTTTTTTTGGATTTCTTGTAAAGTACTTTTTTTTAAATTAAATTTTGGTTGTTTAATGATTTTAACAATGATCATGCCATATAGTAATATCAAAGCCGAAAAATGTTCAAATCAAAAATCTATGTGTAAATAGAAGAGAGAATCAAAATCGAGTTGAAGAGAAACTAAAACAAAGAGATGCCATATTATTTTGGCATTGGGAGTATCCAATATCCAATCCAATATATTTATATGTAGTATGTAATCCAAATAGCTTAAGAGTCATGACTATATATATACACAACGAAAATAAATGGAACTGAAATGCTGTTTTCTTTCGGAATCAACCAACTATGATAACTCAATCAATCGGTGGGTAATGCTGGCATAATCAATGTTTCGAATTGAAAATTTCAAAAGGAAAAGGAAATTATTGTAAAAATCTCTAGACAACGAAAAAGTTCAAAGGCATGTGAATAAAAGAAAAATTAAAAAAATAACAGGATAAGGAAAATGAAAAGAGACACATATCGACACCAAGGAAACGAACGAACAAAATAAACTGTAGTAATAATCAAATTGTTCTAGGTACACTGATATGAAAAAAAAACTTTAAAACTTAAACACAAAAAAACGAAGGAAAAAAAGAAAGAAAAAAAAAGGAAATGTTCGCTTACAACTTGAAGTTAGGTTTCGATTAGGATTGCGTGAATTATTTATCATGTAGTAAACATTATGATTAACAATGTTCAAATCAAATCAAATGAAAACAGTAAAAATAGTCAACTTAACAACCGGAGCACGTGTTTTGGCTAAACTCCATTTCTTGGATATTTCTTTTGGTATATATGGGTTGGTTTAAACTCGTACTATCATTTGGTATCTCATTTAGTTTTGAGAGATTTCTTTTCTGTTTTGACGTTGCAGGCGTAGTTCAATCCACACATTTTAAAGCTTTATACGAAAAAAGTTAGGAGTACAGAGAAAATCATTTCAAAATAAGTTTCATTTTGCGTTTCTTTTTTTTTGTATATTTTTTGTATATTTCTTTTTTTTTTGCGCACAACATATTCAACACAGCCATTGTACAAGATAACTTTTGCAATATTCGTAATGTAAAATTATAAAGTTGTAAAATTGTCTTAAATTAAACAGAAAACGGCGTGTTAGGGGTTAAGAAAATAATCATCGGAAAATATGGAAAGAAGAAAAGTGATTGAAACCACAAAAAAAAAACACAGAAGAAATTAAATAATTCAATTAAGTCAATTAAGTCAATCATTGAAAGAGAGTGAGTTGGTAAATAGTAAGTAGGTTATATATATAAAAGTCATTAGTGGAAATGAGCAAACAAAAAAAAAACAACAGAGAGAGACAAAAATGGAAGAAAACTTGAAAAGTTAGAGTTAGTAGTAAGTAGTAAGTACAGAAAAGAAATTAGGTTTTTTTTTGTTCAAAATAGTAGACGAAATCTTGAAGAAATGTTCCTCGAAACAGACAAAAATAAGTAAGTTAGGAAGTATGTATATATAAATTAATATATATTAAGTACAGTTTATACAGTTATTATGTGTGTGTGTGTGTTAGTTCTACATTTACGTTGTTGTTGTTTTTTTTTGTTGTGACCATGTGTATGTCGGAAAATATTTAAGGTAAGAAACAAAACAAAAATATTAGAAAAACATCGAACGAAAGTAATAACAGAAATAAATAAACAAACAGAAAAAATATACTGTTTTTGTTGTTATTGTTGTTGTTAGTGGTAGAATGCTTTTGTTCGGTGAACTTGAGAAGGCTTTCGATATTTGCTATTTTGGCCTAGGAATTGGCTTAATTGATTAAGTCAGAAAGACGTGAAAAGAAATTAAATTCATTGGAAATGAATTAGTTTTATTTGCTATCGAAAACCTTTGACACTGTCTGGAACTGTCTGAAAATCGTGGTGAATCTACATTGTACATTGTTTATTCATTTCTATTTCAATTCAATTCTATTTCTAATGTTGAAAGGCGCTAATAGTATTGCAAATTAGTTTCTAGACCGATTCGTGTGTCCATTAACATGAGATATTTATGCAAATATTTGCCCAAATACACTCAGAAAAAAAGGAAATTTTAATCCAAGTGCGATAATGCCAAATTAAAAAATATCTGAGCTTATATTTACATAGTCGGACTGTACCCTAAGAAATGTTTTGAGCTTTGATTAACGATATTGCAAAGTCATTAGAAATAACTTAATCAATTTTGTCTTATAAATTACAGTGGTTCACATGAATATTTGGACAGGTATAAACATCTTTAGAACTGAAAGCAGATCAGTACTTAACCCATTTCCACCTAAAGAAAAAAAATCGTGACTTTAAGGTATCACAATGGCAAAGTATATTATTCCATTTGCCTTACGGGAAATATTATTTTTTTTCATACTAGTAAAATGCGTACATATTTTGCAGAGCCCACTTTGGACCCCCTAGAACCCACTAATCTAATTGCCGCGCCCGTATTAGAGCAATTTTAGCTCTCAAGGTCCACTTGTGGCTTCAGGATAGCCCACTTCCAAAATAGATGCTCAAGAATATTTTGCCATTGTCTCTCATAAAATGTATGTGCAATTGTACCTTCCTAGATCCACTGGCGGCTTCAGGGAAGCCTACATACTGGCACATCCTTTCCTAAATAAAAAATCCAGCCAGGGCTTCTAGAAGTTGAGCACAGACAGCCCACCGGACAGACATTCGGACAAATTGGATTTTATACATAGCAGTGACCTTTTGTAAAATTTGTTTGAAATATCTTCCAGCTCATGAGAACTTTCAGCAATTACTTCCAACTGGAAATCGGCCTTTTCCGAATAAAATATTTCATTTTGTAAAAAGTCATAAGTCAAAAATGTTGTCCAACATTTTGTATGCATTAGACTTCCTTGTCACTGTACTGAAAATGAAAGATTTCGAAATTGAAGCACACCATCATTTGATCGAAAAGTCTTGCACTTAATATTTAAAGTTAAGGTGGGAAATGTAAGGAGATTTGAGGTAGGCGGGGTAATAAGATATTAATTTTTTCAATTGCTCATTGGTATATAGGTAAGTAGTATATAAACTAGTTAATTACATTTTTTTCGGTTTTTAAATTAGCTTATAGCACTACGAAACACTACTTGGTGAGAAGTAAAAGAAAAACGAGGGCCTAAATAGCGTTTTGGGTTTGGGATTGTAATTTTTTTGGGAAACAGTTTTTTTTTTCGTATCAACTACATTGAAAGTAAAAGTATCTTTAAGCATATTGAATAAGTTCGAATGTGGTTGAAAAGGGGATTTTGCATGCTTTAACTCAGGATTTTCTGTTGCACTTCTTATTTTAAATTGTACAACGCAACGCTTTCGGTTTTAGGGCATTGGGGAATAAACTTGATTATTGAAAGATAAATGTTTTAGTTTGTAAATATTAAAAAAAAATTATAGCATATAGTAGAATAAAAATATTGTGCCAAAAAGAAATCATAAATGCAAACCAATTGCATTTAGTTGCAGTGTGAAAAGTGAATTCAATTATTAAATTTAATTTCAGCTTGGAGTAGGTAAATATAATTAAAAAAGTTTATCCCCTCCCCACTCAGCGGTTGAAGTGTTCAACCATTTAAAAATTTTTTTGTGTGAATACCCGAAACAATATTTTTTCCGTTTGCATTTTCCAAATTATTCAGCGTATAGGCGAATGCGCGCTTATCTTGTAAAACATAAAAAGCTTATGTACTTAGCACAGATAACTTTTGTATTTGGAAAATCCGTAAAGCTTTTTTGTGGCCTTTCAGCAAGTGCACAGAAATAATCTCCCGAATGCAGTTCTTATGAATAAGCAATGGTTCTGAGTATTTCCGTGCTTGGTATGTATAATAAAGTGAAAATACATGGAATGATTTTAACTTAATTCTATTAAAAAAAATACGTAATTAATGTTCACAATGAAATGTTTCAATTTCCATTTCAAATTCATTTCCATTTCAATTCGGGTGTTTTTTTACATGAATTCCGTGTAAACGAAGTGGTGCGTGACTGGGTTCGATTCCTGTCATTGCATTTTATCAGTGTTGTTAAACAATTTATCTAATATACCCTCGGCATAGCCTCACGACTGTTGGTATGCTCTTGTTCATTCTTATTGGTTGTGAAATAATTGCTGTTTTTCATTATTTGTATAAGTTCAGTATACGCCTAGTCGCACGAAAAGTGTTACACGTATAAAACACCCAATTTATGAAAGTAACTTTACTATGTATTTTGAGGAACATTTCAATTACTACACAACAAAAAACCAAGCCAAATTAAAGGTTGAATCCCATTAAAATATAAGAAAGATTAATTGGAAAGCATTGTAAGCGATTCTTATCTTCTGGCAAGAAATTTTACCCAATTTATAGGTAATTTTTAAGAGTGTCAATTTAATGTGGAAAACGGTTAATGGCTAGGCACTTAAAGTGAAGTTTTGTGGCTGATTTATATTGTAATAAACAATATTTTTAGACACCTCCATATATATTTTCTTTCATTTACCGAACTATTCTACTATTCCCCCATTACAATGCATATTTCCTAGACCGTCTGTCTGTATGCCGTACTGGTTGGAAAGCACAATTAAAGAGTTAGAAGTTATCTAGTTATCCAAATGAGGGGAATCGGGCCACTTTAGTTGTCCGAAAGTTATATTGGTATCACCCTTTTTTCATGTCAAGATTGTGTCAGCTCATATCAATTCTACCTTTTCTTATGACAATATGATATGATTTAATATCAAATTCAGATTTTCTCATATTGTCATTCAAAGTTCAATATTTTCCATATCGAAACTCTTGATAATTATCAATTTTACATTTTTTCACGATGAAATGTTAACTTATGGCATAATCTAGAAGGACTAGAATTTCTCACTTCAAATCTACACACAAAATACAATTTTACACTTAATTAGTCGTACCTATGTATATTATTCAAGTGATATTAGAAAGGAAATTACCAATAATTCTTTGCCATTGTGCGCTCAAATGTCCTCCTTGGCTTTTTTCTTTTCTTTTCTCTCTTTTTTTTTTTATTT
This sequence comes from Heteromyza rotundicornis, assembly GCA_951394025.1. Classification (NCBI taxonomy): domain Eukaryota; kingdom Metazoa; phylum Arthropoda; class Insecta; order Diptera; family Heleomyzidae; genus Heteromyza; species Heteromyza rotundicornis. The sequence goes on from OX596010.1 coordinate 24,955,222, forward strand.
CTGTAATCGGGTTAAACAATTTGCCTATGTATTATTTAACAATATTGATTAAGTTCATTCCAATAATTTTTTCCATTTTTCTTTTTGTTTGTTGTTTTATTTTTTGAACAATTTGCAAAGATCCCCAACCCATTTTCGTGTGTTCAGTGAAACCGCTTGCCGATATGGGCGACATTGTATTCCTTTGATAAGTTTTTCGACTGACGACGAGCAAAAGCAAATTGAACTTATAAATAAAAAATCAACTCAACCGACCCGCACGCTTCGTATCGCCATCGTATTCTATGTTAAAGGAGTGCTCACAAATGTGGTGCGAAATCGAATCGAAATTGTGACTCTACGCCACAAGTCGTCACACAAAACGCCAACTGCCGCAATTCATATTTAGTTCTTTAATAATTTTTCAACTTTTTAACTTAAACTTTTACTTTAACTAGTTTCGTTTCTATTTCCATTATTGAAGGGAGTGTATGTTTGAAAAGAAAGCTCTAAAAGTTTTCGTTTCTATTGAAGTCATCGCGCGCGCACGCCTTCTGGTTAAGGAAAATGCGGACCAAAACACTTGCTACGTAACAGTTCTAGCCTAGTTAAAACCATAAAAGAACGCATGGTAAACAAAAGAAAATAAAAGACAAAAAAAAACTGAAATAAAATATAAAAACACAATGTACGTACGTGGGCTCTCGAATGCTCATGCTATATGACAACAACAACTTTAATTACAAATATACAGTATTGTATAAATCGCTGAATAAGTAATTAAAAAAACAGTAGTTATGTATATTATTGGATAGCATCATCATTATTATTATTATCAGCATTGTCCATTATCACAGTCGTCAACTGACAACACAAGATGACTTTTAAAAAAAATTGTTAATTAATAAAAAAAAAAAAACAGTAATTGTGAGATTGAGATGGCAAAAAGTTCGTACAATTGTAAAAAAAAAACATATAATAGGTTGGCAAGAACAATCAAACAATCAATCAATCAATAAAAAAAATAAATGATTGCAAGAGAGTAGAAAAAAACTCACACATACAACATCACATTAGAAGGAGTAGTAATTAAGATAAGTTTATGTATATTGATAACAAGATCTGGACGTTCAGTGAAATTGAATAAGAGATGCAGAAGCAAGCAGGAAAGAAACCACTAACTACCGTTTAAATGTATGTCTGCAAGTAAGTATGTTGGGAATGAAGTTGGATGGTGTCCTTTTGCATAGAAAAGAAGCAGTTGAATGTACGAGTATGCTGAATGGAGTTCGAGTTGAATTGAATTGAGTGGAGTTGAGTAGAGTAGAGTTGAAGCAAGGATTATAGTAGTAAGGCATGCATTGGGTGGATGGGTGTGAGTGCTATTTGCAAGGCAGGCCAGTTGTTGTAGTTGTTTGTATTTCAATATGTATGTTTGCTTGTATGTATTTATGTATGTTTTCAAAACTAAATAAGAAATGTTTAGCAATTTGACAAAATTTTTCAAGTTCTTTTTCTTTGATTTCGAAGGGAAATCTTGAAAATGTTTTTTTTTATTTTCCAAAGTTTGTCAAATTCACAAAATGGTTTGTAGGCTTGTAAGTTATTTCTCAGACAATAAGTGTAAGTATTTATGTGGTGTTTATTTATTTGTTGCTGTCTTATGTTAGTATGCATGTGTGTACTTTGTTATTTGTCAAGGAAGTTGAGTTTTTGAGTTTTTGGGATAAAATTAAATTAGTTTTGAATGTAATAAATATATATTTGAAAAAAATCCATAATTAAATACAGTATTATGTACTAGGTATATAAATATTTATACACATATATATAGATATGTTTATTTATATGTATGTATATTGTTGAATACATAATAAAAAAGGAAATCAACAAACCAAATAATGGTGTGGCATCTCGTATAAATATATAAAATTGTAAAATTGTAATGTTTACCTTTCGCATTGCCGCAACGTCCACGAGGCAATTATCCACAGCGACACCATAAAAACGAGTAACACCGTGCCCGGGCATATTGTCATTAATGTTTTTAAAACGAATCTGGAATGATTTGGGCAAGATTTATGTTAATAATGGCACGGCACTTTGTCAGCGTGATAGAGAGAGAGAGAGAGGTGGAGACAGAGTGTGTGAAATATGATCTTGCTGATGATGACACTTGGATAAATTGCTGATAATTACACTGTGCCATGTAATTTGAGACAAATTAAAAATCCAAGCGGCTTGAACACGTTGGAATTATACGTTGTCATAATTTGAATGAATGAAATGGTTTCTAAAAAATGAGTACTAGCTCACAGTGTTATGGAATTGGAATACAAAAAATATAAAACATTTATGACAAATGTTATTTTATTATTTAAAAATAATACTAAATACGATGGCGTTCACAGTTTTTGACAACAAAAAATGTTGTAAATTGTTTTTCAGACAAAAAACGGCGAGTGCCTTTATGAAATAGCCACTTTCAGATATTTTGCATTTTTTTGTTTTTCCAATTTTTCATTAAAAATAAATTCAATAAAATTTATGACTTCTAGGCAAAAAAAAAACCGGCGAATGCCATTGTGAGCATTCAGCATTTGTGACTCTTAAAGTGATGATTTGTTCCAGTATTTTGGGTATTTTTAAGAAATTTCTGCATAGTCCTCTGAAATGCTTATCATTAAGGTGATTTTCAATCTATATTTTTGTATTATATTAATTTTATTTCAAACTACTTAGTTGAATAATTTTTATTCAATGAAATGGCACGTGTTCTTATTTCCGGTTGACCCGAATTCGGCAAAAAAGTCTACACAACTCTTGCACATTTCAGACTATTATCATTTACATATGTTCAGACTAAACCAAAATTACCCTGCTAATCTTTTAACTTCCAGCAAATCCTGTGAAATCATTTAAAACCCCAGAAAGTTCACCGAAGTTTACAACATACTTGGCAACAGCTCAACCCTTCCGCAGAAGATTGCGGCGTTTGTGGGTTTCCCGTATTTTTTTACTCAACCTATTTGTTGTAGTTATAAATCATTTTATAATTCATTTGACACTTTTATATAAAAAATCCCTACCGAAAATACACACATTTGGATGATGAATGTAGGAAAATTCGTGGCTGTGAAAGGATTGCTGGCGCGCCGCTGAATGTTGTGCCTAATTTGAATATGATTCATATGATAAATTGGAAATCCATGTTTTTTGGAATTTGAGTTATGATACATTTGAATATTTTAGGTGGAAATGCATAAATTGTGATTTGAAATCAATTCAAATAGCAGATAAAAAAAACACATAAGCCCTGAAGGGGAGGGACGCTTTACTTATTCTTCAATTCTGGTATTTTTGTAAATAAAATCCAGCTTGTATCACTAATTGCTAATTGTCCCCTCTTAATAGCTTGTTTAAGCTAAGCAGACCGCAGTTGGTTTTATGACCAATTGCCGCATTACAATATTCATGATAATGGCGAAGATGATAGTGAAAGAAATTAATAATAAATAAATAAACAAATTCACGTTCGAGTGTGTGCATCGCCATGTTCTGGCCGCTTACCTTGTATTAAAATTAATCCTATTAAGAGCGCCTATGCTCCGCGATGATGCGTCCGTAAATAACTTTGAATGTAGCAGCATAACTCGACATATTAAATATAATCGAAGGAACATAGGTAATGATAAAGCTACGTCGTACGGCACCATTTCGGTGCCGATGGTTTTATTTTTATTTGCCAATTTTGTCGTCCACTGGAAATAATATTCACCAGGAATTGGATGTATAGCGCATATAAAAAGTTCTAAACCTATTTGACTAATTCGTTGCCATGTCATTGCGATCCTCCAATCGTCCGCGCAGTTATCTATCATGAATAACTGCAAATGTTCGGTGGACACAAATAACAAATACAAACGAAAAAAAAAAAGAAACGTCGGGCGAAAAAAAAAACACACAAAAAATAAGAGAAGAAGAATAGAAGAAAATTCATTATTAATATATAATTGGAAATTTATTGATTTATTATTTGTGACTAACTAACTAACTAACGAAAAGGAACACTCATGTAGGTACATACAATATACGGTGTGTGGCATATAACATATGGCATGTTGTTCTAGTATAGTAGCGGCTAACATAAGTACTTTTCACAAACGAAACATTGTTCGAGCAAGTGGCAAAATTGTACTAGGTATTCAATGCATTCGCGCTAAATGTAAGCTTTGACATGGTATCCAAAATCAATTTGAAGTATTGCACGAAACAAAATTACATAAGGCGGGGGCGGCGGCGGCGCGGGCGAGGGCGTGGGCGTGGTGGGGTGAATAAATGCTCATATGCTTTCACGAACATACACATATGCTGTTTTATGAATGCATGTTGTATGTAATATATGTTGGTATGAATGCATGTAGGTGCTGAAATGCTACTAAGAGGTCTCCCATACATTTGCGATACATGAGACATGAGGTGGATAGAGTGTATTCCAATAATGCACAAACTAAATCTGTACAAATCCAAGCTAAAAAAAAACGGTTATTCAATCGTTTATCATCGACTCACAGTTTTTATGTGCATTTTGAATTGTAAATTAAGGCCATTGAGCAGATCAAATTGGGCAGTATTTTTTTTTTAATGTCTGAAAGTACCTAACTTTCATAATATTTTTGAGCTTAGTCTAGTTAAGCTTAATGTTAATGGCTTTGCTTTAGTTTTTTCTTAAATTACAATAAAACTTTGAACTATAGTTCCGTTGTAGGATTTTATTTTATTTGTTTCAGTCCCTACAAATAAACATGTTTTCGATAAAAAGTTGTTGGAATTTTCATTGTCTATTTCTCAGTAAAAGTCAGTTAAGAATACAAGCAAAAAGTTTCTTCAAAACGCCAAAGAGATTGCAAAGTGATTGTCATGTGTAAAATTTTCTTAAAAGGAATTCCAGGTCATGAGGAGTTTCTGATTTGTAAGACATTTGAAAAGGAGAAACATTGTCCACATGCCAGTTACTGTTCCACATGAAGAAACAATTCTTTTATTTTATTGAAGACTGAGTAAAAGAACAATGTCGCGAAAGCTATGCCCACAGTACCCGGAGAGAACTGTTTGCAGGAATTGTGTATTATAGTCGTAATATTGATCCATTAATAAAATATCATAATTGAATTGATTTTAGTCATAACTACAAAGGCTGAATATATATCTGGGGAAACCCTTATCTTACGTTCTAACGAATACATTTTTCAGTAGAGCATTTTTCAGCTTTTGAGCAATAATGTGATCATGTTTTATGGATTCTAGCATAGGAATTCTAGAAATTAAAAAATTTTGTTAAAAAAAAATGCTTTGTGTGATTGCATATTTCACTGTTTGTTTCTAAATTTTATTAACTAATTGTTATGGTTATCGAGGACAGAAGGTAATGTGGTTGGCTTATGAACATGAGAAATGCGTTCAATACTGTCCTAGGAAAAAAATCAAAACTGTCTCCATACTTTCCTACCTAGCAAGGTCAAGCAGTTTCTATCGGGTATAGTATCTAAGCACTTAATGAAGACGATTTCGAAATTGATTTAAAGGAAAATATCGATAATTTAGCCTTCTTTCATCCTTTGATCGAACCATTTTCAGTTATTCATCTAATTTGACAGATAGTCTTAAGCAGCGGCAGACCTCGTCTTTACTTCATGTAGAGGTTGAAGGTCCCATTAAACCATCGTGGTTAGTTAACTTTCATAGTATTTTTTACCAACTACAGCACAGTGTTTAACAATTACCTACTCTTGAACTAGTGTAAAGTGTTGGTTTCATTTGGCCTGAGCAAAGGCTGGTGGAACTACTTAAATATTTCCTAAATCCATTTGATGCAAAATGGTGAAATGGTCACTTGGAAGTATTGACAATTTTTTGTTGCAGCAGATAAGTCAAATGATCTAAATTTACAAATCGTTTAATTTTGTTTTTTCTTTCGAATTTCTTGTATCATTTTGTAAGATGTTTTTGTACAGTGTTGGTATTTGGATTGACTTGAGACAGCGAAGCTGAAAGTATTTTTTTTGTAGTATTTTTTTGTATTGCAATTGATATATTGCAGGCTTATAAGCTAATAATAATGATGATAAAGAAAAGCTTTCACTATTTCTACCACTTAGAAATTTACTCACAAATATGAAATAAATTGTGTTATTTACTTACTGAGTTCTGCAAAGCATAATAAAAATTTAATATTAAAATTTTTACTTCAGCAGGTTTACAATAAAGTAAATTGTAGTCAAAGGAGAGGTCGACTGTTAATTAATTTTTCATGATTTTCTTTTTCTGGTTATTTTTTTTTTTTTTATGATAATGGCTGATGAGTGAAGCGGATTGTTGTTGGTACATTTTTTTTTCTGTTTGAACATGAAAACGATGCTAAGAGCAAAAGGCAAAGGATATGATCCAAATTGTTTTGAACAAAAAAAAGAAATTAATTAAAATAAAAAAAAGAGCACGTTTAAGTCAAATAAAATTGAAGCGAAATAAAAAACGAACACTTGCAATTAAGCCGTAATCAAATAAATATTTCAGTTTAATTTCCTCAAATATCGATAGTAACTGATGTACTATTGTGTTTATCAGAAACACTTTATGCAATGATTAACTTATTGAACAAATAATTTGTGAATAACCTGAAAGTTTTCCAGGTGAATACAGTGGAAATGATTATTTCATTTTACTGTTATGGTTGAACTGAAAGTCTGTGTTTAATTATAGTTAATTAATTCAAATGAAGCGGTTAATATTGAGATAATTAATGTCCGAGAACAGTGCTAAATTGTAGCAAAATGGAAAATGGTCCGGAACAACTTGTAAATGGAACCAACTTGAAAGAGAACAATAGCGGTGTTCACAGCAGCCTCATTGATTTGGTAGACGTTATTCGCTTCTTTTTCATGTGTATATGCTTTATGACAAAGTAGGAAGCCCTGACGTGCAGAATATTCTCGAAGATAATTCTCTAATTCGGACCCAGCTTTATATTTCCCATTGTGGCTGTTTATATGCGCCTTGAAACTCAGATTCTTCTTGACGCCTACAGGCAAGATAGAAAGTGGAACGAGGAAAATTTGTGTATAAACGTAAAAATTCTTTTAGAGAACGTCTTCAATTGAATGTATTTTGATCTATTACTTAAGGCTGTCATTCTGGAATTTAAATTCGTTATTTTTTGCATAAATTGTAGATCAAATTACTACATGACGTACCGTGATTTTCGCCAGTTTGGCATTATGCGCCAATTCTTTCTATATTTAAAAATCAAGGATTTTGTCAGTTGACAAGTGAGATATTGCCAAAAAAAAAAGAACGAAAGAAATGTTTAGCATTTCACTTGCATACACGGAACAGCTTTCGTACCTGTCATTCGTGACATTTAAATATGAGTTGAATTGAAACGAGCAAAGGAACAGGTTTTGTCAGAAGTAATTTAAATATCCGAAAATATCCTGTGAGGCGTTTTCAAATGCAAATGGCTACATGCACACTTGCAGCGCATTCCCCTGGCACCCTTATGAATCTGAGCTATGTATGTGCCCAGATGTGGCCAGATGTGCCCAGATGTGCTCAGATTCATTTCGAATCGTGTACCTTCTGGTAACATTTAAAATGCATGAGGACATTGCACATATAAATGGCCCCAACCAAATCGACACACATACGTATGTACAGTGTACACACTTACATATTTTTGATTTTATTCTCTTTTTTCTACTCCCTTCGAAAGGATGATTTTCGAATTTCCGATTGAGTAGAGAATTGTGTGGAATATCTAAAGGGGAATTGAATATGCTCAAAGAAAGGGGAGCTGCGGGCTGTATAAAGAGTAACGAATGGGCTCACAAAATTAGTTATGACATTGCCGAAAGATGGCATGTCGGACTTAAGCTGCTCGAAAGATTTATCGATGACTCAATGGGCTCAAATGTGAATACGTTGTGTGCACTTTCTAATGGTAAGTAGCTGCAGGAGCCTAGCTACGTGTGTGCAAGACCAAGTTTCTGTTTCAAGAGTTATTAATAACTTCATAATTAATATTTCGTGAATTTTATGTCCTTCGGCAGTCGTCCAAAATGGAATTTATCATAATAAAGTTTGCTCTATTATTCTCTCGTTGCAGTGGCTTCGAATCTCTCTCCGCTTTCTGTCTCGTTTCATGTCAAGTTATGAAGATTTTTTGCGAAATAAATTGAATATGAAAGAAGCGCAGAAGACATCAATCAATGTCAATCATTATAAGCCTTAGAAGTGAGCGGATTTAGTTTGAAATTTTACTGTGAACTCGCATTTAATTTGTTATAATATTACTGGGCATTAAAGCTTCTGTATGGGTTTTGAAGTGGGTTGGAATTAACAAATACGAAGAGCATACGATGTGTGTATTACTTCTCAAGCTGTGTTGTTAGCGACGGAAAGTGGGTGACTGAATATGAATAATTTTCATGGCAAAGAGATCTAATGTAATGCAGAAACCTTCTGGCTGTCGCATTGCATTTCTGGCATTAATTTTCATGTACTTTGGGAAAGGGGTTTAGTTCGGCTTGTATTCAAATGAGGTGCCCTTCGGCGTAACCTTTTAAGTGTAGATTGAAAAATTGAACTTGAGCTGGGGAGGCACTTTAGTACACTCTGAAATATTAAGAACGGTTCCATTAATTTTAGCTACCGATTCACTATACCTCTGCCTCTGCCGGCAAAAGACCATTTTAATGGCGAGCAATTCTTCGATTGTCTTTTCCTAGTTGCGAATTAAAGAACCAGAACATAAGATGTCAGTGAAGGCGAGAGTGTACCCCGCCTCTTCTACAAACTCTAGTTGCTCGCCATCAAAAATGTCTAGTCTGATAGGGCACCTAAATTCAAGACAGAAATCCCAATCCAAGAAGGAGGAGATCCGTTAAATCTATTCGGTATAATTTCACGAAATGACCCTTCAAGCAATATTTCTAAAAGCAGGTGACGTAGCGATTAAATTGCTAACCGGACATTAAGCAAACAGTCCTAAGAAATCCAATCCGACCCCGCATATAACTTTGTAAAATTAATTTTTTCACACGAAGGTGTACATTTATTGTCTTTTTGGATTGTCAATCGTAAGCTTGAACTACAACAAAAAAGAAAATGAAACAAATAAATGAAATAAACCATGAACAAAATAAAAATGTTACTAATAAGTAAGTACTCAAAACTGATAACACGCTTTTTGGATGCCATTCAGGGTATTTTTGTATTGTTTTTTTTTTGGTATCAGGCTTTACATTCTACGCAAATCACATATAAATTATCACACATTAATGTAAATTGTTGGCATGCTGTGTTGACAGTTGAACGGAACTGATTGTAAAATTATGATAAAATGTCAAACTCAAACTCAAATGGAACAAATTATGAACGACTAAGTCTAAGGGCCTTTTGTTGTTTTGCAAAAGGTGGGTATGTATTGTATGTATATTTTAATTTCAGGCACTATCTAAGGTTTAAAAGCGGCAGCGGCATCTACTTTAAATGGATTTTTAGTTGTTAACTTTTAAATTGAAATCAACTCAACGCAATGGAAAAAACATCAATGCCGGAATGTACATTAAAAGCTTGGGGATCAAACAAGAACTTACAGGGTGTTACAGTATACAGTTTAAAAATACTACATGATCTCTTACCGTACAGAAGATCTCCCACACATTTTTTTTACAAACTCAGCGGCATTCTTACTAAATGTCAGTGGTTTTATATAGTCTGGACTTTTCATTAAATGTCATACATATTATTTTTAAACAATTTTCCTGTTATTTTATCATTTATACCGTAATTAACCCAAACAATTAATCATATTTTTAAATCATTAAATTAAAAAATATTTACTTCGTGTCAAGGCTAATTTTAAGTTTACACACGAAAAAAAATAAAATTCAGTTGGTCAGCTTTTTTTTATGTACCCTTGAATGACTGCAGTGTTGTGTATATTATAAAAGTATTGTCTGCATTAAGTATTCATAGAATGTATGCCAAAATAAAAAATTGATTTATTTACATTTGAATGTTTCAGTAAAGGTCATTATGGAAACCCCCCTTCCTCAAATTAAGTATGTGTTTATTGGCATATAATTTGTTTGTGGATCATCTCTGCGATAATTTCATGCAAAATATTTATTGAGAGCTGGTTCTTAGTTCTTACTGTCTTTCTCATCGCCTAGGTTTTTTTTTTAAAGTGCCTAAGGTCTATAAAAAAGTATGTTGTACAAAATTTTCGAAATTCAGTCAAAGAAAACACGGAATGTGTGAAATAAAAATTAATTTTTTTTAAATTGGAGTTGAAGTTGAATGTTTTTTATTTACAAATTACAGACTCTTATAAAAAGTAATTTTTTTTGAATGATCTGGAAAATAGTTGAATTTATCTAAACGAATTTATCGAAGAATACCAGAAATGTCTGTTGAAAGCATCCAGGCAGTAATATAAATTAGTTTCGATTCCTGTTTGCAATTAGTTGGGAAATTACTTGTCAACATGTTTTTTTTCTATGAACATTTCAAATCTACCATGCAATAAGTTTTGAAGGCACTTTAAAAATAACTTCGTTATGAGAAAGAAGATGAAAAGAAAATGATTTTAACCAATAAGAACCCCGCACCCAATGAATACTCGCTGTAACACCCTGTATATGTATGGAAACGATATGACGACCAATAACATCTGAAAAAGATAATTCAAGTCGCACTCACTCTCACCTGCACTTCCAAAGCATGGTAAGCTATAATAAGACCTAAAAGAATCACAGTCGAAAACGATATTAAAGTTTTTAACGCTGTCGAATAAAACGAAGCCTGAAACGAATCACGAAAAAAAGATCAAACAAACAAGGGAAACAGATTAGCAATTAGCCTTTCAATTAAATGTACCAGTATTTGCACTCACCTTTGTATAAACACCAGCACTACTCAATTCATTCTCGATGACCATCACCACTATCCCGAACATGCCCATCACTAGAGCGTAGTCACTAATGCGCTTTCGCTTCTCGAATAAAGCTTTTCTTTTGCCCAATCTGTAGCCGACATTGGGTTTGTGTTTGGCCGAATTCGTTGAGGGCTTTCGGGATGTATTACCGCCAGTCAGAGCACGTTCCTCCATGTACCTGCAATCACAGTCGAGCGCAAATGCGAGGGAAATAAATTGTAATTCATTTGAAAAGTACAACAATTCCAACACAACACAACAACAAGCCGGTAAATGCAGTTCGTAGATACACCAACGCACTCACGTACGCACACTTAGCCACTGAGTCAGTCTGCCTGTCAGGCGAGCAAACGAGCTTTAAGACAAGGCAATCGGTTTAAGTTGTTCTTCATTGAGGACGATAAGGGCAAAGGATGGCAGAATGGTAGGAGGATGGGCAATGAAATTGGACACTGGGCGTCGAAATGAAAGCGTGTATCTAACACCAACAATAAAATATGCTATAAGCCAATTCAATGAGGATGACTGCTAAAGTTTCCCGAGATATTGTGCAGGGGTGGCGAAATGCTATGGTTGGACTGTCATCTGCATGTGTCTGGTTGGTAGAGCAAGGCCACAACTGACTGCATTCCACTTTGAATTGCTTGTAGTGGACTTGTAGTCGGTTTAAAGTTTAATGAAGCAAAATGTAATCCAATTAAAATGGAACTGAATGCTGCGTTGTGATTCGTTTATAGTGTGGACCAGGTGATTATTCCCTTCGATTACATTTACGGAAATGTGCGGCACGTGTCAATTGTTTACCTTTATTTTATTTTAATTATTTTTTTTTAATTTCTCAATTATTGCTTATTTATTTACATGAGAATTGCAGTCAAGAGTACGATGCTCTTTTATACGTAATACAAAAGCCTCAAAACCATTTTATTCCTCAACCAATTAAACTCATTATTTTGGTAATCGCAATTGAAGCTCCAACAAGAGCTACACACATCCGTAAATATCACATATTTGGCTACTGAAGTGCGAATAATTTTCACTCTTTTAATCTAATGTGGACTTTGGATAATGTCGCCTTCAAACCATTTAAGCGCCTTGATTGATGCGGTCAATTTGATATTTCAGCCAGTTGTTGGCTATTGTCTGTTGCACATTGCAGGACACACTAGCCAAATGAACCGCATTTTCAATCGAATGCTCCACAAAAAAGCGCTCATTGTGCTTCATTTTTGGGGGAAATTCGCAGTTCCGAATTCAAAGCGACGTTTTGCAAACAATCAGAAAACTGACAGAAATACACATTCAAATAAATAAATTTCAAAAGACATTCACTCGTACAGCCCAGAACAGAACAGAAAAAATATGACAGAATGGGTTTTGCCGCGGTCGTATGTCATTGGCAATTTGCTGTATGTGGCAGCGATGCATGGCGATGACGATGGATGACGCTGCGGCGATGTGGTAGCAGGAAAACCAAAAGCTAAAATGTTTAAAAAAAACCAATGGAGAATTGCCAAAATTCAAGCAGTAACGAACGGTCACCCGGCTTCTGGTGGTGGTCCTAGAAAATTGCAACCAACTGCCACTCTTGCTGCGAGCGCACCACCCACATGTCTTATTTTTGTTTTAATATTTTAAATTAAAATACCAAATGTGCAGTTATTGTTTCTGCATGTCGTTCGTCTTGTTACTGTTTCCTGTTTTGGTTTTTTTCGTTTCGTTTCGTTTCCTTTTCTTTTGATATTATTAATTTTACTCTTGACGCGTTGGAATTTGTATTTTAAATTGTGTCTTCGGGGAGTGGAGTTCGGCGCCGGCAACGAGTTTGAAGGAGGACAAAAAACCGTCTAAACCAAACAAAGATTGGAGTGAGCAGCAAAAATGTGCTAGCTTTGGCTGCTGGCCAATTTGCGGCTGATGGAATGCTGTTCCGATGCAGAGTGGCAACAGTGCACCAAGGCGGACCTGTCGGCGGAAAGCACTTTCGTTTTACTTTGTTGCATTCATTCAATCAGCAAATCCATTTTGTCAACTGCAGCAATACATCACGGCGATATTTGCATATTTTTTGCTCAATCGGCGAGGGACGAAATAAGTTTGGCAATATTATTAGGACATTTTTTTTGCGGCCAAATTTATTGATGAAATAAAATGCTTATTGGTAGGTAAATACATGCATATGTACTTAAAATGTCACAAGTGCCAATTGTGGATTGCCAATTTATTTCCGTTTGTGGCATTACGGCGCTGATTAGTTGCGCACAAAACAGTTTTTGGTCAAATTTAGTATTCAAGTATTTGCTAGGAAAACATTGCAATATTTGCTCATCTCTGCTGGTATATAATTTTGTAATTATTTTTGTTGCTGTTGTTGGCGCTGCTTTTGATTGATTATTCTGCGCCAAAAAGATTTTTCGTATACAAACAAAATTAAGTGCATTTGACACAAATAAATGAGCTGCGCAAAAATTCTGTGATGAGAGATTGTACAGGATACCAGAGACTGTTTCTGTTGTTTATTCTCTGTGACCGTGCAGTGTGCGGAACGTGCATTTGCATCATTTATTATATTTCAACGAACAAAATATTATTCCAATAAGATGCAATGAGCATCTTTTCCTATAGTAAAATAAGAACCTCGGTAATAAAAAGAATGTAGTTTCAGGACACCATTTTGACTCATTTATAGGTGGTTTCGGAATACCGTAAGACCCTACGAGAGTTTTAAAAAGTTAGCGACCCAGCGGTTTTAATTTACCTTGGACCCTTTTTTAATTAACCTCATCAGTAACTTGTTATCCATGTATAGCGGCCAACATTTATAGGAACATTAAACAAAAATGTTACGTAAATCTTCTTGAAATCAGTTTTCAAAAAAATGTATTCACAATTCCGTTCTATATCTGGCAAATCTGTTTTAAAGACAATCAAATCAACGGAGCTTCTAATGCGATTGCGAACATGAATTCCCAGAACATTTCGAACATGCCCAACTCCATCGAATTGTAGATAGACATTGCGATGAACACGATTTGATTTTATAATTTCGCGATGTTTGGATAGCGTTGGCTTTACACACGCTCTGTCACATATACAAACACACTCGCTTAACGATAGATCAACACGCGCACTTTCACCGCAGTGGCACATCAATTTAACAATGTTAACAAGGTTTTTTTTTGTTATTACTCAAAAGAGGAAACCACTTCGCAGCATCCGCTGTACTATATCCTCCGCATAGGTACATACAGACATACGAACAAATATAGAAACTGATGAGATCCACACTTTTGTGCCAATACACCAGAATTTAGCCATAAATTTTAGAAACTCGTATTTTTCGAAATAAATTTAATTCGAAATAGTAAATAGAATGTTTTTAATAGAAGTTGTATTAAATTGAATAATTGTTATGAGAGGATATTGTAGACCGTGAACGTAAATTATGTCAGTATCAGCGAAATGCAATACTTTTCCACTTCCGTCGGGCTTACTGGGTGGCCACTGTGTACGTGTGTATGTCTGCATTTGAGTTGTTTGCCATGAAACGAAGCTACTTCCGTTAGAAGGATGACGATTGTGTGTATGTGTGTGTGTTACGGAAACTACATAAAACGGATGTTAGATACACAAAACGCAACAACAACAACAACAACAACAACAAACAAGCAAACAACCACACAAAAAACGCCAACGACATCAGCAAATGTAACAACCACAACAAATAGAAGTGAGAGGACTCTTAACGTTACAGTTACGTAGAGTTAAACTGTTAACTAAATGCGGGCTGAAATGCAGACATAACGGCGCACGTGGGTGACCGCTCGTTCGCTACTTCGCTGGGCCACCAACAACAAATGTAACCAAACGAAAAAAAAATGCGAGCACATGACAACAATGTTCGTTTGACGTTACATTCTTCTGATTTCATACTTTCCATTACATCCATTACGGCGATGATGCGCTTGGCCTGGCAAGTTGGCAAGTCGTTGCGTTACGTCGTTTACACGTTACGTGTGTAATGCACATTGGCGTTTGTGGATGGGTCTATTGGTGTGTGTGTGTGTGGGTGCATGTGTGTGGCATTTCGGCGGTTATTTGCTAGCTCCATGACAATTATAGCACAAATATTGACTTCAACATGCCGGTACACACACCCACACTTTCACGGGCTTAGTCACGTTTTTTTTTTAAACTGAACTCACACACTCATGCGCACATTTAAGCCATATACCCAGCTAGTCTGTGCACTCGAACGGAAGATTTAATGTGCGTGTGTGTGCCTTTGTGTTATTATTCAGGCTTAATAGGATAACTAACGCTTCACCTTGGATGCGGATGGCCAATGAATGGAAATAACGAAAATTCCGTGAAAATATATAAATGGCATTTACCACCATTTGATCATAATTGTTCGTAGATTGCTGACGGTGGCATTCATACGTGTTATTCAGATTTCAGTTTTATCTTTAAAAAGTATTGCTCTGGACATGTTAGAGTTCTGACCATAGAAGGGAATTCTCTATGCAACAATAACTATACAATACCGAAAGCTTTTTAATATTTTTCTACATTTGGCATTTTTCTATAATCTTTTAGCTGTTAGTGTATAGGAGATATAACTGATGTAAGTAAACTAAAACACGAAATCAAATTATAAAACAGTCCTTTGCTTTTCATTGAAAATTTACTTTCAATATTCTCGTTAATACTACTAACAAGCTATTAACGATACAAATTGTAAACATTTTTTCAAACAAATTTATTAGTTTCCCAGCTGATTTCTATGTCATTAATTTTGAGATTGTCACACCGTTTGTAAAGCAAAAAAAGGGCGGATCTAAGACGATTCTCTTACTTGCTTATAGTCATTGCAAAGAGGCAACGTTAGCAATTTTTTTTAAATAGAATTCGCCTAATCATTCACCAAAGCAAAAGAAATTAATGGCGACTTTAATGTGGTCGTACCAATGATGCCACATTTGTATTTTTTTCCATTTAAAAAACCAATGTTGACCATTAGTCAGTTAACCGTAAAAAAATATCTTAAAAATTTAAGAGCAAAATCAAACAGCATTTGTAGAAATGGAACGCCATTCTTATGTTGAGGCCTAGTACATATCATACGATCCTCCTAATGTGGATAATTATCTTTTTGTGTTGAGGTCTAGGTGAGATTTACTTTAAATTTTAAATTGTGGAAGTTATGCGGTTTAAGCAATTTTTATATTTATTGCAAGGAATTATTCAAAAGAGAATAACGAATATTCAGATTATGGAACTGAAGCTCCTTCCAATTAAAATTTAACTATGACGATAAGTGGAAGTAATAGTCGAAAATCTCGCGGGTGGCAGGCTAATGTCAATTTAGCCAAGGGATTATAAAGTTTGTGCCATGGGCAAGACCATAATTGAAAAGGACAGCCCGAAAACTAAGGAGCCAACATTTAATGTGGCTGCAATAGGGAAAATTCGTTCTGCGGTGCATTTCTCTGTCGAATTATCCCCCAAAGTAGTGAAACATTGTATTAACTCGTTAACTCGTTAACTCGTTAACTCGTAAAGTAAAGAGATGCGCCTTTCTGCTGCACACAATAAAACAAAAAGAACTACTGCAAACCACTCAGACACTGTAAGCGAAGTAGTGCGTTTAACTCAAAGTAGCTGAAATGAATGCAATAAAAACCTGGAGTGCTGCACTAATGTGCTTGAAAGAGTTTTCAAACGTTTATTTTTTTTATAGGTGGAATGCTAGGTCCTTTATGCCTTCACAACCATTCTGAATTTCGGTGTTTAAGTGTGGCTAATGTTTGAGTTGAATTTGAAATTCGAAAGCTTTGTACTTGGGATCACTTGTAAGCACCACATGAATCATGCAACCGAATTAATTTGTAAGCAAAGCACATATAGTGCTAAATTTTAAAGTGTTTGTTTATTGCAATGACACGTACTCTGTGGACTTTTGACTTTTGTGGCGATTAAATGTTCATGCGAATTTAATGATTTACTTAATGCAAAAGCCAAATGCCATTAGGACATTGTGTTGTGGTGCTTCTAATATATTTAAAGCTACCAAAGCTCAAATGGCAACTACGAATTGTCATGGCGTTTGTCTTTTTGTGTTTGTGATATTTGCATAAATCGTTCTAAAATAAAGTATCCATACATTCTAATATTCCAAAATAGAAATACAAAAACATCATATCACTTGCACTTTTGACCTATATGTGCAGATATGTTCGGCATTCGTTCGGTTGCATTGCAAATATGATATTAAAATGCTCTTTTTAATAGTCTTTCTTCATTATAATAACTTGTCGAGTGAATGTGAAGCGTTTTGCAGAAGATACATGTGTGCATGTACATGGACTCCTGTATGCATACGAGCACATGTGACTACATGTCAGAGTACAGCAAGATGACAATTCATGTTCGACATCGAAGAATTTGAACAAATCCAAATTTTATGATTCCGAAAAGTTTTTCCAGCAAATATCAAAGTCGGGGGGATTATTTGCTGAAATGGTCGTTAAGAAGCGGAGGAGGACGAGATGTGACCTTTGTTGAGTTTACTATGTAAGTGCGACTTACTCACAATCGGTTCGAAAATGTCTAGGATATGGGAGATGGTAGTCGATGCTGGTGTTGTTGGGCGATGGGGTGCTTATGTATCTACTTCGCTACACGTATGGTTATTATATATTTTTGGAATTGGAACGAGTTAATAGGTAGTTAATGGCAAGGATTTTCGTTTGGGTATACATACATTTCATACCTTGGGTAGTCGGAGTGGATGCCCACTAGCGCCTCGGCTGCTTCTTCGTTGCATCCAGATGAGATCTGTTCCCGATTCGCAATGGAAGGTGTTTTCATCGAGCCAGGAATTGAGAGAGTGGATGCTGGTTTGCGGAGCTGTATGTGCATCATCATCATTCAAATTTGTTGTTGATTACGAATTGCGTTGGAAAAATATATATGACGGCACAACACGAGTGGATGAAAAACAGTGTGGGATATGTAGAGAGAGAGAAAGAAACAGAGAGAGAGAGAGAATACAAATGGTTAGAATTAATCTTGTGCAAATAGTTCATTTAATTGCATAACTAAAATCTACATCATATAAAGCAAATATTATATAAATGCAAATGCATGTGCAAAAGTGTCGACGGTGCCATAACAAAATACCAGTTGCTATTAATCCTAGTGAAAGTTGGTGCTGTGATGCATTTTAAAGCAACATTTTTCGTAGGAATTGTTTCAGATTCGGGGTTACACAAGCTGTGTTCACTGGTGTGCACATACATCTACAGGGGATATTTTAACATGGTAGGGTACGAAGTTATGAATAAAAAGTTCCAAAAAATCATCACTACTGCTTTAACAAACGACTTACAACCCAGAGATGTCGCATTTAACTTCAGTCTGGCCGAATAACAAAAGGCTTTTTTCTGCACAGCACCACCTTTCGTCAAGCAAACTTATGAGAGCATAATTGGCCGTGAATATACTTCACTTGCCGGTCGGAACCGGCACTAAACTGTAAAGCCCACAAAACTCATAGAAACGTTTTCGTGCCTGTGAATCACAGACACGAAGTCGTCGCTGTGAGAAGTTGCAACTAAAAGTTCGGCCGAACTGCCTCCAGGGTTGTAGTGCCAAATTTTTATTTATTTAAAACTTTACACATATCTTAACTTGATTAACTAGTCAGAGTTTAGCTGACATAAACAAACTAAATTCTGTATAAAATGTTCATGCCGTAGTTTCCTGAAGTTTATGCACTGTTTGGTTTGTCTGGACTTTTTAGCAAGTTAGAATCCAACGGCACTTTAAAATGTTTCTATGAATATCAAGTTACGAGTATTAAGTTATCTGGTAACCAAATAGATGAATAGACAAGAGACCAGACAGTCAACCCATACGTAAAAAAACCCTTATATAATAAATAAAACAGCATAAAGAGAGTAAAGTACCATAATGTATTACTGACGAAATGTACAATATTTTTTTACGCATACAAAATACATGATTGTAACGTAAACGTCAAGGTACCACATCCAATTTGGCATAATCTTATCTTATGACTCATAACAGAAAATACTAAATTTAAAACTATGCATGTCCTTTTGGGATTTGGTCTGGGCACCGTACCATACAGTAGGACACAATCGCACGCATACACCGAAATTTACACACGTACGAGTGAGTACGCAATCAAAAGTGGAAAATGAAAATGCTGGCAAAAAATTATGCAATTTACTTGAGCATAATTTTGCAAAAAGGAAAATTGTGACGTGAAGTAAAACAAATACGAAATGCGAAAATGTGGTGAAAAGGCGTGCACATACACCCACACTAGGTGCTATACGGCGATTGCAATTACAAAAACAACACAACAACAAGACCACTTGTGTTCATCTAAATGCTAAATGAGAAGTTTCAAGAAGACGTTGTTGCTATTTTTTTTCTGTTGTTATTTTGCGGTTGTATATAACCGAAAAGAATGCAGAACCGCTTTTGACTGCCGTCGTGCCCTCCATGGAGTGCCGTATTATGTGTTCCTTGCAATACACACAAACGTCGCTCAGAAGCTTGTGAACATTTTTATTTTAATTTTAATTGTTATAAAAAAAAGATGCTCTTGGGTAAAGTTTTTTTTTATTTCCATTTTGCAACATGCAAAAAAAAAAGAATTACAAATTAAAAAAAAAAACAAGAAAAAACTACCCCAAAAAAAAATACGGATACGGAAAAACATTCACTTTGCGGCGCTTTGTTGCGGCTTTTGCTAGTTCAGCTTTAGTGCGGATGTAGCCGTGAACGTGCAACTTGCAGATACGTTAGTTGTTTTTCTACACATTTTTTCACTACTGCGAAACTTCTTTTGTCTTCTTACAATTTACATACATGTGTGCGTGTGTGTGTGTGTATGAAACAAGCGAAAAGAGAAACTAAAAACTAAAAACCGCACACTGTTTGCTTTACACTTTTGACATGACTTGCCGAAAGCAGCAAAAAAATTTGTTACATACTGGCATAATGGACGACAAGCAAATGACACACAAAAACCAAAGCCGAATCCTAACCAAAAATGAAAAAATGAATGGCCTGACTGTCATTTTTGGCATATTGGGATTTCTGATTGTGATTTGAATGGAACATGCAACTGCACTTGCCATTCAAATGAAAAAACAAAAGAAAATATTGAGCAGAAAATGAAAATATCAAAATCCAGTGAAGATTATGAGGACAAATTGAATGAATAACCGAGTTTCATGTCACTGTCGGTGGAGTTGCAATAGGTTTTAGGTTTAGATCATGATACGATTTTTGCAGACATTTGTTAGTGGTCTTTTTTTAGCACAGAAATCTCAAAACATTTTTATTGATTTTGTATATTATAAAGGATGTTTTTTTCCAATAGGGATTAAATGTTCAAATGCCCATCAAATCTGTCAACTCAAGTGCCATTTAGACTGTGAAAGGTTCGCTGGTGATTACTTCGTGACATAATTTGTCGACTGGCCACCTTGTGACCATGATTACGGAGAGCAATGTTCCTTTATTGGAAATTTCAAAGACCGACTCGACTGCATCTTACTGATGGCATCAAGAAAGTGAGGACTGGCAGACAATCGGATCAAACACAATGTCAATTAAACTGTCTTTAGGTACTAGACTTCATATTTAAATATGTGTATGCAAAGTAGTTCCGATCACTCAAATCATTCCAACTCATTTAAAAAAGAACCTCTCATCTTTCAAGTATTCGTTCATACAATTTCATTAATGTACGCGACAATGAAATATTAATCAATACTAATAAAATGTTCGAATGCCTTGAAAGCAAAACAATGCCACACCCGCCACAATCCGAAGAGCTGAAGTATTCTGGGCGACCCGGAGAGGAAAATAACATGTCGTTAAAATCACGGCAAAGACAGACGCCAGTGTCTGTCTGTCTAACTAAGGCTGCTGTGGCTTTAAATTATTTTATTGCGTCCCTTCTGACGCACCAACACACACACACACACATACACACGCACACACACATACACACATACACAATATTATACATTTTAACAATTCCACGCAAACAGGAAGTAGGTAGTAGGTGGCACTAGGTTTTCTGAAGCATCCACTCACTACCATACCCACCCACACAACGTTGACTTTGTTCACATTTCATCCTTTCGGTTGTGAAGTTAGATGCGACCAAACGACTGAGTGTGTTTCAAATCAAAATACAAAAATAACATCAGATAAATGAAAAAACTGTATGAATGAGTATGAGCACGAGTACGAATCGCGCTGCCGTTGCTCCACAATTTTTCGAATTTGTGCCAAGGATGGGGCAAAACTGAGATTGTTCGAAGCATTGATTGCGGAGGATGTTAGAATTGTTAACATAAACCAAATTGAGGACCACATAAGCGAACGACAAGAAAAAAAAGTTATGAAGCGCTTACGTGGCGCCTCTCTAGCGGTCGCTTGTCTCTCTCTCGTTCAGAATTAAGTGAAAACAAGTAATAAGTTTATTTGGTTATGTTCAAATGACAAGCGACGGTTGAGGAGTTGGTTCGTTTTGAAAGCGCTCAATTGTATGCAGCGAAAGTACGTAGTGGAAAGTGTGCTTGTATGCTAAGTTGTTAGCAAAATTGAAAAGGTAAGAGGAAATATTTTCACTCAATAAAGTTCACAGCTAAATTTTAACGTAATTGAAACTTGCTAGACCGAACAGTTGAAGTCCTGGTGGACTAAGTGACTAGCGGTTATGGTCGTACATATTCCATTGCCAATTATTCTGTACATATTTCCTTTAATACTAATACGGCTAAGTACATACATATAAACCGCCTTCCCAAGTATTTGAACTCAGTTCAACTTGACTATGGTAATATCGCACATAGAACCACACAGGGCCAGGACAAGTACACACATTTTCCCACCATGAGACTCTTTTATACGACACAGTAAATCCTCATCATTTCAATTGTGACTGTGTGCATGTGTCTGTGGTATAGTTTCTATGACTTTTACAGCACATTTTTGTGGTATACACAAGCACCGTCGCCGCACATTGATTTCAGTTTACTTCGCCGCTTGTCTCCTAGCCATCTCATGTCTCCTCGCTTGCGCTGTGTGACATAATTTGTTTGCCTACCAAATGTTCTTTCTTCATTTGTTTAATGGTATAAATACGACGAAGATCTTGTAGAGCCCGACCGATAAGCATTTTCAGGCCGAAGCCGAAGCCGATGCCGAAGGTCAATTGGCAGCCTATTACTTCGGCCGACGCCGAAGGCCTATACCGAAGCCGAAGCCAAAGCCGATACTTAAATAAAAAACATTTAAAAACTTGTTTTTTCGTGTATTTTCATTCAAATTCGAGTATATAAATACACATTTAGTTTTTTAAGGAACTAAAAATGTATTTAAACAAATAATAAAAGTAACCAAAAGAATTCACAAACAAATTTGGGCCTCCTAGGTCAAAACTAACAATAGCCTCAAATTATCCCATATATCCCGTGTAAGAACAATTGGATTTTTTTAAAATCACTTTTAAAAATTTGGAGTAAAGCTTAAAAAAATGGGAATTTAGAAGAAATGATAGAGAATTCTTCACAGAATAAATCCATCTAAGTAGCTGTTTTTTAAGGACTCCCCAAATCCGTCAGGTGATGGGCAAAGGGTGTTCTAGTTGATGGTAAAAACCACCTGTGAAACTTTGAACTTTAAATGTAAAATTTTACCAAAATCGGTCCCGGATTTCAGCACCTTTTCATATATGTTGGTGCAGCAATTTGGGCTACATTTCTAAAAGGTAGAATCCTTCCGTGAGCCTCCTTCCCCTATATTTGAAATTTCATACAGTTTACCAGGACTCCTTTTAACATAGACATCAGGGCAAGTAGTAAGCTTCTAAATCTATATTTAAAATTCAGTAATCCACCCAGAAAATGTCCAAGGATGTACTTTGTGGCAGCTGTAACCCCGTGCCACGCAATTTGAGGCGAGATTCACTCAATATTCGATGATTACTAATTCAAATTTTAATCATATTTTTTGTTTTGTGGGCCTCTTATGTCCCATTGGAAATTCCATCAATTACACAATTTTACATTCAAGTCTCAAGAAAATCAGTAAGTCCGTTTAGATGCAATGTGGGCTAGAAAATCGTATCGTAAAAAATCAGTTTTGGTTTTCGGTGTCGCAAAAAAAAAGGAAAAAAATTGAAAAGCTTCGGCCAAAACTTCGGCCATTTTTTGGAAAAACCGAAGCCGAAGCCGAATGTACATTTTCGGCCGATAACGGCCGAAGCCGATGCCGAAGCCGATTAATCGGTCGGGCTCTAAGATCTTGTTTTCGGCATTTCATGTGTGTGTGTGTGTGTGTGGGTGTTTGCCTCACAATAACTTACATATTCACCATATTCAAAATGGAGAAGCGCCAAAAGATAATCCCAGCGCAGAAGTCTCAGATTAACTTGAATGCTGAATGCGAACGTAAACACTTTAGCGGATATTCCTTTCCTACTTCCTTCCATTTATTTAGTATTTTTTGCTCTACTATTCTCGGATTTTGCCTACTTATTTTTTCACTCAATGTCGGTGAGTTGTTGTTGTTGTTGTTGTTCGGATTTCCGAATCTTACTTATACTTAAATAAAGAAAGATTTTTGCTAATAGTGTGACGTGCGGCAGTGTTCGCATCCTAGTTGTTGTTCCAGTTTGTTTGTTTGTTTGTGTGTGGCTGGTTGGCAAGTCAGTTAGTTTTGCCAACGGAAAGTGCGCGTGAATCAGGAAATATGCTACAAGCTATTCGGTTACGGTTTGGTTTCGGGACGTTGGGGGGGGGGGGTGGCAATATTTCATTGCTTGTTATTGTAGTTTGTGCTGTCCTATGTTTCGTTTCGAGCGCAAAAAGATTTATTGCGCTTATTTGCATTGGCAACATTATCAAATTGGATCAAAAAACTTCAAGTTAAGCCACATTTTGGCTGGGAATTCTTTATTATTTTTTGTGGCCATTCTTAAATTAAAGATAGGCCAACAAATGCACGACACTCCTGAATGTTGGTTGGCCTTTTTTTCACCACAATTGAGTTTTGCTTTGAATGTGAATGCATGTTGAAAGTCTAATCCAAAATATTTTCCACAACACGCGTACAATTTGATTAGCCTCGAAAGTTGATTTCGCTTGAAGTGACAAACTGAAATTTGCATAGCAACATACATACATATGTCAAATTTGAGTGAATTCAAATTATAATTTGCTTTGACACTTTGGCGGATTCTAGGAATTTTCCATTTCACAAATAAGGATTCCACGTTTTAAATCACACTTTGGCTGTTATGACAAGGTTTATTTAATATGATTAGATTTTTAGTTTTAGTATTTTAGAGCTGCTTAACAGAGGAATAACGTTTTAAAATATGATTATTCCATTTATCAACATTTTTAGGAAATGGATTTGAATTTCACTTTGCAAGAATTTAAAAAAGAGAATTCGGAACTTTGCGAGAAGAAAAACGAAAAATATAGGTCGGTAAAGTACTTGATTAAAAAAAAAACATATTTTAACCAAATTAAAAGTTTAAATATAATTCATTAGAATCAATAAAAAATCACTTTGAAAATATTTGTCGCATAATGTTATACGGGACGTATGAGTGATATTCAATACAACTTGACTTTTAACACATTCAATAGAATTGATCTTGGAAAACAACAAAACACGGGTATTTTATTTGAAGCTCCTCGGTTCAGAGTGGGTAAGAGACTTTCTTGGGTGAATCCGAAAGTACAATTTTTCCGAATCATGTTTGGATGGGTGAAGTAAGTCCTTCCAGTGGTTTTTTTTTTCCTACTTTCCGATGAGACAGAAAGTTGAAATGTTGTATGAGATTCATGAAGGCTAGGGCTAATGATAAGAAAATGTCCCTGCCCCTTTGACTGAAAGTGGTGTTTCACACTTCCCGATATTTGACACGAGGCTTCTTGGGCTGAGACCATGAATGGAACAAATTTTTAACTTAGAAAAATGGACGTAGTTCCTGTCCCTCGATAGGAACTACGTCAATTTTCCTCCTGATAGCAGTGTTTACTCTTTTCGTGAGCCTTCCAACCTTAAATTAAAATATTCACCGAAGTCAGTTAATATTTCGTATTTGTGGGCAGAACGGTACAAATATCAATTACCTAACAAAGCTTTTTAGCCTGTTTTTAATATTGAATTGTAAAAGTTCTGAAATTCCCAAACTTATGTATATTAGAACTACATTTTATCATACTGTTTGCGTGGAGGTCATCAAAGAAAAAAATCTCTTCCCTCCACTAGTAAATGCTATGGCCCATTAGTATTTTGAAGATTTTTCAGAGCCTCTCAACTTCATAGCTATTAATTTTGGTATTATTTAGTGTGCACAATCGTTGTTAGTTGGTCTTATGCCATAATTCCACTTGGTTGTTGTTTTTTTCTTCCTTTTCTTTATTCTTGGTACTTTTTTTTGCACATATTTTCGTTTCGCAAGTGCCAAAATCGCTTATTTGCGAACATGAAAACAACAAAGCCTCTCAAGTCCCACTTAAGCCAAATATACTGAGCAGAAACTTGTTAGTATAATCGATAGTTCAATGTAGTGTGTGTGTGTGTGTGTGTAGTTGTAAGGAAATGAAAAATGTGGAATATGCTTTGGTATTATTTATCGGTTATAAAATGGTTATTTCAACTTTAAGTATATACAAACATTACCAAATTTAAAGAAGAAGAACTGAGAAATGCTGACAATTATTTATTAGAAGCTGAAGGATGGAGGTGGCGGCAAAGTCAAGTCGTTTTTAAGTGTTTCTGTATTTTCTTTGTGAAGTTCCTATCTATTGAACTCATTGTTGTTTTTTCTTACATTTTAATTTCAATGTCAAGATTGAAGATAAAATGGCATTTGCTTTCTTACTGCCTGCATCGATTTATCCACGTCCTCCGTATGTTTAATGTCTTCCGATACATGTTTCAGCGTAGAAGATGTGTGCGTAGAATGATGATGAAGGGTAGAGACAATATTAAAATGGATGTTGATGCCTTTAAAAGTATCGATTAATGGGAGTTGTTGATGTTTTCTTTCCATTCAGTAATTTGAAATGAGCGACTTTGTAGTGGAACTTTTTAAGAGATGGTTCTTATAAGTTTTTGCGTTTGACCAGACCAAATATTTGTACAGATGATTATTTTGGTTTAATTTTTATTCGATTCTAGATGGACCAAATGTGCAATGATGGGTACCAAATAGTTTTGATGGAAGGAATTAAAAATTGATAAAGTCAACGCGTGGAAACTGTGGATAGTTGACTTACACTGTTAGCAAAGATTATACATACACCAATTACTACTACTTACTGGCATCATTTAAAACCCTTCGGTAATTACTGCAAGTACTGCCACTTTAACCGAACACTTTACAAACACGATATTGGCTTGTGACACAGGTATTGGTATACATATTTACAATTGATAAAAAATATATATATTTTTACGAAATATTTGTTTTCACCAACCAGTATGCAGATTAATGGTTAAATCTTTTTAAATCTAACAAACACAAAAGATTTATTAATCAATTATTCCCATAGTCCTATGGCACATTTTTATTGATTCATTCGCCATTGAGCCAATATATATGTAGATTTCTTTTATTGCATTTTATATCATAAATATCAAATAATATGCCAAATATGTGCCTAAGCCACTATGCAACATATAACTTTTATATGACGGTTCACCTACACACCGAAAGCTATCCCAACGAAAGTTAAATGGAAGGTTTGGTTATAGTTGCTGTTGCTGTTGACCACACAGCCTGAAAGACAAAAACATTAACCCTATTTTATACTCACACACAAACGCACATTTCAATACACATTTGCTCATTGGGCAAACTTATTTAGCCAAACAAATATACGAAAATATTTCTAACCCACATAAATTATAGTATTTATAAAAGTTTAACGATAAATAGTTTTTTTTCTACTCTATTATCTTCGGGATAAGTATGGAATAAAAGCACACACACACAGACACACATTTAGAGCGAGAAAAACTAAAAGCATAAGGGTTCACGATGACATTTCTTCTCCACAACGACCGGAGGATGGCTCATTGTCCACAATGTACACTGTGCCGTCTAAGTAATATAATGGAATGAAAAGTTTATCATCAACCTTCATCTGCTCCATGCACGTACTCGTACATCTCGCAGCATTCCCACTGTTTGCTCACTCGTTATTGTATTGTGCCATTCCGTACTGTGCTGTACTCTGTAATAATCTGTGCAGTATATTTCGGTGTATTTCGGGCGGGCGTTTTATTTCGTCCTTTTCATCAACGAACTTTTTTTTTTTTTTATTTGGATTTCTTCTTCTTCTTATTCTATGTGTTGTACGTAGTAGGTAACTGGAAAATAACTGGCGTTAAAGGACCATCACGTTCGTTTTATGCGACGACCCGCATGTTAGTCTCGAGTCCCCTCTGCCGATTTACAATTCGTCCTGCACAAATATACAATTCCAGAATTCGACATCCGCACACACACACACACACAGTGAATGGATACTCATTTTCTGCTTTTTGTTGTTTGGCATTGTCGTCGCTGGTGTTGTTGTTTGAGAAAACTTTGCAAAACGATTTCGAATTCGAGAATAATCGAAAGTTTTTTGTTTTTTGTTTGTTGTTGTTTTGTTTTACAATGGAAATAAAGTGTTGAAAGCGTGTAAAATACATTTTGAATTGAATTAAGAGTAAAAACCAATCAAATATGCAATAAGGACCCTCAAATGTGCTCATGCCAAAAGTTCTTTTTTATTGTTTTTTCTTTTTTGGTGAAAAATTTTGTAAGTCTTTTAAATGTTAATGTCACTTTAAAATTTAAACTGAATTTAAGATGTACTGACGCTCTTTGGATTCAATTCGTTTCTTTTGTTCTTACGACAATGTTGTCTGTCTTCGCTGGTGGAGTGTGTGTGTGCAAAAGTTTTTGTCATTGTTGGTATATTGATGAAGTGACAAAAAAAGTTTCTGGTTTCTTTAAAGCACTTGCACATAGGACAATATTAAAGAGGTTACACTCAAGAAGTTACACTCAAGTTTGCTCTGATGAAGCAAAGTCGACCTCACCATGTGGGAATTATTGCATTACTTAGCGGTACTTAGCGGTAAATTATTTAACCTTACATGGTATAGGCATATGCAATGGTGTTGAAAAAAAGTTCATTACTCATTATTATTGATTGTTGTCTTTGCGTATCGCAGTTTGGTTGCATGGTTGTCGTCCATGCATAAAGGGCTTCCAAGTTCAATAGGCCAATATGAGGGGACTTAATTCTTCGAATATGAAAAAGAAAATAATCTGACAGAAGAGGTTTGATCGAAGCGAAATTAAGTCGACAAATGTCATTCCGAGTTGACATCATATCTCTTGGCATAACTATGGACGTACCTAAGCCATAAGGGCGTTCGTAGATAATTTAATAATGGAAAGGTAAAGTTGTGGTTTGTGTAAGACTTTAAAGAGCCCAAGTAGGCTTAATTTCTTAGCAATGGCAAAAAGTGTTTTTTTTTTAATTTTCACTAAAACAAAGTTTTTATTTCTGTTAAATCGATAAGACTTTGAGCTTAAAAGCAATCGCCATTGACCACTCAAATCAATAACTGAACATGTGTGTGTGAGGTCGTGTTAAACCTGGACCGTAGCTGGTCGGTCACAAAATCTTGACTAATGCCCGTGGATTATGTAACTTTGACAGAACACCTCACATGCAAAAGGCCCTGCTGTGATTGAGTAAGCACTTTGCAACCAGCCACATGTGTAGTTCGGATATGTCCAATCGAACATATTTGCCCCAGACGTCAACGCATGGCAAGCAACGTCAGCAGGAAGTGACCTGACCCGTTCACAATTTATTGCCATAAATTCTGCAATAATTGTGCAATTACATAGAATATTGCAACATGGTGCATGTGGCCGGCCATGCCCCAACGTTGATGTTGCAGTGCATTACGTTTCATATGCCAACCATAGACAAATGATCAGAATCTGGTGACAATGATTTAGTGCATTATTGAATTAATTGTAATAATTAATTGTGTCCGTTTGTGGTCAGACTTTTAATAATGCGATTATTTATTTCTTGGCCAGCAGACAGAATGCTGCACAACGAGATAATTGCTATTTTAGATCCGAGTAAGTAGCACAAATTAAATTAATTTATAATAAGATAATTTATAATGATGTCAAATTGTGACAGACAGGGGATTTTCGCTATGATATCTTACATTATATTTAGTTTTATTTTGAATAGGTAAATGTGGTTGCCACCATTTCGTAATACCTAATTAAAAATTGTACATTGTAATATTTGAGCCAAAACGTATATTTGAGTGATTACATAATTATAAGTACTGAGCACCTCCCTTTCAAATCATTTGTCAAAAGACCGCAAATCACTTAAGTTGAAAGCAAGTAAAGTGAAATTGGAAACGATCCAAATAAATGTATTAATGTTGGCGAATTCCAAACCTTTTCAGTGGTGTGAATGTCTCCTTTGTATGTATCATATCATCAAAACAAAAAACGAAAAACAAAAATAAACAGAAAAAGAATGGATTAAGTAATGACGTCACTGCTCTGAGGTGAAACAAGGAAATATCGTGCTCATGATTGTGGGTTGTAAATTGTGATGTTCTCGTGGTGGTGGCTCGTTGCTGTTACTGTAGTTTGTCCATTTCATTAATCACGCCCACCAAAAGCAACAACGTTTCAAATTTTCGTCATTATCTGTTAGACATGAAGTGTTGTAAATCTTTCCGGCCCACAAATGAGAATTTTTATGCATATAAATGACGGATATTTTTAAGGTTAGATAGTAAATGTGTGTGTGTGTGTGTGAGTGTGTATGGCAGAATTTAGGCACGTCGTCCGTAAAAGACAAAAGAAACAAAATTTCATCAAATACCAACAAAAAAAACCTAAACAGAATAGAAGGAAGAACGAAAAAAAAACGAAAGAAACGAAATGAAATGAAATAAAAGGCAGGAACGCAAAGGGAGTGCCAAATATATTCAGCATATTTATTCTCAAACTAAAATTGCGTGCGACAGTTTCGGCTCGCTCCTTTGGCGCTGTCAACGGAGATTCTTAGCCCCAAGATGGGCTTACATAAATATTCATTTGTACACATATACAGCAGCATGCTTCCTACTATGGCCCTGTTGTCATTCTTTGTTGTTCTTGTACTTGATTCCATGATTTCGTATAGTACATACGGGAAGGGAAAACAAAATAAGAAAAATAACAAAAATCAAAATAAATAAAAGGAAAAACCACTTGGAAATGTACTCTACTCAAATTTTGAACCAAATCCAGCGAGAATTTTCAGCAAATTTTAATTAAATTGAAGTAACTTGTATTGACATTAATTAAGAATATGTAAACTGGGTAGTTTGGTAGTCTAAGGAGCCCGGGAAATGACTCCCGAATCCCCGTGGACTAATATTTGAGTCATAGTAAACATTGCCAGAAATGAAATCAAATCAGTATATTTCCAGGTACTTGAAAGTCTGACATGAACACCTCTACCACTTCAATTTGAGTGAAATGGAAAACGAAACTGAAAAACTGAAAAGTTTAATTCATTATTGACTCAAATGAAGTCAGCTAGACCGGCCAATGAAACCTGCGCATGTCTCACTTGATGTCCACCACTTTTGAATGTTAATTACGAATGCTGGAATCACTTTTGGAATAGTTTATACTTATAAAGGATTTCACGAGGCGCAGTATAACAGAGCAAAAGTGTAGGTAACTATGCAATATAATTAGGTTTTGTGAGATGGCAGTAAGCGCAGCCAACTCAATTAAATTACCTTTTGTGAAGTTTCTTGTTAAATAAATTACCAAAGCGAATAGTTGGGCGCAAAAGTTGCTGGTTTTTGTAATCTGACTTACATTTCAAATATAATGAACTTTGCCTTTATACTAAAAATAAAATCGTCTTCCACAAATATTTAAAACATTTTTTTTTTAAAATACTAAAAAAAATATTTTTTATTATTAAGGCTCCAACGATTTGGGATTCTAGCAAAGCCACATTTTTATAACTACGAACGCATAAGAATTCCACTTGCAAAATATTTTATGTTTTACAACGTCTTCAGCTGACTAGAGCCCAAAAGAATTACATAACTCTTGCCTGCAACTTCAAAAAAGTATAAACGGCCATATCGTATTTGGGCTCAAAGTTTTCACATGAAATTGTTAAAAAAAAAAATCACATGAAGAGAACAAAAATAAATCATCTAGCAGCTTGAGCACGTGGCCACAATTTCCGATGATTTATCGTGCCAATGTCGAAATATGTTTCAATATAAATCTCCTAGCCTTAACCGCAGAGCGGGTATGTCGAAGGAGAACGCTGGAGTCTCATAGAAGTCCGCAAGTCTGCCAATAATTAAGTTGGACAAATTTGTTAATGCTCACGTTCCGGATAGATATATTTTGTCTAGTATACCGTGTTTTTATGTATTTATACATCACAAGTTCATCAATAAAAGCTCACACGATGGCATTCCAGTCGCATAACGTGCATTTAAGCATTCTAATGGCACTACACGTAATTCTGCAACTCTTAATCAGATTTCTTAATTAAGTTAACATCATTTGATAACCGTACGCTGCTAGTAGGAGCAGGCAGGAGCCGGTCCCCCTCACACACTTACAAAGTGTTTGCAAGTTGCCCCTCCATTGTTTTCCATTAGAGTTGGAGCAATAGTTCGAGTCTCGAACGACATTGCGTGTCTGAAGTAATAAACGTACGAACGCATTCGACCGCAAATACAAAAAAAATAATAAGAATGAAAACATTACTACCTCCTCCAACTTGGTGTTTAGGGAACTTCGTTCGTGACGTTGCTGTTGTTGTGTCTCAATACGTTTGGCGTGAGTGGGGCTACGAAATGCAGGCGGCACTTGTGATGGGGCAGCGGAAGTGTTGTACCCTCCGCTTTGGCTTGAACTCAATTCAATTCAGTTTAATTCAGTTCACTTCACCACCCAACAGCCATCAAACACTCAACAAACATCCCCGTCGCCACTCCAATTACAATTTTATTAACAAAACTAATTTATGATTTTGAACATATCCGTTGTTCTTGTAATTGAAATGAAGAAGTGAGTGTATTGCACGAAGCATTGAAATTCAGCAGGGTTCTTCGAAAATAAAAAAACAAAGGACACCGAACACGGAAGTTGTTGGTAATTTTCAAGTTTCCGCCGCACCGCGTCTCATGAATTCGTTTTGTGAATTTCTTCATTGTTTGCTTCGTTTTTTTTTTTTGTATTTGCCGTAATTGATGGTATAAAATGAAATGATAATTATGAAAGTGTAATTAACGCTCAATTAGACAAGCAAAATAGCATAAAGGCTTTAATTTTTCTATTTTCATTTGAGTTTAATGAACACTTGACACGTGGGCCGTTTGTCAGTTTTGCAATTTCCAAAATTTTTGTGGAAGCTCGTTGTCGGCCACATAAACCGGCTATTTTTAGTATGCATCAAAGAGAGATGGATTAAATTCACGAAAGCACATTGCGCTTGGAGAGTTCTTTAATGTTAATAGTTGAAGGGGTAGCCGGTTTGGATCTTTGGTATTTTTTTTCGGCTTTGATGAATTGCGTATCGACCCGAAAGAGATTAGATAGACAGTGGCCATTAAATGCGGTGCTACTAAACACAGTTTCTGGAGATTCGGTATGAATACAGAAATTGCAAAATCCATCAAATAAAAAAATGTAATGAGAATACATTTTCAGGCGGAAATGGGTAACAACAAACGAATTTGATGTTCGCAAACTATAGTTAAAAGCAACAAACGAATTCTAGCCGGTGAAATGCGGTAAATGTACCAGTTTTTGAGACAAAATATGTACACATTTAGACAAGTTCTGTCAAAATAGCATAGATTAAGAAAATTATATCAAAAATCGTTCAGTTTTGAACTTAAATCAAACGAAATTCTTTTCGCACAAAAGTAA
This sequence comes from Heteromyza rotundicornis, assembly GCA_951394025.1. Taxonomy (NCBI): domain Eukaryota; kingdom Metazoa; phylum Arthropoda; class Insecta; order Diptera; family Heleomyzidae; genus Heteromyza; species Heteromyza rotundicornis. The sequence continues at coordinate 24,988,284 of OX596010.1, forward strand.
AACTAAAAACTTATGTTAATGCAATCGTATAAACAGTTGCCACGACGCTTTACTTCCATTTTTCATATCAAATTTCATTCAATTGTAGTTAATTTAATTCAATTGTAATGTAATCCACGTAATTACCTATTTCAAGGTGAAAAAAATGCGCCCGTAAACGAAATTTGTTTAGAAAACTAAATATTCCAATTAAATAAACAGCATCACTCAAAAGTCAATTTAGCGAATTTAACCCATGTTTATATACACATGTATGCAAACGAAACGCCACATTTCCCATTCACACCCCGCATTAATATGCAATGTCAGGCATTTGTCAAATCCACCAAGCTGCCCGCTGCCCGCGGCATCGCTTTCAGCTGCGTTGATGTTGAGTGACCGCAAAACAACCAACGAACCGACAAACTAACGAAATTTATACAGGCACGCATGCTGCATGCATACAGCATATGTGGCAGGCATATGAAAATTGGCAAAAAAGAAAAAGTGATGATGTACGACCAACAACACCAGGCAAATATCTATGATTTATTGGCCGTAAATTGAATACTGAAATTCGAAAATTAACTCAAAGGACGAGCTCTGGCATAGAACAAACGCCGACGAAAATACAAACAAAAATAACGACAGAAAAACAGCGACGGAAAATCAGAACAATTCGAAACACGCGAATGCAAACACACTCACATGCCGAAAATTAATTTAAAATCACGCATACGCTCCCCGGGGCGGAGAGCCTAAAAGCATTTACTTAATTGTTAAATGTTGTAAATGTAAAAATGCGATTAAATTTTGAAAATAACCGGAATGCCTTTGGATGCACACTTATTGAGGACACATTTTTTTTTACAAATTGTTTATGCACGTTTACACAGTACTTAAGTATTGATTGAGTGAATTTGACACACACACACACTTACTCATAGAAACTCTATGAAAATACATAAAAGTTGCAAACACCGGAAGCGGATGCCATCCGAACGAGTACGTACTTATTCCATAAATGTACAGAGATACGTTGGTTAGCATACGGCACGTTCTATTAAATGCAATACGAAAATTGTTCACAATACCACAAAAACGGAAATTACAAAAAAGTTTAATTATAATAGCGTTAGATAGGTGTGGGAGGGGAAAGACATAAATGTGTGCCCAATCTACCCACATACGTACACCGAATGTAAAAATATCTACTTCAGTAGATGTATGCCAAAATGATATTAAAAAATTCCACTTGAACATTGAACAGATCTAATTTCATTGACGGTGAGGGCTTTTTGAGATGCTCACTTGAAGGTAATTGACTGGAAATAGTCGTATAGAAATTTATTTCTTTTGTAAATTAAACAAAAATTGAAATTGAATGAAGTAAGTGGAGGCTTGTCAGGCAATAAGAGATGCAAGGTATGGTTTTTTTACTGGATGACAAAAATCAATGTACAAAAATTTAAATTTCAGCAAACATTCGAATGTAGCTCGAGGAACCCTTTCGGTTACAAATTGTAACGTATCGAATTTTATTTGTTTCATCACACTAGCAATGAAATTCTCTTCACTCAATGGAATGGAAAGCTTACATAATATGTACTGGACTAGACCAGAATGTGAAGAATGTAGTATGCCGCTGAAGTACAATATGAAGCGCACCAGGCGATGAAGTGCGACAAGCCAAAATATGAACAGTTTAATTTGAGGGCAGAGAGTTGCCAAGTTTACATCTTCAAGAAATTGAAATGAATTATGTCAAAATCAAATTCACAATAGTGTTTTTTTTAACAAATTAACTTTCTTAAATTTGTTTTTTGATTAGAAAAAATACAATTTTCTAAAAACTTTAATTGGTAACTCTATTCTTCACAAGGGTACGTTTGACAATCAGCTGCTGTGCATGAAGTAAGTTTCAAGGTGGAAAAGTTTCAGCTTCGCCGCAAACTTCAGTGACAACTTCAACTTCACATTGGATTGCCGTTCATCAAAATATGTGTGGTTCAGTTTTGACAGCTCGGAGAGCTGCAAGAACTTCAAGCTTCAGCTTCATTCTGGTCTGGACAATAAGGCAAAAGTAGTCCAACCAACTTCTTGGTAAATATTATGAGCTGATGTAGCTTTTGGACTTAAAAAAGGACTTAAGAAGAAGAAAATATATCATATCAAAAAGTTGTTTCCTATACTATCATCTTCCAAATATAACTGTATACATTTAAGCTGCAAAAAACAACAATTTTTGTCAATTCATCCGACAAATCCATAAAATAAATATTTCCTTTTTAAAGGTTTAATTTGTATTTTTTTGATTCAGTACACGTAATTAAAAAAAACACCTAAATGAGCTCTAATCAAAACTGTTTTTCATGTGCTTAAATATGAACAAAAAAATAGTTTAAATATTTAAGTATCAGTGGAACAGAATGCTTGATTCTGTCTAAATGGATTTTTTTTATTAATTTTAATTAAAATTTTTTTAGAATTCTCTATTATTTGAATGTGAAAATGTTGTCTTTTCATTGAAAATAATAAAAGCGATTTATCAATAAAATAATAACCGTATGGTAATCGTTCTTTTTTAAGTGTATTTTATAACAAAAAAAAAGTGTTTAAAGGGAAATATGTGGCAAAAATGTAAAACTTTCACAAATCCAAACAATGCCCAAAAATCCCACAAAAAAAGTTATTCTATTCAGTTTGAATATAAAACCGAACAATTTGTACAATGTTTTTGTTTACAATATTCACAATTGGAAAATTTTAATTAACTTCCCATGGCAGTCAATTAAAATATGATTAAATGGAATTTTGTAGGTATTTTATTTTTATTTTCGGTTTAAAATTTATTTTCTTTACCTGAAAACATGGACTTTGATAAAATCCTATTTTGTTGATTTGTTGTTTCACAGTTGCAACATGCTGCCTGGTATTCTTTTTCACTTTCCCGATGAAGTTAATTTCTCTGGCCGTATTGAGATAAATTGTACTTGAATATTTCACTTGAGCGTTTCACTTCGCGGTGTAGGAGTTGGTGTTGGCCTTTCGCGAATTTATGGGTTCATTTGGGGTTTAAAGTATTTTATGTTTTGCTAATTTTGCCAAGCAATTTATTTTAATTTTGCTTAATTTATTTTTCTATTTCTTCTATTTTTCCCTATGTAAAACGACATTTAATTATTATAATGAAAATGGTACAACTGAGGTCAGCATGATTCACTCGATACCAAGAAAAGAAAGATGAACGGAGAAAAATAAACGAGAAAAGCAATCACAGAGAAAAAAATCACATAAATTGCATATGAAACTGAGACGGAGTCTGAGAAAGTCATAAAAATTTGAAGCGGAGGTCAACAGATCGCAGAACATTACCAGCCAACTGCGCCAAGGCAGTAGTTGTGCGGAGCGCTGCGGACTTGCGGTTGGCATTATTTCGTAATCGCTTGTTTTAATTTTGCATGAGGGGTGCAAAAAAAGAAAAGCGTTGATTCAGGCGAATCCTTGTCAATTTTTCATTTTAATTCCTTTGGTACTTTTGACTTTATCCTTATGAATTTCACATCTGGTAAAAGGATAATAGTCGTTTCTGTCCTTTTTTTATGTTGTTCAGCATAATTAAAAGCATTCATATTCGTGGTGTAACTCACTCTTGGACACAATATACTGTGGCAGTGGATCTTTGGTTATGATGGAAACAAAATTAAAACAAATTTAGCTCAAACGAACACTGCAAAGCAGTAGAGGCTGTAACAACCTCCTTGGTTAATTCCATAAATAAACCCCTTTAGATGCCACTGACAATGTCATGTACTTTTCATCTTATATCATTGATATAGTCGATGTGGCCGACATGAATTTCCGGTTCTACGTTCATTTTATTTCTCTTTTTGACAATTTCTTAACCACCGCTGCTTCCTATTGCTCCATATTGTCGGTTCGTTTCGTCACACTCATAAAATAATTTTTTTGTGGCATTCGTACGTTTAGTGGGTGCTTGGTTGGGGCTTATACCGTATGAGGGTGTACTGTAACGAAGAGTACGCTTCGTTTATAAATATTTGTATGTAGTATCGTATTTGAACAAATATTATAGACGTTGGGAATAATCATACAAACAATTTGGAGAAATTCTGATTCAGAGTGGTGTTAAATATTTCAAAGTTCCGACCGGATACAAGGAATCTTTGGTACTTTTTTTTGAAGATTAGAATACAGTACGTATTTGAATCTTTACAGCTCTGGTTGGAACACTTGATTTTTAAAAAGTAAAATGTGCTAATTTCATTAAATATACAAAAAAATATTAGCTCCTTTACCAAATAGGTTCAGTTTGCCACAATTGACCTTTCTGAATGCATATGGAATTCCATACTAAAAACTTTAGACAGTTGTGAGCACTACCAACTGACGGTATCTTTGACATTTCTAACTGAAAAGCTATTCACATTGTTCTGCGCGTTGTTTCGCTTATAATCATTTGTTGTTGCTGTTGTATTTGTTGTTATTTTTCTTCTTTTTATTGTGTGTTGGTTTGGTGCTTTTCTTACAAGTCTTCTTGTTGTTGTTGAAAAAATACTTATGATCGAAAATCAATATTTAACCTTAGTGAACACTAGAAATATTATTATACTTGTACATATGTAGGTGGATAGATATGTATATTAGGGTGCCACCTCTAGAAATACGGCAAGGTTTTTGGTCAAATCGGCAAATTTTGTATGGTGGCCAAAAAAAAAAATTAAAATACGTTTTAAAACCAGATAAATATATGAAAACAATCGAAAATATTTGTTTATGGATATTAACCACCTGTAACCAATATAAGAAAAATACAAAAAAAACAGGAAAGTGGTGGGTTAAAATTGTTCAGAAAGAAATTGGTTCTTAGTGCCGCAAGGTAAAGGTTATCTGGGGAACCAATAATAATGCAGTCTTTCTTGTATTTTTCTCATTCTGAGGAGTATTTTTGTTTATTTTTTTGTATTCATCTTGTTCTGGTTTATGCCCCATAATCTTCGTTTATTGATGCCAGGGGTTCAGCATGAGAATATGCACCTAAGACCTATCCCAACCATGTGCGTACTTATCAAAAATTCCAGAGAACAAATTCCAATACAAATAAGAGGCACCCTAATATATTTATATATATATCTGTGAGTATCTATTGCTCGCTCCTTAATGTTATTTTTTGTACGTTGCTTTTGTTATTTTTAAGCTCATAAAAAATTGGCAAGAGTAAAAAAAAGAAATAAAATAAACGAAGTGGGGCATTACAATCTAATAGTGGAAGAGTGATTGGAGGGTTCTAAGCAATGCAACCGCGGCCACTGGCACATATGACTTGGAAGAACTTGAATTTAATGAGGGGGTTTTTATTATTTTTTCATTTTCTGTTGTTCGAATAAGAAGAAGCACAACTTTAAAATCAATCAAAGGATATTTGACGTATGTGGTACTATACTTCAGTGAGGTTCGCTAGTTGATTTAGCCAATAACTTGTACATATTTATAGCCATATATGTGTATGTGCTTATGGACATACAAATCACCACCTCAGTTTGCAAGGACGGAAGTGTATGAACGTATGGCATTGCATGGCTATGGCTTATTTGGCTGCATTTAAAGCCTTCATTAATTCATTTCAAATTAGTAACTTGACTGGAATTTTGTTTCAATTTAGTTTTTAGTTCGAGGAGTTGGTGCACGCCATAATACTGACTTTTCTCATGACTTCGTCACAAGCCAGCCGTACACACATACACGCGGACATCGTATGTACGCCTACCTCCGTGCAGACACGGATGCTGTGCGGTGCACCACTGGCAACTTAATTCCAGGCTAAGCTTGTGTGGCTCCAGGAGATTATACAGTGGAACAATGGCAGCTGAAATTAAAGCGTTTCAACTCGCAACAATGACCAGCACTCGGTGTAGGATGTTTTGTCAAAATCTCCTGAGAAGCAGCACATCCAGGCTTAGAGTTTTAAGAACTAAATGGACAAGATCTACCCAAACGGTTGAATGTTTGCAATTGTATTTTTTTTATATTTTTAAAGTAATGCATCCGGTTCCATTTGCTCGAATGGAATACAAAAGTGCTTTTTACTACCGAAAAACCAACTTCAACTTCACAGTGTGTATTTTGTTGTTGAAAGGCGCTCTAAGCCCACCGAACTAAATGAACGAAAGAACGAACGTGCGAACGGACGGATGGAAGCCCAACGGTGGATTATAAGGTGTGTATATTCTCAGGCAGAGCATTGTGCGTGTGGAAAGTTTTAATTTGACCATGCGAAAAATGTTACAAGTAGATCGAAGTGTCATTCGTATGAGTTGAGGATGAAATGAAATGGTTTTTGGTTTATTTTGGAAATAATTTGAAGTTTTTTCTGTAATTTTGTTTCACTTCTATTCCTGGTGTTTCTAAATATTTCTTTTTGATTGGTAATTCATTGCTTTTGCTACTTTTATTTTATTTAATTTAATTTTTTCGTTCACCATTTACCAGAACATACGCACTCGCTTACAAGATAGATACAATTTTCTTTTTCGTGCTGTCGTTGTTGTTGTTTATGGGTGTTGAGTTGAATTGGAGTACCACCGCAGCAGCAGCAGCAACAAAAACTGTATTATCGAGCACTGCGCGTACTTTAATGGGCGCTTAAGACACGGGCTGACGACTCCGACTCGAGTCCTTGTCGATTTAAATTCGTCCAAAGGCGAAATCGAACTGTTAAGTCAATTTTCAACACTGGCCACTTCTTCTTCATTCGAAGCGATTATTGTTTTCATTTTTTTATTATATTTTTTGGGTGTTTCTTTCTTTCTTCCTTTTGTTCTTTTCTGTTTAATGTCCGTCCGATATACACCAGGAAGTGCGGTTGGTAGTTTGTAGTAGTAGCAAGTATATATCAAAATGTCCTTTTTTTTGTTGGTATTAATTTTAATTCTGTGCGGATCTAACGGATAACGGAGTATATTTCGGAAAATTGCGTTGTTCATCCACCACACACGTCAAGCAGGGGTGTAAACACAATACAGACTGATTGCGAGGAATCAACTCAGGCTATGCGACGAGCGAAGAACTTTTTATCACTGCTGCTGGGGTTGTGGTAGAGTTGTGGTAGTGTTCGTTTGATTCGAATCGAATCCTCAAATGCGAAATGCTAGCGAAGACCCAACAGACACAAACAAACAAACAAACACATAGACACAGAGACACACGGGCGCGAGCTTGGCACAGGCAAGTTGTTGGCAGGACACACTCGACTCGTCTTGCTGGCCCGAATACAGTGCCGTCGTCGTCGTCGCCGCCGTCGTCGTCTATCGGCAAAGGATAATGCCACGCCACACGAACAACAATGACAGCGACAACGAGGAGGAAAGCTTTTTCTGGCCGTGCACATTTTTGCTCAGTTTTTGGCTCCGACACTCGTGTCTCTGCTTATCTGCTTTACAATATTTGCGCTGCTATCAGTCTCTCTCTCACTTAGCTGCGTCCTGCTGTCTGTATTTTATATGTGTGCGTATGTGGTTGAGCGTGTGTGTTATCGGCCATCCTGGTGCCGACATTTGGCAGTTGGGCAATTTTTCGTAAGTTGTCGTCGTCAGTGGCGGCGGCGGCGGCATATCTTTTTTCATCCTTTTTCGGTATAATTTGATTTTGGCACGCGACTCATGAATCAAGTTGCTTTCTTCGTTATTTCTGCTCTCTCTCTCTCTCTCACTCTCTGTCTTTTACTCTGTTCGCAGTTAACTTCTCTCCCCTCTCTCAAAAGTATGGGAATTTGTTGTTGTTGAAATTTTTGGTGTGGTCCCTTTTCTAAGACAACAATAGCATACACTCTCCCTGTTTTGAGAGATAGGGGGTTTATAGTAATGCAGCAAAGCGTTATAAGTGCAATTTTGATGTTTTGCATTAAAAAGCGAGAAATATGGCTATTAAAATTAAGTTTTTAATATCAAGAAGCCGGTTAAACTATTGAGTGTTGCTGGTTTAAGATGGTACACCGTGCTATGTGTACCGTAATTAAAAATTACTAATTATACATGGGCGCTTTTTCTGCATCAATTCATTCAATAGTTAGCTTATCCAGGCTCACTCAGTCCTTGAAATGTTCAGTAAATTTCGCCGCTGACGAGACCAGGACTTTCCACAGCTCTTCCATTCCTATCATGCTATACACTCAGCTTAATATTTTTTTGTTGAAGTTTCCCTTGTGCAGCAATTCAATTAATTTGGGTTTTTTCAATTTTCGCACTTAAGTTCCAACCAACAACAAGCCGCAATTTGTACCAACGGCGCTCGCTCAAAGCAAATGGGATAGAGTTCTCAAAGTGATTATGCAAATTTAACCCTATTATTCCATTAATCATGGCAATTAACGCCCACAAAAGCAGCAACAAAAGAACAGACACTCTGCCGGAAATGCATTTGCACAATTTCCGAATTGCTCACAATCCATCTCAGAAAGGATAACAAGATAACGAACGGGCCACGAGATAATTTCAGGCATTCTCTACATTTCTCTCTCATTTTTACTGGCTCTCCCTCTCTCTCTCCATTTAGCTCCCTCAGCAAGCTTAATGAGCTTTTTCTTCGAAAATCGAAAGCTTTTTCGCAATTTTATCAATAAAAAATGAAATGAACTTTTTAAATTAGATTTTATTTACTTGCAGTTTAATGCACTCAGATTAAAGACAAAAAGCATAGTTCATGCGAACGCAGGGATTAGTGGCATTTGCAATTGGATGGCCACAGAAAATGATTTGAATTTCAATTCGTTACTTAGCAATCGTTGAGAATTCATTGTCTGATGGTCTCTCATTCTAGGCAGACTCTTTGAATCTTTTTTTTTGCCCTTACTCAAGACAATGCAGCTGCGCTTATATTCGACCGCACCCACTGAGTACAAAAAATACTGATGAAAAAAAATTAAATATTTACTTGATAACCTAACGCATATCTAACTTTAACTGTTAATAACCGCAGCCACTGCTTGCATTTCTCTGCACACGTCTAGAAGCCACAATTCACTTCTACGCACAAACTCGAATAAACCGTAAAGCCCTGCACAAATGATATTGTCTAAAGTACCTCCAACGCAGACAAATGAGTATTTATAAAACTGAACCAACAAAAAAATATGTGTGCATGCTGCACTGACTTATTAATGCGACCCACCAACTAAGCGTCTTGGGTAGCGTTTATGCTTGCCATGTATTGTCTACTGCACAGGTTGTGTGCTGCACTTCTTTCATTTCCTTCAGTAATTCTCCTATACAAACACGATAAAGTACTTCATTACGAAACACCGTTGGACTCTGCCGTACACTATGAGCGCAATAAACTAGGCATGCCAGTGAAGCCTGGCACTATAGGTGTCTGTGCGAAGTACAACTAAGAACTGGCTAACATTCTTGTATTGTACTTTTCCAACACTTAAAACCAAGTTCACGAGGCCAATTCAATGCTCAAAAATTATAATTTTTTCAATTTACTATTGAATGTCACTCATACGCCATGAGGAACTTTTTCTTTTTTGGGCATTATTTCATAGTCTGACAATATGTAAAAAGATTTCTCCTTCAAATAAGAGATGTGCATTATTTTCAAATTAAAAAAATTTTAGAAATGCCGTTTTTTGTTGGAGTTACATTTTAATTGAAAATTTTAGGTTACTCATACGCCAAGTGGAACTTTTTGCTCAATGGATAAATTTAGATTTGCTAATTCTTTTTCTCTTATATGTGTAGATTAATCAAATCGATTTATGAACCTAAACTCCCAACATGCTAGTGTGCGCCTTTAAAACACATTAAATAAATGTAAGATACCCCTTAATATTCATCCCAACAATTGCCATGTTTAAAGTTAATACCAATTAAATGTCGCACAAGTACCTACTGCTGAGTGAGTGTAGGTCATGTCCGCATAGTACCACATTGTCTCATTCAATGTAGATGCGTCATTTAACAGGAATGGAGTTGACTTGTGTTTTTTTTTTCTTTTGTATTTCTTGACATTTATCTATGTTGATTGATCGTCTAAGGAGGTGACACAAGTCGAGAATATTTATTTGAGCATGTTGTTCACAGCCCTGCGATACCAATTTGGCATACTATAAAATGATTGCCATTGTAAATATATGTACCTACAAGACACCTCTGTGTTTTGGCTGGCCTCATTTCCTTCACCATTCGCCCATTCCAGTCCGTGGAATAATTGTCAGGCAGCACAAATGCACAACAAATCGACCTTCAAATTACCAAAGTCTACAACGAAATTATTATAGTTTTATTGCCGCTGGGCTATGACACGTACTGCGGTTCTTCCGCTTTGGCACATTAACCACCTCGGAAATTCGAAATTTATTCGATTCCGATACTCCGATGAAGATAAACAAAAACGTCCGACAGTAAAGAGAACTCGAATGGCGTTTGGTCAGTGTGTCTCAAGACGGACACTAAAGTCCATGTACTTACATATTTATTTGTAAATGTGTGTTACACTTGTACAAATCTGTGTGTGTATGCATGCAATGTGCTGTTTATTACTGGCAACTTGTTATAGTTCCGAATGCAATGCATAAAATTAAATATTGATACGAAAAAAGCCCATGGGCAATGGCTATTACCATTAAAATTTAAAATGCCACTGGCCTGTTTATAGAACACTTTGGGCGGTAACTGTTTCTTAGTTAAATACGAGAAAAAAAAAACTACAGTTCATTCGATTTGCCAGAGGCAGTAATGACAAACACAGACTGCGAACGTCAATACACACTGTTTTGTTGTGAATATTTCAAGTTCGTCTGATTGTCGGTACGTCGTAAATACCGCCAGCTCATTGCTTCTGCTTTACATACAAATACAAACGTATGTACGTATGTATGCATAGCTTCAGTTATTGTTGTTGCGAAACATTTCATAAATTATTTCCTCAACAGTTGTGTTAATTTAAACGCCATTTTTATTGATGATGTTTACCGCGTGCCGGCCAAGTCAACACAACGTCGCACACAAACCGAATACACAAAGTCACCCCCACTCATTTGTGTCTACTGATATATTAAGTTGAAAGTATCCTTACCACAACATTACCGTCAGATGTTCCCAACAAAATATTTGTACTAACTGTGCATAAATAATAAAAATCAAGAAGAGGAAGCAGAGGCGGCCGAGCATTTAAGAGAGATGCCAACTTGCTAAGAATCGAAGCATTTTGCGGGTAATGAGACAATTTGGCTGGACACCAACAAAAAAGTACAATCTCTTCAATGCATGGCAAATTGCCCAAACTTTTGCATACTTACATGTATGTGAACCAAGGTTTTAGTCGCTTGCAGATTTCAATTACAATTACAATTGAAATCAGTTTGAAACTTCCTGAAGGCCCTTTTCCCACAGGTCAATAAATCTTATCGTGAACTTACTATTCTCAGATCAAAGTGGTGGCAGGTGCTGACTGATGCAGTGCCAAAATGATAAAGTGTTTTCGAGTTATTTTCGGATTGAAAAAGTAGACTATTTTATACAGAAATTTCAGTCATAGAAAGCACTTTTATCCAAAGAAAAATGTGGCATCCCTGAAAGGCATTTTTCCGTTTTTAATAAACAAGTGGCGATGATTATTGCAATGTGGCAATATCTTATGGAATTATAATGACACGTGCAAGTGATGACCCCACGGGGTCAGATTCCCCAAACACGAGCGGCCGTATGGCCTATGACAAACACCGCACTTGAAAGCAGTACGAAGTGGCACGCCGCTCGACACATTGGTCAGTTGGTTTATATTTTATAGGCGCATGCAATATTTCCGTGACAAATTCCAAAAGGACAAGAACAACAACCAAAAATATATTATTGTTTTTAGATTTATGCAGATATGCTATAGTTCGCCGCTCCATTGGGTGCCATAAAGCATGTAATGGTTCGGTATGAAGGAAAATATGTATGTTTGTAGATAAAGCGATAAGAGAATGGGAATAAGGATGTGGTTGAGGATGCTTCACAGCCACTTTGCATACACCACACAGAATGTAGGTACTTGTGAGTTATGGCGCGCCTTGAACGGTTCTCTATTGGAACCCTGACAACAATGTTGTGATGGTGACATATTTTTCTGTCTTCATTTTTTGTTATTATTATTTTATATTTTTTTTATTTTATTTTCGAACATAATTTGTCACTTCTTTTGTGTCGACCTGCTCTCGAAGTAGAAGACCGCTGCAAGCTAGACGCTAGACTCACTTTAGAAAAGTTCTTTGCGACTTTTTAGCTAAAGTTTATCGTCTTCTTTGTTGCCGCTGCTGTCGTCGTCGTCATCTGGCAGAAGTTGGTTGGTTTTTCTTTCTTTTTTTCTGTGTTCGCGTCTTTGTGGCTTCATTGTAATCTGAATATTTTCGTGTTGCGCAGTTCATGAATAAGGAGACTTGCGAAATAAACACGAAAACATATTCATTTTGGGCCCTTAAAGTATTCAATGGAATAATATGAATTTTATGCAATTTAATTTGAAGCAAACGAATCATCAAATCGTTCGAAATTTTGAGAATACAACATTAGGGAAGAGGGGTCATTGAAGGGGAGAGCGCCTTCAGAATAACTTTGTGACATTATTAAGATTGTACACTAGTCAAATAAATAGTTTTAAGCCTTGTGTAAAGAAAACCCTCATGCTCTATCAGCATTTGTGGTTATTTATCTTCTGGGCAAGAGGACTCCTTCACCTTCCCATAAGCTTCAAATAAATGCTTGTGAATTGAATTAAAATAATAAATTAGACCAAAACAGACGTGTGTATTTTCAAATGCTACTATTTATGCTACCTGACCACGACAACCTAAATTATTATACACCTTAACCTCAACCGTGTGCATACCTCATATCATCGCCCTTCATACATATTAAAATGTATTCCATTCACATTCGTTTCACACCATCGCTTAGCCGAACTGGCAAAATATTGAAGTCACATTCATTTAATGTTATAGTATTTTATCAAAAAAAATAACGAAAGTGCAATTTCAGCTCCACTCAGGCATACGAAAACGTAAAATTGTATATTCCCACAAATTCCACATGGTGGTATTTCTTTATTTGCACCCAGCCTGGCATGTACAGTGTGCATGTAAATATGTATGGGAAGGTAAAACAACCAAAAAAAAAGCACGCCTTGCGGTAGTTGTGGATTTCCTGTTATAAACACCGGCAAGGCCAACTTTCCTCAAAACTCAACTGAATTAGAAAGCGGCTGTGCGAGTCTATTTGCCGATTGGTTTCATATTGGTGTGAGTACATGGATGTGTGTGGCTGGGTGTGAGTGTGTTATCGATAATTTCCTAAAATGTACGGTTATGTTGGCATACACAGAAGACACCAAGTCGACCATTTTAAATTGGAAATTATATTTTCACGCTTGTTGCTACCTCTTTCCACACACATTTCTGCAGCCTCTTCTTCTTTCCCTTCGACATATGAGAAGTTTAGCTTCTGATACTGTGTTTAATCAAGTGCAAAATAAAATGGTTTTATACACTCAACTAAAACATTCTTAAATATTCCTTAAAATTCGGTAAATGTTTGATAAAAAATTATCACCAAAATTTTGCAAAAAAATATTTTGATTGATTTGTGCAGATAAACTAAAATGAAATTGCCAAAGCAAATAGCCTCATAAAATCAAGCAGCATATGTACATTTTGTTGCTTTTTCCTTTATCATAAAATGTATCAAGTCTTTTCGTTGGGTGTGGCAAATTCAATTCGATTGGTTCAGAGGTTGACTCGAATATTTGCTGTGCAATTTTGAGATTGTGGTGAGGCGACATATTGTAAAAAAAATGTAAAAGAAAAAAGCCATCAAAATCACATATGAAATGTTCGTTCGCTTAGATCTGCTTCTGCTTCTGCTCCGGCTCTCATATTATTTTAGGTCGTAAAGGAAGACTCGTTCACATATCTTGATACAAACATTTTTTGGCATCATATTTCATGTTATTAGCACTTTGGCACGTTTCTTCAATAAAATGGGAAAAAAAATGCTCATGTAATACAAATATGCTTTTTGTTCATTTTCTTCTTGGAAAGGTGTTCTTGGAAATACCCTTCATTATTTAAATTTATGGTTGCAGAAATGATTTTCTTAACATGAAAATTTCTTTTTTCCTTTTTAATTTTCCCATTCAATTAATATGCTGAAGGTAATTGCAAAATGGGTAATTTATAAATGAAGGATTTTTTCACTTGAATAATTCGAAATTCGGCAATTTCTTTTCGATTAGAATTTCTTCGTTTAAATGCGGTTTTCTATAATTTATGCTTCGTATATAATTCAATAGATGGCACAAGTCCTTTAAGTCATTAGCAGGTGACAAAGAGATGGGCGCGTATTTGAATTTAATTCTTGCTCAGTAACCGAAATATTCATAGTTCTACGCTTAAACAGAACTACTCTAGAATTCATGTTCACCTTCAATTTGTCTTAACGTTCAAACGATAAGCAATAGCAAACAATAAGCAAACAAGCCAACAAACCAACAAACAAACAGACATTAAAAACACCGCATAGATAAATTAATCAAATTTCCATTAGGATTAGCAACCCCAAATGGATTGGTTTGGTCTTGTTCGATAGCAGTTCGCTCTTAAGCATTCTCAGAATTATAGTCTTTGCGTTGACATGCATCGAAATTGGTATTTAAGTCGTTAATATTCGCACTTACATTTCAATTTAAAGAAATACAAATAAAGTTAAGGTTAAATATAAATAGTTAACCCCAATAGAAAAGGTCAGCGTTATTAGCAAAGTGGTGGATGAGAGATGTTGTTAAAGGTTTTAGAAAAGGGCAATAAAAACTAGTCAGTGGACTCACGCTTTCCATTGCTTTTGATTATTTTGTATTAAGTAAGTAATGAAAATCTCATACTTTTAAGCTAAAACTAACGCAATCACTGGTGTAAGAAATGTTCCTGTTCCGCACTCTCGAGAACCCGTTTAAAATACGTAGGAGCTTTAATGTGTAGAACTGGCAGAAGTTTCCAGGCATATCACATAAGATTTTCAAACGCCGCTTGCATGTTAAACGATGCATACTTCCATCAAATGCAATTAGACTCGCTCGGATGAGGGCTGCTTTGGAAGTGGATGCCACAGGTGTTCAATGAATCCTTGTAATATAGAACAACACAAATTCGTTTTGAAAATAGTAAAACCGATAATAATTATTACAAAGGATCACCCTCCTACCACCCTCACTTGGAAGTGTGTGAGGACAAAAGTGTTATCACTGCAAATAGCTTGTGAACAAATAATAATCCCAATAAAAAATTCATTTTTAATTATCAACCTCTTCATACATGTACGCAACCGGAGTAAGGCAAAAAGAATAATTACTTGGGGCATCTTAAATTAATGATATTCAATTAATTTAAGTTTAATGAGCTTAATGACTGAGAAAAAAATGTTTAACCATTACCAGAAAGCAGCTCAGAACCACCACTCCAAAGAGAAGGAGCGAAAATAAACTTTATTGGAAGACTTAATTATACAACAGATTTCGCATTTGGTTGTTGTTTCTTTTTGTTTTTGTTTTTGTTTTATTTTTATTTTGTTTTGTTTTTTCATGAGTTTTTTTTCTTTGTTGGCTCTCTTTTTTCCAGATGCCGATAGTGAGTAAGTTTACAAAAAAATTGCAAATCGGAACAACGCACGACTCGTCGTGTGTATTTTTATAAATTTTCGTATCGTTTCAGTAATTATGCAAAAAATACGTCATTTGAGAAAATAAAATAGCTTGGGTTTTTTAATGGAACATACCAATGATGGCCGCTCGTATTCAATCGAAAATTGGCGCGTATTCAAGATGGTCTCCTGCAACAAAGTGCCGCGTCGACCGAATGCGACGCCATGGTTTGGTGACGCCACCACGGATGGTGCTTCTGCACCTGCAGTTACCGTTATCTCACGTTCCATGAAGGCATCTGGTGCCGTTGTATCCCAATGAACTTTCTTTTTCGGCGTCAATGTGCTGCTGCTGGTTGAGTCGGCTGATAAACGCGGTGTCGGCTTGAACAGCTTTTCGAGTTCAAGTTGAGATTTTCGTTAAATCAATTAACGAAAATTGTATCGCAATACTGTTTTAGATTACCAATCGAACGATAGTGCAAATATTACGGACGGACACAGGCAAATGTTTTCACTAGATGCCTCACTTCATCATCATTGATTTAAATAAATTGTGAACAGCTGAATTTTGAAATGGAAAAATTATATATTTTATTCTTTTTTTAATTTGAATACATATATTTTTCCAAATCAATTGAACATCAACGAGACACTATGCATTTTTTTTTTTTTAATTTTAACAGAACTTTTTATTTATTTTATTTTTTCACCATTTATCTATAAAATATATATATTCACTATACTTTTCATCCGAAAAACGACACAACCGCGTTCTCAGAGCTTTCATCGATGCTACTGAATTGACTCGGTGCGTCCACGTTGCGTTCAGGCCGGACCAGAGACACACTCGATCGATCAGAAGAATCGTCAGACAACAGCTACACAACAGCAAAAATATCTCGCCGGATATATTAGCGTACAGCGTAACAATCAGTTTTCAAAAATACAACAAAAAAAAGTTAAACAAATTTTCTGTCCGATTGAGCGATACAAATTTTGTCAGTGGTATTGGCCATGTGCACAGGGTTTCGCTCTCCCAACGCCCGTCATAAAAGATGAAAAATTAAATACGGAATTGCGGTGGTAGACTTCGCAGCCGATTTATAGTAGCTTTGAGGAAGCAAGAAAATTGTTGGAGCTTCTCCGCAACAATTTTAAAAGAAATATATTATTCGTTACAAAGTATTTGGGGCCACTTCATACAGTCCACTGATGTACAACAACAAACGGAAGTGCAAAGGTTAATATTTAATATCCTTTAGCTCAATTGCAGATTGTTGCATGTTGCACGAAGCACTCGAAAATGGCTTACAACAAATCAAGAAGATTTCCTTTCTTTGTTCTTTTGTTTTTTTTTTTTACAAATTGCAACTGCCTTGTTGCCTCTGGAAGACACATAAATAAGTTTAAACAAGCACAGAAATCTGTAAAGTCCTTTCAAAAGGTTTTATAGATAAAAAAAAGTTTTTTAAACTGATTTAAAATTTAGCATTTTTGTATATTTTTGGCAAATGCGAGTAACAATCTAATACAAAAGAAAAGCGAAAATTTGGCATTCGCTCATCCCTAGCGTTACTTAGGGTATTTAGTATAAAAAAAAAACACTAAAACGGCACGAGTTCCCACAACGTTTTTGTCTGGCACTCACACAACCGAAACGCCTTCGATTTGTTGTTATTTTTTTTTTAGCAGTATTTGAAACTATTTTTAAATTTAATGACGTTATTTGCTGATGCCATAACTCAAGTGCCCTCAAACATTCGCACAAATCTTAGCGTTCGACCGCTGCCTAGCTGGTACGGTACACAACATTGGCCAGAATCCGTTGCGCGTGTGTTGTCATTAATTGGTAAGAAATATGAAATATATATTTTTGTTAAACAACAATTTTGAGAAGAAAAGCAATTTTGCTCTCCATATAAAAATACCAGACATCAAAATGTCACCACACTTCAGCGAACATAATCACGCTCCGTTTATGTAGCAACAACAATAACAACAACAACAACAGCCCACACTTATTAATATATTTTCTGAAAATTTCTTTTATTTTTAATATATTGAACGCTGTGCTTGTGCCTAAAAATATCCGGAACATTCTGGTCCATACATTAAAAATTTTTAGTGGTTTTTGGGTAGGTCATTAAATGATTCACAACAGATTTAACCACATCAACTACTTGAGCAGTGCGAATGAATTGGCAGGATGAACATTGAAAATGATTTAGATGTGGTCAAGAGAAAATTATCCAAATCAAGAGATGAGGTAGGAGTGGATTATTTCCTGATTACAGTTGTTTGAGTTTTATTATTAAAGGAAATTGTTTTTTCAATTTTATTTTTCATATTTTTTGGTTGTCTAAAATATGGATATTCGTCGATTCCGCCATCTTGAATTTTTAAAGGTAGGCGTGACAATTGACCGATTCCGCCCATTTGTAATAATAAATACACTTACCACATTTGTGCTCTGAATTCAATAAATTTAATTTCAACTACAATTAATTGAAAATTACAATAATTACAAGCAATTATTCGTGAAATATTTTTTTTCATATTAATTACTCACTCTCATTCACTTACTACCAAGTAAAAGCATAACAAATTTGCTAAATTCATAAAAGTTGAATAAAGTTTTGATTACCAGTTCATTTGTCATATTTATTAGGACTTTGAACGCCATCTAGCACAAAGTAGTGGAACTAAACTACACAATTAAAGCTCTTTTGATCCCTTAGAACTTCTTACGGACTTTGTAAACTTTCTTGCACTACTACTACTACCAACTGCAATTGCCAAGCAACACACACACACACACACACACATACATACGCAAACAAAACGAAAAAAAAATGAAATTAAAGATAAAAACACGCACATAAAATGTGGGAAAGAAATGTAGAAAAATATATAAAATAAACAGAACAGACAAACTTCCGAATAGCTTTTAAAAGCTTAAATCCTTTTTGATTTTATTACTGTATGCCATCAAAATTTACTCGACAGCAAGGCATTTCATTACCGCAAGTTCAACGTTTTTATGATTTTACGCAGTAGGCGGGGCAGTGCGGCAGAGGGTGCGCCGGCGGGGGTGCGACAACGACGACGACGAAGGCGGCTGCCAGTCAGTACATACCGACTTAAAAAGCACTTGACTTTTTTATGATAATGATGACTTAAGTTTTATGCCAGAAGAGAGCGCGCGTCAAGCGCTTTCGGCATGACATTTTAATTAATTATTGATTTTACAACAACAACAACAACAGCGAATATTCGCCATTAGAGAAGACGAAAACGCGACCGCCTAGCAGCTTCCTTCAGTCGTCGCCTTCGCTCGTTGGGTTTGCGAACAGCTTCTGACGAGTATTACAACTTGATGATTCCCCTTTTTGGATCGGGCTTTTTTTTGGTTTCGCTCGACGATTTGCGTACGAATAAAAGCAACGCCGGAGTGTGGCGAGCATACATAACATGCATACAGGAGGTAAGTGTGCGAAAATACAAGCAAAACAAAACCAATAACAAAACCAAAAAAAAATCAGAAATATTCTCCAAGCTGAGTAAAATCAAGTATTATCAAAAGATAAAAAAAAAAGAAGAAGAAGTAGAAGTATTCAAACGAACGAGAACTGGATGCAAACTGGCTTTAAGCATTCTTGGGAAGGCGCGTCGAATTGCGCCGCTAGCCCAGCAACGCGCGTGTGTGTTGAACGCTACTTTGGTGCATGTGTAGGGGGGAGGAGGAGGAGCTGAATGACGTCCTCGAATTTTTCATTTCAACTCTTTTGTTTTGTTTGTTAAGTTGTTTCTATTTTGGGTGTGAATTGAATGCAACTAATTGGGATTTGTTTATCTATTTTTGGTTTTTTCAACTAAAGCTAGTTTGTTTTGTTTATTAAATACCATTTTTGAGCATTGCAGGGTTTCGTTAGTGGCCTCTGTAAAAGCTCTTCTAAGCCGCAACTTTCGGCTGTCGGACAAAGTTCGCGGCATTAGAAGCACGCCCTGGTGGGAAAATTTTTTAAGCGTTGGGTTAGTTAATTCATGTTGATACTAGATTATGTTTTTTTTTTTTTTTTTTGGTCAGAAGCTATTAAAACTGTTAGTAGGAGAAAAGATAAAAATTAATTTTAAAAATGTACAAAAATTAAAGATTTAAATTTTGCTCCGAAAAAATAAAGCTGAAAATTGTTTCTGGTGAAATATGGCTAAGACACAATAATTTAATGTAAAATATTTTATGAAGGAGGAAAACGAAATATCAGTTAATACAGTTGCAGTTCGTACTGCCCAGACAACGTGAGAGTGCTCCAAAGAAGGGGCTTGTGCACAAAGAAGTCGTAGTGAAGGTTATGTTGAAGGAAGAGAGTGCAATACATTGTAAAGAACAGAAATGAGATATGAATACACAAAATGGATATACTGTTATCGTTTGATTAAAAAAAGCAGATCAGTATTTCAGCTAAGGTATAAAGGCTACCATGCTGACACTGCTTGTCACTGTCACGGTTCTTCTTTCATACATTATCACTTGTATGGTGTAAATGTTAGCCACTTTCCTACTGGGCTTATTTCTATTGTCTACCTTGACACATTTCAACAATATTTTCAGGCACATCCAACCCAGCCACGTGCCTGAATGTTTATAGTTAAATCTACTAAACACAGCAAACATATGAATTACTTAATATTTGTATGTATATTTTCTTAAAACTCACATTCAATACTAGTAGAAGCTTTTAGCCTGTCATGACTAATTATGATCTAGCAAATTTGCCATTTGCTCTTAACAGAAAAACATTTCTAACACTTGCCCCGAGCATTAAATGCGGTACCTCCGATGGTGACATCTTAGCCACAACAACTTTGCTGAAGAAAGTTTTCCGATACAAATTGAAGCATTGGGCTGCAAGATGAGCGTAAAGGTGCCTTATTGCATGAGTGACTAAATCTTAATTTGAGGTCACCTAATATCACCACGCCGAATTCCAGCTCGATTCGGTGGACTTTATTTGTGTTTTATGCAACAAGGGTGGTTTTTTTCTCCAAATATATGGAAATATTCTCGTTTGACAAAAACATTTCTTCAGCAATTTGATATGTTCTTATGCGGCACATAATTTTTCATCACAAAAAATCCTATCTATATTAGTGGTAAAAAATTGTGGTGTATCTTATTCAAAGTTTATGACATTGAGGACCCGATAAGAAACTTTTCTATGTACTAGAAATTAAATTAGTCGACCAAAATACTATTCCCTACGAAATTCCTAACAAGGCAGTAAGTTCGTGAGTGTCTGGAGAAATTTCTGATAGTTGCGCTTTTTGGAAACAGCGCTTCAAAAGTGTTCAATGCGATCAATAAAATTTTGTATTTCGTGGACTAGTGTTATTCATGGTTCTAAAGTTTACTAGCGAATTGCACCAGACAATTTACTGTCATCATTTTTCCAACTTTATCAAATACAATTTACTTATCATATTCCACCATCTTCGAAAGTTAGAACTTCTGAGCAAAATTATTGGGTTTACCTAATTCACTCTACGAGCACTCACCCTATACTGGCATGACTTGCCTCATAAAAACATGACAACGTTCTATTCTTTTTTCCAATGACAAAGTTTGCAGTTGGTGAACTTTTCTATTGTACGCGAAAAACTACTTGACAACAAACTTCTTTGTTCGCCTCCTTCCAGCAAAGAAAGTTGACATTTCCGCTGGCATTCAACGAAAAAACCAAAAAAAAAAAAGTAACCAAAAAACGAAAGAAAAAAGTCAATTGTACTGAAATGTAATTCAGGCGAATTTGGGTATGGCGGCCAGGCAGGTAACAACGATGTTCTTTAAGTTGTTGTATTTTCATTTCAATATTTAAAGGATCGCCTTTGTCCTCTGTAAAATGGCTGCCATGGAATCATATTCAAAATGGAAATATTTCTCATAAAAACACCCTCTTTCCGCTCTTCGCCTTCACGATCTAATTAATGCATAAATGTTTCAAAGGACACTCATGTGAATGCACATTAACATTTTGGTTCTTTTTTTTGGGGTATGCCTGCCCACATCAACAGCAGCTTTTCAATTTCATTGTTTTTGGCAGGATAAAATATGAAAGTCCAACGTAGCCAACATGCACATCAGTAACATCTTTATATCATTTTTCAGTTCGTGCAGCCTGCCTGACACCACGGCAAACCGAAATTTGTCCTGCCACTAAAAGGCAATCTCAAAAAGGCACACTGACTGTGTGGGTGCACGAGTGGCTGTGAGTGTTTGAAATAATGGCGGTTGAAGAAACTCCTCTTTGGATGCTTTCGACCATCTTAGGGCTATCAAAAATCAATGGAAAATTGAGTTGTTAAGAACCATTTAGTTTCATAACCTTTTAACCGAAAAAGAGGCAACAAAAATCGTATATTTTTAGCTCAAGGATTGCGAGCAAACATTCCTCTCAAGGCTAACGCAAAGCTGTTTTATTTTCCATTTCTTTCATATATTTCTTTTTGTGCGTGCTTATTGAACCCTGACCACCCGCCCGTCACCTATAGACTCGAGACCGGGGAGTAAATGGCCAGTGCAGCTTCAAATTATTCCATTACATCGAACAGGACTTATGTGAAACATTTAAGGGGTTATTGCCATCGAACAAGCTACATTACACAATTACTTTGGCGCTCAATACTGCCACAGCAGATGATGATGCCCAAATGAAACAATTGATTTAAAAATACCTTAGGATATATGACGGCTGAGGGCTGATGGCTGACGTCGTCGATGGAGCTGCTGTGGGCAAGTAATTAGATATACACTTTGGCATTTAATTCAATTGTGTGTGTGTGTGCGTGTGGCTTTTGTAACAGAATATTATCGAATTGTATTCAGTTGCGGGCGAGGGTGAAAAAGTGATAACAACCCATTAACGTCCACTTATCAGGCACACGGCAAATAATTACAATTTTAGGCATCCCAATGTCTACTGCAAAATCAAACAATGGTTTGTATCATCACTGACACTGACAGTTTATTTGGCTGTAATTCAACATGGAAAAACACAGGCACATCAAGCCTCCACGAGCAACGAGATAAGATTGTCTATGACAATTATGCAAATGAGTTTGTAGGACAATTGTGATTTGATTGGAATGGGGTAGAAAGCCACTAAGGGAGGGTGATACTAAAAATAGATTGTACTTTTTGTTATTACTATTTGCTTTCAAGTTCTGCTACTTCACGTTTTATGGACTAGAAAATGGTAAAGTATTTGGAGTAGAAGATTTTGAGTCAGCAATAGACGGATTTGGGTTTATGCAGAGGCTTAATTCAAGTAGAATTGGCCAGTCTACGAATATAAAAAGAAATGTATTAATATTTTAACTAAGCATCAAAATAAATATTCAATGAAGTGTTTGCCCTAACTAGTGTAGGGTTTTTGTTTCTACTGTTTAAAGATATATGAAAACTTTTGAATTCAGTTTTCGAGCTAATCAAAGAACTGTTTGTTCCATTTTGTCAAACACTTGACAGTTACATAAATAAATATTTGTAAATTCTGAATTTCTCTTCAGACTATAAATATTAATTTGCCAAAATATCAATATGAATGATTCTACATACGATACTACAAGCACAAGACACAGCATTTATACATTCTTTCAATGATTTATGAGCAAATTACGAAAATGGTCTTCAGTTGAACAATCACAATGGGTGCAAAGGGTGTGAAATAAAGTATGAATTTGTCGTCTGGGCGAGCACTTTACAAATGCAACAATAGTTTTTAAATACTTTTTTACAATAAATATTTGACATCCAATCAACAACAACTTTGAGCCTTGTTCTTAACTAAGGTTACAGTTCATCAAATATTAAATTCTATTTAGCTTTGTGTGTGATTCTCATGTAATACACACCAAAGAAACATTTCAATTTCAATACACTTTGTACTTGGAAAGTTGTCCACTCACCTGCTTAAACGGCCGCATGCCGCCATTGATCCTCAGGGAGTCTGCAGCAATGCCCGCAATGCCGTCTTGGGTATTGTCGCGCAACTGCTTCAGTGAAACATTCGGAACGGTGTGCGAATGTCCGCAACTGCTGTGAGCACCACAGCACACCGCAATGCTGCTCGATTCCGGCTGCGAGCTCTGACGAATGATGCGCGAGCCGTTTGTGGGTGACGATGTCACCAAAACGGGCGGCACATGCTGTGGTATTGCATTATTTGAGACACATAAGGCGTGGGAGCTGCCACCACTAACGCCGCCGCCGCCACCACCACCGCCTCCCCCAGGACCAAGATGTCCTCCTTGTTGATAGTAGGCACTTTTGACACTTTCTCGGGACGTCGAACGGTCCATTT
The DNA here is from genome assembly GCA_951394025.1 of Heteromyza rotundicornis. Taxonomy (NCBI): domain Eukaryota; kingdom Metazoa; phylum Arthropoda; class Insecta; order Diptera; family Heleomyzidae; genus Heteromyza; species Heteromyza rotundicornis. The sequence continues at coordinate 25,012,315 of OX596010.1, forward strand.
GACCGAGAGCGGTGGATATCGGCGTGGTCGATGCCCGTCGACTGCAGTTGCGACAGGCGCGACATCGATTTTGCGTGCTCGGTGGTATGCTGGATGAGAGATTCTGATATGATGAGGTTCCCAAATTGGGATGGCTGCTCGGCGGCGCGAGCTCTTGCTGATAGTTGTTCAAATTCGTAATTGATATGGTCGGTTTTTGTGGTTGTTGCTGTTGTTGTTGTTGTTGTTCTTTGAGTTGCTGCGGCTGATAAATTGTTAATTGTTGGCTGTTTTGGTCTTGGTCCTCTTCGTGTACTTCAATATCAGGCACTGTGGATGTGTGTCGAAGACCCTGTTCGACGTCTTCGTCTTGGACCGCACCGCGTACGCTCTCCTCGGAACCGATGCGGGCTTGCTGCGACAGCTGTGGGCTGGTCAGATATGTGGAAGTTCGATCCTGTCGAATCAGCGTTGGCTTACCGGACGATGTGGAAGTCATGTTCGATGTTGGTCCATTCAATGAGCTCATTTTAATTTGACGAAATGCCGAAGCTTTGCCCTTGGGTGTGTTCGATACGAGCAGAGAGTCTGTTTCCTCGGAGCTGACATAACCGGAATTCGTAGTCTCCGAGAGCTTCTGCAATGACATCTGCAAGTGAAATGTGATTTAGTATTTCATCAAAGTAAATTAGTGTTAAGTGAGGGAAGTCAATCAATCAAATGTTTTATATTTTAAAAGGTTTCCAAATTCAAGCCAAAGCAGAAACAACTAAATAAACGAAATGCCGTGAAGGCCTCACAAGGCCACTTAAAATATGTATATGTGTGCGAAATTCAAATTTTATTTCATTTCTGCTAGTGAATCATTTACAATTTTCAAAATGTCACAAATAATTTTTTTATTATCCCCGCATTTCGGCACTTTATTAAAAGTCATAATATTTCATTTCAATTTGCAATATGGTGCCAGTTTACGATGAGCTCAGCAAAGTTTCGCAACAACAACACCACCACTCACTTGCCATGCAACAATAATCGCAGAATTGAACGTTTAACAAGCAGCGGAAATACACTTGTGAGCAGTGACTGCTACCGGTAAGAAATTTCGTTCATTTAAACTTTTCGTTTATTTTTGTATATCCATTCGGAAAATACTTATGAGTATAATAAGAAACATAAACGCAAAAGAAGCATTATCGTGATTGCCTGCAATTAAATGACGCCAAGGCGAGTGAGAAGAGCGCACCAGAATAAAGTAAAAAGATTTTGGTATTATTTTCGTGGAATTTTCTTTGAATGGAATAACATTTTTTTTCTTTATCAAATTTATTAAATCGATGCATTGAGAGGATTTTTTTTATTGCAAACTCTTTTATTTCCAGACACACTAATCTTTTTATTAATATTTAGTCGGAAACAACCTTTGGATTTGACAGCAGAGAAGAAACTTCCTTACAGTTATAGCACGAACCTTTACCCGAGCCGATGACCTCTTGGGTCTGCAAGAGGACGAAACTTTTACTAGAACATGGTATCGGCTTTACGTGTAAATGGTTCCATAGTAAGGGAACGTTATGCATATGGAACAAAATTGAATTGGAGCAATCTTGGGATGGTAGCAGAATGAAAATGAAACTGTAACCAACTGGAAATGAAACAAACTTGGAAATGGAACGGGAACGAAATGGGAATTAGGAACAAACTATAAATGGAACAACATGGAAGTGTCAGAAACTAGGAAGGGAGTAGTGAAAACTCGTTAAAGAGTCTGTCTTTAAATTGTTGATTAAAACTATTTCATTGGCGCTTCAATGCACTTTGCGCATGGTTGGAGATTTATACACGACTCCTGAACTTACAGTCCTTACTTTTTGCATCTTCAGCACGCAGTCAACATCTTCTCTGCGTTACTCTTCACTTGAGAAATACAGTGTAGCGAAGCATTTCAAGGGACAAAAAATAAACCTTTAATAAAAGTACACAATTCCTCAAGTGACTCAGATGTCATTTCAGCAACAGCAAGTCCAACGCCAACGCCAACGACCAACAAAAATATACGACATCAATTTGAGCGTAATTTATTGCCGTTGCAAATAACGGCGCTACAAGGAACTAGAAAAGTGGCGGATGGAACGAACAAACGAACAAACGAACGATGGAGCCAAATCAAAGTGCTTGCCGAACAGCAATTTCGCCGCTTTAGACCAATCTACAAGTGCAACGACTAGCAGGAGGACCAACAACAGGACAGCGCACAAATACACACCACATATCGAAGGAGGAAGTGAGTGCCCAGAATGTACGAGTAATTGTGCGGCAAACAAGCAGCAGGCGTACGAAAAACATATAAGTATTTTCACAACAACAGGGACAACAGCAGAAAGTCCATGTCCATGCATGAGTTGCCGCCAAATATTTGAAGTACTTATCGTCCATTGCAGGAGGAGTATGGGGAGCGTATGAGTCCTTTGAGAAATTTGCACAAAGAAGTGAATGCTTCGCCTTGATTGCGATTGTGCCACACTAAAGGAGCAATTTCACCATTTGTATGTGGTGGTGTTCAAGCTATAAGCCCAAAAGAATAAAAAATAAAACACAAAAATCGTATTCCAATGCGAAAGGAAACGTGCATGCCTTGCATTTCTGTCTTTGATTTGTATTGCCAGTGAGTGTGTGTGCCTGTGTGAGCGTGTAATTTACATGCAATTCGCTGCACCACCATTTCGAAAGTCGACCGGAAGTTTTCAGTTTTCTAACGTATTTGCATTCTGCTTCGGTTCGTGTCGTTGCAAATCGGCTTGTAAATTATGGTTATGGCAACGACCCAAACGGTTGTGACTTGGGGAAATGGCAAAGGAATCGGCACAAACAGTTTCTATTGTTCGCATTAAAATCATTTGCAATACAAAATGGGTTTTTTTTTTCATTTTCTCTTTTTTTTGCTCGGAATTTTTGGTCTTTTGCAAGAAAGGCTTTCGGAATTCTCGACCTAATTCGTAATTGACAATGGCTAAAGCACTTAAATATTTTATATGAAACTTGCAATGCTAATGTTTAAAGTTTTCAATGGTATTTACTTAACTGAATATCACATGGAAGTGGGTACGTACGAGTAAGAAGTATGCATAAATGTTTACATAGGAATTTGTTCTTTGAAGGCCTTAATTACAACAGAAAGTGACTGTACTACATAATATGATTCTGCTCATCGATACCTTAAATGGAGCATTAAGGCTATAGAAAGAGAGTTTTTGATAAAGAATTCGCAGAAGTTGATTCATTCTTGTTCTCTCAATCATTACTCTACCGAAGGAATTTATTTTCCAATTTGAAACATTCATTTTCATTCCACCAATAGAAAATAATAAACTCCTGACGGAAAATCCAATTAAAAGGAAAGCCATTCAAGAAGAAAAAACCGTTCCAATGAAATCAAATTTATGGTTCAAATTCTATTCATTGTAATGAAAACTTGTATTGGTTTTTTGTTCTAATACACACACGCATACTTGTTGATTACACAGTCCCATAAATACGAACTTTTTCCAAAATTTCAATTTTTATTTTTGTATTCATTTCCGATCTGAGTGGATTTTTGACATGGTCCGAGGCTCCGAAATCACCTATAAATAGGTGGTTTTTATGTTAGAGGTACTTCTAAATGGCTCATATTGTGTGGGGGTATTTCAGCTTCGGAATAGCGAAAGATAATGTCTGGAATGTCCTTCAATATATTTGTAACAATATTTCTAACAACTTCCTTTCAAAATAATATTCGTTAACTAAGTACTAAATGGAAGTATTAAATCTAATAAGTTGCGTAGAAAGTTTATGAAGAAATGTACTTAATTTTTGAAGAGCGAAATTCATTTTTATTTTTTTCACTGAACTAATTAATCTGGTAAGATAAAATTTAATTATACTACTACTACTGCATACTTCAAAATATAATTTATGAATTCATAATATAATTTAGCAAAAAGGTCAACCAAAAATAAACTCTGATGATCGGTGCAACCTTACATTTCGAAATTTTTTAATTGAACCTTTCAACGAATTGTAATTGTGACTCTTGTTTGGTTTAGGTGCGATGTCTACTGAACGAGTTATTACATTGAATGGAATTTTCTTGCTCTGAACTTTTGTAATTAAATATTTTCCATGCAAAGAAAACGGCTCAAAAAAAATACATGTCGTGTAAATACGTGGCATTATTGGTTTTCCAATTAAATTAACTCGCTTCATGATTTATACTTTCATTCACTATATACTTTTTTTTGGCACTGCGAAGGTTACATAGCTTCTTAATAACCATACATTAATAATGATTTCTTTTTTCGTTTTAATGAACTTACTTAATTATACTTTGTGACTTTATTAAATTAAAATTTATTATGAATATTTATCCCCTTACTTAATACAAAAGTGTCCTTCAAATGCTCAAATAATGCATTTTCGGTATTATTAATGCCAATGGCTTGTATGTAATAAATACAAATGTTGCTTTACTCAAAAACTTTCCATTGTCCTAATAATGGGTTTTGTCTACCGATCCAACACATTCTTTCATGTAACGTATAAAATAATTTTTGCAGCTGCATTTAATTGGCAGCTGGCCTACCGAATGACCGACCGCCTTCTTGAGTGCGGCAGTGTGGTGGACTTGGTGGTATGTAATTTTTGTAAGTAAATTTCATTTGGAGTGTTGCCAATTTGATTGTTTTACTCGAAACTCGTGATAATTCGTTTTCGTGTTTGGTGAAACTTAACTTTCAAGAAAAATGCCCGTACATGTTCGGGAACATTCGTGGCATATTCAAATTACAATCATTAATTACAGGTTATGTAGATGTCGGAATGCCAGAGTATAACAACAGTTATTACGATACACACAAGAAGTACATCGTTATGCATCGTAAACCACTCATAGTGCCACAGTTCAAAAACGAAAGTGGCAATTTACTAGCACAACGAGTGCATATGGGGAATTATTGCATGTCCTCCGATGTCCTAAGAAAATAAACCATAACTCTGGGACTTCCGTTCCAAAAACTGGGATGGCAATAAATAAAATAGACACTTATTTCGACCATCGTAAAGTTCTTCGTTTCAAGAATTCTTATGTTAAGTGCAAATAAGAATTATTTCATTTCTAAGTAAATTTTTAGGAATGCATTTCATATTTAATCACTTCTTTGCCACAACAAAATGTGTATAATTGTACCACACACTATGTGGTAACGAAGTTATCCTCAATTTCAGTAGCAACAACACAGTGCAACATTTTAATAAAAGTGGTTTCGGGTCTGAACTTGATTATAATGATAGGATAGAAAAGCGCTACGGGGATGCAATGTGTGCGAACTTATCAGCTTTTTTGTCAACACCCATTTTTATTTTATTATTAGCGAAGCATCACTATGTTTCTGACAAAGAAATCCAAATTTATTTCTCTTTAAAATGATAAATGTTACTCATACGCTCAGTTGGTTGTGTTTAACAATGACATCGACTTTTTTCGATAGTTGGCTCTGAAATACTATTACAGTCTATGTACATTTAATTTTTATGAAAAGAGTAAGATGCTACCACGAATATCCTCCTCAAACCTCGAATCGTTTCACTCTCCTATGGTAATATTTTTCTGAACCCTTATAAAATAATTTCAATTCGTATTAATTTTAAAGAAAAAAAAACCCCTCTTCATTAAAGGGATATACAAATTTCCAAACTATACTCTATGTCTTCACATACTTTGCCCGCAAAATAACAAAAACAATTCCATAAAGTGCCTCGTCAACTTTTGTAAGATTTTTTCGTCACGTGTATGAAAATTCTTGTGGAAAATTTGCACTTTCACATTTCTCGAGACCAGCTTAAATTCCTGTGGTTCCGTAGTATTAAGGCGTTAACGTTATGCTGTGGCAAACGTTTTTTTTGTTGTTGTTTTGTTGGGTTTGATTAACAAAGCTCCCTTACTCCCTCACAATACAAAAGGGTCAAATGCAGTGGGTTTGTATAAGATCGAGTTCGGGGTTTAGGAACATTGGGCTGTGGCAGTGTGGTGTGGTTTCCTACATATTACTCCATATGTGGTTATATCCCACCACTGTAGGGGTACGGTGTGAATTTGAATTGTAAAATAGTATGTTTGTGTATGTCCATACATATACAAGTGTATATATGTACATGCATGCATACATAAATTGAGTGAACTTTTATATTTTGTTTGGGTTTTTTTTTTTTTGTTCCGTTTTGTTTCGTTTGACCCTCTTTGATTTGAACTATAGGTACGAAAGCAGAAAAAATCGATATCACATATTAGGATTGCGTGATTGTGCCATCGACTGGTGTTTTACAGGACAATTAAAAATGCGACCGAAAATAGAATGAAATGATTAAGGTCTTGTTGTTGTTGTTGTGGTCGTTGTAAATTACAAAGAGTACTTATGTGTATACTTAGTTCGAAGCGGTTTGGTTTTCTTTCATTTTGGATTTCGTTTTGGAACTGAATTACTTTAAAGTTTAATTTGCTCTGGCTGTTGTGAAAATCTGAACACCTGCTATCTGGCTGCCCGGTTTGTGTGTGTCTGCGTCCATTTAGTTTTTCCCATGAACTTTTACCAGACACGTCACTCACTCCACTCTCAACCGCCGGTCAAATTTATATGCTGGATTGTATATAAATTGCCTGAATATAAAAATGCACTGCGACACTTTGCCTGGGAAAGAAATTTTCAACTTGTCGTCTTGTTTTATGTTCTTTCTTTTTTTTTTTGTCATTTACATATTCTACAAACTAGCTTGGGAAAAGTTTATTACATTTAACATAAGGTTACATGAAAGCATTCTCACTTAAAATGTCACTCAAAAAAGTACTCTCGTTGCGAACTTCAGTAGGTGCGAGTATATCGAAATGTTCAAACCAACTGCTAAGGAATTTCTTCGAAAATAAATCATATAAGTAAGCTATGATATAGACTTTCATTGGAATACATACGTTGGACATTTTTCATAAAACTTTTCCTACGCATCCTTAAAATAATATCAATTGCTTTAACATTACGCAAACAATGTCACACGTCGCTCTTAAAAAACTACTGCAATTAAATATGTTTTTTTTCTCTTATAATTATTCACTGAGGTCTTCAGTAACTTTTTATTGTTTCAGGCTTGTAGAATTCCTATCCTCCAGTTATTCTGAGTATAGCCCTCTTCTCCTACGTTTGGACTTAGATGTGAACAGGCGTACATTCTGAGACAACTTCTCAGAGCCCGATTTCTATACACTAATCTCTGAATTTTTTAGCTTTTACAAAATTGGTTTGGTCTACTCTGGCATGGAATATAAGAATTTTGAAATGATTTCCTGTATTTATTATATTTTAGGATATTTTTTCAAATTTTTAATTTTTATTTTCCCTAGCAATATCTCAAATGTAAGGACCACTTAAGTTGTGCATGACCGACCGAATACAGTTTTACACCACAACAAACCCATTTCACCGTTACAGAATTTACACCACAAAAATTGTGTGTTGTGGCCGGTGTTTTTGTCGCGTTGCAGTGACATGGTCCGACAACAAACCTATTTTGCCCTTTCGTACGTATTTCACATTTCACGTGTAACCATTTCGCTTTATTATTTGTGTCAATATTCAGCTGAACCTTGAAATTGGTGGTTGTCACACAATATTGATTAAATAAATATTAAGTAATTCCTATTGACCACCAACGCCGAGCAGCGAGCACGAGCTGGAATTCAGTTGCAAGGCGGTGGTGCGGACAATAGAATACGGAAACACATTTTGTGGCATATACAATCGAAAACCAATTACTGGGGGTAATAATCCCTTTACTTAATTATTGGGAAATTCGTTCAAGCATAGAAGACGAACATCATGACGAAGTGCCCAAATGGGGGCCTAAGTGGCATTTTTGGTTATGTAAATATATGCCATAAGGCTTTATAATCTGGCAGAACTTAACAAACGAAAAGGGAGAAGAGCAATTGCCAAAGTAGAAATGGTTTTTCCTCAAAGGAATTGATGATTCAGTTACCAACTTGAACGGAACATAAAAAAACGAAATTCAATTCTTAAAGCTTTAAGAAATTTAATACAAAATTAATTTAATATTTTCAGTTGAATTTCCTGTAATGTTTGTGCTATGTTTGCCCACCCAAACAAAAGCGTGTGTCTCCTAATTGTAGCTAGAAGGGAGTGTCTGGGTCAAAGCCCAGTTGTGACGTTAATATAATTTAACTTCTCAAAACAGAATATATTTTTTTCAGCCACCATCTAACCTTTACCTTTTTCAATGTGTATGTTCTGCACAAAGACAACTTTACTACACAACAAATCCCCGAAGAATTGTTTAATTGTTTGTTGTCGCTTTTAGTTGCATCCTTCCTTGTACCCACTTTTCGCCAAAGGTTAAATTTAATATGCTCACTAATTGTTAATTAAAACGAGTAATTTTAAAATTATATACAGACACACATGTAAGTGTGCTGGTGTGTGTTGGCCTACTCATATAACTGAAGGAACCGAAAGCACCTGAACCAAGCCATCCATCGCCCAACGTTGCATTATTGTCAGTTGCGGCGCACTGCAAATGGCACTCCTTGTTTAGCCTCATTAAAATTATGATGAAAACTATTCAGCGTTTTTCTTTTCTTTCTCCCTACGCCACCAAGTAGACGGTAAACAAACACGGAGAAGCATGCTTCAACTCGTCGACGTTGCCGGGTCGTGCTTACTCGCCAGTTGGCGATATGATGGTTGGCAAGGGTCTCTCGCTCAAGGACAATCGTCCGCACAGGGGCACAAAAAAAACCCCAACTTGGTATTTTGCTCCTCCTCCATCGAGAGATGATCATCGGAGGACCATGCCATAGAATAAGAGCATGAGGCCATCATGTACATAATCCGCCACAACCAACGAATTACCATATGCAGGGCTGAGGGCAGAAGAAGCGATTAAGTGCATAAATACGTGTAGAAGATTAAAATGCAAATGAAACCCAATCAAACGTATTCCGTATCGTTGTGCATCATCACAGATAGAAGTGCCAACCGCCAGCCCTTCCTCCCAACATGTGAGCTCAACTCACCAAGCGAATAAATGTCACTGAACATTCGAACGACTGCCAGCACACCGACATCCAAACGAAATGAAAAGTGAATCTGGCATAGCAACGGCATTTGGCTGTCATTGGACACATCGCGATATTCGGATAATTCAATATTAGCGCACTTGCCTAACACCGCACACGTGCCTCTCTTCGCGGTGCACTTAATCGAGTGTCTCTATAATTGATTCAGTTCGTTCGACAGACTCTTAATTAGCAGGGGTTTGATTTCAATGCAATTGAACGCGAAAAGACAACTGAAGAACGACGACGATATCGAATTATAATTTGCCCATTGCCTTTTACATGATGACGCTTGTGAGGACAGCACGTTAGAGTAGATATTTAATTTGCTTTAGCGTATGGTCATGTGAATTGCAGAAGATTTTCAATTTGCTGCAAGTTGAAAAAATATCACAATTTTTCGTACTACATAACATTGATTTATTTTGTAAGTAAAATTTTTCACAGCAGATAGCATTGTCCGCCGCCAAGAGCCGAGTGAAACACCATCTTGTCTGTGGAGCTGCTCCATCTAACCGCTTGACATCACCCCATTTAGATCATGAGTCTGTGAATGTATCTGATTGCACCACCAACTTGATGGTGCCAGAAACCATCTGTGTTCTCACAAATCAAGTTTTTCCTCAGCCTCCCTACTTAACACCCATTGAAAGTGAACCAATGTGCGAAGCGACTTCGTTAAACTCAGCACTTTCGTCAGTCGTTGTAGGCTTATGTGGCCATTGATTTTGACATAATGAAAACCAGGCATTACTCTTGGAAAGTACCACTAAAAACCATTCACTTTACAAAAAAAATCACTGTCTAATGGCAAACCGCAATGAGATTAAATATGGAAGAGCAGTCAGGACTCCATGTACTGCAACCACTTCAACAATCTACAGTAGCGTGGTCCAAAATAAAAATAAATCATTAGAAATTTTCTTCATATTTCTTGAAATACTAAGAAAGTAAGTATTTCAATACAAATTTAAAACAAAAAATGTACGTTCCTTGAGCATAAATAAGCCTTAAAGACGCAATTTAACTATAATCAGAAACTATTAGAATTTTATTTTGATAATTTGGATTCCCTTAGTAAGCGAATAACAATTGAAATGTCGAAATGGCTTCATAAAATACGATTCATTTCTATTTGGTTTACGATTTATGAATGTATTTTTTGATATACAACAACAAAAATTCCTCTGTACAGCGGAAAAACAGGAAATATTCGAAACTTGGCCTGCGTGTTACGGCTTCGGTAAATAATGCCTTCTTTATGAATGTGATTTATAACGGAGCTCCTTACCCCCAGAAGTTGAGATCTTAAATGCATTTGCCTATGAAGAAACAATAAACTTAATGGCTAAAGGTAATTAGCCAAAATGCAAACAAATGCTTTTGTCGTCGTCACCACCAAAAAAGAACAAAGTAAGAAGGAAGGACCGACGGTCGAACGAACGAATGTTGAATGAAGGGAAACACAACTGTCCGCCGCAATGTGGCACACAATTAATTGTTCAAGAATTTCTCGTTGTGTTTCTGCCTCAGCCCTCAGGTCAGGCAGGCATTCGTTAATACGTGGAGGTATGTATGTACTTAAGCATTTACGTACATACTCTTATCGCTTAAAGGTGTTGAAATGAAAGTCTTTTCAAAATTGGGTCGCACAATAACAACGAAAAACTTATTAACGCCGCTGTTCCGCCGTTTTAACACATTTCCGATTATACTTTTTTTTTGCGCATAAAAACCTGTGCATAAAAATGCTTTTAATAAGAATTTGTCACGCTATCGTCAGCAGCATAGTAGCAGAATATTGCTGAAATAAAATGTTGTGAGCTTGTATGTTGATTTAATGAGAACAGCACAAAATTTGTTAAACAAAACAGTTTTACGGAAATGTATCTTTGTCTTCTTGTGTATGTGTGTTTGTGTGTTTTTGTGTCCGTAAGAAGCTTGCACAGATACTAGATTACCCTCATTTGAACCTATTAAAACTGGTCTATTACTCATACAATTTGTTCACTTGGCCATAAAATTCAACCAAATGGTAGCAAATGTTTAAGGATGTTTCTCGGTTCTTTACGAGTTTCGGGTTGCCGACCCTTTTTTAATGTACTACAAAATGGCGTGCCCCTATACTATGTATACGGTGAAACAAAAATGTTCTTTTTTTGATTTATAAAATGGACTAGACTAGATACATGTAACGAAATAAAGCGCATTTCCCTAAGATCAACACAAAATTTTACCACAAAAGTAATATTTCTTGATTAATAGCATTCAAAACAAGTAATAAACTTTTTATTTACGTGTTCATACGAAGCTTTTCGAAATTCCGAAATTCTTCAGAATCTTTGCGAATGCATGAGCGTAAAATCTTTGTGGCACGCGCGACTAGAAATTAATTCAGTTTCAGCGCAAGAACCTGCTAAAATATTTCAATTTCCGTTGTATTCTCATTCCTATTTGCATATTTTAAAGTTTTTATGTGTAGAAACGCTTGCAGCGAAAATGCATTTAATCATCGCAAGAATGTCGCAGTGTGCATTGTGGCTCACAGCTAACAGTGGCAGTGGTGAGAATCTGTATTTTAATGGATTTTCGAAATTTATTGAATTCTTTAACCTTTCAAAGATTCCTCTTTATCAACACTTTTTTTACCGTGTCATCGACCCTCAAATTTCTCAAATACATGTGTAAGTTTCATGCCAATTTTATTTTAATTAACAACACCAGTGTTGCATTTGTCCTCCTCTTCGATGCCAAGATCTCCCGCCAGTGTAGAAACGTTTTGTTTCTACGCAGTTTAGCTACAACAAAAATGGAAAGCGAAAAAAAATTAATTTAAAAAAATGCATTTATATTAAAGAAATTAAAAATCCTTCCTCTGTGTGCATGTATTGCGTGATTGGGTATTGCATTGGGAATAGCTTTCACCACAGGCTATCAGCTTTGTCATTTGTTATTTCAAAATTAAAATTTCCCAGCATAGCCGGAGCGGGGAGGGAGTGGCATTAGTGGCATCCAGCACATCTGTTGTGGGAAGATAGATGATGTAACTGGCGATATTTTCTCTTATGTGGGGATCTCATGGAAAGCACTAATGCCACGCCATTCACTTTAAATATTCGACGTCATAATTGACAGGACAGAGGGAATTGAGGAATTGAGTAGCTGAATGCAGCGATTGAGGGGATATACGTTGAAGGATGAATGCATTAAGAGATATTTACCTGTGATTTGATATATATATATATATATACTTAACAAGAGTGACGAGATTACACAATTTATCGATTCTCTAAATTCACATAGGTATCCTGGTGCAGGTTTTCGCTACAAAGTGACGTAGTGTTCGTTTTCCTTTTTTTGCAATCAAATGCCAACAAGGATTTTTCCTCTTGAAATACAATTTGATTGGTGCTCTACGTCAAATCACCACTCCTTCGGCCTACTTCCGACTGACACTTCAAATAAAAATTCACACAAAATGACAAAGGTACGAGAGTGTGTGCATTAGTTTGGTTTCTTGAGTTCCTTTGCTCAATAAAAAATTAATTCTGATGGGAATACAAATTCCTCAACCTAAGCCATTTGCCTTTGGCCGAACCAATGTCTGCAAAACTAGCCGAAACGTAAATCTTTCAAACGAAGTAAACATATTCGACATATCAACGGCATGTTGTGTGCGTATGTAGCCAGTGTATGTGTGTGTGTGCTTGTGTGCATTTCCCATTTTCTCCACCTTTGATTGTAAATAAAAATTGAATAAATCGGTAAATGTGTTTATTTATAGAAAGCGCAAATGTTGTTATGGTGCGTCCTACCCCACCTCGTTTTCCCACCGCCGCTTCTGCTTCTTGCTCTATTCTTACCGCTCCCGCTCCGGAGGGTATGAGTAATATTGTATTGATAGTCAAATGTGAAAATAGAAATTAATTTTCCAACATGAGTTCAATGGAAACTATGCAAGGAAGTGTGCGTGTGTGTAAAACAACAGAGACTCTTCTGTTGTTTTATTATCGCACTTGATCTATTTTTCCGAGCGCCTTCAACCATTTTTTTCTTCTTTCTTTTTTTTGCCCATTGAACTCGCCTCCGTAGAGCAAGTAAATATATTATTATTACTGTGTATCGACATGCGTCTTAACTGCAGCACTTCATCGAATGGCCTGGTATTTTGTAAACAAGAAAGCAATTCGATGATGTCCGTCCCTTAATGTCTGTCCGGAATTGCGTACATCAGCGTCGAGTCCGGGCAATATCAGAGATGGAATTGTAAGATTGAAATTGATTCGTACATCAATGGAAAATTGTTTATGGATTTTTTTTGTAACTTCATGTACAGTGTACACCAAACGAAATAAATTTGTAGTGTTGAAAAAATTAATTAATTTATTGGAAACTCATATAAGTCAGATAATACTGTAATGTTATTTGTGACAAGGCGAATAATATTCCATAAAAAAAACCAGGCATGATCCTGATCACTATAAGTTAGTGGCTCCCAAGATTCCCTAACATATAGTATTTTCGACCATTAGTTCTATTTGCATTTTATAGGTAATCGTAGAAAAATAAATAAATAAACGAAAAATGTAATAGCGATAGTGACAAAGAATTGAGCAATTAACTTTTCGCTTTGGACTGTTAAATGCTTTAATGCTTTGAGAATTGCCCATTTTAATTTCATTTCGAACGATTAAATCTCCACAAAGATCGCTGCCGAAATGGCCATACGATCGGCATGTGATTTGTCTTTTCATGTTATTGTTGTTGCTGCTCAACCAAATATAAGCAAACAATTGATTCAATACGTGTAGCCACATCTAGATACAGTTGGTATGACCTAAGTTAAAGTTACTTTTACTTAGAAGGTGCCACACAATAAGATAAACTTTTCTTACTTCAAATCTAACAGACTCTGATGACATAAGGTCAATTAGAAAGCTTTCGAGGACGAAATAAGCTGGGTCGCAAACTTTTCAAAAAGTTTTACTCGCATATGGTAGTTTGTTCACCAAGTAACGATGCAACCCAAAAATGTTGCATAAATTTTGCATGTAAGGGATTATATGGCCCAAGATCTTTCCGATGATCACTTTTCAGGTCTGCTAGGAACATTTGACGTTACAGTATTATTTTTCTCATTTCCATTTTATTATTTCAATTGTTCCATTTTATTACACACAAATTTATGAATTGTACAAAGGTGCAGACAGAAATTGTACTTAAAATTCGAATATGGAATATTTTATTATTATGTTATTCTCTCGCTTATAAAATACTTGAGTTTATTGAATTTTTAAATATACGAAATGCAAAGAGAATATAAACATGATGATTTCTGAATTCAATTTCCAAATATTCGCTGCCCTTCCACTTCAATTCGAAAGCACGCATAATGCCAATAGAGCTGAGAAATAAAAATACCCTACATTTAAGAACAATAAACCAAAGTTAATCGCTCGTAAACACACGATCAACACAAGCCTAATAATGTAAACAATGAGCAATACTATTAAAAGATCTGCTGGAATAGAACCATTTCTCGGTGGAGCTAAATGAAAGCATTAACATATTATCAATTGAATGCGAATGTAGGGCATGAGAGAAAGATTTTGATACTATTCGGTGGGTGGGCAGTTCTCATTGAGAGTACAGTAGAATAATTTAGAGTGCATTGATGAAGGGTTAAAATCTTGTATGTTTTTAGTTGAAAGATTCAAGAAGAATTTATTCTTAACCCTTATGTGTCACACCCAGGACACCCGGGTACCTTTCTCTCTTTCAAATATTTGTATGAAGTTACCCGGGTACTTTATCATGAATGTGTTTTTGTCAGGATTAAGCAATGTTTCTCTAAATAAATGTACTTTTGCCATTTTTCATATTTGACAAAAATATATCGATTATGATGAAGCTGTGAAAAATCGTTGCATTTCTCATAAATGTTTACCTCAGCGCCATCGATATTGAAACAAAGTGATTGATATCACTTCAGGTAAGCTCTCCTCTCTAGTCGTTTCTTACTTTTCATGAATTTTAAATAAAAGTGAAAAAGCAATTTTTCCATCGATTTTTCAATACATTTGTTTTTATGCATGTATGGATGTACATAAAAAATAAAATACATACGCAAAAAAAAAAAACGTTAACGCGATGACAAATCACACACCAATTTCATGGTCAGAACTTTTCATTGATACCATAAAATTTATAAGACCATAAATTCAACATTTTATATGCAAATATAAAATTTTTATTAAGCTAAAAGTGAAAAATCGTTTTGGGTTCACACAACCTCGCATCCCCTCCCCGCCCCCTTGCAGCTCATGCAAAAAACCCAAAAGAATAAGATGAAAAAAATAGCAGAAGTGCGGCGTAAATTTTGTTTACCACCACAAAAGCCAACATCAGAACATCCATGAATGAATGAATGAATGGAAAATGGTAAACCCGGCACATAGTAGCGCAGATGGTGTCTGTGGAGGCGTTGAAAGCGTTGAAGAAGGCTGTGACAGTGGCGGCTGGGGCCGTTGTTATATTCCTTATCGTTTGTCTGCCATATGTTTTTGCAACAATGGCAATCCTTGATGATGTTGCTTCAGCTGTTGAGATGAAGTGCTCGAGCACAATGTTAATGATAATAATTTGTTCGGCTGTTTGGTGAAGTGGGTGGGGGCCAAAGGCCCGATTTGCTAGATGGGAGCGAGGGCATGCATATGTCAGTGTGGCTTTATGCATGCGAGTGTCTGTGTAGCCGTATTGTCAAAGTGTCATTATTAGTTTGTTTGCCAAACAAGCACGTACAGAAACATAGCAGGATACTCGGTACTCAGTCAACCGTTTGAGCTTTAGGTGAATCCTTCCTTCGCACTGCCACTCTCTCTCGTAAGCATTAATCATATTTCACAATTCAGCGGAAGTATAATTGACACAATAAAAGAACAAATGACAACAAAAAACAACAACAGCAACAACATAAGAATGGCCAATTTCAAGTTCAATTAAATTGTAATGGAATCGCACACGCTTTACGTTCTTTCGCTGTTTGAAATTGATGGCACAAATAACCGAAACTGACACAAACCAAATGAAGAGCCAAAACGGCCATTCATTAATTCTTCTCACTCCGCGCGACAGAATGTATTGAAAAATCGATGAAACTGTTTATTGTTTACTAAATTAACTTCCATAATAATTTAACCTCCGATCAATCAAATCAGTTGCATCTGATACGACGGCATTCAAGAAGGAGGAGGGTTTCCAATGCCATGAAGGCAATACTAATAAAGCTGAGGATATTGAATGATTGAATTCTAATATGGAACAAGTGGTGTGCGGTGGTCCACTTCTCTAGATAAAATCACTGAGCAAGCATCAAAATTAATTCGTTTACGGAAAAGAAGAAGAAAAAAGAAGGAACAATTCAATAGAATTTCTTTGAGCAGCTTTAATAACGAAGCTCAAAGAATTTTCAAAAATTCTTCTCTGTGGAGCCATCATGATGGGTAATGTGGAGGATGAGTTCGTGTGGAACAATAAACTTTAACGTCCTTTGTTGGCTAAAAACAATTAAATTTACTCACACTGCAAAATACTTAAAAGTAAATTTTATTAGTCAACCATAAAAAATTCGAAATCCGATACGAACGTAATTTGAACTTTAATTGAAGGCTCACATTTAATTCCATTGCAATTCGATTAAGTGTAATTACTTTTGAAGCAATACGAGCATTACGCATCCATAAATTATTGCTTCAGATGCAAAATAATAGCAATATTTCTGGCCAGCGTTGAACGAATTTCCTGAATCACAAATGTCTATTTAATATGTATATTCTGCATCAAATTTTTTATCAAAAACTTCAATCATCGTGTGAAGATATAT
This sequence comes from Heteromyza rotundicornis, assembly GCA_951394025.1. Classification (NCBI taxonomy): domain Eukaryota; kingdom Metazoa; phylum Arthropoda; class Insecta; order Diptera; family Heleomyzidae; genus Heteromyza; species Heteromyza rotundicornis. Next base: position 25,029,333 of record OX596010.1, read on the forward strand.
AACAGCGTGAAATTGCATTCAAAAAACTATCGATTTCAAATACAAAATCTAAAACCAAAATGAGTTATGGTTTCATAATGCTTTGTTCGCGTACTAGTTAGAATCAGTCGTCGGACACAGGATTTTGTCAGATTTATTCCGCGGTCACATACTCATAATATTTACAGGGCAGTGATGGCAGCACAATTGAGCTAATCGCCTTGTCCGAAGTTGCAGATTTTAGTCAGAAGAATTTCTGATGGCAAAATATTGAAAAATGTCAAACCGTAACAATAAATTGTCATCAAGATTGATTTTCGTACTTTTATATGCCATTTTACAATTTATTTCAATAAATTTAAATTTAATTTTCAATTATCTTATAAATATATCTTTCATTTATTTTAAGTTCTAAAACATGTGCTCAGTATGTACGTACATCTTAATAGTTAATGTGCACTGTAATTATGCTCTCGTGTTGTATAGGGCTTATCGAATCACCTTAATTGCCTTAATATTAAATGTTTTAAGCCTCTGAAGAAAGTACAAAATTCCATACTTAGTTTTACTTAAAACGTAATAGATGTTTATGCCGGTGAATGCAACCGTGCATAGTCTTTTCCTCAAACAAATGCATACTGTTCTGTTCCCCTCAGAACACATACAAATTAATTTTTAATTTGAATGGAATTATTTGTTTTTTTTTTATGTGTTATTCTAAAGATATTGCTGCAGTGAGTTTTTTCTTCATTATTTGCTTAAGAGGTGGAAACTTTTGCAATATGTTCTCCTTGACATAGGAGGCTTGCTAAAGTGTAGTGTTAGTGAATCAATACAAAAACTTAATTGGTTTAAAAGAATTTTCATTTATTAGTAAATTGTAATAGCTTCCGTGTTTGTTCAGAGTTTTTCTAAGCACTTTGATTTTTTTCTTTTAAATTATAAAAACTTGAAGTTGCATGAGAATAAATCAATACAAAAACTTTATTTTCTAAAAGATAGCAGTGGTGGTGTTCAAAAAATTCACCAGATTAGTGAATTTCACATATTCCCTATGACCGACAGTAAGTTCATACTGGCTTTTAGTCTGCTCTTTTTTGTTGTTGTCTTTTATATATATAAAAGCATTTTATTTCTGTACATAAGGGAATGGAGTTTAATGACGCGTGCCTAAAAACGGATACGGAACGTAAAAAACACATCAGCACCCAAGTAACAATTGCAGTGTCGGTTTTTTTACGAGCAGCGTAAAATCGTCACTTTTTACGAACAATTGTCAAACTAGTATGACAAGTCACTTTTGGTGGAAATACAGGAGGCTTACAAAAGACAAAAGACAACGGAATCATTTTCGAACCAACTAGTTACCAGTGCTTAACTACCTCTCTATCTCCCTTTCCTCTGGCTTATTTTTGTCTATTTCCTTGAGTCTTTTGAAGTGTCCATTAAATTGAATAGTCTTGTTCGTGTGATTTCTATAAGTACTAATTCGAAAGAAAATTCTTTCTATTTTGGGAAATTTCGGACTTGCTTCGTATTTTTTGTTATTTTTTTATGGTTTTGCCCACTGGGTAGGCACTTGAAAGTCATTTAATGGGCAACTGGAGCTGAAGAGTGGGTAAAAATAAAAATTAATTGTATTTACCTTTGAGTTTGGTGTAATTTCTCCTCAGGTGAGAAAAGCGCGCGCGAATATACAAACGGCTGCTCGCTGCTTTTCGGCTCCTGGTTGCTTTTTTTTTTTGTTATTTTATATTTAGTTAGTTAGTTTGTTTTTATTGTTGTTGCTTTTTGCTATTGCGCAGACCTCTTTTTTACAAACAATGTCGTTTTTATTATTATATTATTTTTTATTTTTTGTTTTTGCTGAGTATGATGATGATGTTGATGGCGATGATGATGATGATGTTGGTGTTACTTTTGGATCTTGTTAATACGGCAATCGTGAAGTTTCCTTTTACTTTTACACTGATGATGGTTATAATGATGATGATGACTGCGTAATAATGACGATTATATGATGGAAATTTTCGCAAAAATTACAACTTGCGTTGTGTATTTCTTGTGTGTTTTTTTCTTGTTGGTTCTCTTTGTTAATTTGATATTCGTATTTTGTTTTTGTTTTTTGGGCTGTCATATAATGGAGCTGTTCACGTTAATTATATCGTTTGAGTGACACTTCACTTTACACCGCTTGGCGGTAAAGTGTTAATAAAGACGAGAGTACGAGCACGGGAGCGTTAAGACAAGGTCACTAAAAGTACAAAGATGGCGTCAAAGGCTACACAAGTACATTCTATTTGTGTTTCTTTTTGCACTTGGGTAATACGAGCACGCACGAAAACAAACACTTTTTACAGTAATTATGGAAAATGTCGTGGAAACGACGAGCGTTTGGTGTCGGAAATCAATTATTTATTCACGTGTAGCCCACGCGAACACACAGAGTGTGGATGATACATTCCAGATCAGATGCGATGCAATGTGACACGGGCTTGTCTTGAATGAATTATCAATAAATAATTAATTCACACAATAACAATTGTTTTCACTTAGTTCAGAGGCAGGCCACAGCCACCACCACATCATCTCAATTTCTGCTATTTTGCCGCTGCAATTCAACTTTACACATTTCGAATTGCAATGAATGAAAGAATTAAAAAAACAGATTTCGTGCTCCTTGTTTTTGTGTTTGTGTGTAAATTTAATTTAATTTTCTCGAATTCATTTCACTTTTCGCCATAAGTTTTGGCATTTCTCTGAACTTTTCATTTATTCAGGACACACTCGTAAATATGCACATATTCGAGCAAACAAGCAAACATATGTGATGTGTGTGTGTGTGTGTGTGTGTGTGCGTGTGTGCATTCCTTTTTTAGATTTCATTTACTTTGATTCCGTATGTATGTATGTAGGAATGCCGACTTCAGTTTGTAGAATTTATTTACATTTCATCATTTCTCTGTGTTGCCCTTTTTCGTTGATAAATAATTGACGGCATTTTTTCCACTCCCGTGCAGATATTCTATGATATGTTATGTTAAGGGGGAGTGAGGCCGTAACAAAAAAGAAACGACTTCACCATGTCACAATTAATTCCATTATTTCCATTTCACTTGCAATACGGAATATTTACACAGTTTCGTGAATTCTGGTTTTTAAATGTTTAAAGTTCGATTCAAAGTAACTGTGACATTGGGTTTTTACTTCAACATTTCATGTTCTTTGTTTTTGGGTTATTTTTTTGCCGTAAATACTATGTACTATATGTAGCATGCTTTTGTTATTGTGTCCACAAGTTGGTCAATGTAAATCTGTCCATGAGCGAGTAGCCGCGACCACCCATGGCAAAAAAGTAGACTCTGTGCTGAGCGGTTCGGTTCGGTTCTGTGGCGGACTGTGTGTGTGTGTTGTTTGTCTGGGATGGTAGGCGAACGAGTATGTACTGTAAGTGAGAGAAAGCACAATTATTAATAATGGCGCACAATATGGCGTTCGCTTAATTATGGTGGCTTTAAATTTGAAAATAAACACAGCATGGCTGTTCGCTGTTATTGTTGTTGTTGTTGTATACACCACACAACCAGCACAGTATCTGCCATACAACAACCGCCCTCAACTGGCCCCTACTATGCCCACAATGCCCACGAACCCTCCGCTGCGTCCCTCCCCCGGCCAGTAGTAATTGGTGGATTCAACGCCGACAATTTCTATGACTGACACTGGCAATACCAGGGAGAGCCGAGCCGAACTGACAGTTGATGTGGCAGGCAATGTTGATGGATACAATTCAAATATTTTCATTTTCATTTCTATTCCTATTTGCGTTCAGGCAAATGTGTGCAAATTGCTATTGTGCTTATGCGCTTTTATGTGTTAGAAATTTTTGCCGTCCGTATGTTTCGTCTTTTTGTACACTTATCGGTTGGGAAAAAATTGGCAAAAAATGAGCATTTCAGGTGTTTTTTTTTTCTTGCTGTTGTGTAGCGGAATATATGTCAAAAACAAATATTTTTAACGAATTACTAATTTCTAGTCATTTGCCGATGAGTTCGTTTCAGTGGAATGAGTGGATATGAGGCGACCTGCGGAAAAAGAACATTTAAATGAAATTAACCGAGTATTCAGTTTATTCAGAGCAGTACAATCTATAATATTTGGTGTATGTGTACAGTATCCTCTCGATTAACACAACGGATCGAATTCTCGATTGTTGTAAGTGCGTCTCGAGCGTTTTTATTCCATTTATCCTTTCGCGTACCTTAAGTCCTCAAAGTAAATTTAATAGAAAATCACGCATTTTTTGATAAACAAAACTATTATCTATTGTAGATCCAGGGCCTCCTTTTTACCTTTTTACCATAAAGCTAAGTTTACACTTTTTAAGAAAGAAATAAAATTCCATACAAAATGTGCTTAAGAAATTCTTACAGAAAGTATCCTTGTGGAATTATTTTTCACTTTTTCTTTAAACGTAATAGATGTTTTTGCATTTTTGTAGAGGTGAAAAATGCAGCTATATATATATATATATGATTGGCAACCGTAATGCAGTGGCTAAGACCTCTGCTTTACGATCGAACTCCCACCTGGGGCAAAAAGGATAAATTTGGACGCACTCTCTCGCCAGACCCAAGCCATCTAATCGAATCTCTCAGTACGAGTAATTTTTTTTCTTCCAGACCTTACTCTTTTTATTTTAGATTCCACACTTTTAGATTCATTCAATACTATTATGTTTGGACATCTAAAAAGATTAGAAAGATTAAATCTTTTCAAATGAACCGCAGAAAATTCAAATTCATTTATAGCTCCAAATAATCTGAATGAATGAATTCTGAACTACAAATAGAAAATCTGAATTTCATGTGGAATAATGGAATGAAATATTATAACTATTTTTCAAATGGAACATCACTGGATTATACAATGGAACAATGGATGAGACCACGCAAAAGTTCAATTCATTCAATTAAAGAAACATTTCACTGGATTTTCTGCCAAATTCAAAAACATTTAGAACCGGAAATTGTGGCACATAAAAATGTAAAGTTAATGCAATTTCCAGTTGGACCACTATGCCTTTTAACGCCTCGTATATTCTCTTTGTTTTGCGAGCACTTACATGAATATTTAACGAGCGAAATTCGTACAGTGGTCTGCATTCAGTCAGCCACTTGTGACCGATCCAAAGGTCTTCCGAATAGTGTACTATTCTTTCTCTGTCACAATAAGCCATACTCCAAAAGGTTAAAGGTTAAAAGGCAGTTAATAGTTGTAAAAAAGTTCTAAAGTTCACTTTTTGATTTCTTCTTAGGAAAACTTTCGAAACAGAGAAGAAGCCAATTCCGCAGGGATCCGAATGATAGCTTGTTATTTATGTATGTGAATCTTTTCAGCAAGTACATACCCTTATGTATAGATACATATGTATGAATACAATTCTAAATGCAAAATCAAATGCATTCTTTTTGAAAATGTATAAACTTCTACCAATAAACAAAAATAATGCCAAAAACATTTCAAATAAATCGTAATATATCGATATTAATTCTATAGTTCTGCATGCCAGAATGTTTATGTTGTCTGAAAGTTGACTTAATTTTTGTTTATATTTAGGTTTATTTATATTTAGGCGTTTAGGTGTTTGTAGATACCGGCAACAACTCAAAAATTGTATGTATTGCATATTCCTATACATATACATATATCTGTACTCGGTGTGTACTCGATTTTGGTGTAAATATATTCGGACTGCACTGCTTTACTTCGTCCACTGCAGGGAAAATTTCCCACTTTCGAATTGACTTTTCCTTTGCACTTTGGCAGCAAACCAGAAAACCAGAAAAAAACATAATGGGAACACCACAAAGTACACATAACTTCCAGGGGGCACTGCACTTTTCAGCTACGCTATTTATTTTTGTAGCTTGAATTATTTTCGGATTTCGTACGTTTCGTATGGTATTATTTTTGTATTTGCATGCAGCGGTTAGCAGCAAAAGGGCCACGTCGTAGTTGTCGAAGGGGGTTCTGCGTCCGTTCAAATGGCTTCTTTTTTTTTTTTTGGATGTATACACAATTTATTGGGAAATTTACTGATCAATTTTACAAATGTAATAAATCGCCAAAGGATTTTCGATGTGAGTGACACACATTTCCCCAATGGGACAGTAAAATAGAGTTTATGAATTTTCCTTACGTTTTATGAGATTTGATGGAGTTTAGACTATTTCGAATGCATCATTCTTTAATCCTGACAATTCCATGGAATAAATAAATAATTTTACATTTTTGCCAACACCCTCGAATTCTCTTTAAAATGCTTTTCCGTTTTGTGTGTGGAATTCGGTTTATCTTGGGAGTTGAGTTGTCGGACAGGCATTTGAAATTACCCGAAGTATGAAGTACTGTTGAAATTTACATTTACATTTCGATTGACTAGCAGCTGTTGGCATTTGAATACACATGCAATACATACACACACACACGCACACACATACACATTAAACGCAGAAGTTCTCGCTCACTTTTCACCATGCATCCATCCACTGAATGCCTCCACCACCTGCAGTTTCGTTGTATGGTGAAGACCACAAAACGAATTCCACCCAATATGGAAATGTCGAAACTAAACTTTAAGCACACAAAAAATAACATAAAACGGGAAAAAGTTCGAAGCAAAAAACTATTGTTGGAGTAACGTAAATTGGAAAAACTCAGCGCTGCAAGCGTTGGAATTCGAAAAGTCCCTTTGAAATGACGTTGAGGCTGATGGACAAGTGAAATTTCATTAGTGGGTGGTGGATTGTTCGTTGCGGTGCGGCAAAGCGGCAAAAAGGCACAGTCACAGTCTCTTGCACAATGTAAAATACAACAAGAACAACAACAGTTTTGAAAACTTTTTTTTTTTTTTCGTTTCTGTTTTACAATTTTTTTACCCGGAATATTTTTGCGATAGTACCGCGCTGCGTGCAGAGTATCGCGTATCTGACGGTTTCACTTAATCCGTTCGCTCGTTGGTTCGTTTGGTCGCTGGCTTGCTGGCTCGTGCCTCTAGTTTAGCCCAACAAACACTAAAGTCAATCCACACGGTTGTTTCTTTTCTTTTTTTTTTGGTGTTTTTTTTTTAAAGCAATTTCAATTTGTTTCGTCTGTCTTTGTCCGTCCGTTTGGTGGCTTTTCTTTTGTTGGCTGCGGCGTCCAACATTCATTCGTTTCTCACAGTGTACTACGGGCGCGCACCATGCGAACGCGTGTGCTTGTCTTCTCGAAGGTGTTTCCGTTTGTGTTGTTTGTGCGATACTGAATTCCGAAATTCGTGCACTCCGTCATTGTTGTTGTTACTGCTGCTGCTCGGAAAATGTGAAAATGTTCCTTCGCTCGTTGTTGCTGGTATTCTTGCTGTGTGTGTATGTGTTTGTGGACTTGCTCGCTCTATCCTTCCTGCCCGAATCTGCCTGCCACAACCTGTATGTAGTTTGATTTGGTGGTAGTGTGGCTTTTAGTCGTTCGTATGCGTTTTCGTGTACGCTCCACACACACACAGTTTTGTTGCTGCATTTTCCCCATTACATTTTGTCGCTCCTGTTTGGACTCTCGGGCACGAGAATATATTCCACAAAATTTATTCCACCTTCGTGTGTGCCCCCCTAGTCCTCCTCCTCCACCACCGCTGCAACCACACTTCAACTTTTCTGACAAGCCAGCGCTCTTGGCTGTTTGTTTATTTTTGAATTTTGTGAATTTATGCTGCATTGCAAGAAGCAGCAAATGCCAGGATTGCCAAATAGATTTAGTAAATGCAAACAATGTCGTCGACTGGCATGGAACTATGGAGCAGTAGTTGCAATTGATACACAACGAAAACCAATTCATATTTCGACTTAGAAAAATATATCGATGCAACACTGCAAAGTGAAATGCGTTGTTCATACACACCTAAAGTGTGTAAAATCTTGTAGGCACATTTTACACATAAATTAGCGTATATTTTTAGGTACCAAGTGTATTAATTTAACACATATAATATGTGATATGATTCTTATTCATTTTTAGTATCATTTTTGCTACACGCTATGCCGTGTAAATATTATATACGCTTAAAGCGCTTAAAGCCCTCAATTTTCACACCTTTTTGATCGCAGCGATCCAGAGCAAGTGTCTTTGGTGAAATGTTATTGTTTTACTTACACTGTATTTAGAAAATTTCTCAAATGAGACCATTTCGACATCGAAAATTCTAATTGCGTTTGAAACGCTAATTGCGGGTACCTACCTACTACTTGCAAAAAGAACAAACAAAAAAACGAGTCCCAATGGAAATTTATGCTCCCGCTTATTTTATTTTATTGTTGTTGTCTCTCGGCCAACATCGTCGTGTTCATTTCGACGAAATTTATTTATGGTGGAGAATAATTACCATTACATTCTGGAGCGGCGCTCATTCCTGCTGCCATCGCACTGTAGTTGTTGTTGTTGCCAAAGTAACGCATTCAAAAAAAAATTTTAGTGCCAGCGCGGCATTTTGTGGAACATATTCGATGAGCGCATGTCCGTTGTATCCATCAAAACGGATGGAAATGATAACGATGAAGGTGGTAGGGCAGGCGGCGTGTGCGGTACAGAACTTACTAGCGACCACTATAGTCAGCTTGTCGATGGGTTGGATGCACGAATGCCACTAAATGCACTGCCAGTCGTTGCACTTGTTTCCACAGCAACAACACAAACGAATGACGACTTGCCCAACAATTCGTAGGGGGCTTGTTCACGCCCGCCGCCGTCTGTCGCCAGACTGAATGTGGCATATCTGTCAGGAATATTATCTCTTTAACTACTCTAAAATCTTTTATTATTTTTGCAATTTACAGTAAATTTGTCTTAGATCAAAAAATTGTCAAATGTATGTGAAGAAGTTATTTTTTTGTAGTAGATGGAATTTCTTGAATTGCAGCCACATCTTTCAAGTTAATTAATTTCACTATTCTTACTCATCTCGATTCTCAATTCTGACGCTTGCTATAATTACAAAAGATATTCAGTTTTCTCAATCATATTCCTAGTGAACCAATCTGTAATTGAGAGTGGTCCATTAAGTATTTTATGTGGAACCAGATAAGCCACCAACAAATCCCTAAATTCCTTGAAGGTTCTAATACAAATCGTAGAAATATGGTTCAAAAAGTTAAACAGACACTCGTCTAGTGGAAATAAAATGACTGATGTCATTCTTACCCATGATTGACATGGGTAACTTGTGTCACCTGAATTGACCTTTATCAATTAGGATGATGGCATCTAAAAATAAGTCGAGACAAAAATCAAACTCCAACACAGATGAGCATGAACAACGTACAACGATTCATCTTCGACCAACTAAAACCCAAGAACATTAGAAAATTACACTACACTCAACATCGGAAACAATTTAGAGTTTTCGTAATTTGCAGCGACTTAAATTTCACTGGAAATTAATTTCAAATGCATAAGCACTAAATGATTTCTGTTGTATCGCCTTCAATAAATAATTTGCAAATCATTATGAATTCATTCCGATATTGCCCCGACCACCCATCCAGTTTACTTGAAAGGCTTGATAAGCAAACCAAATGAAATCCACGACGCTTCAACAGCCGAATATAATCCCATTTCATCCATCGTCGAATTTCGTGACTGTAGCAACTCAACTCATCGCCATTTTAGCTAAAAAGTTTGAGCAACTTTTGTTAAGCAGATTGTTGACAACATCAAATTCCGATTTCCCGAATCCTATGCAAATCTTTGTAGACTTGTTGTTCTTGTTGTGATTTAATACTTGTTTTTATATACATTTACAAGTGGATGATACTACAAGATGATGATGACGACGATGATTTACGCCTCCAGACTTTCCCTACTCCGTGAGATGAGAAGTTGTTAACACAAGTGTCGACACAAGTGTCGACACGAAATCAATTACAGTTTACCTATCTACTTAGTCACATAATACTTTTGTACTCATAAGGAAATTTCATTTATATAATAAGCACTTGTAATGTGAACGTTCATTGTGAAAGTATCCGAGAATAAGTTCAGCATCAAACCTCTACCTTGTCTAGTGCACTTTTCCTACGTCAATCTGATTGGCTGCGTTCATAATGAAGTGACGATGGTTGATAATAGCGTACAATGGCGTCTAAGTCTATATTAATATACGCAGAATACACAATGAAATACGTCACAGTATAAAGAGGTAAATGAACACTAAAATCGTAAGTTATACTCTCTGACCTACCTACAGCCAACGATGTTTGTAAAAGAAATATTTCTTCATTGAATCATTCAAAAAACCTTACATCCAATAGGAATAATTTCAAGAATTAACGGATTATCGATCACTCAATCAAGCAAATGCTAGTATCAAATAGTAATTTTAGAACTGCTTTAGATGTGTGTGTCTCAGAATAAAATCGCTCGTTGTTAGTTTTTCTAAATCAAATCGTTTACGTTTTTTAATTACAAAATTGAGTGAGGCTTTTATATTACTCATACGCAGTGTATGGCAATTGTTTACACTGACCCCAATATAATATACTGCTGATAAGGGACTGATTGAGATTTGTTTGGTTTGTGGCTTACTGCAACAAAAGTTCACTTCAGAGGCTCAAAGCTTAGCAATTCTTCTTTATATCGTCAGAATTGAATCAAATTTGGTCGTGAAAAACTACTTAAATGTAATTTTCCTCTATTTATGCGAATGACAATAATAATATACATAATAAGGATAATCACTAAAGACAACAATAACAATACGAACAATTTCCTTAGACATTGTGCGCCGGCACAATAACGGCATGATTAATATATTTACCGAAGAAGTTGAGGCGCGCGCAGAAATGAGTAATATAAAAACCAACAAAAGGTTCACAGGGGGCATGGAAAATATGGATAAAAGATTGAGACCAAGTCACTTCACCGCCCACTATTCTCGGCACAGCCTGCGACTCAATATGGAGACTTCGGTTTAGTGAGTTGCTGGCTAGGCCTTTGTATAGCTTTTGTCAACATCAAAGTGTCAACAACATTAAAGTGTCATTCGACGAGCATCTGACAAAGGTAAGCAAGCAAGCAAGCAACCAGACAGACAGACAGACACAAACACTTTCACACACACACACGCACACAAAAGCACACAGATATGTTAACAAACACATGCGAAGGAAGAAAGGATATAAAGCGGCCGTTGTTGTTTCACGAGAATGCTGAAGTGTAAAGCATTGCATACTTTAGTGGGCCTAGTGTGTGATATTGCTATTGTTGTTGTTGTTTTTTTTCTTCACAAATGCTTAACGTGCTTTTCCCTTCGTTGTGACAATCATCAATATTTCACAGGCATGTTCGGGATAACCCACTCTTTGTGACAAATAGTCAAACGGCAGGATGATGCTAGTATGTCGGTATGTGGGTTAGGGTAGGTACATACTACGTACGAGACTGTCGTACGCCGTTGGTATGGTGACACTCGTAAACTACGTTTCTGGCATAATGCGGTGCTAATTTGATTGCCATGAAATTTATTTTTTGTATGCCACATTATCGAAAGAGACAGGTTCGTAATGCGATGGCTAGGGGGTACGAAGAGGCATGCCGCTGTGGAGCTGTGGGGTAGGAAGGCATGTTGTTAGAGGCATCAGAGGACAAAGTTTCTTCAGTGCTTTGAGTTTGTCACGTTACTAGGATAACTTTTTCACTAACTCACATTCACACACACTCAGATAAACACAAACACACACAGCGTCACGTGGCCGCTGCTCACCAGTTCGCCTGCCTGCCTGCACATAATTCACGGCTCATTTGATGATTTATTCTATTACGTATTTTAGAATTTGTGATTGTTTCGACATAAACAAGGAACAAGGTTTATTATTTAACGCTCAGTGCTCAGTGCTAATCTGGCAACACATTACAGCCCATTCGAAACAATTCAGAACAGCCGCTTATAATAAAGTTAATGAAGCAGAGAATTAACGAAAAAAAAGAACTCAGATAAAGAAACAAGCATAAGTAGAGGGTGTACGGGTGAATTGTATTCATAAAATAAATTATTTACATCGCAGGATACGCGGACTTGCTCCGGCCAAGTTTAATTCCGTTTCAATTAAGAATTATGCGAATACAGTAAAGCGATTTTTATCATTTGATAATCACTAAGTAGAAAGGCAATGATTCGTATCAAATGAAAATATTTTGTATTCTTACTAAATTTATAACAAAATATACCACAACAACATCCAAACACGCATTCCATGTTCTTCCTTCGATTCGATTATTTTCAATTATGCGATGGCATATGTGATGTAACTAGCATTTGAGGAAAACTTTACGCATATTTTGATTTCATTAGACAGCGTTTCGTTTTTCGCATTATCAGGACCTAATAAAAATTCCGTAAGCGCTGTTGAAACGAATTAAAGCTGGCAGCTTGTATAGCCACAAATCTTAACTGAAAATGACGCACGCAACGGCACACCGGCCCACACATCCATAAACGTGTGAGTGAACGTGTGAGGTTGAAGCATTCATGCCACGACGGAGGATATGCAAACATTTACGGAGCAATTACGGAAACCACCTCAGAATTATTAATAACAAGTAAGAAATTAACTTTCAGTCAAGTGCAAGAACTTTTAATGCCCCACGTACAAAAGCGTACAGCCAACCCTTAACAGAGGAGCTTTGACTGTAGGCTCATGTATAATATATCGTATGTGAAATATTGTACGAGATGCAAATCTACACTTGTGTAGTCATGATAATTGACCAATTCTGAAAAATATATGCGGTTATAAATATGAGCAGATCTACTAAGCAGAAGTGTGTATCTATGTACAATAAATCGATACCATTGTAAGGTGTTACCAATCGCTACTTAAAACTAATAGTTGTATACTTCCCTCATTGTTGTGGTATATTAGCGAAATATTTAATACATTTATTCCATTTCAAGGATTCTTCGTTAGCATGTAGTTCATTTTTACCATGTGGTCTAGCGTCACATGCATTCATAATTCTGTTGCTTGTGTATTCCAGTGGGACTTCCCCGCCCAAAAATATAGAAAATGCCAGCCAAGATAGTAACAACTAAAGCCCACACTGCAAATTAAAGCTGACGCATGTAGACTAGGGTGCACGTTAACTTTATAGGTCAAATATCTAAGCTCTAACTTAGATATTGTGAGCTCGAAGTTTGCAGTTGAAGTGCGATATTACCTCCAATAACAATTTTGATGACTATGCCATTCTTTTAGCTATCACTCATTGTTAGAATGAGGGTATAAAAAGTATTAGAGTTCGTATTTACTGGCCAATTGGTAAACTGGTTAGACTAATAATTTCTTAACTAATTTCCAATTAAAGCTCCATCCTAATATACACACATGCCATATACGACTCCTGCGGCTTGGAGGTGAGGTACGTGTAGAATAGCTATGTAAGAAATCGTTCACACAACATTGTCAATTAATGTCATCCACAATTCATTTCAACATTGTGCTGGGGGTGGAGGGGAAAAAACCATGCAAATTAAAAACCGTTTAGAATTATATCTCGGTTAGCTTATATTCACATCGGCATTTTGGTAACACTTGATGATAAAAGTGACACTTTCCAAGTCATTTGTCATAGGATATAGGTTGCCTTGCAGTTATTGACAATTGTTTTATGATTGCTCTAGTTTATCATGTGGTAATAAGAACACTGATAAAAAATTTATTTTAAAATCAATTCTTAACCCCTTGGCAATCAAGTTTGGTAGGAGAAACTTGATTGCCAAGTGGTTAAAATGATGCAGGTATTGAAATAAGGAGAATAAAACAATCTTTTATTTAATAATTGGACAATCCCCATGGTCTTTGCCAACCACATACATCAGCACACTGGTCGCTCATTTTGGTATACTAATAATTAAATCCTCGCATCGTATGGGACATGGGCACCTTCAGCGCGATATTGTGTCTATTAATCAAGTAAATTACCCCCATAGAGAGCTGAAATTCGAATTTAATGACCCTTACGATTCAGGCCAATACGAAAATGGATTGAGGCTAGGTGGATTTATGCACCGACAACATTTCCACACAAGTACACATTTCCTCGAGCAATTCGCACCCACAACGACTGCTGACTGGTCGACTGCGGACTGGTGTTGTGTCGTTCTGACCTACAAAATCCCACATTTGTAAATATTTATACCAAACCACCTGAACACATCCCAGGGCCTCGTTATATTCGGCACGCACGCATGTGTATGTGACATAAAATTTGAAGTTTAATGTCAGACGGTCGCCTCAGTCAGCATTTCCGCGCTGCGACAAATATGCCAACATTAACATCGCCTCAGCAAAACTACACAATTATGACGTGTATGGATCCATTTGAGGTGGACAGGACGCTCTTTGTGTTTGGTCATTTGCCATTTAGCATTTTGTCACGTGCGAAAACGTCTTCGACATTCCATGAATTGCAAATCAATACACTCCGCAAAGTGACCATCATTGTGGTGGTTTCGCCTATGCTTCATTCATTTTTATTATTTTTGGATTTTTTTTTCTATATATCAGCTTCAATAGGAAATTGAATTACATTAAAAAAAAAAAGGAAAAGGCCAATTTTGACTAATGGATGCTTTTAGTTGAAGCTTTAGGCTGTGTACATATATTTATAAGTATATTTTAACGTTTGTTATTTTGCTTAAATATTTATACTGTATACAGTTGATAGAGTTAGATTCAGGGAAAAGTTAAATTGAACTCGTTCTGTGATAAGAAACTGATAATCAGAAGGCGTTGGCGACACTGTTTGTTCAGCGAATTGTACGAGAGTATCCAGCAAACACACCCTCAAGTTTGAAAAAATCATGTACATCAAATCAAAATGTTTGCTGAAATTCATATTTCAATGGGCAACATGAATTGCAAAGAGAAGCTTGTCCTAATGTGGGCTATTGCGCCAAATACAATCATTTTTTAATAGATTACGTGCACTTCAATGAATATAAATTATTCCTTTATTCTTTTGCATTTCATTGAAATATTTTACATTTTTGTACAAATTTCGGATGACAAAATAGTTTGTAGCTGAATTTACACTATTGCTTAATCTTAATGTTTATGGAGAGGTTTTTAAGTTGCATCTCAATCTCGCATTTCTCCTTCTTCGTCGTCATCGTCGACGCCCTTAATGTAGAGTACATTGTTGCAGCGAATAAGAACTTCACCCAAATTTCCTATTAAAGAAATATATAATTAATCGAAATGAAATGTTTTATTCAATGGTAAATAAAGATGAGAATATTAAATATTGAAAATTGCTAAGTCCTGGCTTTAGAGCATATCACTTTTCTGGATTCAAACTAATTTGGAAATTTCTATATGAGTAAATGCTTTCCGCGAGTTCCATTTTCCGAGAGTGGGCTTCAAAGTACCTCCCTCTACGTGATTAACCCTTTAATTCTTCAAAAACACAATCTTAGAGCGAAGCCTATAGCTTACCTGTTACTTGTCCATCGATGTGCTCCTCCGTGTTTGCCAACTGCATGTTCATGTATCCGTCCACAGACACCAAATAGCCTTTATACTCATGGCCCCACTTTAATTTGATTATCACTGCTTTCCCCGTTAAACCATTGAGGAATGGTTTCGGATTTATTGGCATAGCAGCAGACATTTTGGATTTGGTTTATTTTATATTTCAGCAAACGAAGAAATAATTAAAAATATCCGTATTTTGCCGGTAAAAGACAATTTTACCCACGCTGAAAAATGAAAACGTTCGAAAGCGTAAACACAAAAAAGTTGACAGCTGTCAAAGTTGAGAACGAATTTTTCGAGTTCGAAAAATATAAGGGTTGGGTTGTTGTTGCGCCTGAAAAACGTACTATATACAAACAGTAGTAAAAATATTTGAATTTAAAGAAAACAAAAACCAAGTGAATTTGAATAGTTTAAGAAATATTTATTGAAAAGATTCTGTTTGAATTTTATTTGTATTTGAGTATAATTGCCACTGTTAAATGAGTGCACATATTCGATTAGTTTGATAAGTGGTTATACAAGTCCA
Organism: Heteromyza rotundicornis; assembly: GCA_951394025.1. Lineage (NCBI taxonomy): Eukaryota > Metazoa > Arthropoda > Insecta > Diptera > Heleomyzidae > Heteromyza > Heteromyza rotundicornis. Next base: position 25,045,410 of record OX596010.1, read on the forward strand.
TTTATATTATAACATATATTTCTCACTATTTCCAAAACTCTGCAATCCATTGGGCAATAATTTGAGATTCTTGTTTGCGAGCTTCGAGCACAGATATCGGATCGGCGGAATTCGACTGGCGCAGGTCGAGATGATGAGCTCCTTCCGGTATAATTATAATTGTGATTTTACTATTATCAGTTTGAAGCACACCGCCCCCACTCCATGGATCCAATAATCCATTGCTAAATATAATATTGCTGGCCGAGTCCAAATCTTTCCCGCCATATCGGAAAACGATATCATTCAATTTTGGACGAATTTTGAATCTTTTGAAGCAATTGTCCGAATATGAATTGAAATTCCAATCCTTAGTGCGGAACATTGTGTCCTCCAGTTTCGAGCACATTGGCATGACCATCTGATTGCATGTTTGCATATCCCAAGTGTTTGCTCCAAGTTCCGGACCGTATGCAGATTTCACATTAAGGCATTTCGTGGCACCAGTGTAATTTGTGTAAACACTGACAGCTTTTTGCATGGCATTCAACAGGTCGGAGCCTTCATGTAGATCCTTCAAATAAAGACAAAACTGACGCACGGGATAGGCCGGTAAAGGTGATAAAAACTCGTTGGGATAAGGATAATTTGCCATTGCCAAATTGCTATACATGTCCTCCAGATAGTCTAGGAATTGATTGATATCTTCCTGCTGCTTGAGTGGATCACAAAACTTGAACAGTCCATTCAGTTGTTTCTTTCCGTCTTCAGACGACGAGAAGTTTTTAAACATATTCCACGAGTTCTTAATGTTCACGCTGCAGTTAGCCGAATACGACGAAGTGAAAACAGACGTAGTTATTTTTGAATATATGTCACAAGGCGTTATTCCATTGAACTGCCAAACGGGAGCGGATGCAGCCAAAGCGCCCTGCACAAGATGTGGGTACTTAATTCGCAACCAGGCAGCTAGCATACCCCCATAAGAGCCGCCAAATGCAATTACCGGACTGGATTTCCCGGCCGATAAAAAGTCAATCAAAGTGGCAAAGTCCTCCAGCGTCTGCTCAACGGATAGGTAACCAAGGTTATCGGTGTTGTTAAATGTTGCATCACCAAACGGCAATGATCGTCCATAGTATCTGTGTTCAGCAAAGACGACATTGGCCTTAAACAGTGTGGCTAACTCCCACATGAATCCTGTATTTTGAGCAAACCATTCGATGTCGCCTTCGTTGCCGGTGTAGAAGAACAATGGTGATAAGCCCGAGCCGCTATCAACGAACGAATCGTTTTGCAAATAACGCAGTTTGAAGGTTTTATTGTTGACGTAGTTGAAATGGTCCACGGGCACTTGGAACTCCTTTATTTTATAAGTAAATTTGTCATTTTTAAGTTTTTCAGCACAATCGCCATGTAAAAATAAACACAAAACAGCAAGTGCAAATAAAGAAATTTCGATCGTGAACTTCATAGCTCAACAGGCCTTTGGAAAATGAGTATCTCAATATGAGATAAGAAAAAAACGAAAAATGCTGTGCTGCCACCTTTCACCTTTTCAAGAGATACTTTAGTGAGATACTTTCAGTGTTTCCAGAACCCGAGTGAAATTTAAAGTGTTCGAGAACTTAAGTGGTTTCATTGTTCATTGTTAACAATACTAATTGCTCACATACAAAAAATTTGTTCAAAATTTAACTTTTTTTATTGTTCTGTTGGCAAATTTAGTAAAATTTGTTTTATTCCGTAAACCAGTCGAACTGAAACGTAAAAGTATAATTTCGAAAACGTAAAGTGTAGATTTTATATTACTTAAGCGTAGTTATAGTTCATGGATAATTTTTATTTATTCACATTTGTTTACAATTTTTCAGTGCAAACATACAACTATATGCCAACAAAAAAAGGGTAAATGAAATTTCGGTTGGTCTCTCTCGGAAAGGTATATAAATTAGCAACATAAAACGCAACCCTGCACCGGTTTTCGCGGGTTTCTTTTTCAGGTGTTGTGTTTTATTTGAGAAAAAAAACGTTGATGAGACTCTAATTTTGTAACCTTTTAAAAAGTAAACAAATGGGAGATGGCTTCTTTGCTAATCAACCAGTTGAACACCCTGAGCGCCGAATTGGATTCGGAGAAGGTGCCAACTCGTAATAAGGCCGCCGAGCGGCTAGACGTCATTCTGTCCAATTCCAAAAGTGAACTGATTGCCCTGTTCCGTAGCGGAAGTTCCGGAAGAGATATTTCTTGGACTGAATTGTTCAGAAGCGCAATATGTGCCACACTGAAGGTAATTCTAACATTTAAATCATGAAACCTAACTGAATAAAAGAACCAAAACTTTTCCTGAACAGCATGCAGTCAAGGTGGAGGAATCACGGGGTACAAAGAGCTTCCAAACGATGCGCAACAAGAATTTCATCTTCAGAGCCATTGTTACCAAATTGGTTGACTATAACTTGGAGGGTAAGTAAGACAATAAGTTGATAGGATTTTCTTATATTTCCACTTGCACTTAGACGACAACAACTTCATGTCCAAGTCTGATATATTCAATGCATTCACCGAGGGCGTGAGCACTCGCAACGCCATCGAACACTTCGGATCACTTTTTCTGTATCTTCTGGACAGAGGAATTTACAAGTCAACTTCTTATGTGCGTGAGCTCAAGGTGAACGAGTTCAGTCGTAAGTAATTTTCGGGAGTTCTCTAATAGTATGTAAAATGAATTTGTGATTCTACATGTTTTAGGCATCCTTTCCTATTTGTTTGAATTGAACGTCGCCCATGACCAGATTCTGTCCTTTAGTGTACTATGTTCGATAACAAGAACCATTGAGCTGGCCGTGCAGCATGTTCAGCTTAGCTCGGATCTGATTGAATATCTACCAGAAGTACTTTCTTTTGCAAGCAGGGCCAACAGTGATCGCTACAAGGCAGACGTGATTAAACTCTTCCATTTGTTTGTTTCACAGGTAAGAATTAAGTTTACTTTGTAGTTGAGTCTTTTGAAATCCATTGGCGATGTGAATGAATTTCAATTAATATTTTTATACTTTTGTTAAGCTTGCCATTGATTATCATCATACAATCTGTAAAGAGCTTCAGGAAATACTTCCAGTGATGTGTGGATTTTTTGATTTTCGAATGAAGCCGGAGACTAAGGTACTTTGAAACTAACTTAATATTATTGCTATGATAACACCAAACTTACACTTGGCAGGAAGCACTCTTCAGTTCCATTTATATATCTCTGTATGCAATCTATCCACATATTGCCAAAGGCGATTTCAGCACAATCAATGTGTCGTTAAGTGACAATTGGACGAAAACGCTAAAGATGTTAAAGACAATGGTTGACACGGAAATCAAGGATCTCAAAGCCTCACTTTATAGATCGGCTCACACATCAAACGATAAATCCTTAGAGCATTTCGTTGAAATGGCCGCGGTGGTTACGTACTTAGTGAGTCAGAATTTAAGTAATTTTGTCATATAGCATTTATATTTTTACTTATATTATTAAGATGTACTGGCACATCGAAAGAAACAACAATGTAGAAGAGGATTTAACTGAATCGCGTCCGAAAATGATAAAGCAATCTGATAAATTGGAGGTAATACTGAACTTGGTGCAACCGCGTGAAACTGAATTCAATGAAATATGGTATGCAAATTTTTACCATGTTTCTGAATATAAAAAATACTAAAATGTTCTTTCCGCAGGCTTGCCATTCTCACTCAACTGCTCTGTAATCAGGATACTATTATAAACAGTGCCAACTTCCAGCCGGTACTGGAAACCACATTCCGTATATTGCATATATTTGCAACTCCAAACAATTTGCGAAATCTGCGTCTTTGTTTGACGGCAATTTTGCGGCACGAGAACAGGCTCATCGCTGACAAATGCATTCCAGTTGGTCATTGCCAAGGAATGTGGACGAAATTGGTCGATTTTGTGATATCCGAAGCGTCCTCAAATTCCGAAACCATTGCCGAAAAGCAACTATGTCTTCAGGCACTAATCGCGCACAGAAAGTTGACTCCGTCGAGTGGCTCTACCCTGCTGCAAAGTTTTATGGCCAACCCCACGATGCGGCGATCCGACTGTATTTCCACAGTGCGCCAAATGCTTATCCATTCTGAACGTATTGGCCTCGATAAGACCTCGGAAATTATTGGTCGCATCATTGCTTGGTCCCACGAGGCAACATCAGCATCAACGAAAATCGACGCCAAAAAGGTGCTGCTCAATATAGCACCCATAGATACAGTATTATTAGCCGACACTTGTGCCATTGCCGTTATAAACTTCTTAAATGAAAATCAAACATTTTCCAACCTAAACGAACACATCACTGCGGGAAGAAATGCCCACAATTTGGAAATGCTAATGTATAAATACCACCGGAAGTTCGTGTGCCTCGCAGAGCATGGCAGCGAAATGCAGCGCCTGCAAACAGAGCAGGCACAAGGCACATCGCTGGCCAGCGAAAAGAAGAACAACAACTGCTTGTTCCAAGGCAACTATGAGCTGCTAATGCGTTTGCTCAATTTCGAAACTTCAAAGGAGACAACGTGTTCTCACATTTTAGAGGATTTGACGCCCTTGCATAAAATGGTCTGCCTGATGAAAATATTTGTGGACTATGGTGTTTTCGTAAAAGAGAACTTCTCACAGTGCCCGCTTATGAAACGAATTGGTTTTTTCCTGAGTCACTTGGAGGTAACTACATACAATTTGGAGTGGATTTTCAGATTGAGTCGTTATAACATTAATTTATTTACGTTTTCCTCATTAATTTGTTTTCCTTTTTAAGTTTCAACTGAAAAGCAACAATCCTCGCAATTTCGACACTTCCGACCTGTTCGAAGTATTGCACAGACTGGCAACCGTATTCGCCACATTTACATCGAATAGAGTACTATTACAGTATTTGGAGAATCAGCCTCTAGAGGAAATAATTGCATTCTTGGGCAATGCCTTAAAGTACAGCGGTATGTAATTAGAGACATTTTATCACATTTATTAGTAAAATACAAATTCATCAGCATCTCAGCAATTGTGCAATGAGGATGGTTTCAGCATTACTTGTACGGTACTTAAGACTCTTGTTACGCTGTGTGCCAGTGCTACTCACTACAAGGATGCATTCGCCCATGTATCCGGCTACAAAGTGAACATCAAAACTGACTTGAATAATTTTCTAAACTTGATTGAGGTATTGACCCCGTTCACCGTTACACTTGAAGCTGAGTTTATTTTTGTATACAAAAATGCATTTATTTCCAGATATTTTGTACGCACGAAACTCCATACGCTGATGTGGCAGATTGGTTTGTGCAAAAATTGAAAACAATTTTTCAGCTCTATCACACAAATATTGAGATTATAGGCCAAGTGGTGGACATGTTGCCAGGTAATATATATTTTCAATAATAGAGTAGCATATAACCATGTTCCCATTTCTCTGCGAGCCAGCAATTTTTGCTTACGTCCAACAATTCGATAGTCTGCTTGGCAACATGCTTTTGGCGTTGAGGAGCTTACTAAAGATCGCCTACAAGAAATCATACTCCATTCAGTTTACGGTCAAAATAATAAATAGCGTACGACTTATAACACGCCACTGCAAAGGCGGCGTTTGCGGTCAAGAGGATTTCGTAAATATTTGCCTCTCAGTGGCGGTCTTTCTGCCATTTCCCTCGCTCGAAATTCAATTTGCCACAATTAATGCAATAACGGCGCTAATGGATGTCAATTGGATGCACATCACTCAGGCGAGCGAGGTGCATTTTGATTTCTGTCAACAGCTTTATTCCCACATCAATTGGAAGAGCTTGGAGGTAAGTCCCCGAACTATCAAAATGTTGCTTTAAAAAAAATGTCTTTTTCTTATAAATTTTAGGCTGTAACAACTGATCTTAAGCAAAACAGCAACGCCGTCACAATTCAGATGCTTGTATCACTTTTTGTTTTCAGTTCGTATCATCAGGAAATCGCCTTGCAAGAGCTCTCCTATTTCTGTGCTCTGCGGAAGCTTAAAGAAGGTAACAAATTGAATTCTCAAAAACGAAATCGATCGAGTTTGTATTGACTTTCTTTTTCTTATAGCGGACCTTTATGAATTCCAGCAAATCGCTCGGTATTACAACTGCTCTCTATCGGAGTTAATAAAGCCCTACGTTACGAATTTAATTCACGCATGGACTGCCAAAAAGTATCCAATCTTAAAGTAAGTGCAAACAATTTAAAGGTTGGGAAAATGATATATTACAATGCCTTTTTTATATCGCAGGTTTCCTTATTTCCTGTGCTACACTTCTATAAGTGAATTTGTGGCTTCAAATCTTTCGAAAATTACCACATGCCTATTATTATATGGAAAAGAAGAAGATTTGAATAAACTGCAGCAATTTGGCACGAAAGATGAACTTCTAAAGGTAGGTATGCAAATGATATAATCAGGGAATCGCACGTTTGCCAGCGGTACATTTCGCGAACTGTTAACTTCGTCTTGAAAGCAGAATGTATACTTAATATATATTTCAACAGCTTGCTCTTCCAATGGTTCACGCTTTTATTTTGCCATTTCGAGCCGGAACACCGGAAGCCAAAAACTCCGACTACAAAGATAATCTTGAAACTTTACATGGCAATTTAAATGTCTTCGGCATCGATATACGAAACTGGAATGGCGAGTCTGGCATCAACTGGGAAACCATATACTATGCCATTACACATTTAAGAGATGAAAGCCACTACCAGCAAACGTTTGGTTCGCCGATTTTCTATCAGCAAACCAACTGGTTCAATATCAGCTACTCTTCACTAAGGAGATGCCTCAATTTCTATTTGGTAAGTGGAAATGTTCTTCGTAAAACTAAGTGCCTTCTAAATACCTAATATTTTCAGAATAAAAGCCCAATTGAGGACAGTAGCACTGATCTTTTCGCAACCGTTATTGCAAAAAATCCACTTTATCTGATACATGTGTTGAACGCATTGAAAGAAAATAGTTTTGCTTGCATATTTCCCATAGACAGACTTAAAATTTTTTATATGTACTGCACAATGGCTGACTTTGTTGTTGATTCCATGCCGTCTAAACGCACCCCGGAGCCGCAGGCTCAAAATTGCGGCAAATTCTTTGTGCGCGATATAATCTTTTATATTTTACAGTATCTAAAAATTGGTAATGTGATCAAGAGCAATTGTATTCGATTCATTTAAGTATTTCCAAATATTTTAGCTATTCAATATGATATGCAGAAGGTGGCGCTTGTATTTTTACGCCATATCCTCAGTAAGCCCGTAGTCACAGATGGATTTTGCAGTGAGATAATCAAGTCACATCTGAACGATGTTTGTAAGGCGTTGGTGGCATCCGCCGAAAACGCAGAGATGCCGGAAATTGAGCAGCTCTCAATCAATCTGATGCATTTCATTATAAACGAAAATAAGATGGAACTTTCCGAAGCCATCGTTTCGCTGGACGAGTTCCCAACCACCGAAAACTTTGCTGAGCTGCGTGAAATTCAAAGTTCACTACAGTCTTCGGATGGAGGCAAAGATTTGCCTTCCGTCATTAAGTCATTTCTTCGTATGAAAAATCGTGGCATTGAAGGACTGAGAGCAACGCGTCAATATGTAAGACTACTTCGTAAACTGAAAGGCTATCGGGCAGACAATATTCCTTAATTCTTACAGATTTCCAAGAATAAATCTGCCTTGCAACTTGAAGGCAAATTGCTGTACGAGCTGATACGTCGGCTCATCGAAATTGTGCGTGACTCCGGAAATACGGAATTCAGCTTGGAGGCAGCAAAGTGTCTCGGTGAAATTGGTTCCTTGAAAATTGAGGGCATATTCTACTACTTCGAAATGGACGTTGCTGGCTGTGAAGATGTATGCATTTGAATTTATAACCAAAAAAAATTCATTATTTTGCTAATTTGCTCAGGAAGCCGTTTCGTTGGAGCCAACCTATTACTTTGTAAGTTGTATGCTGAAGGCGGTGGAGCAGCTTCTGTTGGTGTTCAAGCTCACCACACATCGAGCGATTTGTGAAGTAGCCCAACATTTGATCAACTCGAAGCAGGGTGCTAAGTTGATTGGTACTGTCTACATTTAGTTCTTGTGCTCTCCTCCAAATATGTACGAAACATGTTTTTTTTCAAGATTCCCAGCCGTACTTCAACATTTTTTGTTCGAAGACGAGAACTCCTAGCTGTTTAGATTCCTATGTGAATATTAGCAGCTTTGACTGGTTGACTGCACTCAAGTCAACGGAAACACTGCACGAATATGACAAATGGATTTGTGCGTTTGTTGCCAAAATATTCGAGAGTTGTGGTTGGCAGTCTTTTCAGGAGTTAGCTGCGCAAGATAGTTACTTTGCGGACGCACTTCTGCAACCATTCATAAAACTACTGATGGCCCATAAAGATTGTCATTTGCAGAACTTGGTAGCCATGTTGGAGTATTTTTTTGAAAAAATGTTCAACGCTCTCAACTGCAATGGTGGCGAGGCGAACGGAAACTACAAGACGATTTTCAAGGAGAAACGTGTCATAAGTAAACTCCTAAATATTTGCGAATGTATACGCTTAAACAATGAATGGTTGGTATTCTTATACATAAAATTATATATGGACCCGATTCGAAATGATTTTCTTAAATTGTTCATTTATTGCAGGAAGCTTCCGGTGAATTTGTTGTATGTGGCCAAGGCTTGTAATTACTGCCAGGCGTATTTCATGTCAATAATGTACTTGGAACTGTGGGCCCTTAGTGAGCAGTCGCGCCAAAGTACACTGTCAAGTAACGAGATTATGGCCAACGATTGTTTTCAAGAGTCCGCCACAAAGGTAAGAGACCTGGGCACAATCATTTTTGTGAAGTAATTGTTATTTATTTAGGCCTACCAATCCATTGGCTGTTGCGATGCCATATCCGGCTTTATAAATCCCCTACAATCTCGTCTGCACTTCTTAAATTTGAACAACAATTGGTCTGACATCCTCCTGGAAGCTAGTCCCGCTGAAATGATTTCTGACCAACTGTACACGTCGATCCTGAAGAGAAATGGCATGTTATCTCTGGCCGGCTCTAGTCAAGGCAAAAAATCCGTGGACTATGAAGTGTGCTGGCGGCTGGGCCAGTGGGATACCGTGGTGGAAGGACATGCCAAAGTCAATACACTGAACGACATGGAATATGAATTTGAGAAGCATCACTTCAACGCGCTTAAATGTTTGTTCAATCGCGAGGAAAACAACAGCTTGGCGGCCATTTCAAATGCGCACCTCTGCGTACTGGCCATATTGAAGGACATCAGTGTCGAGTGCTTGCAGAGCGTTTACAAGTACTTAACATGGCTGCAGCTCTTACAGCAAACCGAAGAATTTTGTCAGGTACTAAATCGAAGTGAGTAGACGACTGAGTGTACAATTTCAACCTCTTCACTAGGTACAATTCGGAACAAATGCCAACCTCAATGAAATATTTGCAAAGTGGCAAGTTGAAGTGGACCTACAATATGGCAGTTTCGGTTGTAAGGAACAGGTTTTGTCGCATCAGATTGCACTTTTCAATACTGCGGGAGTACGCGCCAGTCGAAAAATCAAATCCTTCTACAACGTAAGCGAGAAATCTCATATTTCAGAAATCGTATTTAGCGAAAGCCTTCTCTTAGGATAATCCCATCGAACGTTGTTTAATGAAATGCATCAAAGAGTGCAAGAATGCGGGCGAAATCAATTTAGCCAAACGGAATATAGCATCGCTGAAAAATATGACAACCAATGACCAAATAAGGGTAAATACCCCCCAAGTTGAGTAATAAGATTGGCAAGATGAAAGCAAATTTGATAAATTCATAGGTCAGCGTGCTGCTTGAAGATGCCGATGTTTCCTATAAAACTGGCAAGCCCCAAATTACGAAAGCCATACTCCAATATCTGCTACAGAATTCCGACTTTGCCTACTGTTTGGAACGCGTTCGGGCCTTTCGAATGCATGGCGTATACTTAATGGAGTCGAATACGGAAAATTTCGAAACGGTATTGAGCAAATATTTCAACGGATCTATGGGTCTTCTGGAAAAGTTTGGCAAATCAAAGGAACAAATGTTGGAAAAATTTCCGAACGTTTTCGATTTGGAAACATTTGAAGATTTCGAAAGGAGCAATAGGAAAAGCACATATGAGACAATTGCCAAATATGCCGACAGGGAGTACACACAAGTAAGATAATGAGATTCTAAATTTCACTTCCTAGTGAAAGTACTTTAATTTTGCAAAATCCATTGAATTTCACTCAGATTCCAGAGCTTGTAAATTGTACCTTTTTTCTCTAGCTTAATACCTACGCCAATTCGGATGAGTTTCAAATGAAATGTAAAATCATGGAACAACAACAACAGGGTGCCGACTCGTTTCGAAAATCCGCCAAAGATCGCGATAAAAATATGGGCGCTGTTTTTATTAAAAAATGTGCACTCCTTGACGAGAAGGAAGTGCAATCGATTCAGCGAAAATGTACCACCAACCTGTGCATAGCCATAGAGAATTACATGAAGTTTTGCCAAGTCGATGAGGAAAGCTCCAGTGCGGCCATTTATCGAATAATTGCACTGTGGTTCGCCAACAAACTGAATGAAGAGCTTCTCCTGAAAATCGAGGAGAACATCGCCAGTATGCCAAGCTACAAGTTCATTTGTGCCTTAAATCAGATGACAGCACGCCTCAACTCGCAGCATCAATCGTTCCTCGATATACTCAAAGATGTGCTAGTGCGCTGCGTGCAGGACCACCCCCAACAGACGCTGTATCAGCTGTATCCCTTGGTGTTTGCATTTAACGATGAGACTGGCATTAGCAAAACTAACAACCGCGTCAACATTGCCAAGGAGATCATTGCGAAGGCTAGAACCAAATCGAATGCAAATGCGATTAGACAATTGGAGAATATGTTCCCAGGTAATCAGCTGCAGTCCATACACACTTTATAGCGTTTGGTTTCACCTCTATCAACGGTCTTTGTAGCGCTTATTGAGTTTGCCAACAAGGACACGCAAGGCGACAGCAAATCTGGTTCGACACCAATAAGCGACAAATTGAAACGCCTGAGAAACCTAGATGCAGTACAATGCCCCACCATCAACTTGCCCGTTTCGGCAAATAGAGCGTACAATGTTACAAGTAAACGGCCTCAATTCACATAGCGAATGGTACAACTAATTTCTGTCTTTAGGTGTGGTGAAATGGGAGGATAAAGTAGCTCTGGTTGGTGGTATTAATGCACCCAAGAAATTGATGTGCCTGTGCTCGGATGGGAAATCGCGTCCGCAACTACTAAAGGGTAAAGACGACTTGCGTCAGGATGCTGTGATGCAACAAGTCTTCTCGATGATCAATGGCCTGCTTAGGCGTGATCCCGAAGCAATCGAACGTAAGCTGATGCTGCGCACTTACAAAGTCGTGCCGCTGTCAATGCGCAGCGGCATTCTGGAGTGGTGTCTGAACACTATACCCATTGGTGCTTACGTGGCCACAGATAGCGCGACAAGCGCTCGTAAGAAGTATCGTCCCAAAGATTACTCACACGTCAAATGCCGAAGTCTTTCGATGGTAATAATAGGAACACACGTAAGATACTCATTACTCATACAATTTCGTTATTTAGCAACATCTGAAAGCGGACATTGACAAGCGTTATCAGGCGTACAAGCATATATGCGAAAATATTAAGCCCATATTTCACTATTTCCTTTTTGAGAAATTTCGGTTGCCCGGTGTATGGTTCGAGCGGCGTCTGGCTTATACAAATAGGTAAAATCACATATTTCCGAGTAATACATAGAGATTATGTAGGCAATATTTCACTACAGCGTGGCTACTACCTCAATTGTGGGCTTCATATTGGGTTTGGGCGATCGCCATACACAGAATATCCTTATCGATGAGAAAACTGCCGAAGTGATTCATATTGATTTCGGTAGGTTCCAGCAGAAACGTTGTACTTTGTGTAGCAAACTTTGTGAATTCTTTCTTTTCACTCATAGGTATTGCCTTCGAGCAGGGGAAAATTATGCCCACACCAGAAACTGTGCCTTTTCGACTAACACGCGACATGGTTGCGCCCATGGGCATTTGCGAAACAAACGGTGTGTTCAAGAAATCGTGCGAAGCTACTATGCGAATTTTACGTCACAATCAGGAAATAATCACCACAATACTCGAGGTCCTTCTGTACGATCCCCTATACATGTGGGAAGTGGCTCAGCAGATATCTACCGATGGCAGTAAGTGTAGCCATTTTCTTGAAATGTTGAATCCGTCATCGTTTGTATACATCTTTCAGACGAGGAGAAGAATTTGACGGCCCAACGTGCTCTCTTGTGCGTTCAGTATAAACTCGAGGGCAAACAAGCGGGTATTTTGGGCGCATCGGATGTGGATGTACAAGTGCAGCGATTGATCAACGATGCCATCTCAGCGCGTAATCTGTGCCAGTTATATCCCGGTTGGGATCCTTATTTGTAACACAAAACTAACCTGTGAACTACTAAATGTTGAATAATATATAATTTGGTACGTATATAAAATATGTATGAGTTTTATTATAGTTTAGTTTATGAACATTGTTAATTGCTTAATGCCATCTAGGAAATATGCTGAAAATACTTAATGTTTGGGGTATTTTTGTGTGTGATTTAGTTATGAAAAAGAACGTTGCGCAGTTTCTGCCAAATGAATCCTGTCTTCGCATCTGAGGATCGATTCTTTCGATGATCCGCAAGACTCTTTTTGTAGAGTAACCATTCCTTTTTCGTAGCGGGATCGCTGGGACCCCAATCGGCACTGGACAAAGCTGCCTTTTGTATACTCTGCGAAGTTGAAAATTACATTTTTAAAATAAGTTAAGTTAAGAATCCTCTCAAAAATATTTTCAAATTCTTCGTGATATTCATGAAATTTCAAGCCCTAACAGTGCTCCAAAGGAGTCCTAAATCGTAAGTCAGGTGTTCCACTCACTGAGCTACGGCCACCATTCACAAACTATTTTTTTACTTACATCGAAAAACCCATCGCCATCGCGCTGGTATGCAGTAATCCAAATAAACCAAAGTGGAATTTGTACAAATCCTATTGTCAGCAAACACCAACCAGCAGCTGAAAAAAGGTCAGAACTTATTAATCTCGATGCGACCTTCATCTAGGAGTTGAGAATACTATTTGCAGATTCAGGATATTCCATGCCAGCATATGTAAGAGTCTTTATCTCCACCATTGAGTAAATAAAAATGAGAAGCAACAAGATTGGCGTAACAATTGCCCAGCAAACGCGCCAATAAAAGGAAACCGGACGTTTCGTCATAAACTCAACATCATCGCAAAAATTTTGTATACCTGAAATATAATTTTTTTGGTTTTCTAAACTCAGCCGAAACACTTTCGTGCCCAATTCGCTTAGTTACCATATATCCACGATATACCAATTATTTGAAAAACAGCCAATCCGAATATCACAAACGTACAGCCATAGTAGTCGACTAGATTGAGTATCCACTGGCCAGCCTTAAAAGAATGCATTTTTCAATGTAAAAAAACTTATTGAATTTCACAGAGGATTTGATTGCACTGCTCTGATACTCAGTGGCTTAAAAGATGGCGAAATTATTTTGCATTGATAACGGAAAAGAATTTGCCCCAAAAATAGACCATTGCCTGTACCGGTGTAACGTAAACAATTCCGCTGAGAAATCCGCATGTCGTTGTGACCAGTGCTACTATCCACGCCTTCATCCATTTATATTGATCACACAGGATTGCCACCAGCGAATTGGCCTGCGCAACTAAAGTTCCGATGCCCAATACGAATAGCATAAAGAAAAATAGAACAGCAAAAAGCTACGCAGAACATGTCATGTTAGTCAATTGTTTGGTATATCTACTATTGCTGCCTAGGAAGACTCACCTGCGGCACAGTCTTGAATTTAGCTATTGCATCTGGATACGAAATAAACGCCAAACCGGTACCACTGCGCACTACCTCATCGATATTGGTAATATGGAGGTTATGCGCCAAATTTCCTAGAATACCAAATATTGTGATGCCAGCTAAGAGGCTCGTAACCGTGTCCAGGCAGGTGACTATTATTGCATCCCTGTGGACATTGTGCTCGAACTTATTGTACGATGAGAACATAACGATTGGACCTAGGCCCACCGCCAAGGAGAAAAAACACTGTACTACCGCTTCTTTCCACACCTAAAAACGATTCGAAATATTACGACCAAATACACATTCGCACAAATGGAATACCTTCAGGTTTAGCAGCTCCGTCCAGTTTGGCTTCAAAAAGAATATTATTCCATCGATGGCGCCATCTAAGGTAACCGCCCTTATCAGCAGCGTTATGAGTATCACATAGGGAAATATGGCCAGGAAATAGGCAGCCTTGCCTGCCGACTTAACGCCCCCGACTATTACTAAAAATGTGACTAGCCAAGCAACGAACAGCGTGGTAGTCAGCTGCCAACTTGGCATACCAATGCCGTCGGAAATATCATCTAACTCTCGAATCACAGTTTTTCTGAAAATAATTTCCAGCAAACGTTCCAGTCGTGATACTAACTTTAAGCTAATTTGGCTTACAAAAAATACAACTCCGAACTGCTCTGTAGCCTAGCATCGTTCATAGAAAAATTACTTTTCGGCTCGGAATCCACGCAATTCATGCCCCATTCTTCGCGACAATACGACCAAGGCAGTACCGTTTGGAATGAAGCTACTAAATAATACAGCGTCAATGCCAGCAGAGAAGAGTAATATGTAAGTACTGCCACGCCAGCGTAGGCTTGGCCAATTCCAACACCTGTGTATTAGAAATTGAAAATTCAATTTAACATTTTTTTTTTGGTTTCTATCGAATTACATACCCACGAACGATGGGCACACTGCCCAAATTTTTACTGAACTTTTGCTGGTGAATTGTCCAAGTAGTACTTCCAAATAGTACATGGGCTTACCTTTAAATGTGCAAAAGGTAAATAAAGATTTTAGCAAACAATGTGGAATTATGGATGAATAAAGAAATATCTAACAACTGCTAATTGCATTTAGTTTTCTATTTGCTTATTCTCACCACCCAATGCACTATCAACAGCACTAAATGCATTAAACTACAAGATGTGCAATAAAATGTTGTTGTATGTATATTAGGGTGGTTATTCTTTGTATGGGGAAAAAATCTCTTAACAAAACTACAGTTTATCAGTGTTAGAAAAAAACCTTTTGCAATTAAACTATTAAGTATCTATATTTTTAACTAGCAGACAATAGACTGGAAAATTTGTTTGCATTTCTGTTTCGTTGGTAAAAACAAAGGCTGCCGCTGCACGCAAGCGAATGGAGTCGACGAAGCATGATGGACGCGGTCAAGACTAACAACCTGCTGTGATAATCATCTGAGCCACATCTACTTCTAGCTAATTAGTCATATCACCAAACTTTTTTCTATTTCTAATATATAAGTTTATTTGCAAGAGGCGTTCAGTTGCAGTTCAGTCAAATTGATTAAGTCCACTTTTCTGAATTTTTGAGGAATAATGTGTAATTGGAAGTAATCGAAAACATACTGAAAAACTGTCTGTAAACTATCGTAAATACTTGCAGAGTATTTTAGCTTCGTTCTGACCGAGGATAATTCTTACTAGTTTTCATATTTTTACTTATTTGAAATTACTAACTAAAAAGTATAAAGTTCACCAATTAAAGAACATGAGTTTGATTGATTTGTGCTGATTCTTGAATCGAAGCAAACATTTCCATTTCGATGCAATGTTAGGTGTATGTACCTCCCAAAAAAAAAAACGGACAGACAGTCGTCACAAATCGGCAATGTGAGTGATCGGTCTTGGTCTTAAAGGCGTATGATTAATAATATTGTCAATTTCAATTGAATCTTTTGTCCACACGTGAATGGTATTTGTGTATTCGCAGTACTGAATTGTGCAATGTACATACATACTTACATACATATACATATATGCATATATTACCAATTAATAAGAGCACCACTATGTAGGGAATGAGAAAAGCTCCACCGCCATTCTCATATGCCGTAAATGGGAATCGCCAGATATTCCCCAAGCCCACCGATACCGAAATGCACGACATAAGAAACTCCAAGCCACTAGCCCAGTGCTGTCGCTGCTCGTTCTTTGGATCCTGGTCCAGATCCGTCTTTTGTACATTGTTCTCCTCGACATTGGCGGCAGTGTCAGGCTGTTGGGATGTTGTGGTCTTCATATTTAAATTTTTTGCGCTGTTTGGTTTGTTCCTCCTTTGATTTCAATCTCCTAAATATGTAAACACTTGGCAGTCTTATGTAAATTTATGATGCTTTATTTCAATTTCGTCAATTAACGTTGCTGCACTATTGTCAGTTCCCATTCAAGGTACTCAGTACTTGGACCCGTATGCAAATTTCGTGATCTTCTCCTAACGGTTCTCAGCAGTCAACTGAAGAATGAAAGCTTTCGATCGCATCGGACCACAAAATGTATCTTCTTACTTGCAATTGGCAAGCGTCAGCAAGTGGAAAACACACCATTACCTTCGAACGTCGAACCGTCTGCTCTGAGGCAATTAACAATAACCGATAAGTAAATCACTAGAGAGATCCATAAAGTTGTTGTGACTGCACTTTGGCGTTGTTTGGCTAACGTTTATATAGTACCACAATTAAGTGCAGATATCGTTAGTCTGGGTGGCTGCGGGCTGGATTTTTTCGATTTCTGTACGGACACATTGTGTAGGCAACAACGACAATAAACATTGGCATGCGCTGATAATAAAAGCTCATACCTGATTTCATGTGGTTTCTGAATTGGATATGATTCGAAAAGAAACTTTGTTGTTCTTTGATGACAGCGAGAAGCTTTTCTAAGCAAATCAAAGCGTTGGAATAATTCAAATCAGGATGAATATTTCATACATCCATTTAAAAAAAGAAGTTGGTCGTATCGAAGCTTATCATTTATTCCAACTTACTTTATGAACACTGAAGTTGGAATTCTTCTTCTTTCATTTAAATTGTATTTCTTTTTGAAATCAAAGTTACCATTCGACCTATTTCATACAAAAAGTGTTTGAAATAATAAACACTTGAATCATTACACTCTGGTTAGTTTCAATAGGCTCAAAGATCAGACGCCATACCTGCAGATCGTAACAAATGTTGGCAATTGAAATATTTAATGCTAATTACTGAAGTAGTCCGGCCAGTTTGTTAGGCCGTTTCATTCACGTTTACCGCGTCATAAATGTTGATTTTCGTAAAATATATTAACAATAGAAATGGTGAAGTGCGCCACAGCAGTCATGTTGAATTTAACACTTCAACTTGTTTTATGTTCACACATTTCGCAGTGATTGCAACTCAATTCAAGCTTCAAGTAATGGTTTCGGTGCAAAAACCTATCAGCAAAGAGTTCGCTATCAGTGTCCTCTTATTGCAAGTATTTTGTGGCATTTATTTATGTGAACATAATAAAGTCAAGCGGTCTTGTAAATTAAATTTGGTACATTGATACATTAATCATGATTCTCCAAATATTTCGTCTGTAGCAACTTCGAACTGAACAATTTGGAAAAAATATTTACAGAATCATAATAAAAAAAGCCACCGGCATCTTTTTTCTTCTAATAAGGTTTAACATACACTAAAACGTGTATTGATCCAATGTGCTATAAAAGCAATTAACGTTGATGGCACATTGATTGACTTCATTTCCGATAGAAATTTCCTGTGACGTCTTTGATAAGAAAAAGTCTATTTTACGAATACAGATTAGCAATTTTATGAGGCAAATACTTGATTGAGAAAACTGCACTGTTAAACTTCGATCGGCGGGCGGCGCTAATTAGAGCGCTAAAATTAGATGGCTGGCTTATCGGGATTGTGTGTTAATTGGGTATTAATTAACTTAAAGGCTAATACCTTTGAAGTTTTTACAATCTACCATAAAGATAATGTTCTTCAATTGAGTGTGATTGGATTCTCGGAAATTTTAGTCTAAGAAAGTTCAATAAAATACCAGTTTTATTTGGATTTTAACTAGGCATTCTTTCGTTATCGTTTAATTGTCTCCTAATAACAGATATTAATGTGGAAACAAGCTTATAAAATAGAATAGAAAGGAAATGGTTGTATTTGTGATATCTTAATATAAGAAAATATAACTAAATGACATGGACATGGCTTAGTCGGAAGTCTTCAATTTTACTATTTTTGAATTTGTCCCCGATCAACGTAATAATTGAGTAACTATTTATTTCGATATGCCAAAAACGAAATACACTTTCTGCTTAAACATGTTCAGCTTTTTACTTTCTCGTTCCTTTTGTCGCTCATCCTTCAATTGCCGTTTGTAGAGCACCCACTTGGCTCTTATTTCTGGATCAATAGGACCCCATTTGGCACTGGGCGACGTTCCCTTTTTAATTGTCTATGCAAATAAATAAAAATAAATAACAGATTTTCTTTCCTTGTGTGAATTTACGCACTTTTATGAAGCTGTCTTCACGATGTTTTGCAAAGTACCAGATGGCCCAGAGGGGAAACTGAGCAAAGCCAATTGCCAGCACCAACCAGCCGGCAACTAGTTATTAAAGAGATATTTTAAGACATGTAGCATTTGTCCCATTCAATACCACTTACTATCTGCCGACAGTGGGTATTCCCTGCTCGCATATGCTAGTGGTTCCATCATTACCAGCGTGTAAATAAATATGATCAGCAGCAAGATGGGTGTAAGGAATACCCAACATAGACGCCAATAAATTGACACTTTTCTATTTGTCATAAACTCTACATCGTCACAGAAATTTTGCAGTCCTGAAATTTATTACAGTAAATGCTTTAAAAGTGCAAGCCCAGCAGTTCGCCGAAAATTTCCACAAACCATAAATCCATGTGATGCCAATCACTTCAAAAACGGCTAAGGAAAACACCACAAATGTGCCCGCAAAGTAATCGACCAGATTCAAAATCCATTGACCACCCGGTGTGACGTACATGAGACCTAGACAAAACCCAGCAATCGATATGCCCAAAGAAACTTTCCAAAACTTCTTAAACTTGAACTGATCGCACAAAATCGTAACAATTGTACTCTGCAGAGCCACAATGGAACCGATGCCCAACACAAACAGCATGAAGAAAAAGAGTACCGAAAATATCTGCAACAATAGACAATTATGGATTACTTTCTATATATAAGTACAGCCAAACCATTGCATTAGCACCTGTGGCACAGCTTGGAACTTCGCGATTGCATCGGGATATGAAATGAAGGCCAAACCAGTGCCACTCTCCACCACCTCACCAATATCTTTAATATTCAAATTGTGTGCCAAATTGCCAAGAATACCAAATATCGTAATGCCAGCCAATAGAGAAGTGAATGTGTCCAATGTGGTGACAATCATTGCGTCCCTTTAATGAAATCAAATAAGAATATTTAAAAGTAAGAGTCAGCTTCGCCTCGCTGGTCACGCACCTGTAGACATTGTGATTGAACGGATTATATGATGAGAATGTGACTATAGGGCCAAAGGCCACGGCCAGCGAGAAGAAACATTGAACCACCGCTTCTTTCCAAACCTAAAGTAAGTTATTTTAGAATTAATTATCTCTTAATTATGGAAATACATTGGGACCCTCTTATATTTACTTTTAAGTTTAACAATTCACCCCAATCGGGTTTCAAAAAGTATATTATTCCATCACCAGCACCCTCCAAGGTGACTGCGCGTATCAGCAGTGTTATTAGTATTACATAGGGGAACAGCGCCAAAAAGTAGGCCACCTTTCCCAGACTCTTGATGCCCTTAATGATAACCAAAAAGGTGACAATCCAGGAGCCCAACAGTGTTAACGTTAGACGCCAGCTTGGTACGCCAATTCCCTCGGAAATGTCATCTAACTCTCGCAAAACAGTATTTCTATTTAATTGGTAAAGAGAAATGCGGTAATAGCAATATTTTCTTGAAGCTACTTAATAAAATTTCATTCAATATTTTCATACACGAAAAATGTTCTCTAAACCAAACGCAAATTCATCAATTACGGCGCCATAACAATAAAAGTTAACGTGAAACGATGTTCTTGTCATTAATAATTTTAAATTGAGTAACGACACGCTTTCATACCTAGTCACCTAGTTGCCAAATAATCGTACCTCACACTAACCACAATTTCGTTTTTGTCACATATACCATCAAAGGAAATGGTCTGTTGAACAAATCAGATCTCGCGTAAAATTTGAGATACGATAAATTGGTGTTAATGGGAACCTAGTTATGTGTAGTTTGAGTCAATCGTTGTAGTTTATTATTCATGTTAATAATAAGGTAATTTCTGAAGTTGTGATTGGTACACAACGCACAACGTCTAATTAAAAATAGCCTACGGTTGAGTTAATACATTTCTACACACTGCACTCTACACACAATTTAACCAATACTAAGTATAACACATTACTTACATAAAATACAACTCGGAACTACTTTGAAGCTTTTCATCGGCCAGCGGCAAGATCTTCGTTTCCGGCAACGAATCCACACAAAATGTCCCCCATTCCTCGCGGCAGAAGGACCAGGGTAATGGCGATTGAAATGAACCAATTAAGTAGTAAATGGTCAAGGAAATCAGAGCCGAATAATAGGTTAACACCGCAATGCCAGCATAGGCTTGACCAATGCCCACACCTAGGATGTTGAGTATATGGAAAATCAACAATCATTCATATGTGAGTGTTCGGTTTCTTACCCAGAAATGCTGGACAAGCGGACCAAATTTTGACCGAACTTCTGCTTGCAAACTGACCCAATATGGCTTCCATGTAGTACATGGGCTTGCCTAAGAAGGATCAACAAAATTTACCATAGTAAACGAAATACAACTGTAAACTTGTGTACCTATTAGGAACAGTACTATTATGTAGGGTATTAAGAAAGCGCCTCCGCCATTTTCGTACGCAGTGAAAGGAAATCTCCAAATATTTCCCAAGCCCACCGACACCGAAATGCAGGACATTAAGAATTCCAGTTTGCCAGACCAATTTTCTCGCTTGTCTTCGTCCAATGTGGCGTCCTTTAAATCACTTTCCACTTCCACACTATCCGTGTTTGTAGCCATTTTGAAATTTTCTATTAAACCGATCCGAATCGAAGTGCTCTACGACAAATGCTGCGGGCCAATGGTAGCCGACTAATGCTTCGAATGTATTCTGCCAAATAGAGCACTTATTTGCGAAAGTATCATTTATGGCGTATTCTAATCTGATAACAATTTTTTCATTGATTCTTGTGGCTGGTGGACTGACCTCAACAAATAAAAGTACAATGCGAAATAAAGAAAAGAAATCGTTTATGCAACACAATAAATAATTATCATTTTGGAATCGAATGGCGTCTCGTTTTACAATAAATATGTACATTGTAGCTTTTTATTATTTTTTTTTAGTAAATAATAATATCTTAATGAATCATAAAAAAAACGTACTTAATATTTAACAAAACTAATAACAAAATGTCTTGGGGAAATTACAATTTACACTTAAAATATAGTTATTGTACAGGTAGAGTAAGGCAGGGCTTGCTTCTATTGCGCGCCAAATAAATTATGAACCTTTTGCCAGAAGTGGCCAAGTTTATTGCTCTCGAATTGTTTCGACCGCCGTTCCGCTAAATCGAGTTTGTAGGCCATCCAGCTGGCCTTCGTTTCTGGATCATTTGGACCCCATTTACTGTTGGGTTTCACAGATTGTAGCGCCGCCTGTAAATTTCCAACAAAATCAAATCGAAAAATTACTAAAATTAGAATATTGTATGGCTATTTACCTTTAGAAAACCATTTTCATTGTGAGTGTGAATATACCAAAATGCCCACAATGGAAATTGGAGAAATCCAACAATAAATATTACCCAGCCGGCCACTAAACGGAATAAATTGTATTGAATTTGTGAAAATTTAACAATGCATCAACACAAATTACCATTTGCCGACTCTGGATACTTGTGTCCGCTATAGGTTAGCGGCTCGATGTTGATCATTGAGTAAATGAAGATAATTAACATCATTATTGGTGTCAAGAATGCCCAACATAACCGCCAGTAGACGGTTACTTTTCGATTTGTCATGAAATACACATCATCGCAGAAATTTTGCAGACCTAAATTGCAGCAATCAGTCAATTTCATAATTAATATACAAAATGAAAATGAAAATTGTAACTTCAATTACCATATATCCACGATATGCCAATCATTTCTAAAATGGCCAGAATAAATACCACATAAGTGCCTCCGTAGAAATCGACTAAATTTAAGATCCACTGGCCACCCTGTGAGCGAAAACCCATTAATATTTTTCATTAAAATATACTTCCCAATCGACGACTTACCGGTGTAACATACACCAGCCCCAGTAGGAAACCGCAAATCGATGTCAAAAGCGCCACCTTCCAGTATTTCAGCGATTTGAATTGATCGCATATAATGGTGACAATAGTGCTCTGCAGGGCCACAATTGAGCCCACACCAAGAACCAACAGCATGAAGAAGAAGAGTACAGCAAATAGTTGTGGCACCGCTTGAAATTTGGCAATAGCATCGGGATAGGAAATGAAAGCCAAGCCAGTGCCGCTTTTAATGACTTCTTTGATATTGGTTATGTGCAAGTTGTGTGCCAAATTTCCGAGAATGCCGAAAATCGTTATACCCGCCAACATGCTGGTAACCGTATCCAAACTTGTTACAATCATGGCATCTCTAAAAAAGATTTTTTTTAATTTTTTAATTTTAACAAGTTTTCTTTGGTATTTGAACTGACCTATAAATGCTGTGGTCAAAGCGATTATACGATGCGAACATAATAATTGGGCCAATGCCAACTGCAAGCGAGAAGAAACACTGAACGACCGCCTCTTTCCATACCTAAGAGAAAATGAAAATGAGCACATTTAATATATTACGAAACGAATTCGATTTAAAATAGTGTTACCTTTAAATTCAATAATTCCGCCCAGTTTGGTTTCAAAAAGAATATAATTCCATCGACAGCTCCGTCCAAGGTGACAGCGCGTATCAGCAATGCTATCAGTACAACGTATGGGAACAATGCCAGAAAGTATGCTGCTTTGCCGGAACTCTTAACACCTCGCATAATCACAAGGAAGATAATGAACCAGGCGGCCAGCAGGGAAAGCGTCAATTCCCAACTAGGAGCACCCAGCCCATCGGATATATCATTCTTTTCATTTATAACTGTTTTTCTGAAAATTACATTCGAAAATAAAATTAATTTTAGTTTCTAAAAGCACTTAGGTTTTTTATTGAAGACATTCGAAAGAGTTATGGAAAGATGTGTAAATAAGCGCTGCTTTTCTACTTACAAAAAGTATAATTCCGAGCTGCTCTGAAGCTTCACCGAAGAATTTGTATAAATAACATCGCCCTTGGGAAGAGAATCCACACAGTTGTCGCCCCATTCCAAACGGCAATATGTCCAGGGCAACACTGCCTGGCACGATATACCCAAATAATACAGTGTTAGAGCCAACAGAGATGAGTAGTACGTGATGATGCAAATAGTGGCAAAGGCTTGACCATAGCCGACTCCTAAAAAATGTTTCATTTATTACATTTCCAAATTATCCAATCATATACAAAATTTACCTAAAAATGACGGGCATAATGACCAAATTTTGACCGATCCTT
This sequence comes from Heteromyza rotundicornis, assembly GCA_951394025.1. Taxonomy (NCBI): domain Eukaryota; kingdom Metazoa; phylum Arthropoda; class Insecta; order Diptera; family Heleomyzidae; genus Heteromyza; species Heteromyza rotundicornis. Next base: position 25,069,190 of record OX596010.1, read on the forward strand.
TGCTTGTGAACTGACCAATAATCATTTCCAAGTAATACATTGGCTTTCCTGTAAAATCAAATACGTTCATTAAAATGTACATGAGCTAGCTCCCTCTCTCAACCCACCGATTAGAAACAGCACAATAATGTATGGAATGAGAAAAGCACCGCCTCCATTTTCATAAGCAGTGAATGGAAATCGCCAAACGTTGCCCAGCCCCACAGACACGGAGATGCATGACATCACAAACTCAACGCCATTTGACCAATTCGGGCGATCACCATCAGCGGCAGGTGCAGGTTTCTTTTCTTCCTTCTCCTTGCTCGAGAGCTGCGGAATCAAAATTAACAGTACAATAAAATATGTGAATTTTACTAAACAAGAAAAAATCCCATCGTTAAGTAATATGAAAAACCTAATTTTAAAAATATCTTTTGCATATCTTCTAATAATAAAGTTCCCCGGTGTAAGAGTCCATTTGTTCAATTCAATACGCTGGAAACTGTTAAGCTACATACACAATCATTAAGAAAAAGCACCGTCATTTCATATACAGTTGACAATACAAATTTATGGCCCGAAGAGAGACTGGGTTATTTAACTTAATGCATAAATTATCTGTTCACGTCAATCTTGAAGTTGGCGAAGTACACGTATTGGGGATTTTTCTTTTTCTGTTTGAAATGTCATCAACTCATTCGTGAGCTTGTATGCATGTATGTAGTTGAAATTCATCACCTTTAGACAATTACGAGCCAAGCATTAATCATAGATCAGGTTGTAGCATTTTGTGTGACATTATTATACCGTTATTTTATAACAACAACAAAAATAGTTTAGAGAAATTATTCAATTATTGGAATTTATGTTCATAAATTAACAAAATTTTGGATTTTGGAACTATGTTTAGGAGTAGAAACAGTACAAGCTTGTCACCTCGCCAGATCAGCCCTGTTAGTGGTCTTTATCCTTATTATTATGGAAAGTTGTTGGCAGTATATACTTTTATGGGGTTTTCAGGTGATTTGACACAAGATCAGAAAGTATAAAACTGTCGCGCGGTGATATCACTCATACGTACCCATGTGAGCAATAGATTACTCATACGCCCCCCTTTATTAGCACGAAAAAAATAGTTATGTACTAGTACAACCATCTTTTTTTATTACTTGAAAAAAGTAAACAATGTCAGCTTAATCGTATCAGGGTAAGAGTGCAATCAAGATTTTTTTCTTTATAATTCGTAGTTTTAAATAGCCAAATCCAAATTCTGATGTCATCTTTTTCAGATGTCAGATTTTAAATGTGCTCTGTAGTTTGTTGTTTAAAGCGTTCAAATCAAAGGCTGGATTAGCGTGAGACGGTGTTCCTCGAATAGTTATGTTAGCGTGAGTGTAAAACACCTGCGCACATTCCAATGAATTTTTTCGTTGACGAATTCTCATTAAAACTAAAAATAAAATAGTCCGAATTTCGCTTTGAAAGAGTTTAGGACGCAGTAGTAAAATAGTACAAATTGAATCGTAAATTTTTATGGCTCCTACATTTACACGTTCATAAATACTTCAAGTGATTTAAGGTTTTACTTTACTGCTGATTTGATTTCCATCACACCCACACAATAAGACCAACACAGAACGCATACAACTGAGCAAATGAATATTACAACAATGGAGTGTTAGTCGTGAGTTATTTCTAAAGCACTGGCGCGCTTTCTCCCACCAAATGGCTGTTCAACTCAAGGACAACAACAATGTAAATCAAGCAACTGATCAAACCAAATGCCCGTGTCAACTTGTCTGTTTGTCTGCCATTCGTAGAAACGCAAAAAATATGTTTCATTTTCTTGGAATTCTAGGGGTCTAGGCATCCCCTTGATCACCAACCTTCTTGAAATGAACTCATTATTAGCTGAGTACTAGGCAAGAGTAAAGAGAGATAAATATACAGTTATGCCATTACAATTAATGACATTAACGTTTTTATCTGTTCTATTAATCAACTTTATTATATTTTTATAATTATTACTCTCGTGCGCTACTCCCTTGCCCGTGGGGAATATCATCTGGTTCGTGTGTTTGTCGGGTCGAAAATGATTCATGTGTGGAAAGGTATGCAATTTGATATCTTTTTACATACAGTAGAAGAAATTTTGAAATAGAGACTTTTTGTAAATTCTAGTGAGTATAGTAAACAAATACAATTTGTAAAGATGAGCCACCCATATGAATTAAAACCGAAAAGAAGAAAATTTTGTAACTCTTTTTCGTTCACCGGTTTGCTGGTTGTCTGTCTTGAATTGTCCTGGATCACATGATACAAACCCAGAGTTGAATGAGCTTGTACTGATGCTCTAAGCCACTTTCACTAATATTCTTGTTTGTCAATTCTTTCTTAAATGCAATCATCCAGCTAAATGTGTGTAGCTTTCTATTACATTAAAATTATCTGTTACTTAATTTTTAATAATATTTACTTCATACGATGTGGCTCCGTGTTTTTTATCATCCATGATTAAATTTTTGCTCAAATTTTATGTTTTTTTTACACAATTAAATTATTAACAAACACTTTTGTACTTCGTGAAACAGTCTATTTGGTATAATCCAGTTTAAATTTGATTACTTCAATTGCGATCCGACGTAAAAAAATTCACCGGCGCAAGCACACTTTATTTCTCTCCAGCTCACCGGTGGGATGCGAATTGGTCGAAGGTTCAAACGGAACTAAAATATACTTTAACCAAGCGTCAATAATTAACTAAGTAAGCTCTGGTTAAATGTAAAAAAATAAAAAAAATCATGACCAATCAAGTCACAGTCATTGCCGAAGTTGAGCAATGTTAATATTTTTGCCAACAACGTCGCACTTCGTTGTCGTTGGTGGAGGGTTTGTTTTAGTATCAGTTCGATAAAAAAAATGTTTTTTATGTGGTTGGGGTGGGTGTTGGGGTACTTGTTTTAAAAGTAAGTACAACACATCGAAATTTTTTGAAAAGTAAACAAACAAATATATACTTAGCTGTTTGGCAAACAGGCAATTAGCTAAGAAAAGCACACCGACACCGACTACAATGTTATGATTTAATCAAAATTAATATGACAATGCGAGCGGTGCTGGCAATAAACCCGACAATGATCTGTGGTTAAATGACTTATTAGGCAGCCATTATAAGAAAACGTTCTGGTTTTATCTAGTATAATAATATAATTTATGACCACGCCGGGAAAATAGGTATATGCGGTTAGGACTGAAAATGTAATTACGAATGATACTGATTTACGGGAATTACCAATGTACATTGATGAGCAATCAGAAGAATTTATGCAGAATTTGAGCTTGAGTTTGTACCCAAAGACATTCTACCATAGTACATAGTAAAGCTATTAAAGTTTTGGTTTGCAGCACTTTTCACATATGTAAATGCATCGACCTGATAGCGTTTAAGATCGCATATATTTTTAATTTCCGCAAAATTTATTAGTTCATTCAAAATATTGCCATAGAACTTACTCCATTATATGCGGAAATGGGCAATATGAATGATACACTTAAAAAAGTTTTCTTTAATGCTAGAGTCTTGCCAAATATAATGATGATCTGATCTAAAAAGGCCGAACCGACGTCCTAAACATTTATCGTCGCTGGGCCTACAAAAAAGTTTTGTGTTTTATTCTATGATTTTTGTGGTCGTTTATTAGCTACCGCTCACCTTTCCCTCATTATCCGTTATTTTATTTTATTTTTTTACTGAGCAAAGCCCAGTTGAATAGTTGACTCTTCATTTTCGCATCATTTTTGTTTCTCCTCTGAAACTTTTTCCAAGTGTATTCAAATGTATTTTTATCAGCATTTTAAAGCAACTACCATTTGACAATTTTTGATTGTCAGATATACTTCAGAAGAAAAAAACACATAAAAGATATCCAAAAATATCAGCAAATTTTACACCGAGGAGGTTCAAGCTTGCTCTATAAATATTTATAAGAAAATAAATGTACGTATTCCACATTTGTTCGAAAATATGCTACTATAATAAAGATGGTATACTCTTAATATAATATAATTAGATTTGCACAACTTTCAAAAGACAAAAAGACAGAATATAAATATTAATATTAATTTTTGCTATTTGTTGCTATTTTCAGTGACTGTTCATTATTTAAGATATCGCAAAGATGTGCTCGCAACACTCAGTTCTATTCGTAATAGAAGAAAAGAAGAGTATCGCTAAGGATTGATAACAGATTATTGTTAGGACTTCACAAGGTACACACGTACTTAAGCCATTTGCATGTGTTCAGAACAGAGTGTAAAAACTGGGGAGTAATAAATTCATAAAATAATTCTCCCATTTGTTTGACTGTTCGATACTTCATCGTGTGTGCATAGAAACCAGCAACTAACACTTTGTATACTAACGTTCCTATTTATTTAAAACGTGTCCGTGTTTAGTACAACAGGCGAAATTTAGATTTATTATCATTTTTCCTATTTTATCATTTTCTTCAAGAGTAATAGCAACCAAATTCATATACTTAAATTTAGTATCTTGTCATAAACGTGGTAAATACGAATTTTTTCACAATTCTTGCAAATAAACGACAGTGTATAACAATTAAAAGAAAAATAATGCAGTACAAAAATGGGGTGTGTGTTAATTGGCATAATAATTGTCAGAATTGCTTTCGCATTTCACTGTAAATTATGAAAATGTTTTAAGTAGGTACAAGTAATGAGTTATTCTATAAGTAAACCGAAATGACTAACTCTTAATTACAGATACATATATGTATTTCACAAAAACGTGTCGGTTGAAGGCGGTTAAACTGGCATGAACTTTTCAACAGAATTTTTTTATATGCATGCTTCCCCTGCACGTTACTCATTCATGTTCTCCCCTATCAACTTTCTCCTTATCGATGATGCATAGTTCATCTCAACTTTCTCGGGACACCGATTACTGTTGGAATTCATTATTTCCTACATAGAATGATTCAATAAATAGCATTGGAAACTTTGTTTTTACTTAATTATTTTCATTTTTACAGGTCATTCAACTCTAAAAAAAATATGATCGAATTTAATCTTTAAACACCTTTATAAATATTAAATATTTTTTATTGCTAAAAAGAAAACAAATGTTACTCATATTTTCCCCTAATCATATGCGTGATTTTTGAAATTTTCAGGAGACTGTTTCTTATATTTTTTTCGTCGATAAATGAAAACAATGAGGACGATAAAAGAATAAATGTTACTTATACGCCATGTTGTAGCTTTTATGTCGAGATAGTCAGATAGTCAGCATATTTCATATGTTCTCAATGTGTCAATAGGTGATGGGCTACTTCCGTATGCTTTGAGTGCATTTTCTGCAACGTTGGCTAAATTCAGCTCCATCGGGAGCTTAAGGGGACTATGCTGACTATGAGAAATGCTGTTCCGCCCATAAATGCTGCAAAAAGTCCTAGTGGTTGAAGGTCACGCGAGAATTTACCATTATCTCTAGCGTCCACTGAAGTTGTCCCAAATGGTTTTGTTTATTTTCAAAAATATGCACAACGGGTAGAAACAACAACAAAGAAAGTAAACAACTTGGATTATGTAATTACGTACAACATACGCTAGAAGGGGTTAAGTTTCTTATTGCGCTGTTATTCATGAACGCAATGTTGTACTTCGTGAATCACATCAGTGACGTGGGGAATTGGCCTATTTTCAAATTGTAAGCGATAACTCTCTCTTCTCGCAACCACTGTTGTTTACATATGGAGCTGTATTCTTTTTTATACTTACGTGATGTTGCAATGCAACTGCAACATTGTTTCAATGCAAAAAGAAAAACGAAATGATTTAACGAGTTTAACTTTTAATTCTTTATTACTATTTGCATGTATTTATAATTTAATCTATATTACTTCATTCATGAATGCGTTTATGAACTTTTTCAACTTTGATATTTTGTTGTTGTTGTTGTAATTAGCTTTTATTTATTATATATAGATACTTACATATAATCCGAATCTAATGTAATGACAGTATGCAAAAGCCTAAGCCCACAATTATCGTACTGTTATTTTCTTTACTTGCTATCAATATCAACGAATTTGTTGCGGTACGTACACACATACTTCCAAGCAATTACAGTCAACGATGTTGAAATTTTGATTCTTTAAAATATCGTATTAAAATGGATTGCTTGTCGGAAGTATTCGAAACTTCATGTTTCATTCTCGAATCTAGATGTACACATATTTCCACAGCTTTTGCATTCCGTTCTTTACGAAAGATGTTGTTGGGTTTTTCTGATATAATTAAACTAAATGAAATCAAATAAAATAAAATAAGATACAATAATAATAATAATAATAATAACACTAAACCTAGCATTTTTCAATCTTGTAAAAATATTAGCCTTATGGCGATGATTTTAGTTCAAAATAAATATTAGAGAATTATCAAAGGATGACGACATTACTATTTATAAAATACTTAAACACTAGGCAAAGGACTCAAAAAAAAACATTACTTCAGGAAAATTAAATAAACTGTGTGTGTGTGTGTGGATGTACGGTAAATTATCATTTGTATTTCTTCGTGTGATTGCAAAGGCATTTTGATTTGCTTTGGACACTGATGTGAAACTGTTCAAAAATATTCAGCAAAAATTATTATGTAAACGTATATTTAATCTTAAGCAGCATAAGGAGTTAGTATAGTAGCGATGTGTGAATTGGATGTGTAAGCAAGTCGCTCTCACAAAACTCACTTGTAGAAATGTGGTATCTTTGTTCTTGCATTTCAGTTGTTAATTTAGATAAAAGCCAATAGCGTTGATGGCCTTTTCATAGCATTTTTGAATCTTGTTGTGTACATTTGAACTCTTATACTTATAAATGTCTAGGTATCATATTATCGATCTTTCTTCAAACATACATTACATATATATCTTAGCTTAATTTGTCAATTCGATGCGCGGTTGAGTTAATCAATTGATTTACCCATCTACCCATTTAGCTTCAAATTGCATAAAAAGTATCAAAATGCCTTTTTGTGTGACTCGACCCGACTCGACTCGATTCGATTTGCTTTGAAATTTTGAGATACATAAATCTTATTGCAATTGTTTGTTTGTTTGTTTTTTTGTTTTGTTTGGTTTTATTAAAAAAAAATAATACACATGGGAGGATTATAAATATACGAATCGTGCAAGGTATTAAAATAACGATAATTTAGATAAAAACTTGTATGTACACTTTCTCTTCTTCTCATTCTCATTCCATCAATTGAGAGTGCCTCAGAACGGCACTGTCCTCTTTCGAGTAAGAGATTTTAATTTAAAGTCTTAATGAATATTTACAAGATGCCTACTGAAAGCTGTTTATTTTTGCTCTAAAATTTCTGCGGGCCTATTATCGTTAAGTTATTATGCATGTATTCATTTCATGTTTGTTTTTTCACTTCTTTCATTTGTCATTTGACTACACACCACTGAGTAACCGAATCGATAATGCAACTCCTTTTACGAAACTTTTTCGTATTCAGTTTGTGTATATGGCTTCGGCAATTCTTAATTTATTTTATATGTACTATATTTCTACTTTTAGAACCTAGGTTGCTTTGTTGTTGCTGCCGCTGTTGTTGTTGCTGTTGCTGGTATATTAAAAATGTTGAATGCCTTCAAATCAGTCCCGTACTTCAACCCATTGTGCAAGATTTCTAGCTACAAGTTCCTTATTGATAAATATTACATTCTGAAAATAGAAATTGGTTAAAAATGTAGACTCACTGTTGTTTCGCAATGCTCAATGAATGGTTTTTTTATAAATCTACAACGAATGCACTGATTACACTGTGTGCCAAATCGAAACTGGGTTTCCACGAAGACCCTATGAAACAGAGTATAGCCCGGTATGTAGGTGATAATAAATGTCCGCTTCCATAAACAAACTATAGTACAAATATTTTTCAACAACACAATTTTAAGCTTTTGTTTTTTACTCGTGATGTAGGCCTCGTAAAAACCCCAAATATGAAAATTATGTTCTCAAATATAGCTATTACCGCTCGATTATGACCCTTTAGGAGAGCAACGAATAATGTTTTTTACGTATTTCACGAGTGTTCTCCGATTTCAACATTTTTAATTCAAAACGAGTCCGTTTTGGACGATTCTTTGAAACGATAATTTTCCCATATTTCCATATTTATTCTTTCTTGGTCCACCTTAACCAAAACCAGATAGTTCCTTCCTCTCACTCAAAGTTCTCAATTTTGGTTACATTCGTCGGATCATTCACTAATCTATGTAGTGGATACTTACATTCGGGCCTAAACAAGCAAATAAATATATTTCTGGTATGTTATGGCTGTTGTAACCAGCTACTTGTGCTTGCAGTACAATGCCTTTGGTTAGCTTGCATAGAATATCCGCAGCTTCTGGTGACCAACACGACTCTATTCAATGACAATGAGAGGAGAATTGTTAAGCATGGCTGCGCGGGCCAAAGTGTTTTAAATGGACTACTCACCTATTGGTTCAATATTTGACAATATACATTCTGTGGCTTGGAATGGTACACCCATGAAATCCGACCGGATTTGTCGCAATTCGTTGAAATGTACATTCATATAGCCGCCGAAGTCCAAGAACTTCACGACGCATCGCTGCTCCTCTTCGGCGTCTTGTTCGACAATTTGAACGCGATACCAAATGCCATTAACGGGCAGCACGCAAACTGCACTGAGTTCGATGCCGGGCAGTAGGGGAGCCTCAGCGCTGGTGTAGCTGTCGTAGAGGCATTTCTGTAGCACAGCCAGCGAGGGATGGGAAGGGTGCAATGGATGTTGGATGAATATGTGACCGCCCGAAATGACAGCGCTGACCACGACATCATTGTTGATGCCCTCAATCAGGGTTAGCTGTAGATTGAGCAGACTTTCAGTAGACAGAGGAACTATAGTTTGTGGAAGTGCAAAGTGGATGCGCTGCATGGTGAAGTTGGGATAGCGCTTGGCGGGCAAACGTTGGCGTATCATCAGCAACGCAGCATTGATTTCGCTCTCGGTGCCCTCGATGGCGCAGATGCGCACCTTTTCCGAGTAACGATTATTGCGTAGGATAACGTTGGCCGATGTCTTTGCCACGATTTGGTTGATAAAGGAACGCTTGCGACCGACCAAGTGGCCGACGAGGCTCTTGGGGAAGAAGAACTCATAGGTGGTCTTGGCACGCGTTGCTTCCGAACGTGGTAGGCTCGAGCCCTTGCCGGAATCACCAGATTGTATGCTGCACAGACTCAACGAGGGACTAGCAGCATCCACGGTGCGCTTCTCATTGCCATTTGCGTCGGTTTCCTTTTCCGTTTGCTCGTCTTGCGTTTGTGTCTGATTGACTGTGTCGTCTTTCGTTTCGCAATTGTTGTTTTGCTCACATTCTTTGGTGTATTTGCTCTCCAAAAACGAATTCTCTGGCGAAATTTTTGGCGTTCTTGTGGCCTTGATTACCACAGGCTCATCCCTCCTACGATTAGAGTTGCTGCGTGAATAGAATGAAACGCGATTGTTCACAGAGTCGGGCAAATCGACGGGCGACGATAGATTCTCAAAATCCTCGTCAATCGAACGAAGAACCTTATGCTCGACATCCTGAATCTTTGTCTTGAGTACTTCCGAGTCGATTTGCTGCTGAGTCTGAGATTGTTTGATGGGCGAACCTCTGCCGCCGTTTTGAACGATTTTAATGGGAGCCGATTTGCCAAATAGTTTTGTTACTGGATTGTCATCGTCATCGGGTACGCTGCCGTTTATGTTCATAGATTTGCTTGGAGTTGGTGTGGCTTGTGTGCCATTTGCATTGGTCTTATGCACCAACTTCTCTTCCACTTCCTTCTTCATCTTGGTGGTGTCTTTGTCACCACCGCCATTGGCTTCGCCGTTTGCTATGCGATTTTTGTTTCGACGCCGAAACCAAAATACGCCAAGAATAAATGCTACTCCCGGCAGTGACAAGTACAAGAGTGGGCGACCAGATACCATTTTAGCTGAATGTTGAGGAATCTGTAAAATAATTACAAAAATGATTAATATAACTTCAGGAAAATTAAAGAGTTCCAGGGAAAACATATCCACTTATTTTTTATTTATGTAGCATATATATATACTTTTATTGGATTTTTAAAGTTTTATGTTGACTGATTCAGTCCATCTACACGAGACCCCTCTAGTACCTAAGAAAGATAAATCCTAAGTTGGATCCGTTTAACTCACTTCTAGCTCTAGAAAGTAGCGAACGCTTTTGTACATTTGGGACATTAGTCTTTATAATCGGATTGACAGTGAAACCTTCTTGACTGGACGGGGACAGACAGACGGACATGAAGAAATCAACTAAAAAGAGAACGTTGTTCAAGGGCGAAAATGGCATTGAATGATAATATCGGGCCCTATCCACAAAATGAATAAAATAATCGAAGTGCTAAATATTCAATCTGGAATGTTAATGGTTCCAATGATATAGAGAAAAGAGTAAAAAGCATACAAATTTACTTTGGACGCTTCATTTTGCTGATGGGGCTCAATATGTCTTGATCAAAAAAAAAGTCGAGCCGTTAAAAGTGTAAAAATTATCTGATAAATTTACACTATTATTTAAATTAATTTTTTTGAATTTTATAAAAAAAAAATCTAACAATACAGGGAAATTAAAGGTTATTCTTTTTCTTACGGAGCTACATTTTGCATTGAACCATTTTTTGTTTGAATTTCCTATGGTTACCTATGGTATCATTTTTTTTTAGTGACAAATATTTGTTTGTGAGAAGTGAGATAATAGAACTAATGAAATGAGAGATTTTTTAATTTTTTGTTAGCGTTTTTAATTGTTGTGAAATGTTGTTGTTTTGTGAGAAATTTGTCTGGCAACTGTGTACCTACGACAGACGGGGAAAATTGTTTTTTGAGCCTACCACAATTTTTTTTTCTTGCAATCATACGAAACCTATATACTGTTTTTTTTAGCCTATTCTACCCTAGGTATAAAAAATGGCAATTCTACTTTTCACCCATCAAGGAAGTTCACTTCTTTCAAATTTTTCATTCACATTTCCGTTGATCTCTTCTCATGTGACTTAAGCTATTTTCGAACAGATTTTATATTTATTCCTTATGTCGAGAAGATCGTCTTTTTGGCATATTTACGATTGACACCAACATTTAATGAATTCATTTGCAGAGTGTCCATGTTTAAATCGTTTCTGATTCATCATACAAAAGTTATTTATGTTCAGCAGCATTTTGGTCAGATGGTCGGAAATATTCGGCCAAGCATACGTACACTCAATTAGAAACCAAAACAAAACGGACAAATTTGAAGAGCTGCGAATTTTTCGCTTTAAATCACATGCCACCATGGCGAATTTATTTTCATTTTTCAGAGTTGGTGGAAAGGCCAAATTCACCTTCAGGTTAAAATTTAAAAACAATCACGTGTTTCTAAACATATCTTCGATACACAGCAGAAGATTGTATCGAAATGAACGTTGATTTTTTTGTTGTTGTTGCTTTTGTATTTCCTACACCACCACGCACTCTATTTCTGTGTTGGGGCATGCGTTTAGTTCGTCAAAAAAACTAAACAAAAAAACATTTCTATTTTTTTCAATTTCAGAGAAATTTAGTGTTAGTCGCAAGTCTTCTTCTCACATATAAACATATTTTTAGATGCAAGCAAAAATAAAATTCAAACTACTTCCAAATTGCGTTGTCAAATACGCGCCAGCTACTACATCGAAAAGGACACACGGTGATGCAAAATGAGCGTGGTCGAAATGCGAGCAACCGAATGACAACGAATTCAGAAGAAAAAAAGTCATGCGCTACAACTTTAGCAGCCGATGGTATTATGAAATCGTTACAAAATACTTCATCAGCTGCTGTTCACAGAAGAAAAAAATCAAAGCATTACGACAAATAAAAAGACGAAAAAATCCACCAAAAATCCAGCGCCACTGTCATGTTATTACTAATAAAAAATATTTAACAATTTTGGGGCTGAAGGCTTTTTAGCACCTTTTATACTCAAATTCCTTTAAGGTTTAGCACAATTTCAGATATTTTCCCAATATACGATCACCATCTACAATCGAGGGCGAAACTATTTGTCGAGCGTATCGTTGAGAACACCATGATAAGCAGATATCAACTAAAAGCGAAGATATTGTCAAATGTACTTGTGTGCTCACAGCGATTCCTGTTCACCTCGGCGATGTGATGTTTTGGTTTTACTATTAATTGTGCTCTCATGTTAAACATGAGCGAACGGTAGCCAACTCTCAGCATATTCAATATTCTCAATTGAATGCTTCTAATCGCTACGTTCACCAACAGTTCTTGGATCAACCAACAAGAGAGATTATGAATGTGAAGCCGAGCTATTGAGTATGTGCAAAGGCATCCTTTGTGAGGCGATTCCGTTCTCAAAAGGAAGACCACGTGGAATCAAGCATTTGCATACGAAAATCCAACGAAAATAACTATAACTTCGCAAGGTAGAAACCCCTCTGTACCTGGCTTTGGGTGTCAGATATACGCAAGAATTCGAACAGCTGATTTACATTTTGTACGATTTTTGAATAATCCACACTACACAAAGCTGCGACCCGACCTGTTTTACATTTCAATGCCAGACGAACTCAAGGTTCTCAGCGCAAACCAGCTTTGAAGTCGATTTGGACATTTCAAACACGAAATTGTTATCAAACATTCCGTACTCATACGAACATGAGTAACCCATTTTGTCCCGAGGTAAAAAAATTGCACGGATTTGGCCAAAAGTGGTCTCAAATCGAAGGTGTGTGGGTGGGGAGCACGTTAAAGAAAAAAAACTTCCAAGAAGTTGGGCGGAAGTGGGTCAAAACATGAGTAACCCATTTTGTCCCGAGGTAAAAAAATTGCACGGATTTGGCCAAAAGTGGTCTCAAATCGAAGGTGTGTGGGTGGGGAGCACGTTAAAGAAAAAAAACTTCCAAGAAGTTGGGCGGAAGTGGGTCAAAACATGAGTAACCCATTTTGTCCCGAACCTAGCACGAACCTCTAGCACAGACGGTGATCGCGATCGTAGCCAAATATTGTGTGTCAAAATATCAAAAGCAATTGGGGAAAAACACATTTCGAATCCAGCGAGTGTCGGAAACACGCAATGATGGGACAGCTGTTACACGCGGTGTAAATGGAATTTTCCTCAAATTGTGCAATCGTTGCATTTTTCGTATCTCTTGAACAGCAAAAAACACTCTAAATGGTTTCATGATTGCCTTTCGAGAAGATTTACGAATTGAATTAGAATTATCAAATGCTCCTCCGCCGCATGTCTGTCTATGCACGTTGGCAAAATATTGATTATGTTGCACAAGTGCTTTGCAGTTCGTCTCGGCTCACCCCTTCACCCTGGTCCTCGCACAAAAGAATTATGCTAGTACAGTGGGATGACCACCCGAACGACTTTATTTTCTTGCGTTAGACCTGGCATTTACCATTTCCTTACAGCATAAAGGAATTGGTAAACCAACATATAAATAAATATGTGCGTATTATTGTTAGCTGAACTGCTCGCTGCTCTTTGAAAGAGAAATTTGTAATCTGGCCGTGTAGGAGGCTTGTACTAGGAGGTTATGTTTTGCGAAACAATTTTCAAAGCGGCTTACCTTCGTGGAACACTGAATTATATGAGAATTTATCGAATTTTCACAAATCCGGTATGGTTAATTTCAATTTATAATAGTTTTTCTTGCGATTACGCTTGTTTTTGCACTGTTTTTCACTGAAAATTGTAGGAATTAAACACGTGTCTCGACTACTACCAGTGGTCTTTTCTTTAACTACACACAAACACACAATAACATGGCCGGCGCGCAGGGTTGATGCTACAATAAATTCGAAGACTGTCGAATGGGTTTCCAGAGTGTAAATTATTTAGTACCTAAACATAAAGGTGCATTTGATAATGTATCATGAAAATTTCGCGTGAACATGTCGAAATTTTCTTTTTGATATGACAAATTTTGTACCAGACTATAACTGCTTTTGACTGTATTTTCAGTGCGAAATTTGCTATCTCATTTTCATTACCGAGTTGTTATCCGCTCTTTATCGCACTTTTCGTCAAGAAATTGATTGTGTAAAATAATTTGCGTATAATTTGCTGTGAAAATATTTATTCATGACAAAAAATGAAAATAAGAGAAGAAATGTTTTTATTGTTTACATCCTTACTATTTATGAAATAAAAACGTAAATTTCTTTGTAACGGGTAGGAGCAAAATCTACCCAACCGATTTTCATAATTAGTAATAAGTACCAATAACTTTACTTCTTTTTTTACACGGGAACACTTCTTTCGTGTGACAAAAGTTGAAAGTTCGAAAATAAATAGGGTTGCATAATTCACAAAAGTTATTGGCATGAAACCAAGGTTGCCAGATTAGTGATATTTATCTCATATTGATATTTTGTAACTTCACGACGACGTTATCGATACATTCTAGCATACTATACATCACATGCGATAAATCGTAAGTATCGACCTCTTATGGTACATAGTATGCGATGCATGGTACGAAATATGGTGTGCGAGTTATAGCATACCATTTTTAGCTGCAAAATGATTTTTTACTTATATTGCCAGATCGTTCCGCATCATTTTCTTAAGATCGATGTGCCTTTTATGACGGAAACTTTAGTGTACATGTGATATTTTATTCTTTTCCTTCGCACATGTTTTCCTTTTTCCTCAATTATCATCACAACCAGACAAATTTTGCTGATGTGTTTGACAGCACAGGGAACTGTCACTTTCATCGTATGCAATATATGGCAGAGAATTTCGTATGGTACTTTTCGCATACCATGAAAATTTACGCAGTTTCACTCAGTATTTATCGCAAACCATGAATGGTATGCGATGGTTAATCACTAATATAGTTAGGGAACTATGAAGGTATGCTATAGTTTGCGATCTTTCGGCCGGCTGGGGTGTAACCCCCTGTGAATATTAAATATCGTTCCTCGCATGCGATCTGTCATTTTTCATGGTACGCGAAACAGTTATCGCTGCATTTTTTTTAGTGGGCATTTCATGGTATGTTACAGGCATACGAACTGTTTGTAAAGATTTTTTAGACTTATGATTTCGGCCATATTTCAATAAATTCGTATTATTCGCGCGTCTGTGTGAAAAAAACCATTTTACAGCTAAAAATGGTATGCAATAACTCGCACACGATATAAGTGGTCCACCCTTACGATCTATCGCATGCGATGTATAGTATGAGAGAATTTATCGCTAATATAGACGGGGGGTATTATGAGAACACCAATAAAATATTTTTGTTCATGTGGCATCACAGAAATCAACTGTCATTGAGCTGTTTCCAAGATGGCTACCTTTCAATCGACTCTGTCAAAGCTCTTTCCGCCTTTTGACAGCTGCTAGGGTAGGTCGACTCGGAAATAAAATTGTTAAATTCCTCAATTATAATTAACATCAGTGATTCAAAGTGAAATATTTGTGTCTAGCCATTGTTGTTAGGCCTTGATTGAATCGATTTATTGTGAATTTCGCCGCCTGCATTATTGTGCATTCTCTAATTTCCGTTTGTTTATATTTCAGCAAAAATGGCAGTCCGCTACGAACTCTGTATTGGTCTCAACAAGGGACACAAGACCACGAAGGTGAAGAATGTCAAGTACACCGGTGACAAGAAAGTCAAGGGCCTGCGCGGTGCTCGTCTAAAGAACGTAAGTTGAACCTGACCGAGCCTTCGGAAAATTCCTGTTGGCTGTCTAATTTAATTTAAATGTTTGCTATTTCAGATTCAGACCCGTCACACCAAATTCATGAGGGATTTGGTCCGTGAGGTCGTTGGACATGCACCTTACGAGAAGAGAACCATGGAATTGTTGAAGGTCTCCAAGGATAAGCGTGCCTTGAAATTCCTGAAGCGCCGCTTGGGCACACACATCCGCGCCAAGAGGAAGCGTGAGGAACTGTCCAACATCCTTACCCAGATGAGGAAGGCTCAAACCCACGCCAAGTAAATTGCTGGCGAGATTCTAGCAATCCCTGGTCCCTGGTACTGTAGTCTATTTTTTTGAAATGAAAATAAATTTTTCAACAAATTCAATATTTTGTGTATTTTTTCAAAAGCCGAAGTTACAACTTTAGGAGTATGTGCTGGAAACATTCAATTTACAATCAATTTTGTTCGTTTCTTTGCATTCCTTCGGCTTCTGTCCGGCGTGTTTGCGCTGAATGTGTTTCAGCATATTGATTTTTTGTGCAAATTTTCGACCACAGACGTCACACTTAAATTGCATATTGGGATCGTGGATTCGCTTGTGCTTGCCTAAATCCGTTGAGTTGGTAAAGGCTTTGCCACAGGAGCACCTGTAATCGCGCTCCTTCGTGTGATATCGGATGTGTATCTTCAAAGCGCTCGATTGACAGTAGGCCTTGGGGCACATGGGTACTGGGCACTGGTACGGTCGTTCATTTGTATGTGTTCGCAAGTGAGTGCGATAGTTGCCCTTTTGTACGAAGGATTTGTCGCAGTCATCGCACCGAAAGAGTTTCACATTGGCGTGCAATCGCAGATGATCAACCAAATTCGATTGGCGATCGAAGACACGATCACAAACCCTACACTTGTATGTTCCCCGTTTTTGGCGAGTCTTAGCTAATGGCGGACTATGGTTTTTATTGCCTCCTTCATTAAACATCTTGCTTTTTAAGAACTGCACGGCATCTTCTGCATGGTCGCTGTCCACATCGACGAAGGAGCTGCATTCGCTAGGTGCACAGTCAGTTTTCGCAGATAAGGATACGTTGCTTTCATCGTCCTGGGGCTGCTCTATAATATCATTTTCTAGTTGAGCGTTGCTGTCATCATATACATCGCATACATCGTAGTCTTCCTTAAGGCTATGGAGACGACGGTGGGTTTCTTCGGCTTCTATCTTTAGATTGTATGCATCCGATAGTCGCGCCGAACACTGGCAACAGATTTCCGCCGAAATGCCATCATCCTCTTCGATCTATGTAAACAAATTGAACAAATTGAAATTGGTATGAGAGGGATTAGAATTGTTGTTTGTTGGGCTCACTGGTATATTTGTAACATAAGCATATGCCCTGTTTAGCGTCAAATTCGGTTTTAATTTGGTGAGAAATAAGTTAAGTGTAGTCCCATGTTGGAACCCACAAATCCTGCACGAAGAAGTCATTTCTAAAGGAAATATTCCACCAAAATACTGGATAGAGTTTGAACAAACTCATACATAAACGAACCAAACAAAATTACCTGCGTCCAGTTGGCAACGTTGCTAAATACCATATGCGAAAAAAGAGCCAAAAAACAGGGTGACTCAGATGACAAATAACAACAATTAAAATACCGCTTTTAATTAAAAAACCAATGAATCCACAAAAATAGATAAAAACTGAGTATGCAGATACAAAAAACACAATTTTTACAATTTTATAAGACAAAAAAAAATTTCTAATAATTTGTTTTTATACATGCGTAATTGGCCAAGAGCGTTGCTGGTTGATTGGTGCTGGGGTGTTAGAGCCAACCTGACAAAAATGTGAAAATGCAGTCTTATATAGTTGATTTTTAGAAAATTTTGAGGCCTATTCACATGTCCCGATCCAAATTTTTTTCATACAAAGGTGAAAAATCCTAATTGGCCAAGAGCGTTGCTGGGGTGTTAGAGCCAACCTGACAAAAATGTGAAAATGCAGTCTTATATGGTTGATTTTTAGAAAATTTTGAGGCCTATTCACATGTCCCGATCCAAATTTTTTTCATACAAAGGTGAAAAATCCTAATTGGCCAAGAGCGTTGCTGGGGTGTTAGAGCCAACCTGACAAAAATGTGAAAATGCAGTCTTATATAGTTGATTTTTAGAAAATTTTGAGGCCTATTCACATGTCCCGATCCAAATTTTTTTCATACAAAGGTGAAAAATCCTAATTGGCCAAGAGCGTTGCTGGGGTGTTAGAGCCAACCTGACAAAAATGTGAAAATGCAGTCTTATATAGTTGATTTTTAGAAAATTTTGAGGCCTATTCACATGTCCCGATCCAAATTTTTTTCATACAAAGGTGAAAAATCCTAATTGGCCAAGAGCGTTGCTGGGGTGTTAGAGCCAACCTGACAAAAATGTGAAAATGCAGTCTTATATAGTTATATAGGGACATGTGAATAGGCCTCAAAATTTTCTAAAATCAACTATATAAGACTGCATTTTCACATTTTTGTCAGGTTGGCTCTAACACCCCAGCAACGCTCTTGGCCAATTAGGATTTTTCACCTTTGTATGAAAAAAATTTGGATCGGGACATGTGAATAGGCCTCAAAATTTTCTAAAAATCAACTATATAAGACTGCATTTTCACATTTTTGTCAGGTTGGCTCTAACAACCCAGCAACGCTCTTGGCCAATTAGGATTTTTCACCTTTGTATGAAAAAAATTTGGATCGGAACATGTGAATAAGCCTCAAAATTTTCTAAAAATCAACCATATAAGACTGCATTTTCACATTTTTGTCAGGTTGGCTCTAACACCCCAGCAACGCTCTTGGCCAATTAGGATTTTTCACCTTTGTATGAAAAAAATTTGGATCGGAACATGTGAATAAGCCTCAAAATTTTCTAAAAATCAACCATATAAGACTGCATTTTCACATTTTTGTCAGGTTGGCTCTAACACCCCAGCAACGCTCTTGGCCAATTAGGATTTTTCACCTTTGTATGAAAAAAATTTGGATCGGGACATGTGAATAGGCCTCAAAATTTTCTAAAACTCAACTATATAAGACTGCATTTTCACATTTTTGTCAGGTTGGCTCTAACACCCCAGCAACGCTCTTGGCCAATTAGGATTTTTCACCTTTGTATGAAAAAAATTTGGATCGGGACATGTGAATAGGCCTCAAAATTTTCTAAAAATCAACTATATAAGACTGCATTTTCACATTTTTGTCAGGTTGGCTCTAACACCCCAGCAACGCTCTTGGCCAATTTGGATTTTTCACCTTTGTATGAAAAAAATTTGGATCGGGACATGTGAATAGGCCTCAAAATTTTCTAAAAATCAACTATATAAGACTGCATTTTCACATTTTTGTCAGGTTGGCTCTAACACCCCAGCAACGCTCTTGGCCAATTACGCATGTATAAAAACAAATTATTAGAAATTTTTTTTTGTCTTATAAAATTGTAAAAATTGTGTTTTTTGTATCTGCATACTCAGTTTTTATCTATTTTCGTGGATTCATTGGTTTTTTAATTAAAAGCGGTATTTTAATTGTTGTTATTTGTCATCTGAGTCACCCTGTTTTTTGGCTCTTTTTTCGCATATGGTATTTAGCAACGTTGCCAACTGGACGCAGGTAACAAAATTAATATTCATCCGATATCTAATGTACCCGTCTTTGTTCGAGTAACGAATATCGACTACATTTTGGAGTAACTATTCGATGAGTCGAATCGAATACTTTGAAAAATCTTTGATAAATTTGTTTTTCAAAATAAAATTAAATCTCCGCACCCACAATATTGATCGATTTAAAATGTTAGGTGAAATTCGTTTTTTCTCTCTCGTTGTAAGCAGTAGTCAAAGTATTTATTTTATTTATTTATTTCTTCATTTGTAATTCAAAATACCACCTAGGGCCGAATAATATACGAATAAGAACTTTAAACAAAAAATCTTTTAATCGTGACGTTGTAATTATTTAAATAATTATCATTCGAGACCTACTATCCATAGTTGCAAGATAAATATCTCACAAAAAAATCTCACAATCACACAAAATTTGAAAAAATCTCACAAAAAATCCAAAATTTTTCACCACAAACAAATCTTTGCCTTTTCAAAAATATTTCATGTAAGAAAATTCTCACAGCTATTAAAAATCTCACAACAAATCTCACAGCAATCCAAAAATCTCACAAAATCGCACATGAGATAAAATTCTCACAAAAATCTTATCAGAAGCCATCAAAATTCTCAATGTGAGATAAATGTCACAAATCTGGCAACCGTGCCACTATCTTTTCCAATGCAAAAAGTAACTTAAATAAACAAAGTTTTAAAAATCGATTGTAAAGAAAAATGTAAGTTCTTTTCCATTTTTCGGGTACTAGCTTTCCATCACTATATGCACTGAACACACCTCACATTATCTTTTTGGCTGGATATGTTGTTTTTGCAAATATTTATGAGTGACAAAATAAAAACAATTAATTAACGAGATAAAGTGAAAGTCTGCAACAGTATAATATCATCGGATTGGCCAAATAAATGTAAAATGAATGAAACCCCAATAGCTGCTGGAAAAATGACGGGGAATGTTGAGGTCGAGTGGACACGACTCTCCCAGTGGATCCGTTGCATGTGTGTTGTCACCTTCGATTTGAATTTGGGTCAGGCTTTGGAGTTTGTGTACCCTCCACAACTCACACCCACCGACCAGGAAGTGACCAACATATGCTATATGGCATTTCCCGATTCGAATTCAGGCTGCATGGGCGACACACAGTTTCACATGCGCCTGCGAATGGCCACAGACCCGAATGGCAGTAAGCCAGTGTCGCCTCCAGTTCGACAACATCGTGTCTACAATAGTACTTGTCCGCCGATGCTGCGGGCCGACCAATCACACTATTGGGGCTTTGTATACTTTAGACAGAAACGCGATTGCAATCGTCCGCGAGGCTATTTCCAGAAGAGCTTCATTCTGGTGACCAGTCTGCCGTACTTCAATCTTTGCTACGAAATTGTGGCACAGCTCGCGCCAAAGTACTTCGACGAGGGTAGCTCAGTGCTGGAGCAGGCATGTTGTCAAATGTGCAAATGGCCGCCATTGCAGGCGGGCGTGTCCCTCAATCTGCCACTGTTCGAACAAATCTACCAGGTGCTCATACCAAAGGCCACAAGTCGCAAGACAATTCCAGCGCCGGCGTCGACAACAGAATCCAATGGACTCTCTACAAAGGCCGACAATTGCAATAGTCGGTTGCCCACAAGGGTACTGGTTTCGGTGAACGAGCTGGAACTGTTTCATAGCCTGGGTTTTATTGTGGAAAATGTGTATGCTTTGTGGGAGTTGGTGCTGACGGCCGAACCGATTGTGGTGGTCGGAACATCCCCGGCCGACTGCTCCCATATGGTGCAGACACTGATAGCATTGATAGCGCCGCTGGAATACTGTGCAGAGGCGCGTCCCTATTTTACAATCCACGACAGTGAATTCAAGGAGTTTACGCGCGAGTGCGTGAAGGTGCCACCCGTAATTCTAGGCGTGACAAATCCCTTCTTCGTAAAGCTGCTCAAGGACTGGCCGCACATACTGCGACTGGTGGATAATCAGGTGTGACAGAGGCTACAAGTCGCGGGGCCATTTTTATGCTTATATGAAAATATTCTTTTTCAGATGAACATGCAACAGCAGCAGCAACTCTTCCAAAAGAACATGCGCAACTCCAGCAACTCAGTGACATCGTTCGGAAGCACGGGCAGTCTGGCGCTCAAAAATACTGCCAACAATGGCGCAAACTCTTCCATATCGGCTTCGACTAGCGGTGGTCTCATAAGCAGCAGCAGCGACGGCTCAGCACCAGGCTTGCACACCAAGTACAAGCCCTTCCTGAAAAAGGACAAAAACCTCATCAAAAAGGTGCTGCTCGGCATGAAGACGAAGCGACCGGAGCACGTGCAAACGGCGTTACTGCGGCGGCATTTGCTCGAGCTGACGCAGAGCTTTATGATACCGCTCGAACGTTACATGGCCTCGCTAATGCCGCTGCAGAAGGACATCAGTCCCTTCAAGTCGGCGCCGAATGCGAACGCCTTCAAACTGGACGACTTTCTGGCCACACTGGAACTCTCTGGACCGCATTTAACGTCGCCGCTGAAGGGCGACTGGAAGGGCCTGTACAGGCGTTTCTTCAACTCGCCCAACTTCCGCGGGTGGTATGAATCGCGTTATCGCGAGCTGCAGCTCACCTTGCAAGATTTACAACTGCAGGCGCTGTCCGAGGCGAACCTCGAGCAGTGGGCGAGCGACAAACAAGAGGTGGAAATCATCGACATGATACTCAAGCTGAAGCAAAAACTGAATCTCTACACGGAAATGGCAACACTGAGCGAGGGCGGCTCTTGGAACTCGAATGGCAACAACAGCAGCTCCACGCGCGAACAGATTCTGGCGCAAATCGATTGCATGAAAGAGCTCTTGCCGCACGATCTTAAGAATGTCGTGAATATTTGATAGTTCGCCATGGAAATTGAATAGAACGTTTTTGTTGTTGTTTTTTTTTATAATTTAGCTCGTTTTTTTAAGATAGTTTTTATGTTGGATGTTTGATGAAATTGGAGCGAAGCTATGTTCGATGCTAGATTAAATTGTGATTATTGTGAGAATTTTTTTTAAATTTTAGTTGAAATAAAAACAATTGACGTATGTATAGAGAGAAATACTAAAGTGTGTATGTATGGATGTTGGCAATTGCAATTTTGCATTTAAATTACAGTCGAGTGTCTTAGAATAGAATACTAGAAATACAGCCCCTCTTGCGTCGTATCATTAGAGTTCGCCCAATCCCGGCAGCGAAATGATTACCTCGCCCACGAGACGCGCCTCTGTGGCGTCATTCGAAACGAGTATGCGTTCGTCGCGCTTGTTCGTCATCGAGACAATTTCGTAGCAGCTGCTGTCCTGCGTCATGTCCGACACTTCGAACGGATTTGGCGAGAGAATTTGCTTGGACACCTCCAAGCTTTCGATGCGCATCGTTTCCAGGCGATACAGTCCATTTTCGTCGACGCGATATGTGAAGCGTTTGTGGCCCGACGGCAGCTGGAAGTCGTGCTTCTTGATCAAGTGCGCCGACAGCGATTTGCCATTCTTGAAGGGCTTGTCGCAGCAGTGGCAAATGTATATGAACGGAATGTTGCCGTGCACCTCCAGGTAGTGACGTCGCAGCAGGTTGTAGGTGCGCACTGCGTAATTGCACCCCGGCTGGTCGCAATGATGCATCGACTGGACGTGCACAAATTGCACGTGCTTGACCAGGTCCGATTCGCAGACGCACCGATGATCACAGTCGGCGCATTTGAACGGTTTGTCCTTCAGGTGGCGGTAGCGTATGTGCGTGGCCAGTGAGCCACGCGAGGCGCAGGTCATGTCGCACAGACTGCACTTGAAGCAGTTCACGTGCTTCACCACGTGCTGGCGCAACAGCTTTTCGGTGGCGAAGAACTTGAAGCATTGGGCACATTGGTATTTGTGGGTGTTATTGTCTGGCTGGCGACGCATGTGATCGAAGAAGGTGGTCCTTGTGCGGAAAAGATCGCCGCACTGGTGACACGCCGCCATTTTCTTGTTCGTGTGCTTTCGAATGTGCTCGATGAGGCGGTATTTGTTCTCCAATTGTTTTTTGCAAAAGTTCCAATTGCACTGAATCTTGGGCTTGCGCTCGTCGGGCGATTTCTGGATTTCATATTCGAATGTGGCATGCTGGACAATGTGGTCCTGGAACTCGACTATTGATGCGAATGTGCGCTGGCAGTCCGTCCAATCACACCGAAAGTCTATCTTCAGCTCGGGTATTTTGTGGCCATCCATTTGGGCATTACATTTGGGAACTGAAGGGTTGTTGTCGCACTCGAATTTACCCTGGACCAGAAGTGCACTATAGTAGCCGTGGTAGTAGACATGTCGATGCAGCTCTCTTGGGCACTCCGTTTCGAAATTGCAGTTTGTCCATGGGCAGTGGCAGTCTTCGAAATTGTCCAAGTGACGCTGCTCAATGTGCGTGTTTAGCAGCCAATCGTTTGCGCAAGTTGTTGTGCAACCCTTCCAACCGCACGGAATCGGAGGAGTTTCAACTTTTTTTTTCTTACTAATGGGGCCCATATTTTTTGTTAATTTAACTTTTTTCAGAAATCCGTGGGAAATTGAAAAAAAAACAATTTCTGGCGCCGAAGAATTGTTGATCAGCTGTTGATAGTGTCAGGCTCATATATTAACACTCGATACTTTTGCTTGACGAATACTTGGTACCTATTCTGACAAAAAAATCTTAAGCTCCATTCAGATCGCACGAACGAACGCAACTTTAGTTGCGAAGTCTTATCGCAAAGAAAATTCCGTTCGCATTACCGTTTAGACTGCCTGAATATATGTTCCCGAACACGCATGGGAAGCCAGAGTTTGCCGGAATATTGTGAAAAATCCAAAGATCGCGAACCCAAGATCTCAAACCGGGCGTTTACACCAACCGAATGAATGGCATTTTGTTAGCGAGTTCGTGCGATATAAGTGCACCTTAAGATACAACAAGTGGAATTCACAATAAACACCAAAACCATTGCGAATGTAACTTTTGCATTTTTGTTATTCATTCTGACATTTGGTCAAATTAAAAATTGGAAAATTGCATACGTCCACGTGAAATATTCGCCAGTTGCTTTCTAATTTTATCCATACAGTCATTAGTTAGTGCAGTATATATTTTACATTTAGTTCAGTAAACAACTCGAGAGAACATGTCCAAAGCCAAGGGTAAAAAGAAGGATCGATTCGACGACGACGAAGAAATTGTAATAGCCAACAACAAAAAGCCAGCAAAAAAAGGTAAAAAGGGCAAGCGTGGAGATGTCTCCAGTGAAGATGAGTCCATTCCCAGTAGCAGCAAGGTCACTAGTCATGAAGCGGACGATTTGGAGAGCATAAATTCGAACAGCAAATCGCAGGCTAAAGCTAAGAAAGGCAAGAAAGGAAAGCGCAAAGACGACTGGAGCGATGAGGAAAATGATGTGGAGGCGGCAGCAGTGCCCACAGCCGCAGCAGGAAAGAAAAAAGGAGGCAAGAAACGCAAAGACAGCGACGACGAGGAAGATGCGGTAGAGCCGCCTATGCCTGTAAAGAAGTCTGGCAAGAAGGGTAAAAAGTCGAACAACAATGCGTCGAGTGAAGATGACGACGAAAATAATGAGGAACCGGAAGAGGTTAAACCAGTGGCAAAAAAACAACAACAGAAGAAGGGCAAAAAGAATAAGAAAAAGGACGACTTCAGTGATGATGATGACGATGAAGATGTTTTGAAGGCTATCGAAGATGATGATGGCGATGATGATGAAGAAGAAATGGCTGTGGCCAAACCAGTTTCTAAAAAAGCATCCAAAAAGCAACAGAAAAAAAATAAATTCGAAATGAGCGAAGACGAAGAAGATGTGATAGAGGACGACCTAGAAGAAGAAGAGCTTCCCGCAGAAGTGCCTCAGGAAAAGCAAGTGATTGAAGAAATTCAAGCCGAATGTTCTACCGAAAAATCCGCTGAAACTAAAAAGGAATCATTAACAGCAGAGACCGCAGAATCAGTCACGGAGCAATTGGAAGGGCTAAAACTCAACGATGCCACGCCCTCCATTACGCCAGTAGATGAAGACGAAGTGGAAACTGGTGATGCCATCGACGAGACTTCAGCCGCAAGTGCTTCAACAGCGGCCGAGGCAGCGTCCACAGAAAAGAAACTCACACACAAAGAGAAGAAAAAGCAGAAGAAGCAACAGGAATATGAGAAACAAGTGGAGCTAATGACGAAAAAGGGCGGAGCCGGCCATTCCGATCTCGACAGCAACTTTACCATGTCACAAGTGCAGAAGACGGCCGGCCAGAAAGCTCAGCTTGAGCATGCGGTTGATATTAAGATCGAGAATTTCACCATTTCGGCAAAGGGTAAGTGCGTCTTTCTTCTAAGTCCATGTACAGTTTTAATATGCTCACATTGTTCCCCCCACCAGGCAATGACCTCTTTGTGAATGCCAATCTCTTGATTGCTCACGGTCGCCGTTACGGCTTAGTCGGTCCCAACGGCCACGGCAAAACTACTCTCTTGCGTCACATCGCCACACGTGCCTTTGCCATTCCACCCAACATCGATGTGCTGCTGTGTGAACAGGAAGTGGTGGCTACGGATAAAACCGCAATTGTGACCATCCTGGAAGCCGACGTAAAGCGTAATGCTCTGCTGGCGAAGGGCAAGGAGTTGGAGGAGAAATTCGCTTCGGGCGACATGAGCGTGCAGGAAGAGCTGAACGACACCTTTGCCGAGTTGAAGGCAACGGGCGCCTATTCGGCAGAGGCTCGTGCTAGACGCATACTCGCAGGTTTGGGCTTCAGCGAAGAGATGCAAAACCGCCCCACCAACAAGTTTTCCGGTGGCTGGCGTATGCGTGTTTCCTTGGCGCGTGCCCTCTACTTGGAGCCGACGCTATTGATGCTCGACGAGCCCACGAATCATTTGGACTTGAACGCAGTCATTTGGTTGGACAACTATCTGCAGGGCTGGAAGAAGACGCTCCTGATTGTCTCTCACGACCAGAGTTTCCTCGACAATGTCTGCAACGAAATCATCCACTTGGATCAGAAGAAACTGCAGTACTACAAGGGCAACTACTCCATGTTCAAGAAAATGTTCGTCCAGAAGCGACGCGAAATGATCAAGGAATACGAGAAGCAGGAAAAGCGCATCAAGGAATTGAAGGCGCACGGTCAGTCGAAGAAAGCCGCCGAAAAGAAACAAAAGGAGACGCTCACTCGCAAGCAGGAAAAGAACAAATCGAAAACGCAGAAGCAAGATGAAGAGGGAGGACCACAGGAACTGCTTGCTCGGCCCAAAGAGTACATTGTCAAGTTTCGCTTCCCGGAGCCTACACAACTGCAGCCGCCCATTCTGGGCCTGCACAATGTCCATTTCGCCTTTCCGGGCCAAAAGCCGTTGTTCATCAAGACAGACTTTGGCATCGATTTGTCGTCTCGTGTGGCTATTGTCGGCCCCAACGGTGTGGGCAAGTCCACATTTCTCAAGCTCCTGCTGGGTGAATTGGAGCCACTGCAGGGTGAACAACGCAAGAACCATCGATTGCGCATTGGCCGTTTCGATCAGCACTCGGGTGAGCATTTAACCGCTGAAGAATCGGCGGCCGAATACCTGCAACGCCTCTTCAATCTACAGCATGAGAAAGCGCGCAAAGCCTTGGGCTCGTTCGGCTTGATCAGCCATGCGCACACAATCAAAATGAAAGATCTGTCTGGTGGTCAGAAGGCGCGTGTAGCTCTCGCTGAGCTTTGTCTCAGCGGTCCCGACGTTCTCATTCTGGATGAACCGACGAACAACTTGGACATTGAATCGATCGATGCTCTGGCCGAGGCCATCAACGAATATGAGGGCGGCGTGATTATTGTCTCTCACGACGAACGTTTGATACGCGAAACCAGCTGCACCCTGTACGTGATTGAGGAACAAACTATTAACGAAATTGAAGGCGAATTCGACGACTACCGCAAAGAAGTGCTGGATTCTTTAGGGGAGGTGGTCAACAATCCCAGTGTCGTTGCCAATGCTGCCGTTCTGCAATAATACACAAGCGATTGTTGTTTTTTTTTATTTTATTTGTTTTGTAATATTAATTAAAGCTATTCAATAAAACGCATATGTTGGAAACAACGTAATTAAATGTATTGATCGTTTGTTCGAAGAATATGTCGCGGCCTTAGAACGGAACTGGCAGTTTACAAGTTATGAAAACGCAAAATACAGATAAAAAATTAATGAAGCCTAATGAATTTAACGATATCGATGCTTAAACTGCTTAAACTGTACGATGTGGACGTTTTCAGTTTTATTTATAAAATGTACTTGTCAATTGGATGCATTTTTGTTTAAATAAAGTTTTTAGTTTAATACTAATATATATATGAGCCCATTACATTATTCTTCTAATTTGAAGCCTCCGGGTATTTTAATTTGAATTTTTATACTCGAGTTGATTGATATGAAAGTCATGCGCGCATGGAATTGTCAAATCATCATAGGGATTAGCTTTTAAATACTACATTTTGCACCCAACCCTTTTTGTAAGAATGCTATCTAATTAACCATTTCGATTATTCACAAATATACAAGATTGTGCATTGCGTATGTTTTGCCAAAAAGCATATAAACCGCGTCAAGCTTCATAGAAGAAAAAAGTTTTAGCGGTCACAGCCTAAAAATAAAATGGACAATAGGAAAGTACTATTGTTAAGTAGTTTTATACTGAAAACTGATTATATCTTTCTCTTACAGGTTGAAATACATATCATATTCTTTTTAAATGGAAGTATTATACATTTTTTGTTTTTTAATGTGCTACAAAAAATGGTGAAATACCGCTCTTTGAAAAATCATCGAATGCGATTTAAACAAATCGGATTCGATATATCGATTTTGATAGAAGCAACCGATATATCGCCCATTCCTAGCACAGTCGGCGGCAACTCTGCTTCGTCTCAAACGGAATTTGATTGCGAACGGGAGAAGACGTGAAAGGAATTGGGATTTATCATTATCGCGATTTGTTTAGCCAGTATGAAAATCAAATTAAATGTACATAATTAAATTACATGTATGTAAGTGTAAATAGTAAAAATTCAAAGTGAAAACACGTAGTGAAAACACGAAGTGAAATGCAAAATGATGAACGAAGAGCACGAGCAGCAAAATCAAATTCCTTTCACCAGAAACAATAGAAGCAGCCCGACCGACGGGAGAGTCGAAAATGGGGAGGAGGCGTTGAACAAAAGCAGCGATGCGAATGGGACAGCACAAAATGAAAGCAGTGAATTGAACATACTGCTGCCGCGCCGACAGGAGGCAAATGTGAAACAAGTGTGTTTGTCCATTGTGGGCATGACCTGCCAAAGCTGCGTACGCAACATCGAAAGCAACATCAGCCAAAGGCCAGGAGTGGTAAACACTCGGGTAGAGTTGCAGGAGAACGCTGGCTACTTCGAGTATGATGCAAATGTCACAAGTCCAGTTAAAATCGCCTATGAAATTGAGGAAATGGGCTTTGAGTGCCCCTATCCCACACAAACACAAAAAGAGAATGCGTCCAGCCCCACCAAAGCAACTACAAATATACGAATCATTGGCATGACATGTCAATCGTGTGTACGCAACATTGAGGGCAACATTGGCACTACACAGGGTGTAAATAGTATCCGGGTTAGCTTGGAGGACAAAAGTGCAGTCGTGGGGTATGACTCTACGCAATTGACACCCACGCAAATCGCCGAAATGATAGACGACATGGGTTTCGAGGCCAGCGTACAAGAAGCAACGCCTACGAATACACCACGCAACTCCCCCGCAAAATCAGTCAGTCCCTCCCCAAAGCACGTTCAGCAACAGGTGCCACAATCGTCCACAAACGGCCATGCCATTGTGCCCATCGAACAGGAGCTTACGAAATGCTTTCTGCATGTACGCGGTATGACCTGCGCAAGTTGCGTGGCCACAATTGAGAAGCACTGCCGCAAGATATACGGTTTGGACAGCATTTTGGTAGCTCTGTTGGCGGCCAAGGCCGAGGTGAAATACAATGCCAATGTTGTGACCGCAGAGAACATTGCCAAGTCCATTACGGAATTGGGATTTCCCTCGGAAATTATTGACGAACCCGGCAGCGGGGAATCTGAAGTGGAAATTGAGATTTCTGGCATGACATGTTCATCGTGCGTTAACAAAATAGAGAGTCATGTGCTAAAGACGAAGGGTGTTACAGCGGCTTCAGTCACCCTGATAACGAAACGAGGTAAGTTGAATAGTTTGTGTAATTGTAATTAAAATGCACTCGTACCCCAGTGTATGAGTATGTGTGTGGCTCCACGAGACTACCTTTACATTTTATTGGATATAATCGTGAAACGCAAAAAAAGCCTTGAAAGTGGAGCATATGGAAAAGATTTTTATCTGAAGCTTTCACAAAACTCGTTTAATGCTTGAATGGTATCAAACAAACAAAATAAATTGAAAGAAGTTCATGAACTGATATGGACCCGGATATGGTAGCAATGAAGCAAATGAACTTTTATATTTAGGAAATTTTTCTAAGAAATTACATTTTTTTGTACTCAAAAGCTGCATAAATTTAGTGCACACTATCAAATTTGCTATGCACTTAAGTACATTTGCCACCATTATGGTTATTGATGGAGAGAAATTAACAATATTCTTAACTGTCAATCCTAAAGTTTGAATAGGAAATTAATAACAAAAAAAATCCAATTGAATGCGATAAGCGTTGATGAATTACATCAGCGAGTTATTATCCAAAGCATATCACGAACATATGTACAAAGAACAATAATGTATCTTGCACATTTCGTATCTTTAATTTATTGCCAAAGACAAAGCTTGAAGCGAATTTGCAAATCATGAAATACATTATGAAATGGGTTTGAAAAAAAATGTATTTGTCTCTGCTGCCAATAACAAGTTTCATTTTTGCTAAACAAAATTAACATTTAAGTTACCGTGCAATAAAGGTATTCCAGGTGATAATTTGTTGTATGTGAAAAAAATTAAGTTTTAATTTCTTTGATTTGGGGTGCCTACAAATTTCAGCTATATCAGTTAACGTCGCTACACGGGTATTTGTTTGTAATAATAATTAATTGTAGAGCCCGACCGATTAATCGGCTTCGGCATCGGCTTCGGCCATTATTGGCCAAAAATGCACATTCGGCTTCGGCTTCGGTTTTTCCAAAAAATAGCCGAAGTTTTAGCCGAAGCTTTTAAATTTTTTTTTCTTGTTTTTGCGACACTGAAAACCAAAATTAATTTTTTACGATACGATTTTCTAAAAATTGTGTAATTGATGGAATTTCCAATGGGACATAAGAGGCTCACAAAACAAAAAATATGATTAAAATTTAACTTAGTAATCATCGAATATTGAGTGAATCTCGCCTCAAATTGCGTGGCACGGGGTTACAGCTGCCACAAAGTACATCCTTGGACATTTTCTGGGTGGATTACTGAATTTTAAATTTAGATTTGGAAGCTTAATACTCGCCCTGATGTCAATGTTGAAAGGAGTCCTGGTAAACTGTATGAAATTTCAAATATATTGGTAGGAGGCTCACGGAAAGATTCTACCTTTTAGAAATGTAGCCCAAATTGCTGCTCCAACATATATGAAAAGTAGTTCTGGTGCTCAAATCAAAGCTTCACAGGTGGTATTTACCATCAACTAGAACATCCTTTGCGAATCACCTGACGGATTTGGGGAGTCCTTAAAAAACAGCTACTTAGATGGATTTATTCTTTGAAGAATTCTCTACCAATTCTACTAAATTTCCATTATTTTATGCTTTACTCCAAATTTTTAAAAATGATTTTAAAAAAATCTAATTTTTCTTACACGGGATATATGGGATAATCCGAGGCTCCTGTTAGTTTTGACCTAGGAGGCCCAAATTTGTTTGTGAATTCTTTTGGTTACTTTTATTATTTGTTTAAATAAAATTTTAGTTCCTTAAAAAACTAAATGTGTATTTGTACACTCGAATTTGAATGAAAATACACGAAAAAACAAGTTTTTAATGGTTTTTTATTTAAGTATCGGCTTCGGCTTCGGCTTCGGTATAGGCCTTCGGCGTCGGTCGAAGTAATAGGCTGCCAATTGACCTTCGACATCGGCTTCGGCCTGAAAATGCTTATCGGTCGGGCTCTAATTAATTGTTCGCTCAAAATAACTACTAACTTTTACTTAGTGTAACGCGTTGACATGTTTTCATAATCATGTCGTCCAAAAACTTCAATTCTGTTTGTTCTTCAAGTTGTGTGGGATAGGGACATTCAAAGACCACTTGAAGGAATAAATTGTGTTTCTACTTAGATAAATAAAATGTAATTCATGGAAATGCAAAAAAACTTACTAACTAATCGAAGCTACTTGAACGAAATGGAAAAGGACCGGAATAAAATGGAATAGGAATAAACTGATAAATGAAACGGTACGGAATGGAATTGGAACAGAAACAAAATGGAAAAGTTATTATAAAATTATTGTAAAATTACATTTTGCCATGAGTAACGCCAGTTCGTGATATTGGCGACGAGTGAGTTACGCTATTTTGTGAAACTGACAACGATATGTGTAGTGTATTTTAGCTTCGATCGCACCGAAGATAATCCTCTTGCCAGTTTTTATTAGGAGCTCAATTATATCGCGAACGGAATGGAAATTAAACTAAAACACAATAAACCAAAAGAAAATCCAAATTAAACCCCCTTGGAAATTGAACGGGGGCGATTTGGAAAGGGGAATGGAACTGGAACAAAGTGAATATGGACCGGAAGAAAATGAAATGGAAACAAATTTGAAAGGAATCGAATGGGAATGGAATATGAAAGTGAAACTGAAACTAATTGAAACATAAAAAAACGAACTTCGAAGGCAGTTAAAAAGGGAAAACAGAAGTAATAGGACATTTATTAAAAAGGGTACTTGCAGGATATTTTCATAGTTTCTATTTTTTTTTTGGCTGAAATTATCATGCCCCTGATTTTTGGCTCCTTTCGTTGTAGGTAAATTTCGTTACAACACCGAAGATACGGGAGCACGCAACATATGCGAAGCAATCGAACAATTGGGCTTTCATGCCCAACTACTCACTGGCAAGGACAAGATGGCACACAGCTATTTGGAGCACAAAGAAGAGATACGCAAGTGGCGTAATGCCTTTCTTATATCGCTCATTTTTGGCGGTCCGTGCATGATAGCCATGATCTATTTCATGGTAGAGATGGACAATAGAGGTCACGTGAATATGTGCTGTATTGTGCCGGGATTGTCCGCGGAGAATTTGGTCATGTTTCTACTGTCGACGCCCGTGCAGTTTTTCGGTGGTTGGCACTTTTATGTGCAATCGTATCGTGCCATCAAGCACGGCACCACCAACATGGATGTGCTTATTTCAATGGTCACCACCATCTCGTACATGTATTCGGTGGCTGTGGTCATTGCAGCTGTACTCATGGAACAGAACTCCTCACCGCTGACCTTTTTCGATACTCCGCCCATGTTGTTGATTTTCATCTCGTTGGGTCGCTGGTTAGAGCATATTGCTAAGGGCAAGACGTCGGAAGCACTATCGAAGTTATTGTCACTGAAAGCTGCCGAAGCGCTTTTGGTGCAAATTACTAGCGATTTTGAAATCGTTTCGGAAAAGGTCATCTCCGTCGATTATGTACAACGTGGTGATATTTTGAAGGTTATACCAGGCGCCAAAGTGCCTGTCGATGGCAAAGTACTTTATGGCCACTCAACATGCGATGAATCGCTAATTACGGGCGAATCTATGCCCGTGGCCAAACGAAAGGGAGCCGTTGTCATTGGCGGCTCGATCAATCAGAATGGCGTATTGCTCATTTCGGCCACACATACCGGCGAGAATACAACACTTGCTCAGATAGTGCGCCTGGTCGAGGAGGCACAAACGTCGAAGGCTCCGATACAGCAGTTGGCCGACCGTATTGCAGGCTATTTTGTTCCCTTTGTGGTTGTGGTCTCGAGTGTTACACTGATTGGCTGGATAATAGCCGGTTTCATTGATTCGAGCTTAGTGCCCGTGGCCATGGAACATAAGATGCACATGGATACGAATACGATTGTCATCAGTCATGCCTTCAAATGCGCTCTTAGCGTACTGGCTATTGCGTGTCCGTGTGCTCTGGGATTGGCGACGCCCACAGCGGTGATGGTGGCCACCGGTACGGGTGCTATTAATGGCGTATTGGTGAAGGGAGCCACAGCTTTAGAAAACGCTCATAAGGTATGATTACATCTACACTTTGTACGCGCGCCCCAATTTACTGTTAATGTGTCTCTTTCTTTCAGGTCAAAACTGTGGTATTTGATAAGACGGGCACCATCACTCACGGCACCCCAATGACATCCAAGGTAATCATGTTCGTAAAGCCCGCCGTCTGCAGTTTAGCTCGAGCTTTAACTATAACCGGAGCAGCCGAACTAAACAGCGAACATCCCATTGCTTCGGCGATAGTACGCTTCTCCAAGGACATGCTGGGCCTGGAGACTTTCGGAAAATCACAAAATTTCCAAGCCGTTCCCGGATGCGGCATCAAAGTCCTTGTCTCCCATTACGAACAATCGTTGCGCCAGGCGTGCAATGCCGAGAAAATAATTAATTACGAGAACAATTATCGCTCCAATTCGAATGTCGTCCAAACGGAAAGCGGCGTTTGTATTGAAGAAATTATACCATCATTGGGCGTAAAAAAATCAATGGAGTTGCAACAACAGCAACAACTACTGCATCTTGACGATAGCGCACCGGCCGCTGGAGTCATTGCGGCTGTGCTGGGCAGCGAAATAAATGTGCTTATAGGCAATCGCGAATGGATGCATCGAAATGGTATTTTCGTATCGGCCGAAATTAGCGACTGCATGACGGACGAAGAGTCCAAAGGACATACGGCAGTGCTGTGTGCTTTGAATGGCCAGCTGATATGCATGTTTGCTGTCTCAGACATGGTGAAGCCGGAGGCGCATTTGGCTGTGTACACACTGAAGAAAATGGGCATAAATGTAATACTTTTGACGGGCGATAATAAGAATACGGCAGCGAGTATTGCGCGCGAGGTAATCAAACGAATGCAATTTTCATAGTACCTAACCTCATTTCATGCACATTTCTATATTTCAGGTTGGCATCAATCGAGTTTTCGCTGAAGTCCTACCCTCGCACAAAGTAGCCAAAATTCAACGTATTCAAGAGGGTGGCGTGCGCGTTGCCATGGTAGGCGATGGCGTCAACGACAGCCCTGCTTTGGCTCAAGCCGATGTGGGCATTGCCATTGCCGCAGGCACAGATGTGGCTGCCGAAGCAGCAGATGTCGTCCTAATGCGAAACGATCTACTGGATGTTGTGGCCTGCCTCGATCTGTCGCGACGCACTGTTCGACGCATACGCTATAACTTCCTTTTCGCCAGCATGTACAATTTACTGGGCATTCCGTTGGCCTCGGGCATTTTCGCACCCTTCGGTTTTACCCTGCAGCCTTGGATGGCCTCAGTGGCTATGGCCGCCAGCTCAGTATCCGTAGTCTGTTCGTCGCTGATGTTGAAATTCTATCGCAAGCCTACAGCCACCTCCTTGCGCACTGCCGAATACATCCAGCACTTGGCGATGGAACGTGACAGTGAGCCAGACAATTTGTCGCTGCATCGCGGCTTGGAGGACTTGCCACGCCCGGTTTTCAATCGGTCTAGCAGCTCAATATTATCGAGACTGTTCTTCCCCGCGAGTGCGAAAATAGACCCGAACGAGGATAGTTTGCTGGACGCGGACGGCAGTGAATATCTGTCGGCCAAAATAGTGAAAACGAAAAATCTTAAGGACGTCACGGAAATGCAAAAACTTTAGTACTCGTATTACTCCAAAAAGTGAAGTGGAACAAATTGTTTTTTTTTAATTCTAAAATGCCTTAGTTGTAAGTGTGGGTGAACACAAGAGTTATTCTATATACATTATATTGTTAATTACTTTTTCATATATATTTTTCTTTGCTTTATTTAACATTTGTATTTTAATATTACATGCTGAAAGAACGAACACATTTTCCTTTTATTGTTACCTTTTTTTACAAAATACATAAACATTATAAAATATCCAGAAGCATTGTCGTCAGTAAGGAAATGCTAATGGAAGTTGTTGTACAATATTTTTTTATATATACATAAATCTAAATAAAGACCCTATACCAACAAAAAAAACAGTGATCATTTTGATAGTAAAAAGTGTGACCAGCAGAGTGATGTAAGAGAAGTTTAATTTAGGCCTTACAACACAGCAACAGCCTAGATACAACTAGCCATTAGTGCTAAAAACTTTGGCCAACACAATTCAATTTGGAAATAGATAATTTCAAGAAGAGCCAATACTTTAATCCGCTCCACCGCTATTGAATGTTTAGTTGTCAAGCGATTGTATCATTATCAAAGTTAAATAAAACAAATATGCCTTTGCTTTTTGGGTACTGATAACAGTTGTCTTAAAACTGTAATGTGCACTTGAGCTGTGCGAGGTTTGAGCGTGTCCAAGTACACTCAATTTACGTGCCGGTGGAGATTTGAACAAAAGAAACTTAAAAACAAATTAAACAATTAAAAATAAAAAAAAAACAATTAATTGTAAGAAATAAAGAAAAACAAAACAAATAACTTTTCAATTGCTAATAAACATTAAGGTAACAGTTTCGAATGCAATACACAGTATACTGGAAACTAGAAAAAAATTATATGGGAGGAAGTGGTCCCGAGTTAGGATCTACAGATGGAAGTATGTCGAAAATGGCATTCAACATGAATATTTTGAATTTATTATCAAAGACAAAAAATTGTAATTATTTTTTTTTAGTGATGCAGTTTTCTTTTGCAGAATGCTTTACAAAATACATTTTTCAAACCCACCCACCAGCGTTTTTATATTTATATAGTTTGAAAGCAAATTATAGTGAACGCCTGCCTAAAATCAAATTTGTGAAAGTGAAAGGCACAAAATTGTAGCAAGGTCGGTTCAGTAAATGCTCCATGCAGACAATTACTCCGAATTCCACAATTAGTTCTTGTTTCCGCTTACTCAGTTTGTGATTAGGTCGATTTGTGTGTTGTTTGCTTTTAAATTTCCTTTTGCTGTTGTCTTTTATAATGTTCAGATGCCATGAATGATATACCTACTTATGTATATACCTACATATGTATATACAGCTTTTATTCCTCCCGAAACCTTCTCGATTTTGTGTTTAATGTTTTTTTATCTCTTTTCATTTCATTTACATACAGATAAATAATAAAAAAACAGGCTGTGTCGATGACTTTATCATCGTCGATGCATTAATCACATTGTTAAATTTAAAGACAACCAACAACAAAAAGAACTGTGTTGTCATATGAAATGGAGTAGAACAGTCATTAAAGTGGCTGCTTGTTGACATCATTCTCATTCAATAGTGAACCATCTGTTTTTTAGTTTGTCGTTTACTACTTCATATATGTACATATATAAGGGGAACAATATCAATATACAAGATGGCGATTTCTTGGGCCGAAAAAAAACGAAATCTCATGTGTTTTTTATTTAACACAGTTTTTTTCTGCAGGCGACATTATATCAAAATCACTTGGGCTAACCAATATCGAGGGGGGAGTATTTTAGAAGAGGTGGTCATACCGAAGTGGTCAACTCATATCATATAACGCGTTCGAATAATCCAATTTTAAAGGTTTCCCTTTAGCTATTCATACCACACTTCTCTATCAGATTTTATTTTATTGAAATATTTTTGTTTCCAAACTTCACCTATCCTACAAGACCATGGTAATTACTTTTTAAGAAGCTACAATGGGAAAAAGTCAAAAATTTTACAATGTTTGGGTCTCCATTAAGGCAAAACAAAAACTTATAGCAATATGATCTTCCGCTCTTAAATAGTTTACTCTCAAAACAATTACAGCTTGGCTACTTTTAATGTAAATATCTTTATTGTTACTACTTGAGGGGTTTTTTAACATATCCGAATTCATAAAATTAATGCCGAATTCGGGTAGTTGCAACTGTTTTCAACGAACGGTGAGCAATCAACAATCCTCGATAATTTCCACGGTCGGCGTGGAACGCTCTCGGCGTTCTATTTCCGCGCCAACCTCAAGCTTCGTCTTGGTGATGGGATACACATGTAGGTTCTCTTTGAAATCACTAATATCCACTATAGTGGTGGCGTCGCCATCCTTCGGTATGAATACCAAATTCAATTTATTGGCCAACGCATTGAAGAGCTCCTCGTCGCCCTCATTGTCGCTGCCATCATCGCTGTCGCAGCCATCGTTTGAATTTTCCTCATCCGCATCGGCCTTGGCATCGACTGGTGGAGTGGCTGTTTTATTGCCAATGACCTGTACAGAGAGTTTACGTAGGTTGGTGCGCTCATTGTTCAGGCAGAAATCGATTATTTCCTGCTTGGTCAAAGTGCGCAACACCTCGATTTCCTTGCGTCGTCGATCGAAGAGATACTCCTCGCAGGTGATTTCGCCCCAATTGCGTGCGACCTCCTCACCGAGCGACATGTCCACAACCTGTTTGATTTTTATGAGCGACTCCCGGACATGTTCGAAATCCTCCGACGGCATTTCGTCGAGAATTTGCAGCATTTTGCTGCGAAACACTTCGATGCGCTCTTCGACGTGCGCAGCATCGAATTTGCTCTCCTGCGAATTTACGGTAATCGAATAGCCAGCTATGCCGTAATTAATACGCACGGACGAAGACACGTAATAGCCGAGTTGCTCTTTCGTGCGTAGATTGTCAAAGAGCGGCTCCTCAACGAACATCATCAGGAGATCGAGTACCGATTCGATGCGCACCGAGCAGGGGCCGATTTGGTAGAAATTGCAGACAACCGTGTTGATGTCCTTGTCATTGAGGGCGTGGCAGCGTATGTAGTGGGAACCTTGCGGCAACTGAACTGTACGATTTTCGATGTATTTCGTCTAGCGAGAGAAAAGAGAGCCATGATTAATATAGAATGCCAGCCACCGTAGTGCCACACAATCGATAGTCACCTCTTTTATGTTCTGACAATTCAGTGTCGACAGTACGGAATTCATAACATTGTGAGCCGATTCCTCAGTCAAGTTGCCCTGCATCATTGCTTGCACGTACAATTCGTTGGTGTAGCTATCGGCAAAGGCGAGCATATCTGTCAAATTGATGTCGTTCAGACACTTATATTTATCAATCATGGGCCACCGTATATTCTCCACTAAGCTCAGGCGTATGTCCCTAAAAAAAATAAGTAATTAATAAAATATTTGCCCATCGATGGAATCGAAGGAAACCTACTTATTCAGGGCCTTCGGTTTAATGAGAGCATTGAAATAGGCCTTCTTCTGGTGCGTCTTAAAGACCTCCAGTTGCTCCGAGCTAATATGGTTACGCATGGAAACCATAGCCTTCGTTATGATGTCCACAAGCAAGTGTAATTTTTCATTATAGCCGCTGACCTGCAAAAGGGGACAAAGATTTAGCTAAAAGGCTCAGGAATTCAGTGTAATGATGTTTTTGACTATTTTTCCGTATTCCGGTGCTCATTTACCTTCAAAACCACACCCTTTTCCGCAGAATAAAATTGATAGCATAAGCCGGCCACGGTTGCCGGATACAGTTCCTCAACCAAACGGAATTTCACTAATTGCGCATACAATGCACTTAGAACATCGCTGCAAATACAAACGCAAAAGAAATGAAATAATTTTCGCAAAAACGAAAACCCCGTATGTAAACCCACTTTTTCGGATTTTGTCGTAACTGAGGTGATATAAAGTAAAAGTACATGTAGGCATCGGGTAAATTGAACTTGTCATCCTGTCTAAACCACAATTCGCAACTGTCCGTTTGCAAAATCTTCTTTGGTGAAGGCGGTAGCTCGGGTTTGCCATTCTCCGACCAGAACAAACGGAAATCGTTCGATATGAAACGGTTCGCGTGCGGCAAGTGCAATTCCGGCATGGGTTGCGAATTCGTCCACAGATCGCGCCATTTTTGCGGCAACGTAATGTTCGTGTATTCAGTGCCGAACCATTTCTCTTTCTGGTCGTAATTGATGCCATCGTACTTTTGTTGTGACGTTATCATGATATTGAACTTGAATTCATTGAGATGTCGTATGACATCCTGAATTTGCGATTCGTTGTATTCGAAATAGATTTCAGTTCCAGTAAGAATATCCTTGGGCGGATAGTATTTCGTCTTCACCACCAGGTTTTGCACATTATCAAAGGCCGGCTTTTGCGATTCGAAACGGAAGCTGGTAGCCTCAATGCTCTGCAGCTCTGTGTAGGCGTCTTTCAGAGAACCGCAATGAGAGAAGAGTTTGATGAAGGCGAATGTGGCGGCAAGAACCTGCAACGTGAGGTACAATTGAATGTATGTTAACCGAAAAAATCGTCTGCCAAGATCCTTTTACCTCGTCTAAATGTTTGAAACCGCTGTCGGTTAAATAAATGCACAAATTAAACATAGAATACATAGAATTCGTATCGAAGCCCGACTCATCAATGCCCGCAATCAATTCCAGGCCCCAAAGTCTAGAAGGGAAATTTTGTATTTTGTTTATCTTTCAATATGTTTCCATTCGAATCGCTTACTTCTTGCGCAAATAAGCGCACAAACTGCCTTCGCCCTCGTAGCCAATTAAATATGAAAGAAACTGGTCTGGCTTGACCCTGTAAAGCTGCAAGAAGAATGCAATTAGCTTTGAAATTTGGAATTACTGAAATTCTGGTTAACCTTCGCCATGGGCGGCAGCACCCAGCTCAGCTCTAGCTTGCAAACATTCTCCACCGGCTTCACGAAGAATACCTGGTTGTGGAAATCATCGCAGAAGGCTTCATTGTAGTGGAATTCCTGAAAATCACGACCCGGCTCGTTGTTGCTCGGTATGCCGGAAAAATGTTTCACAACCAAATTCTCCAATTCGTCAATGGGCAAACGCGCCTGCACGCACACCACCATCCGATGGCCGCTGTAATGCCGCTCGCGAAATTCATGCAGTACTTTGTGAAGATCGTCGTCATTCACATTGTCCTTTAGCGATTTCAAATTGCCCCACGTGAATGTACCATGTGGATAACCCTTGGTGGCCAAACTGGCTAGCAATTGGTCACGCCGTGCTTCGTCGTCGTGCAAAGTCTGCTGGAACTCCGACTCAACGGCGTCACGTTCACGCGTCATTGCTTCTTTCTTCATTAGGGGCGCCTTCAGCAGAGCCGTAAAGTAATCCATGCTGCTATCCAGGTGCTCCTCGGATACTTCAAAGTAAAACAGAGTTTCTTCTGTCTCGGTGTGGGCATTATCGAAGCCGCCACACTTTTTGATGTGAGCGTCAAAGGCATTCTCTGTGGGGTATTTCTCCGAGCCCATGAAGATCATGTGCTCTAAAAAGTGCGCCAAACCTTGGTGTTTGATCGGTTCGGTGAAAGAACCAACGTCTACTAAAAGAGCGCAGGCAGCCAATTTCTCGTCGCCTGGTCGCAATAAAAAATAAAATTATTTGTTGAATGTGCCTTGCAACTATGTGCGCCACGTCACACTCACCTTCTTCGGACTCGTCATCAGAGTCGCTGTCGTCATCCTCGGTAGTGGAAGTAGAGCCCATTGACTCGTTTTCACCATCCGAACTAGTTTCTTCGGCGCAGGAATCACCTGTAGAATCATACGACGATGATGAAGTTAGGCCATCATGAGGCACTGGACTGGGATCCGAAACGAGCAAGACACGCAACCCATTTGATAAAACCAAAGTTCTAGAGGGGACAAAGTTGAAATGCATATTTGGTACCGAATCCAGGCTGGAAAACTTACTTGTAGTGCTTCTTGTCATTTTCCGATTTATCGGGTATTTCGAGATAAGTTACTGTGGTGACTGCTTCGGAATTAACCATTTTGTTGCCTAAAATGTTTGTTCTTTGATCTAGTTCAGTCGTCAAAATGGAATTCTTCGTTAATTTAGACCTTTCTTGATTTTGTTGTAATTTAATACAATCCAAAATCTGTGGTATTTTTTTGTGACAACTTTTGAATTTTCTTACAAATGAATGAATCGTATTTTTCACAAACATAAATTAATTAC
Source organism: Heteromyza rotundicornis (assembly GCA_951394025.1). NCBI lineage: Eukaryota > Metazoa > Arthropoda > Insecta > Diptera > Heleomyzidae > Heteromyza > Heteromyza rotundicornis. The sequence goes on from OX596010.1 coordinate 25,110,788, forward strand.
TTAACATTAACTAGCTATTATTTGGTTCATTAATTAGTTAATCAACAAACATGAACTAATTAAAGTCGTTCCTTTTTCTGCCTCCAAATTTCCGAATTTCTTCCAATTTTAATGTTGTTTATAATTGACATTTATACCACGTCCCCACGTTTGCATTGGAGGGTTTCAGAAATGTCAAAATCTTAATAACACAGTGTTGTATTTGCATATTAAGGTGCATTTAGATCGCACAAACGAACGGAACTTTAGTTTGCCTGAATATATGTTCCCGAACACGCATCGGAACCCAAAGTTTGCCGGAATAATGTGAACAATCCAAAGATCGCGAACCCAAAATCACCAACCGAATGAAAAACATTTTGTTAGCGAGTTCGTGCGATCTGAATGCACCTTTACAAATAGAATTTGGAAGAGAACAACGCGTTGACACTTTGGAAAATTGTAAAATTATATTTTTTTAGATTTTTCTTTTGGCCAATTGTTTAGTTAAAAAATGTAGATTTAAAGGTTGTATTGCCGCGGTAACAAGTGCGTCCTTGAACATTTTCGGGTGATTGGCTCATTTGCTGAAGTGATTACACTCATAATTCAAGAAATTTATGAATCATGATTACACTGGCCAGTGCCCGAATGAACGAAGGTTCCTTCGCTCGTTTCTGCAATGTAAGCGCGGCGTAAGAAGAAGGGAAACAAAGAAATGTCAACAAAAGCACAAAGAGATTAAATGAAAAATTTATATTAGAAGCAAGTAATTGGTAATTACGGTAATCTAATATCGGCAGTAAGTGACAAATATTAAAAATATACAAAGTTTTCGGAAAACAAATGTGCAATTAATAAACTCGAAAAACACAATAAACAAAGCTCAAGTACAAAGAACCAAATGGCCCAAAGATGACATACAAATAAAATAAGGCCAACAAAAGACAACCGCAACGAATACAATATCTTATCGCATAAAAGCTTAGGAAATAGAATATAAAGAAGTCAATTTATAGCGATAGAAGGTACAAGAGAGAAGTAGCTGCAACTGCCGCCCACATTGTTCACCGGACACGCAGCTCATTATAAATTCAAACAACGCTCAAAAGCACAAATACAAGTAGCAAAATACCAATAGTCAACACAGCACCATACCAAGCCAAACATGGCCAGTATGCCCGATCACCGGAAGCGCAACACATTTACCAGTTACGTTGCCCCTCCGCCAGGCGATGTCAGCGGAGTGACAGGCGGCGATGAGGCTTGGCGTCTGCCCAGCGATATGCGGGACGTACATTTGGCCAAACCACGTCTGCTGCCCAATGAACTGGTGGTGGCGTCGGCTCCAGCCTACCTTTGTCCCGCCATCGCACCCATTGAAGACGGCGAATTGGATGCGATGAAGGAGGCCGTTTTCGGTCTGCTAAGTGTGACCAACTTCAAATTGGCCTTTGTGCCTTTGCAGAGGCAGGCTAATACATTGCCGTCGCAGGGCTCCTATCAGGAACACCTCTATTTGCAGCGCAATGACGTCACGCTTAACAACATCGACCACATTTACCAATTGGGGGAGGGCGGTCGGGCAAGCGCCCTCAGCGGCGGCAACAAACGCAAGAGACTAGATTCGCAGCAGAAAGTGATTAGCGGCCGTATTGCGGCACTGCACATAATCTGCAAGAACTTTCGCCTACTGAAGTTTGCCTTCCAGCAGTCGAAGGGTGGACGCGATTACGGCAAACTGATTGCATCGGCGCTGGCCCGATTCGCGTATCCGTCGCGGCACGATCTCAGCTTTGCTTACTTCTACCGCGAGCCATACTACTCAACGCTGGCGCGATCCAGCGTCACCATGTATGGCACGAAAAATGACTGGGCGCGGGAGCTAATACGCTGTGGGACTAGTGAATGGCAAGTGGTAAGTTCTGAGAGTGTACCGCAGCTGCAGAACAAACTTCAGGCCTCCAAGTACTCGCTGCCAACGCACTTCGTCATACCAAAGTGCTGCACTGTCGAACGATTTCTGGACTTGTCACGCGCCTTTTGTGATTCGCGCGCAGCTTTTTGGGTATATGGCTACGGAAGCGCGTCGCTAGTACGACTGGCAGAGCTAAAGCCAGCGGCACAGCAGGACTCAAAATTGGAGAACGTGATGCTGGAACTGGTGCGAAAGTGCGATGAGCGGCGCACGCTCAAGCTGCTGCAGTTGACCGATCGTCTGCCCAGTGTTCAGGACGTGCAGCGGGCCTATTTGAAATTCCGACGTCTTTGCACACCCGAGGGTCCTCAGCAATTTCTGTTGCACGATTCCAAATTCTTAACGCTGCTGGAGAAGTCGAATTGGCTGTTCTACGTCTCGCTGTGTCTGCGCTACTCCTGTGAGGCTGCCGAGTCGCTACGTTCAGGGTCCACTTGTGTGCTTCAGGAGACCAATGGCCGCGATCTGTGTTGTGTTATCTCCAGTCTTGCCCAGATCATCTTGGACCCGCTGTACCGTACCATCGACGGCTTCCAATCGCTGGTGCAAAAGGAGTGGGTGGCTCTGGAGCATCCATTTCAAACGCGTCTCGGTCATGTGCGTACCAATCCGGAGTCAGCCGATGAGAATGAGAGTCCGGTCTTCCTTCTCTTTCTCGACTGTGTTTGGCAATTGCTGCAGCAGTTTCCCGATGAATTCGAGTACAGCCAGACCTACTTGACCACACTATGGGATGCGTGCTTTCTGCCCATTTTCGACACCTTCCAATTCGACACGGAAGCCGACCGCATGCGCGCCGTCACCGAATCTAAATTAGTTCTTCGTCCGGTCTGGGACTGGAGCGAACAGTTTGCTGATAAGGACAAAGTTTTCTTCACGAACCCCTTCTACCAACGGCAAAGACAGGAGCAACAAACACGGCGCTCGATTGCCATTCCTGCGGGCGCTATTATGTTGCCCGGACTCGCACAAATGCCAACGGCCGCCACTGCAAAGCAACAACAACGTTTCACGACGATCAATCCGCAGCTATTCGTCACACAGTCCACGATACCACGGGATCGCTATTTGGAGCCGCAACATCGCATGTCCGATCTGTCGATCTGGGAGCAGTGCTACTATCGATGGATACCCGTACTCGAAATCAAACAAGGCGGCTTCCCGCAAATCGATTTGTACCATCGATTGCTGCTCAGTAATATCGCCAAATTGCAGCGCTGCCTCGAGCTACAAGATTTCGAAGATCTGCCCGACATTTACTATGAAATGAGCGGCGAAACCCGCCCGCCGCCCGGGGAAACCACAGCCAACAAACGCCATAGCATCGAAATGATCGATGGAGTTGAACGGAGACGCAAGTCCCTCCCAACACCATCCACGAATGGAGCTGGCGGCGTTAGCAGTGGTGCTCTACTGCCAGCCATTTCCTCATTCTTCCCCTTCAGCATCAATGAGGGCGAATCGCATCAGCAGCTTATCGACATACTCACGAACAGCAATGAGTACCTGTTGGAGGGCTCCATAATGGAGCGGCTGTCGATCGCATAGAGGGGCAAGTGGGGTGGGTTTTACAATTTCCCAAAAACTAATAATGCAGTATACAAACATTTATTTTTATATTCAAATCTATCGATTCTTGGTCGTGTAAATAGGCAAGCACGCAGATTACTTTGCAATGTGTATTTTGGTTTTTACTTACACACTTGCACGTCAAATGCTTCTTTCGATTTCCTTAATCTGGCACTAGACTGGCGCTGGTTAGTAGGTTATAAAATGGATTATTTGAAAATATAAGAATATTTGCAAAGCTAAAAAGTTACACTTGAGGTCCGGATTGAAAATCTAGTTAATGTCTGAGAAAGTATAAATAATTGTGTCTATTTTCACGACTTCTTGCGAAAACTAATATTTTATTTCAAAACATTTTTTGAAAAAATTGTTCTTTAATATTTCTTAAAATACAATTTTACATTCATCGAAATTCCACTAAAATTCCAAATATGAATTATTTCATGTTTTTTTATTACTCACTCGTCTTTAAATACCCTAACCCTTAACAAGTCGGTTAGTTATTTAATGATAATAACAAAAAATACTACTTTGTTTGTCTACAATATCTACAGCTAACGTACACATTTACTGAACTATTAATGTAACAACTACTAGACATTATACACGTTAAAAATTACCCTAAAAAATACTATATGTAGTATTAATATTTCTGTTACGATGTACGAAACTACTTGTTCGCTTTTTGTAAAAATTCCAAATTGAGTATTTTAAAAATGAAACGAAAAATGTTTTTTTTTTTTTGTGTTTCCAATTGAAGGCAGGAGGCAGTTAAACGGTTTTATATACAATTGTCGAAGTTATTTTTTAATTATTTATTGCGCTATAATTTTATAGTTAATACATATATATATATTTTTCTAAAATATTAAAATTTATACATTTAAATATAAATATATATGAAAAACGAAGAAATCCAAATCAAAATGTAATCCAAAATTTGTTGCGTTAGGTTACGTTCTCCTGTTTGAACTTGAACGTTATAATAATATATTCTTACATACATATATACATATTTATTACATTATTATTAAATACGAGTACATTTAATGTATAAATAAAGCGTGAAACAATAAAGTAAAGTTATACGAAAACCAAATGACTAGTTTTACCAACTCAGATCCAGAGCAAACCAAACAAAGAAAAACACAAGGACACCAAGTTGGTTTATATCAGATTAATATCATATTTGTTGCTACCGAATGGATCCAAAGAGATAAATTCTATCGAACTCGAAATGTTTGCAGTGAAAAACTTTTCGGATGAAGAAGTGCAGAATTACATTTCCAACTTACCAAAGTTAACTTTTCGTGAAAGAGCTATCAACAATCGGTTGACGTTCACTTTCAAATCCCTTTTCATTAGTCTTCTGGAACCTGCCTGCTAAATACTTATCTACACTGAAATTCAGTTTTTAATAAAAATTTTGTTTATATTTACTGGCAATAATTAACATTTTATGCATTTTACAATAGAATTAAATTTTCTGGGCGACTGCTAAAGCATTTTTAATGTCTGCAATCAAATCATCGACATCTTCCAAACCCACTGACAGTCGAATAAGAGCATCTGTGATGCCCAATTTCTTCCTATCCTCCGCTGGCACAGAAGCATGTGTCATAACAACCCTGCAAAACGGTAAAGAACAATTAGAAGTACCATTCGGAGTGTTTAATTGTATAGACTAACGGTAGTTCGGCTAAGCTCTCATAACCTCCTAGGCTTTCAGCCAAAGCAAACATATGAAGAGCCTTCAGAAATGCCTCCGACTGCTTCATGCCACCTTTGATGTAGAACGAGAAGACACCGCTATAGCCATAGGTCTGTTTCAGGGCGATTTTGTGATGTGGGTGTGAGGGCAATCCGGGATGTAAAACCTTCTCGACGAATTCGTGCGATTCCAAAAATTTAGCCACCGCAATTGCATTCTTCTGATGTTGTTCCATACGCAGAGCTAGCGTCTTCAAACTGCGGTTAACTTGGTAACAATCGAACGGCGATGGAACAATGCCAGCAGCTGCAATGTTTACAATGTCAATAATTAACGTTATTTCCTTTTTTCTAAAGAAATAGTTTCGAGTTATTAACCATTTTGCAGGAACTTCAAACGATTGTACAAGTCCTCTGAATCCATAGTGATGCCTCCCATAACGACGTCCGTATGTCCATTCATGTACTTTGTTAAAGAGTAGCAAACCATATCGGCACCCAGTTCAAGAGGGCGCTGGAAGTAGGACGTTAAAAATGTGTTGTCCACGGCAACAATGATGCTGCCGCTTTCATGCGAGATCTTCGCGATAGCTTCGATATCGGCAACCTTCAGCAGGGGATTTGTAGGGGTTTCAACCCAAACCAACTGAAAGTGTAAAAAATGTTGAACACAATTGCACTGAAGATTATTAAGCACGTAACTAACCTTAGTATTTGGCTTAATGGCTGCCTTAAATGCCACCAAGTCGGTTGGATCAACAAAGCTGGATTCAATCCCCAATCTGGTGGCTACTTGTCTAAACAAAAAATTAACAATTACAACCATAATTACATGCAGTCAACCAAAGTCCACCTTATTAGACGGTTAGTGCCTCCATAGACATCATCACCAACAATCATATGATCGCCATTAGAGAGCATCGTCAGGACAGTTGTTGTGGCGCCTAGACCAGACGAAAATGTCAAGCCATACTTGGCGTTGTCCAACGAAGCTAGGCATCTCTCCAAAACACTGCGTGTTGGGTTTCCACTTCTCGAATACTCAAAACCCTAAGGGGAAAAATTCATAAGTAACAACAATTCTTAGTAAGTTTTCAACAAAATCGTACGTATATCTATTGTTCATTAATTGAGTATTATTGAAGCACACTTATTTTTAAATTTTATTTCCAAAAATTTCCGATAAGAGAGTGCAAAAATATTTCTTCAGTATGTATGTGTGTTCGTACATACAAATGTTTAAATTTTCCATTTGAAATGACGATAAACAATGACTTGCTGATTATATTTTGATCTCGTTGGCCTTTCTGGTTTTCATTTGCTCAAATCTAAAAAAAAGTCAACGAAAGAAAGAATTTTTGGCAATTGTGTGTCCACGATTATTTAGACAAACAAGCGATACCCTCTTGACTTTTCTTCATCCAGACTGGAATAATTTGCGTCCACGTTCATAAAATTTAATAAATAACAGCACGAGCCTCGTCAATAATATTGGACCGTCTTAACGACAAATACAAGTACATATTTTAAAGATTGTAATGAGTTGTTTGAACCTGTCCATCATCTTTAGTTAAGAAATCCAATCTAGACCTTTATGTGCGGTATAAGTTTTGAAAAACCCTTTCGACAAATTTTATTAAAACAAAGCCAATATCAGTTATGGTCACGAAAGATCTGGGCAGACAGATGAACAGTGATTTCATTGCTGATCAATAATGTTTTCACTGCTCTATAGATATTTTTGGTACGTTCTTGTGAATACAAGTAGATGTAGTGCAACGAAACATGATAATTAAAAAGAATCACGCTTCACTTAATTGCAATTAAGTGGTTTTTTTTTATATATTGCATAATTTATCTTTGCTCAAAAAAAAATGGTAATTGCTGTTAATTTCCAAAACTGTTAAATTTATTCATATACGATTAGTTGAGGATACGAAAGGAATGCATTGGACTTGAACATCTGGCAGGATTCGGTAATACTTAATTTTTGTACGAGCAATAATCTAATCTATAAATAGTCTACTAAAAGAGACACAATCACAGATAACTTTTCCGATTGTATGATAAACATTTTTGTACGGTAAATCGTACGGGTTTATTCCAAACTAGTTGGATTTTATTCTATTGCTCATTTTACCTCTAAAAAACCCGCAATCAAATGAAATCGCGATTCTCATATTCCCCTAATTATGGATGATGAATCCAGTGATTTTTTAAATTCACTCACTTTGTGATTTCCAGGAGCGTCTTGCTTATATGTTGTACTCAAGCAAATTGGTGGGATTACACACCTAGAGCTCCACTGCTCTGGATCCTGACCGGCATGAATTGCTTTTGTGGCGAAACCTTTTGGCTGTTGTTTGTAGTTGGAAGTCATACTGCTGCTTACTTGATCACCGACACCGATCAAATCGAACGAAGAACTGAAAAATTAAAGTAAACCGAGACTAGCAACACCACCCCACTCAGCCCCAAGACAACGTGGAGACGTGTTTCAGCGTTGCATTGTGGAGCAGAGGGCGCTATTTGAATGTATTATTTATAATGGACGTAGACGCATAGTTGTCAGATAAATATCTCAAAAAATTTTAAGACATCTCACGTGGGACAACTTCTCACAGCAGCTAAGAAATTAAAAGTTAAAATTTTGGTTAAATTTAACCTTTATTTCAAAGATTCTCAAGGTTCCATTAACCGTAATTCGGTTAATGGAAATATAAAAGTTCGTACAATAATAAAAAAAAATTCATACTAGGGTGATTCATTTATTATGGGAAACCTCTTGGAAACGATTCAGTTGTGCAGATGAGCAGTCAAAACATATGATATTTGACAGTTCTTTTAAGTAACTGCGCGTTTTCGAGGGGTTTCCTACTTTAAATAAATACCGTATGGAAAAATCGGCAACGAGTACCTTAAATCGACCACTCTCAACACGATGTAATCGATTTGAGAAACGATAATTTTTTGTGTTTTGTTTTGCTATTTGTTATATGATTTTCTCTCAAAGTACAAAAGGATCTGACAAAAGAAAAAAAACACTAAACTACGCAAATCGCTTGATTAGGAAAAATATATTTAACATTTTTTGGATTAATTTATTTTTATCAAGAGAGGTAATAAAACTAATGATTCTAGATAAAATCTGATAAATTCATCTACATTTCCCAATTTTTAGGAGTACGTTGTATCATTTGTTTTTCTTTCTGACGACTGCTTCATCATTTCGTTTAAACCATTAAAAATGCCCGTAAGAGATGATCCTGCGCCGCCTCCTCCCGCAAATTCCAAACAAGATGGAATTGCCAAAACAATGCTCTACAATGGATCCAAATTTCAGGGATTCCAGAAGTCACAAGGAAACTCGTACGATGTTGAAGTTTTACTACAGGTCAGTAGTTGAATAGTGAATATCATCCGTGTGCCTTGTAATGAATGTTTTTTGTTGATTCGCTGCAGCACATTGATAAGGATAACTCATTTCTTTGCGGGTATTTGAAAATAAATGGCCTTACTTTTGAGTTTCCAACATTGACGACGTTTTTCGATGGCGAGATAATTTCGAAGAAATATCCCTTTCTTACACGAAAATGGGAGGCCGACGAAGATGTCGATAGGGGACATTGGGTATATACTTTCATATTATTTATTACATATTTGCAATATACAACTTGGGCGCTTTTTTTTCAGAGTAAATTCCAGGCTTTTGCTGATTACCAGGACACATTCAACTCGGACAATTTCGATTACAGCAAGCTAGCCAGAAGCGATTATGTTTTCATGCGCTGGAAGGAGCATTTTCTTGTGCCAGACCATACAATCAAGGACATTAATGGGGCGTCATTTGCTGGTTTCTATTACATTTGCTTTACGAAGTCGACAGGGAAAGTAGAAGGTTATTACTATCATAGGTCTTCTGAACTGTACCAATCAATTGAACTAAATCATATACCCGAGAATTGTACAGAAATATATGAATTTAGATAAATGCACATTAAATTTGGTCAATACAAGTTGACAATTTTGTTGAAATCAGTTTTTATATACATACGATGGCGATGGAGTGCATAGATTTAATCACCCAAATTCAAGACACATCGACTTTACAGCGAATGAAGGAAATGAAAGCCAAACCAAGCCCATTGTAGTATGTATGTATTGCAAATTTTTATTTAATACACGTAAAATACTAACAAAAAGTTCCAAGTTCATACAAATTTTTTTAAATGTTTCGAAGTAATAAAATAAATTCCATATAAACAAAAATATAAAATTAACAACATTAGATTATCGGAGTTTGGGGTATTATTAATGTAATATAAATATTAATGCTGAAAAAATAAATACTTTATAAGCATATTCAAAATCGCCTGGCAGCATGCAGCAATCATGTAATGCTGCAACTATTCCGGCTGCTGCTCGTCGGCGTCTTACAGCGGTTCTTGCTCCTCGAACTGTGATTCAGCGAATTGAAGCATTGCGATGTGGTCAACGCATACGACTTCAAAGTCGACTTTACTGAAGGCGGCAAGGGCAACGAGTCAATTGCATACACACTGGTGCGTCTCACGATCGTCCTGCAGCACAATTCTTGTAGGGTTAAGACTGAATAGGAGACGAAAACAAGGTTTTTGATTTGGTTAGGGTTGATCCTGGTAATCACAGATTTTTTTCATAGCTAAGCAGGGCCGGCCTTGGTAGAAGTAATGTACAATATTCGTTTCCACATACATACCTTTATTGCTGCGCCAGATACGTTCCATTCCATTTCTATATAGAGCCAGTCTAGCTAGCTCGCAAAATGATTCTCTTATATTAAAATCACAAAGTGTTGATATTTCGAAACAAGTCATGTTATTGCGCGATGCATATACTTCGGCTTGTCTAGCTGCAACCTGCCTTTTAAAAGCCAAGTGTAGACGATTCCCAACCAGTACTTTTGGAATTCCTGGTGCGTGCTTTTCAATTAAAAACATTGACATGTAGTCAAATATTTCTCCCAAAAATGGAGTTTGTACTCACCTCTTCGACCTCCTTAAGCCACCTGTCGATTCCGTCGAAGCTCCATTTATTTGTGATATCATACACTAATATAATACCCTGTGCACCTCTTGAATACGATCGAATAATTGTGCAAAATCTGCCTTGACCTGTGCAAATTGGGAACGTAATTTGTTTAAACCTTATTTGGAAAATGAATGCAATATAAAAACCTGAGGTGTCCCATAATTGAAGTCTTACTCGCTTGCCTTCAAGTAATATAGTTGTGGTTTTGTAAGCTGCAATTAAAAGAGGGAAATGTAAGAAGATTTGGACTTTGTTTCCAATATATTATGTATGCATACCATTGCCACTGCAAAATGGACTTTCTGATGAGGCATCTTCCAGACCTGATAAAATCTCATGTTTACCCACATCGCTGTCGCCCACCAGTAGTACTTTCAATAAGTAATCGTAATCCTTTGTCATAATTCCCATCGACTGCAAATAGTTGTAAAATTAATCGCAACACAATCAATAACGAGGAAAAAACGTAGCTGGAAAGGGACGGAGGACTTTGTCTTTTCGGGAAGAGACAGCAGTGGTTTGCAAAATAAAGTTTAAGCACGTCCATTTGAAATCCAGTTCATTGAAATTGAAGAGTATACACCAAAACGTTTCTCACATTTGATCCAGCTACGCCCAACATTAAAGTGTAAAAACGAAATTTTGATAGTCAACGTCGAGAAAGGAAACCGGGACGTATAAAGACGTTGATGGCTACTGATATATATTAAACTGCATTTATTTACGGATATAATCTTACGAATTAGTTACTAAGCCATTAAATAAAGAAAATGCTACCGCCCGCCACCACAAACATTCTTCGCAGTTCACAGAAGGATTTGACAAAAAATATTATTTACCATCACAAAAATTCCAGAAGTATATATGTTTGCAAAATTTAAACAGTGAGCAGCATCACTAATTGTTGTTGCATTCTTCAGTTTAGCAGTTATCTTTGTATAAAAATATTAGCACAATTCTACGATTCTGTTCTGCAAAAATAATAATTGTAAACTTTACGCAGAACTACTACAATGTCGATTGTGTGTTATCGAAGTAATCGATATACCATGTGTATCAGGGATGATATTTTCAGTTAAACTACTTATTTCGCACAATTTCAATTCATTCCACTGATTTTTTTCTTGGTATCATTTTTCCTTTTTTTTCGTTAAAAAAATGGATTTAATTTTATTTTATTCGGTGATTTTACAGTATGTAAACTTTTATTAAACAGCGTCCGCCTAAAGCTGAAAGCTAAAAAATATTAGTTTTTTTGTTGTTGTTTCTATAGATCGTCTCTTCATTCTTCTTGGTTCAGCTCATTTTTAAATATTCCATTTTTAGGGAGTAGAATACAAAATCATACCATCAAGCAAAGTATGGTCATGACAAGCCCAGAAGTTCAGTACAAGAGACCAGAATGTGATGGACCAGCGTTCTTATACAACTATCCCAGAAATCCATTGTACTTAAACCCCCAACTGCTCCCTTTAGACTCACCCATTTGAAGTAGCTATATTTTAGATTGACTATATGGATGCAACAATATTGTCTAAAACTCATACAATCCATTTTTTTAATTTAGAATTAAATTGCACTTACCTACGGATTCATGGTAGTGTTTATCCTTCTGAAGCGTATTTCTAATTTTTTAAAATCTTTTACTTGATTGTATCTCGATTTTCACAACTTTGGGGGAAATACACATTTTATACTGCGCAAAGCGTTCCCAAATCTCACTTTTCACTCAAATAGGTTATACCATTAGCGCCTAATTAACTAAATGTAAGATACTGTAAAAACGGCATAAGGGATCCATATTTGGAAGTTTAGCAAGGTCCGTGAACAATTCAATTTATTTTGATTGAAAGCTAAACTATTTATGAGCAAAAGAAATTTAAAAGCACTAGCAAGTATTTAAGCACAAAGATTTCCCCAATGAACGGTATCCTAAAAATACAGAGGCTATAATTTTATGGTTATGTAATAAAAATGATTATTGTTATAGTGTGTAAATCGTCTTATTCTCAAATTCAGTTTTTATCAGTTTTTGTTTGTTTTTACTTATCGGCAACTATTATTTAAAAATACTTTTAATTTTGTGGCATATATATTAGTTCACTAAGTAATTTTAATTTAATCAAACGCATAAAAGTACAAAATGAAATGTGATCCAAATTTTTTACATCAAATCTATCTATTAGTTAACATATACATTATTAAGTTTATATTGGTTAAAAACTTTCGTTCAACAAAAAGCCTATCCAATACGGAATCATACATGATTTATTGATATATGATTCGAAATTTAAGTTCAACGTTTATTTCTAATTTCTTACACAGTTCAGAAACCTAAGAAAATAATAATTTTTATAATAAATAATCATTTTATATAAATTTTTCAAAAATTCACTTCAGAATTTTATGTGGTAAATATGCAAAATATGTTTGCAGAGTTATCTCATATTCCGGCAATTTTTTTTCGTGTTCTCTTAGCAATAAGGATAGGTGTGTGTTCATTTAAACTATTTTGATTTTTTTTCTCGTTTCATAAACTTAATCAGAAAGCATGGTTTTACCACTTTGCTTCTCCTTTTCTTTTTCTCGTTCAGTGCGCGGCTCTGCTTGGCCCAACATTATGGCCGGATTAGGCTGACCCCCCTGGGTCTTCTGCTTCAACATTGTCCAATCATAAATATAATCATACTGATGATTTAAGGTTCTAAAAAGAATCCTACAAAAACAAAAAGAAACCCGTTAATAAGGAGAACATTCAGCTATCCAATTATAGTCACTTACCGGAATAGCTGTCGAAGATACATATAGTCGGGTTGCTCTTCAAATCGCAAACTGCGGCAATAGTTCAAATACATTGAAAATTCTGCGGGAAATCCTTTACACAAAACTTCTATGGGAGTTGACATCTTCTTCTCGGAGATCTTTTCGTACTTCTGCTTCTTATTAGTTGCCTTCATGCCCTGCCAAGGCAAAACTCCGCGATTAAAATACATCATAACGTAGCCCAGCGACTCCATGTCATCCCTTCTGGACTGTTCGATACCCAAGTGAGCGTTTATGGATGCATAACGAGCTGTGCCCGTAAGATTTTTCTCTTCGCGGTATGGGATGTGAATGCGCAAACGAGGATCGCGGAATTTCTTGGCCAAACCGAAATCGATTAGAAACAATTTGTTACAATGGCGCCCGATTCCCATGAGGAAGTTGTCGGGCTTAATGTCGCGATGGATAAAACACTTCATGTGGATGTATTCGAGACGGCCAATCATCTGATCCACCAACATCAAAACGGTTTTAATTGTGAAATGGCGCGTACAGAAATTGAACAGGTCCTCCAATGAAGGACCCAGCAGGTCCATTACCAGAGTATTGAAATTTTTCTCATTGCCATAGAACCGAATACGCGGGATGCCAACACCGCCGCTCAGAACACGATACAGTTTGTATTCGTAAAGTAATTGCGGATGACGTGCATTGGCACTTTCCATTTTAATAGCAACTTCCTCGCCACATTGTATGCTCATGCCAAGATAGATGTCGCCGAAAGATCCGCTACCTGAAATATTATACAAGTACATGACAGGATTCAGTTAATTAAATAAAAACTAAAATGTCAAGTCATTTGATAAATTTGATAAATGAATGAATACAATTTAAAGAATTCAAAACGTAAAAAAACCGAATTATGCAATATAAAATCCGACAAGTTTAAAAAAAAAAGCTAGTAAATACAAATATATCAAGGAATCAGCAGATAAATTTAAAGTTTAACCCCTACCAATAGTGCTTATGGAAAAAAAAGGATTTTTGAAAATGTTTAAAACTAGGTTTCCTGTCGTTTTTAATTTTTTTTTTTTCAAAAAAAATTGCTTTAGAAAAAAAACCTTTTTGTGATAAAAAATAAAAATTATTTTTTTCAAAAAAATGTTTAAAAAATCTAAATTGTTGGTAGTTTTAAGATTGAAAAATAAATATTGAAAATCAAAAAATAATGTTAAAAAAATACGATTGAAAAATGAATTGCTTGTTATTTACAAAAACTTTACTGTAAAATCTTTGAAAATCCAATTAACTCATTTTTATTTAATGTTCACTTAACAAACTTGTGCGCTCAACAGAGCATATTTAACTATGTAATTAATTTCGGCCCTAGATGGCTTTTTGAATTACAAATAAATAAATAAAAAATAATGTACCATCCAATTTACGTACTCACCAATTTTTCGAATAATTCTATATTTGCCGCCCACGATAATTTCGGATCGGTGGTTTTTCATCAGCCTCAGTTTTTCCATTTTAATAGTTTCTTAACTTTCAGGTTATGAGACGATCTTAACAAAGGAATTAAATTGGTTGTCCTTGAATACGGTGGATGTCTGATGAATCTTCAGATTTCCTTTTTTCTTCTTTGCTTTTAGAAGTTAAACCGTGGATACCAATCAGCTTCTTTTTGGGCACGGAACTGTTAAGTAAAATTTATTATTAGCGTTTTGTTTTTTTTTATTTGTTTTGAGGAAAATACTTGGACACTCCTGAGGACTACAAATTTTTACGCCGTTAATTCTTTAAAATACTAAAAAATAAAAATAGGAAAACGTAGAATAAAACAAATATTAAGAGTATTCACAAGTCGTCATATATATAGAGTCATAAACGTAAATTTATCATATATTATCATTTGACATTTAACTTTGTATGGAAAATTCAATGATATGACAAATAATTTATGACAAATTCCCGTTTATGGCGTCGTATGAATACCCTTATTCCTTTTTGTTTACAGGAGCTGGTTCTTTGAAGAATACATTTATTGCTTTGCATCTATCATTTAAAATATATGTTGAGATAATTAAATATTTATTGACAAGCAAAGTTTCGGTAATTTTGCAATATTTATGTCAAATTATTTTATTACTTCAAGCATAAGGAAAGTAGGTGGGCTAACCATTCCCAAATCCTTTGCGTAAACAAAAAGGATCAACATGGGGAATGGGGAAAGTCAACAATAGTAGCCGTCGGCGCAGAAATCTTAAATCGGCCATGAACTTTTATAAATGTGGAATTGCGGATATATAATTTAAGAATATCCAATAAAGCGCAATTTATCCAAACATCTAAATGTGCTTATATGACTTTTCTTAATAATACATAATTGCATTATCGACAATACGTTTTTTCTTGTGTTTACTTACCCCTCTCCACCAAAAAATAATGTGAAATTATTTTTTTCTCCCAAACTAGTTTTTTCTTTCTTCTTTTTACCAACTTGTGTCAAAGAATTTGCACACTCCTATACTAAAAATTTTAGCCACAAATTTAAAAAAATCAAGTTCGCTATGTTTGTTTGCGTAAATGCAGTTGATAATGTTTCAATTAGTTTTACTTGTAGTCTTATATTTTGCAGAAACGAATTTAATTGACTTCTTCTGCAGCCATTTTGTTAACTACAGTGCTGCCAGATGTTTTTTTTTCCAGAAATCCGTGTTTCTGGTTACTGCAACAAAAAAATACGAACAGAAAAATTTTTTTTTTCTACATTATGAAATGTATTTTTTCCTTTTTTCCTATAATAGAAGGACAAAGTTAACAACAAAATAGTTTTAATATGAGGCGATGGTTAATCGAATGTTCGCTGTTACCGGCTGAACAATTGAAATTTCCAAAAAGTTTTAAGACTCGATTTCGTAAAATTTGTGAGATTTTTTCGGATTACCTGTGAGATATTTGTGAGTGGACCTTATTTCATTGAATAAATTAGAATGTAATTTAATTAGTATTTGCTCGCTAAGAACTTGGTGGTGAAAACGTGATAACACCAAAAATCTCAAAATGCTACCAAATTTGTTATATTAAAAAAAATTTCGGAGCCAAGTGTAAGTTAGAAAAGCTGTTTATATTTGTTACCCATTTAAAAATATTTTAGCTCGAGAGCTGTAGAAAAATCTTATTTTTGTCGCTTTTTTTTTTACAAAAACACACTACTGGTAATTTAATGGAAGAAATGAGAGAACTTTCTCGTCCTCAACTTTCGAACAAATGGTTTTTTTTAATTTCAACACAGTTAGTCTTTATTGACAAAATTCAAAATTATTAAGTTATAATAATTATCGTAAATTATAATTGTTTATTAAGTTTAATTTAATATGCAAAATTATTTTGCAGGATTAGTTTATAATGTAATTTTGCTGCATTCTTATTGTAGAGATATACATGGGTTCATATATTTTAAACTAATTTTTGTTTAGCATCATAATTATAAAGGATTTAATCTGAAAGCATAGTTTTTCCACTCTGTTTCTCTTTCTCTTTATCACGTTCATTGCGAGGCTCTGCTTGTCCCAATAGGATAGCAGGATTGGGCTGACCCTGGTGTGTTTTCTGCTTCAACATTGTCCAATCATAAATATAATCATATTGATGATTTAAAGTTCTGAATAGAATTCTGCAAAACAAAAAAATTAACATGAAAATTCAGTCAGCAACAAATAAATTATTTCAAATTGATGTTCTATATCCACAGACATACCGGAATAGCTGTCGAAGATACATATAGTCGGGTTGCTCTTCAAATCGCAAACTGCGGCAATAGTTCAAATACATTGAAAATTCTGCGGGAAATCCTTTACACAAAACTTCTATGGGAGTCGACATCTTCTTCTCAGAGATCTTTTCATACTTCTGTTGTTTATTGTTCGCCTTCATGCCCTGCCAAGGCAAAACACCGCGATTAAAATACATCATAACGTAGCCCAGCGACTCCATGTCGTCCCTCCTGGACTGTTCGATGCCCAAGTGGGCATTGATCGATGCATATCGAGCTGTGCCCGTTAGATTTTTATCCTCACGGTATGGAATATGAACGCGAGTGTGCGGATCGCGATATTTCTTGGCCAAACCGAAATCGATTAGAAACAATTTGTTGCAATGACGCCCGATACCCATGAGAAAGTTGTCGGGTTTAATATCGCGATGGATAAAGCATTTCAAGTGAATGTACTCGAGGCGACCAATCATCTGATCGACCAACATCAAAACGGTTTTGATGGTAAAATGGCGCGTACAGAAATTGAACAAGTCCTCCAATGATGGACCCAACAGGTCCATTACCAGAGTATTGAAGTTCTTCTCCTTGCCGTGGTAGCGAATTCGGGGTATGCCTACGCCTCCGCTTAAAATGCGATAAAGCTTCGCCTCGTACAGCAACTGAGGATGGCGAGCATTAGCGCTTTCCATTTTTATGGCGACTTCTTCTCCAGTTTGTATACTCATTCCGAGATAAATATCGCCGAAAGATCCGCTACCTGGGAATCACAAGTAACCAAATGAAATAATACAATTTGAAATGCACGTAGACAACGAAGGTGATTAAGATCATCAGTGGACTCACCTATTTTTCGGATTATTCTATACTTTCCGCCGACAATTATTTCGGATCGGTTATCCTTCATAAGACGTAATTTATCCATGTTGAAGGAGATCTATTTAATCGGTGTTAGGTGTGTAGAAAGTAAATCAATCCCTGTTTTTGGGTGTGTAGGTACTGTCTTGCGTCTGGCTTATTGCTAAAATTGTAAGATAAAATATTACATATTATCACAGAAATGCTTGAATAGAGTAAAGGAAGTGAAAAATTTGAAGGCGTGCAATAATTAGATTGAAAACTTTAATATAAATCCAGTTAAGTTTCTAACCATATGCGCCATTACTATAGTGTATCGCAAAGGAAATCGTATTTTCAGAATAGAAATCAAGCATACGAGAGGCAGAAAGCAGTACAAAGTATGTAGTAAATTTGTGGGCGAAAAGTTAAGACTTTGTGATATTCTGGTTAACTCAGTTGAAAATTTGGCGAAAGTCATAATCAACAAAATTGGGGTTTGTGTTGTATGTCTAAAGTATGGATGGACATAAAAATGCTCTTCAAGCGCTGACATGGACTCAGTCCGGTGTATGTAATATTGAACAGAAGAATGGACAAAAATCACATTTTTTAGGCTAGCTGAAATGGGAAGACTTGCTTCAAGTCGAGTACAATGGAAATCCAATTAGGGAACTTGGGAATTAGTGGAAATGTTGAAACATTAAATTGGTTTGACGCCCTAAGTCGTACGAGGAATTTCAGGAAATGATGGTGCTGAAATTTGTTGAATAATTTCGATTCGGAGAATATTGCGTTCAAAAGCAGGAAATGGTACTCAAGAAAAAAATAGTAAAAAGTTAAAATTAAACAGATGTTAAGTGTTGAGTTATATTGAAGCTTAATTTCAAGTTGCATTAAATGTTTTTAAGTTGAGTGGAGAATTCATAAATTTCCCGAAACAAAATGTCAATTAAATCTGAAATGGACAATGGTTGTGTAGGGAAATTGCATTTTGTCAAGATAAATACGTAAACGGTTCTTAATCCAGTAAAAAAATAAAACGAAGCCAACGGCGTAAATCCATCAGCCACGGAGTGTATACGAAACACGAAATCAATACATACACCAATCGAGGCACTTTTTTCACAATTTCCTATCCAAATACGCATTGTTCGAAATATGAAATTCCACATGAGCGCATGAGGCAATATTTTTTGGAACTGCAGACATATTTTGGGGGTTTCTTAGCACATTTTATACATATGCCCCTGCACCCAAAAGGTTTTTATAAAATAAATTCTTACCACACGACACACACGAAACACGAAATGGCTGGCTCTGGCTCGCTCACCTTGAATCTGTTTTATTTTATTTGCAATTATTAGTTTTGTTAGCTCTTGTATTTTTAGTGCCCTTTAACCCAATGCGTTAAATAATTATTTGGGAGCCAAAGCAAATATACTGCTCCACTTTTCGTACCAAAATATTCGATGAAAAACTTTTTCTTTTTCGAGCTGTTGAATTAGGGAAAACTAGGGAGCCATTGTAATCAGTGCTGCCAGATTTTTTTTTCAAAATTCCGTATTTTCAGAATTTATTACATACAGAAAATTATTACAAAATTTATTTTAAATTAGTTTTTTGTTCAAAATAAAATAGTTTCTGATGAATAAATTTGACGAACAAACAGAATTCACCGTTCAGATTTGTGAGATTTATCTCATATTGAGGTTTTTCAATGGCTCCCATAAGCCCACCTATGTAAAAAAAACAAACAAAATTTCCATTTCGGCATTTGAGTACTTTGGAGAGATTTTTCGATAACCCGCACAGCAAAATTAATGGAATGACCTTTATGTTGCTTTGAAAACCATTTTATTAGACGCACAATAATTTTTTCACATTTTTTCACATTTTCTTTAAAATTTATTTACAAAATTTAAAAATTGAAATGTCAAAAAACATTTCGCTCTACACAAAACAAAATATATGTCATTTCTCCAAAAGGAATTTTGTCGCATCTGCATAACGGTCTTAATGTGAAATGTTTGTAAAAATTTTCAATTCGTGGGTGTACGAGAATAAAGTGCGAACGTTCCGACAGATTTTGTTCAGAAAATCCGTATTTTCCGTATAAATACGGATTTTTCCGTATGTATGGCAGCACTGATTGTAATTTCTTTTACAGTTGATAGTGATGTGTGCCAATTGGTGTTCGACTACTTTACTCGGTACTTCACTATTTCATCACATTAAATTAAGAGTCTGTTTAATATCACAATTTGTTTTACTGTTATTTTTTATTATTTTCCGTTATTGAATATTATTATTATTTAAAAAATGGAAAAAATTTAAGATGCATATCTAAAAAAGCAATTGTTTAAATAACTTCATATAAAGCATTAATCGTGCGTACATAAAATTTGACTATTTTATGCAACACTAAAATTTAGAAGCACCCGTAAATCTGTTTAATGAATCATTTTATACACGCAGTGTTGCATTACAAATTGCGACTAATTATTTCTGAACGAAATTTTTGTTCGTTTTTTGTCAATAGTTGATATTCGATAGGCGATTTTCGAATAAAAATGATTTGTTTGTGGTGAAAATTTTCATAAAAACAAATAATAATCATATATGTAATACTTCTATATTTCCAGTATAGTGAAAGTACATTCAGTGATATCAAGAGACAAAATATATGAGAAAGTACATTTGCAGTTCGGATTAAACTAATACGAAATTTAATGCTTGCTATTTCGCTCTCACATTGAGCTCAAAACACATTGCAGAGATAGGATACTAGCAATATAGAAGTATTACATATATGATAAAAATGTATATCATTTATAAATTTGGTTAAAAGGAACGAACTATCGCATTTTCAAGAACAATTTTCCCGTTAATCCGCTCGAGAAAAATCCACTGAACTGTAATTTTTTACTACATTTAAATTCAACCCTAAAATACGATTTTGACAGTCCATCCCTAGTTGGAAGTAGCAAAACAAAAGTATGTGAAAGAATAGAAAAAAGCGGACTACATAACACTATCGGCAGAAGGATGGCGAATTCAAGGATAATTGGCAGGTTCACATCAAGATCAAGTCAATGAATTAAAACGTCAATCGCATATATTTTTGTATATTACTAGCCGGTTCCCACAGTTTAGACAGTTGTACAGACATTATTCAGCGCACAATGCCGCACCAGCGAAACAAAGGAGCATTCTATCCGACGTCGAACTGGATCTACTTGAACAAAATGTTGTTCTGCGGCGACACAAGAACAACGTTCCCGCAATTCGATCGCTTATCAAAGAATTGCAAGGAGGCGACGGTGAAGACGCGAAAATCAATCGCCGGTTACACGTTGAACTGGAAAAATTACCAAATGCCACACACCAGCGTTTACTTGCTTACGATGAGCCACATGAACTGATGCGATTTTCGCCGAAGCAATTCGACCAAGTAAATGAATTCTCCGAGATCTGCAAGCGTATGAACCTGTTTCGAATGGACCACCTGGGCAACTATACCGGACACAAAAGCTACTATTTGATGGGCGCGCTAGCTGAGTTGGAGCTGGCCTTGGTGCAATATGCTCTGGCATCTCTAAAGGAGAACAACTTTCAACTGATTTCTGTACCGGACATTTTGGACAAAGCAGTCATTGAGAGTTGTGGCATGCAGACTGAGGGTGAGAGAACGCAGGTAAACAGTGGGACGCTACCAATACATCAAATAACTTCCAGACGTAATATTTATATAATTACAAAATAGGTCTACAAGCTGGACTCGGGCAAGTGCCTATCGGGAACATCGGAAATGGCCTTGGCAGGTTTCTTTTCAGACGAGATAATTGAAGAGAAAGATTTGCCCGTCAAGGTCACAGCTGTGAGCCGCTGTTACAGAGCAGAGACATCTGGACTCAACGAAGAAAAGGGCATTTACAGGTATTGCATATTTTATTCTGAATGCGTTAAAGCAATTTTTCTTTTTAAATAAAACGTTGACCAAATTTTATATTCTAGAGTTCATCAATTTACAAAGGTTGAAATGTTTGCTATATGCGCCGAGACGCAGTCGGAAGCGACTTTGGAATCTTTTAAGGATCTTGAAGTGTCACTTTTTCAGAGACTAGATTTAAACTTTCGTTTGTTGGATATGCCTCCTTCAGAACTGGGTGCACCAGCTTACCAAAAGTATGACATTGAAACATGGATGCCCGGCCGGCAAATGTGGGGCGAAATTTCCAGTTGCAGTAACTGTACAGACTACCAGGCAAAACGATTGAACATACGATATCGTACTAAGGACAATCAGCTAAAATTTGCACACACCGTGAACGGAACTGCTGCGGCCATACCTCGCTTACTTATAGCCCTTGTGGAGTCAAATCAGGTACACATTTGAATGTTCACTCAATTCTTGAGTCTCGTATCGTTTTCAGCACTTCATTCTTACTGATGCATTGTTTGTAATTCATTTTTAGGTGGGACATAGTAATATCGCAATACCCAGTTTACTGAGATCACATATGAATAATATTACCGAAATTAGAAAAGATAAAAGTATTCCAGAAATAAAACTAGTCAAATTTATCAATTCGGCAAAATAATTATGAATTATTAAATATACTTTTTAATGAAAACATAATCCTAAAGACTTTCAATTTAGCAGTCTATAAAGCACCCAGTTCTCTAAAAGCTTTTCAAGATTAGAACAAGTAAGAGACAGAACATATTGAGATTTCAAAATTATTGAGATTTAAAATTGAGTCCAAAAAGTGCTGATTTGTTACAAGAAACGATTAAAAAGTAATCAGGCCGATTGTGAATATTCGCTTTCTCGAAAAAGTTTTCGGCTCACCTCTAAATTGGTAGGAAAATGTTTTTTTGGCAAATTAATTGACATACGTTCACGTACACATCGATAATTTAAGGTGTGGCTCTAACGTGTTAAGTGACAATTATTTCTAGGGACAGATTGTAGTAAAAACCTATAGTTGTGAACTCACTTACTGCAATTAACAGAATATTTATTAATAGCAGAAAGTACATATGAACCGAAAAGATTAAAAATCTCTTATCAGTAAAAAAAAATGTTAATGTAATGCATTCCCCGATTTTGATTTTCTATTCAAACCAGTATTTTTTGTTAATACAAGTTAGGCATTTGGTCTTTTTTGACAGACATTTTAATGTTCCATTTCCGGTTGGCTGTAATTAATTATTCGGAATTTAAACGTTTATACAAGCAATTATTTAGTTTTACACACTTCGTTTGGCCCATCATTCTGCAAAAACATCAATAAAATAAAATTCAAGTTCGTCACATCTGTCGGTAATTTTTGTATTTATTTTGATAGACATATAATAGTTAATGACAAGAAAGACTTAAATTATTATATTGAATTAGTTGGTTTCCGTTTGCCGTTTAGGTATATATTTTTTTGCTGTTAGAGAATAAAACAAATTAGAGTGTTGCCCATATATGGAAATTTCAATATTAAATGAAAATGGGAGCAGAATCAATTCTTCTTCGCCAACATCCGCCCGCCGGCGCCAGTAGTTTAGTGCACTGTTCATTCAATACACACAAGGTTATGCGTCATGCGACTGTGAACTCATAACTCATGACCTAGGCGGTTTAATGAGTTTGCTTTGAGGTGTAGGTAGTTTGCAGAATCCAGCTGCGTCAAAAACGGGAAGCAGCTCGCGAACACGCCCAGGAATGCTGCCATCTAGCATTCTACAGAAACAATATTCGAAATGAAGAAGATATCTCAAATGACTATATGTCAATGGGTGTTAGTGTGTGTATATAGTTATAGAATAATGGTGTACACCAAATTTTTAAAATGTAATTCCAGATTTCGACTTTGACTTTACTTTACCGAATATTCTAACGCTATACACTACACTACAAATATATTTTACGACAATTGTAAATATATTTGATGCAGCTCCCTATACAAACCTTCGCTTGTAATCAATTTTGGCTCCTTTCAATGAAATATTTGCCTCGGTTGGAAAGAATGTAGCATCATAGAAATTTAATCCGTTTTGTAATAATATATTATACTCATCCATGCTAGCTAGCGTTATTCGCACAACGGCTGGCGGAAGTTCTCGACGATGAACGTCAGGGCGCTCCGGCTTTTCAGGCGCGCCAACTTCACTCTTCGACTGTGTCGTTCCTTTTTTCATAGTAATTTTAATACGTGGAGGCTGATGGAGGCCATAAAGAGTCTTCTTACCTTCTACACTCTTGTCGGGAGTTGGAACAGACGATTGATTATAAATGTGTAGTCGAACAACTTCGACTACGGAGTCGTATTTATATAAGGCATGTCGGATGTCTTCTACAGGCAAATCTTCGGGCACATCCAACACATAAAGAGTAAATGTCTTTCTTGGGCGACACGGAATTGCTATCTGATGAGAGATTTTTAAACAGTTAAATCTAAAATAGTCATTAGGTATCGACATCTAAACAGACAACTAATAACAAATAATTGAATCGGAATAATTTCGCATACTCACACTTTGAGACAAGTATTGCTGTAAAATTTTAAAAATAATTTTTTAACACAAAATAATTATTTGATTATTTGCAGCCTCGTGAGAAGATAGCATTGGAGGAGGAAGTAATGAGACAATACAAGCTCAAATTGTTAGTGGAGAAATGTGGGTTAATAAGAATCTAGAAAGAGCCAAGCCCAACCAACTACATAGGAGTTTTCATATCATCTCGAAAACTTACATTTCAAAATTACATTTCAATTATTTTTATGTACATGAGAAAGTTTACGAGTTGGAATGAATACCATTATTAATTTGTAAATTTCGGTTAATAATCCAAAACATCGTTTAGTTTTAATAACTACACTTACTTTTCGATAAAATCTGGCCCCGGTTACTTTATGAAACCCTTTCTTATAAACTGCTTGGTAATCATCGGGGTGTGAGAACTTGAAAAGAATTCCGGTAGCCGTTTTGGTTAAACTGAAGCAACCTTTAAAAGTCATTTTCTCGCATATAAGCGCGGCACGTTCCATTGACAACTCATAAGACGGAGTCAATAAAAAAGCTCCTAAAAAAATTAAATAAAAAAAACAATAAAGCAAAATTAATAGTTTCTTTTTAGATACAAATTATAATACGCATTTTTTCAGGCAAATATTTTTAAAAAATTTAAAATACAAGCACCTTTTGCTAAAAAGTTGTCAGGAGATGACACTTCCGAGTCCGAATCATCATCCCTTTTGTCTTGCCATTTTGGCTCGGACGAAAGCTTATGTGCCGCCATCTTAGTTACCATATTAGTAACCAGGCCGGACGGACGATTTCTTTGAAATTCATTTTTTTCACATTCAAGATCCGATGTGTTTCCTAAATATGACATCTTCGAAGAATTGAATCAACAAAGCGCGAACTTGAATATTAAAACTGATCAACGGGAAATGTTTCAAACAACTGAAACTTTTTTGTGTATCTCAACACTTTTATACGAATGAGAATGCCTCTTAAAAACACTAACGATCTTGGAAGTGTGTGTGTGATAGTTATGATGATATAATGAACAAATAAGAACTAAAAACGATGTCTCTTTATGTACAATGTATTCGATTCGATTGGTTTCATGGAAAATTTGTGTGGGTCTGCAATTTTCTTTTTTTTTTGTACGGCCAATTGATTTTTGTTGAGAACACCTTAAATCTATCGTCTCGTAATTTTGGCCATCTGAAGGATTTTCGTATATATTTTCGTGGTATAGCTCAATTATGCCATTTCTGGACTGTTTTCACTTCAAAAGCTTTTAAATTAGAATCGAATGAAACATATAAGTACTCAAATAATGTCATAAATACTATATAATCATGAACGACGTAGAAAGCGATCTCTTTTTTCTGTGGCGAGCAACTTACTTTTATTTACTCTTAACATAAGTTAAACGATTTTTTTTAAATAGTCTAACGTTTGATTTAACTTTTATTTTTTTTAGGCAACATTTTCTGTATTTTCACTTGCAAGGATAAAATTAATATATCGAAGTTCTTCAGGTACCACGACACATTGTACAACAAATGCATTCTTTTATTTTTATCCAGAAATGACTTGTAGAACTTGCTCATCTGATCTGCAGATATTTCATCGTTCCCAGCGAGTTTATGATGCAAGTCTATAAAGTCCTGCTTTTCCTGAAAAACAAGAAGAAAAAAATTAACCACAAATATTTAGTTACAAAAAATAACGTATAACTGTGTAAAAGTGCCTGCGTAGTGTGCTGAACAACGCATTTTCTCCGTGCCATAGTTTAATACCATTAAAAATGTATGTATGTATGTAAATATTAATATTCTTCAACTTCAAGACGGATATTTAACATGAAATTGAAACTATGCCGTGTTCCGTGTTTGTAATTATGCAATTTACAAAATGACAACTTACATCATAAAACCTCTTATTGTGTTTCTGCCAAAAGACCTGGTTCCAGTCTTCTACTTCCATGCGTAGGTGGCGTAATCGTGACGCCAACGGTGTTTCATTCTCTGGAATGAAACGAACGTATGGACGCAAGTTGGATTCCTTGTCTGGCGGGCCAATATAATCTTGGTGAACTAGAAGCGGATCAGGCTTTTCGGGGAGGCCAATTATTTTCGGTGGTGTAGCAGAATATAATCTGACAAAAGACTGCAAGCGAAATATTATAAATATAAATATGCTATTCTTAACTTTTATCCAACTTCTTACCCGAGAATTATCGGCCAACCTCTTCATATTGTTGGATTGATAATAAATAATATTTTTGATGACTGAATCAGCTGATTATAAATGTAAAGGTGCATTTAGATCGCACGAACTCGCGAACAAAATGCTGTTCATTCGGTCCGTGTAAACGCCCGGTTTGCGATCTTAGGTTCGCAATCATTGGCTCTGTAAAATGTTTCTGCCTTCCGATGCGTGTTCGGGAACATATATATCGTACCCTATTCGCGAATTTATCATACGAGTGGTTTTTAAAATTTTACAGGTTTTTGTATTTTTTTACCGACGAATTTTGTATGAAAACAACGAGATATAACAAAATTGACAGTTCATATTTTACTGTTTTATGTACATTTTGCGGATTCCAAGATGTGGAAAGGAACCTTTTGGAATAAAAAAAAGTATTTTGAAGAAAGTACCACTAACGATAAATTCGCGATACTTATGAATCCGTTTATTGAATAATCCTAAGCAAAAGCATTTATAAAAAGATGACAATTTATTTACTACACTGCAAACGGTACACGGTACATTTCAATATTGATAGCCAATTGCTGGCGTGTCTCCATTGAAGGGTCGAGGTGGAAACGGTGCATTCGGAAAACCGGCTGGCGGCCTCCAATTTGGCGGTGGAGGACGTGGCGGTGCAGCAGGCATACCGCTTGGGAAAGGCGGTGGAGGCGCTCCTGCACCTCCCTGCCAACCACCAGGTGCTGGAATCATCCGTGGTGGCGGTGGAATGCCCACTGGAGGAGGTAGCGGTGGCTGATTGGCTGACAAAGGCGGCAGAGGTGGTGGTGGTATAGTTGGAGGAAGGAAGCCGGCACTCTGTGGTGGGGGCACCGGTGGTGGCGGAGGCATGCCACCTGGAGTGACAGAAGGTGCCGCCGGTGGAGGTGGCGGTGCCATAAGCGGTGGTGGAATTATCTGTCCAGGCATCACAGGCATCATGTTTGGTACCGGAGCATCCGCGAACAATTGATGCGGTCGGTCTGCGTGCGATGATGGATTCTGTGCAGCAAGCAGACGTTCCGCCGCAGAGCCGTGACGCTCACCCTTCGAGTCCTTCTTGAATGCGTACGAGACGGAGATTGGCCGATTGCAGAGGTATTGCCCGTTCATGGCGTCCATTGCTGCGTCGGAGGCCTCGAAGCTGGCAAAGTTGATAAAGGCGAACCCCTTGGAGTTTCCCGTTTCCGGATCCCTCATTATCTTTGGTGTCTGCAGTATTACTCCGAAGGCCGAGAAAGTATCGTAAAGCAGCTTTTCGTCTACTTCGGGATCCAAATTGCCAATGAATATGTTTGCACCCACATCCAAATTTTTCTGGTGAGCAGATGCTTTGTTAACGCGTATAGGCTTTCCATACAACTTTATCATGTTCATGATTTTGATGGCGTAGTCCGCATCGTCTTCACTCAGAAACTCCACAAACCCATAACCTTGGTGCATTTGCGTCACACGATCTTTAGGCATGTGAACGTTAACTGGAGACGAAACAAAGTAATCAATTAAGCTTCAGAGATTTTTAAATGTGTGGATTTACCAACTGGTCCCGCCTGCACAAACAATTCCCACAAGAGAGTTTCCGATACTTTGTCATCGAGGCCGCCAACGTATATAGTTGCGTCTGTAAGGTAAGTGAATTATATATTGTAAATTGATGATTGGGTAGTGGGGATTACCTTGATTTCTTTCTGCTATCGGCCCAGCAGCCATATTTTATATTTTTTTTATTAAATTGTTAATATTACTGAAAATTAAAGCGGCCTGCTTTTAGATACGTATAAATTTTATAGTGGTTACTTGAAATCGACTACTTATTGGCACATGCCAAACAAATTCGTACAGAGTTGTAGCTAGGTATGTGCGGCGGTCATGTGATCGGTCATGACTCATGAGACGGTCAATTGACGACCAAAACATTTCTGAGCGAAAAAAACATATGCAAAAATATCATATAAAAAATTCTGCAGAGCAGTGGAGCCAATTGGGCTAAATATCGCTTACATTGACCGATTGCACAAAGATATAGCAAATATTGTTTATTTACATCTTGATATAAAATTTAATTTTCATAAATGTATTTGGACACAGAAGAACTTAAGACGTTTCTCTAATTACTGTCGTAAATTTCATTATTTCAGCTTTTGAATGTTGTTAATTTTTTCAGTATTGAGTGAAGTTTTTAGTTATGTACTGATAGAATACTTTTGGGTACTCAATGCTAGCTTATACTTTCTATCCCAATACTTGATTACTGGAAGACTTGAAGCATTTGTGTTGGCCAAAATTCACTATCATGAAAATGTCCCATGGAAAGTTCGTAATAGAATTTACACTGGTCGCCAAAATGTAAATAAACTACATTTTTAATATGAAAAAGTCATATATGTAATACTTCTATATTGCCAGTATAGTGAAAGTACATTCACTGATATCAAGAGCCAAAATATATGAAGAAGTACATTCGATGTTCGGATTTCTCTGTCAAACTAATACAAAATTCAATGCTTGCTATTTCGCTCTTACAGTGAGCTCAAAACACATTGCATAGATAGGATACTGACAATATAGAAGTATTACATATATATGAAAAAGTAAATTAACAAAGCATGACGCATTATGAATTTTTGAGTGGATTTTCGGTGTAAAATTTTCTGATGTAAATCGGCTAGCCAAATTTCATGTTTGAACAAACAATCATATTTGACTACTGAATATCCAATACTTGTAGAAGTATTTTAAAAAATATATCGAATGAGTATTTTTTGGCCCATCACTAGAAGTTTTCATTGAGTTGGTTGTGTCGCAGTGAAATGTACATTTTTCCATTTTAGTATATACATTATTCAAAAGTTGCAAAATAAAACCATAATTCTGATCATAGCAATCAAATAAACTATAAATGCGGTGTATCGAATTAGTCTGTCAAAGGAAAATGTGTTTTTCTTCGGTTTTCTAAGCCAATTCACCAATTCAATTCATAAATTCCGTGGAGAGTGAGAATTGGTGCTCTACTCCGCCTACATATAAGTATTTTTTGAGATGTCTATACGGGTGAAAGAAAAGTACAGTGAATCGATAAAGGATGAGTTCGTTATAAAAAATTTAATCTGAAATTGAGAAAATCCTACGGACGAGTTTTTCATAAAGGAACTACTTGAATTTCGTTCCAAGGAAGTAAAGTTTCGAAAAGTCCATTTCACCTGTCAGCCTGTCAGCAAATTGAAATCGATTTTACGCCCTGAACACTTTATAATATAAGGAATTTATACCAAAGTGAAATGTTCCCTCGACCCACATTAGTACGTACTTACATAGTTCAGTGAATTAACAAAGGTAGAAGGAAATTTGCGAACGATTTGAATCAAAACTAACTTTTTGAAATGAAGTTGTGGTCTTTATTGTTGCTGGTGTCAATACGTAAGTATAAGTAACATAAACTTGTATTTTGTTATTAAAAAATTACAGTTGGACTGAAGATAAAAGAAACATACGCGTATTATTCCTAACAGGATCAAATAGGATATATATTTTATTAAAATCAATATTAAATCGCACACTTGCAGCTATATACTAAATAACGTGAATGTTTGTAATTTAATATGACACCTGCTTGTTTTACGTATTAAGTACAAACCAGTCTTCGTTGACAAGCTTTACTCGCAGATAACATTTAATAGGTTGAACAATATCTAAACAGTCTTTATCATTTGACAAGATCTGTTAATATGATTTTTAGTTCTAAATCCAAGTAAATAGTCTTTTAAAAATTTGATAACTAATTGAAAAAATGCATGTATTATTCTGGCCATAAGGAAGCTTACCTTAAAATTTAAGGAGCGTCTGACGTAAGTGCGACCCCACCTCTTCTTCAGCAATAGCCAATTAAAGAGAGCATAATTAGAATAATAGAGGGCCTTTTTCGCATGTGAAGGATGTCACAGTAACCAAAGCAAACGCCTAACAGCGATAATGAATTTCACTCGAATTTAGTTAAAACAAAAAACATTTTAATTTTATTTATAATCCGAAATTCGAAGCCATCTATGTAAGCCCATAAAAGAGTACACTAACTAGTGTTTACAAGTTAACGCTCACTTTGTTTAACATTAAATTACAAGTTAAATTCTTGGAAAGCACAACTAATGATTGAAATAAAACAAGTCCCTTAAAGATACAATTGTTGGCATATGCGTGCCAATAAAGGCACACATGTTAATAACTACTAATGATTGTTTTTACCTTTGCACAAATTTTTCATTTGGACTTTTTTTAGACCAACATAACTGCGTGGAAGTACACTTTGAGGCGGCAGATAGTGGATTTTTCCTCAAACATTCCCGCCAACCTCCTGTCACTCCGGAGATTTCGAATATACAATCCTCGCCCGTACCACCAATTAGAGTACGGACCGCTTATGACTCAGTATTATCCGTTGATCGGTTTACAGTAGTCCAAACTACACAGCCGGTGTCTATAAGAGCCAGCTATGGACCATTCTCAACTAAGCAGACGGTACCAGCTCGATACATCGTACCGGATGCAATGGAAAATCAAGGAGAATACTTGAATGTATGTGAAGCCTAAACAGAAAAAAAAATTAGTTAATTCGATTTTTTTTCCATTTTGTTATAGAACACTACTGCCGCATTGCTCGAATTACAGCAATCAAATGTGCATTTGGATATATCGGCTCATTTGGTTCGAGCTACGATTCCTCAGGACTCGCCAGTTTTGCGTGTCCTATTTCATGCTGGTGCTGACCCCGGTGGTCACTTGCAGAGACAGAAAATTTGCGTATTACTGCACGTATCGATGGGCATCCAAGTGCCATTGAAAGGACGTTGCATGCCTGAGGGAGAAGATGGTGTTTGCGTAGCGGAGGTAATAACCTACAAATTTATTTCTTTAAATTTGAACTTCTCAGTAATATCTTGCCAATCTAGGTTGTCGTACCATCTAACTGGTGGCCAGCACTTCCGCCACCACAAAAAGACAGCTACGGCGGCATGCCTCAAAAGGTGCCTCAACGATTTGTACAAGTTTCTTACAGTGTATTTGAGCCACCTCTCCGCAATCCCGAACAATGCGAGCCCAAGGTTCAAATTCAACCGCTGACAACATTTGCACAAGTTCCACTCGTGGCAGCAACCGCAGGATTTAAGGAACTGCGTGCCGACGAGTCTTTGACCATTCTAATGCCACAGAATCCCCTGTATCCCATGTCGAAAATTCACGTACCGGTTTTCCTCCACCAATCGTCCGAGCAGAAAGTTTCTGCCTTCACTGTGAGGGCTCGCGTGAAATCGGGCATCCGAATATTGGGAGCCACAGCCTCTTCCGAATCATGGAACATTTCCATTGAGAAGGAAAACCCAAAGCACACCACCGCTCGGGTAACCGCTTTCAAGAAGGACCAGGATCCTAATGCCGACAACAATAAGGATTCTGAATCGAATGACGGCATCAATAGCATTTTCGAAATATTCTCCTGGCTATTGGAGGTGGCCGACGATACGAAAGAAACGCTGGACGGTGGAAAAATAGTGTGGTCCGTTACGTATGTTTTCGAAAATCCGAAAATGAAAGACACTTCATCGGAGAGCGTCACAACGGACGAAACGAAAAAGAGACTAATTGCCAAATTGGAAATCAACAAAGATGACATTCAAGCCGTTCTGCCAATGGCGAAGGTAGAAACAACTAGAAAATACTCGTATAACCTAATTATTTAATCCTTGAATTGTCGCAATAAATACAGAACTGGGAATTAATGAACACTGCCGTGTTGACTGGTCGCCAGGTGGCCCAAGCCATGAAAGTCTTTATTGTGTCACAAGCTGGTAAAGTGGCTGATGTCACACTACAAAGTTCTTGTCATGCGGAAGATGAAAGTGTTATTAAGGTACGTACGCACGACTCACACTTTTTAAAACCGATTTGATTTCAACCACAATTGCCTCCCAGGTTTCTTCGTCCTGTAGCTCAGTGTACGTCGACGGTTCGGAAATACGTGGCTCTTCGAATGCTTCAGTCATTGTCAAATACGGCACATACATTGGCTTGGCCAAATTCATCGTTTGGATGCCGGAATTCCCATTGGAAGTTTACATATCCGATTTTCGATTGTCGCAAATTAAAGGATGGAAAGTACTTGACGAAAACCACTACATGTAAGTCGTTTAGAGAATCTAGAAACGAGTTGCATATTCTATAACCATATCTCCATGTTACTATATAGACATAATAAGCAGACGCGTCGCCGCAAGAAACGTTCTTATGTTTGGGCGCAACACGGTCCCGGCTACTATAATAATGTTGGGGCAGATAAGCTGACCTGCCGAGCCAGATACCAGCAGAGTCCCGTGGAGGTGTATGCCAGATTTTTGGCTATTGATCAGGTGAGATATTTTTTTTTAAATATTCTCAAGTTTTTAATTCGAATTTTTTCACAAATTATAGAATTCTGGACGCATCAGTTACTTTATATCACGACGTACGGGTCTGCGGGTCACCGACTTAGTGCAGCCGCTTCTTCGGGTAGCTGATCCCAAAATAGCCAATTTAAAAGGTCGTATTCTGCAAGGAAAATCCATGGGACGGACAGATGTTCAGGTATGCTCTTAACAGGCCGCAGTAGAGTTGGGAATATGTCTTGACACTGTTTTTGTATATTTCATTAGGTTTTATCGCCAATTACGGGCCGAGTAATCGGTGCCAAAGAGATCCGCGTGGGCAGTGACAAAGTCAGTTTGTCCAAACTTGTTGTACGTGTTGTATCGGGACTGCAATTGACCATTACTCCCGATAATACCATTGAGAATGGCTACATTGCTGAAACGTCTGTCACACATAAGTTAACCGCGCAATACCAAGAGGGCTTGTTGGACATTGATCTGGAATTTTCGGATGGTTCACGGACACCTCTGAGGTTGGCATCTCCTTACATACTCATTTGCATTCCGTATGTTTCTTCAACTCTAACTTAATTGCAGAGACATATCCGTAGAGGACTACTTCCTACTTGTAGAAAGTCTGGACACTGAGGTGGTAGCATTTGCTCCAATGCTGGCTTCACACCATCCGCGCGTTATTGCCGTGGGCGAGGGAAATGGCAACTTGCTGAGAGTGACTTTACTTTTATCCGAAGATTGTCGCACACGTCGCAATGCCTTGTCGCCGAAACAGGTGAAAACGAATGTACCGCCTTTGGCTAGTGCTCTGGCCTCCGTTGAAGTGGACTTCAACAATGTCGAAAGCGGCAACAAACACGAGTCTGTTCAAAATGACGGGATCGTGGGAAGGGAGAGGAAAGGCTTTCTTGGAACCGGCGACCTAGCTGACATCATAGGTAAAACACGGTCAACATTATTTATGAAGAGAAAATAAGGCTTGTAACAATTTCTTAACAGTGGGCATACCCTTGAGAGACTCCAGCCACCATCACGAGCCAACTGTACAGGCCAGACAACATCGTGGCAGTATACACTCCCTAGACAAGCAGCGATACGGCAAAAAGGGCATTCACGGCGACATGACCTCCGTAGAAGTGGGCATGTATGTCCTGCTGACTGCCTTCTGCTTCGCAATTATTGTTTTCGTTATTTCATGCGTGGTATACGCCTCGAAGTTCCGCCCCATAGCCATTGAAAGTGGCCTCGATCCCTTGGAATCGGCAAAGGGCAATTTTAATGCAAACGTTTTGCTACGAGACCAGCGCGTACCGAAGGAACCTACCACAAATGCTCACGACTGGGTATGGCTGGGACGGTCCACAATGGATCGGTCATCAGTGTCAATGGTGACTGATTCGGCAACAGGAAATATTATGGGCAACCCACGCGGTAAGTACCCCTTTTAATGTGAACATTTTGAAATCAAGGCTTTAATATTTGTTTCGGTAAATTCAGATTCGCGCATTAGAATCACCAGCAATCCCATTATCAACTATCCCACTCACAATAATGCGGCGAAAAGTGTTACCACATCCTTCGATGCGGCCAGTAACCCGTTAAATTTCATTAATATAACCAGCAATAATGAAGTGGAGAGGCAAGTCCCAATTCCATTTGTTGAAAAAGAATTGAAATTTGAATTGAATATTTTTGTTCGTTCATTAGTTGTATTAGCAATGGAGCCATTGCCATCGAGAAACCTGTTGACTATAGGCCACCAGTACCACCGCACCGCAATATTGGAGTACGTACCATGGCCGCCAACAATGCCAACCAAGGTGTCATTGTGTCACTCACGGTGCGTTATTTGCTCACAATTTCGGTGTTCCTTTTATTTACGTTGAAATTGTTGCCATTTCAGGAACATCCTCATAGCGCTGGCCCGCGATATGATTACCAACAACATAGGCGCAATAGAAGCATTGGTCCCCACAGTGATCGCATCCAAGGCAACCAGGGCGAACTGAAAATGCCCGAGTTCAATGAGGCCAATGAGGCCACTGAAGAACATCATCAGTCTGCACTGCCACAGAACAAAATTAAGCCCGTAGTTCATCAGCCATCGCCAGAGCAAGTATTTTCGCCACATGAAATAAATCCAGTGGACGAATCAGTTAATGACCGGATGATCATCAACCACCACAAGGAAATGCACAATGCGGAGAGATTAGTCGAGAATGCCAATCATCACCAAAGGAATGCTTTTCAGTTCGATTCGCTGACTCCGAAAAGAAATCCCATGCTATCGGCAGCCATGCCTCCCAAAAGCGGTACGTAAATGCCAATATTTCATAGACAACGATTTTGTTTATTTGCCCTATGCCCTTGAAGCAGATGAATGTTGCGATGTTAAGAAGCGGAACAAAACTCAATTTCAATCGAATAAGAATACAAACGGCTCCAGCTCGGATGAAACTGGCGGATTCGTTACGTCGAATTGCGGAGCAGCAGCAGCAGCAAATCCAAGGAAATCACGTGTTAAGCGGGCCACAGTGGTGGGCAATCCAATGTTTTCCACCACCGCCGACGGAGATATAGGACCGGGTGAGAGTTTGGGTCTGGACGATCTGGACATGGATTATGAGCAGATCATGCACTATTTTGATAATCTAAAGGTCAGTCTCAAATTCCCAATGGTCCGGATTAGTTAAATCTCTAATTGTTCCCCATTTAGGAATCAAATGCCTGAGTACAGGAGATCATTGCTAGAATTCGCGAAATACTATCTACCTTTCACCAACAATATCAGAACGTCGCTACTCCAATAGCTACTCCGGAACATAATGCGGATTGTGCTGCAATGCCATCGATGCTGGTGCAACCAAGCGAGTAAGTTGTGTGTGTGCTTAGGTCAGATAAAGGCATAAATAAATCACTAATCAAGGTAAATCGCTTAGCAATGAAAAATTCTCCAAAAACAAATTTAGAAAAAATAGTATGAAAACGTTATTTATGCTCTACTTAAATCCATATCGCTCTTTACACAGGAATTTGGCACAACTAAACAAATGTGTACCACGTTAAGTAAATGCCATATTGGGATACATATATAAAGAAAAAACACCACGTTTTCTTTTTATACATTTGTCCCTATTTATAGTTCAAATTGTTTCTTAATCGATAATATCGGCATTAAGTTTTAGATTTAGTCTCACGTATTTTTTTTTTGTTTCGCTATTTGGCATAAGGAACATTTTGCATAGTACTGCGTTCCATTTTTCTGTGTGAGTGCACGCGAAATAATACAAAATTATAACTAAACGCCGAAACGAAGGTGTGCGTAACTACTCATGGCACTTGAAAACTGAAAAGAATTAAGATACGAGTATATCATATATTATATATATGCTTTATGAGCTTTATTTTTATCGGTTGCATACAAAATAACCAAATTATACATGATAAGCGAAGAAAACCATATATTGATACACTTAAACTAGCTATAAATTATTGAAAAAAAAAAGAAAAACAAAGTACATACATATAACTCAAGAAATACCCTTTCATTCCATTAACATTTAAAAGTATAAACTAACTAGACTTTTTGGTTCAGAAACTCAAATCCTCTTCTCACATCTCTATGTATAAAATTATTCCGTCCAAATATTTTAACCAATTTAATTTATTTTAAGCAATTTATCGAAAGCCTTGATTTTGGCATCAAATTCAACTACTGCAATATATTAAATGACAGAAGAACAAATTAGAATCAAATACCGATTCCAAAATCAAAGAGACTTTGATTACGATACTTTTAAGTTAACCGCCAATCTAGTCAGTTTATTTGTTTTAAAATATATTCGTATTATTTTTAACATAGTCAATCAGAATTAAGTAATAAAGTTAACCCATTATATAGGTGTACATGCATCCTATTTGTT
The DNA here is from genome assembly GCA_951394025.1 of Heteromyza rotundicornis. Classification (NCBI taxonomy): domain Eukaryota; kingdom Metazoa; phylum Arthropoda; class Insecta; order Diptera; family Heleomyzidae; genus Heteromyza; species Heteromyza rotundicornis. Next base: position 25,147,571 of record OX596010.1, read on the forward strand.
GACACAATAATGTACAACATGAAAAATGAACTTCACTTAAACAAACTTAAAAAAACCGCAGAAATCATCGTTCATTCGAAATGCCATAACACTTCATTTCACAATATAATTACGTTATTGACTCGTGAAAATTTGAAAATTTGAATATTTCCTATTTTTCGTTTTTTATTGCAAAATATTAAGTTCTTCAGATTTCAAAAAGGTTTTTCTACTTGTCAAATTCAATAATCGAAAGCATTTCTGCTCTAGTATTACGGAAACGAAATTAAATATTACCCACAATTTTAATAATATTGCTTAAAAACAAAACCAACAAAGTATTTACATCAAAAGACTGGTGTAATCGCTCGCTTCTCGTTGCGATTTCAAAAAAGGATCGCCTTTTGTTTTCCAATTTCAAAAATACGCTCTCAGTTTATGCAAATTATAACACATATAAAATGGTATGCCACTGATAATCTCTGAGCATGTTTAAAAAAAAGAACACACTAAATTACAGTCTGATTAGACAATTGAGAATGGAATTAACTTCTGAAAGTCAAAACTCAGCTATCCATTGCGCCTACCTTTCGCATTTACTCAGCTATTGAAAGAGCTTTCAGTCCATTTGTCCATTGTCATGATGAGCTAACATTTGTATGCACTTCCAATCGACAAAGTACCATACTATTTGAGAATATAAGTAATACATTTGCTGCCTGTTGCCCCTTTGGGTTGCTACTCAGGGCTAATAAAGTCGTATTAAATTTACACTCCCCTTTTACACCCTTTTCAGAAACTAGGTAGGATGCCATTTAAATAACTTTTAAGACATTAAATTGAGTTGATTCTCACAACATTCATTGAATACATCTGCATGAATTTACATATTGGCTTAAGCTCATTTAAAATTTTTCCCTTGAAATTTGTTTAGTTGATTGTACATGTTTTCAACAATTATAGCCTCTAATTTGTTCTTTGATATTACTCTATGACCACAACGATTTGTGAAACACTCATTACTTTTTCCAGTCGATTTTTGGTTTTTCCCAAAGAAAAGAATACTTACACGTTATAGTTCAATTAGGTCTGCGGCATTTGGTCAACACATGGCTGGAGAGAAGAATTAGATCCCTTAAGTCGTCAGTTTATAGGTAAAACTCACTAAGTACATGCGTCGACTCCGAGTTGAAATCTACTGAGTACATATATATGTATGTAGGTTTCCTTAAGAATCCAGTGAATTTCCACTCTGAACCGACATATGTACTAAGTGTACTTAGTGTTTTTTACCTTTACGCCAATGATGTGTTGATGAAGTACGATAAACGATATTGTTTTTTTTTAATTTGTATATATGTTGTAATATCGTAATGGCCGTAATTAAAATACCGCAATGCAAATTAACTGGATACAAATATGTACAGTGTACAGGGTGACTACCATTTTATTGATTAACTAGAAAATCTAATGAGGTTCGTTATCATTTTTCATCTGGAATTACGTTGGAAGACGTTTATATCATATTTATAGCATAAATACATACGATTATTCTACCGCTTAAATCACCCTGTATGATATTATAATATGATAAGTATTGCATTTCTCGTAGCATCAATAACGGCTAATGTATCGCAATAGAATTTTGCTTTTCTACGCTACAAAACAAATGTAGTAGACAATTGTCAATTGCCTGATTGCACTTGATAGAATTTAAAATACATATATTGTACTAATAAGTAAGGCCCCGATGCTTAAAATGATAACAAATAAATATACACAAACATACACGCATCTATGTTGTTAGAATTGTATTCTTCGCAAGCGATTTTTTGTTTCGTTTTCAATTTGTACAATAAATAAAATGTCAAATGTTTGCAAACATAAATGCAAACTATAATAATTACGAATTGTGAAAAAAAGTGCAATGTGCCGGTATGTTTATTCGATTGGTTTTTTTTTCTGAAAATGTAGCCTAACCAAAAGAAATATATATATACACTTATATATCATTATTTAAATGCAAAGTGGCTATTAAAGTATCTAGTATTATAGGAAACAAATGAAAGCAATAAATAATCATACACTCAGAGAGAATTAGGGGAATTCACGGTAGCACAAGACACCGACAAATTACATTGGACCAGTTCTCTGTTGAGCCAATTTAGGCAACATTTTCGCGTATTCTGCTGTAGTTACTTGTTCATTTTTTTTTCTCTTAACAATCGAAAGGCCATAGTGTCCACAACCAACTTATATACCAACGCTTATCTCTGGGTGTACACACACTCTGTGCACAAGTAAAACAATCAGTAATTACTTAAGTAAATAATTATTAAAACACTTTGCATATAAATGTATATAAAATACAAACATTGAAACGTGTGTTTCGCTAAACATTTCCGATTATTTGCTGAACTTACAAACAGAAGACAAGATACGATGAGATGAGATGAGCTGAGATGTCCAAGCTCGTCAGTTTGTCTTCGCAGACAACTGCATTTATGAGTTTTCTTCATTGTAAATTTAAGAAGTTTGCATGAACAAATTTACAAGGTTTCGTTGTAACATACAATTTGATTAAGCATAGAATGCATTATCAGAATTGTGTTCCGTTGGGACATTTTCCAACTCGAGAAATCACGATGAAACTAAAATTGTGGAAGGCTTTCCCGAAAAAAACCTTGTTGGACAAGACAGAATTGAGACATTAGTAAACAATTAAATTTCCATAAACCAAAACTTGTAAATCTGATTTATTTGTGCCATTTTCCTCTTAACTTGCGTGCGTAACGATTACTTCAACAATAATGTGTACCCAAATGAATGGTTTTATTACTGGAGAGCATTTGAGGCGCCCAGTTCCATAGTAGATGAAGTTCATGTTATTCTCAAACTGAGTTTGATGATGCACAGCTTTATTTTCCGGACAGTCATTTATTCGGTGCCGGAACACTGACCACTGACCACCTAAGCTAAAACTTCGGGCAAATGTAGACGAGAATCTCTTGTATGACTAGGGACACAATCCCCTAATGGAATTGCCCATCAAATGATTGTCATTAAAATGTATTTATCATATCTACATACATGCATATATGCTAGAAAGAAAAATTTGATGTTATCTGATTGTAAAAGAGCTTTTTATAATATAAACACTACATAGTAAAAATAATGTGTGAATTAAGACATTATAATTTTGGGCCGCCAACAACAAGATAAGCTTAAATCAATATCCAATAATAAATATGAAACGATTCAATTATGTATTCGAAATTGATGTCTGTATGTCGGGCCACCCTTAACCCAATGTATATACATAAAAAGAGCAACAAACATATATTAAGATTACCTCAATTTAAATATTAGTTTTTTTTTGTTTAGGTTGGTATTTTATTTTTTAGCTTTGTTTTAAAAGCAGCAGATATTTTTTAGTGAATTTTTTTTATGCAAAAACTGAATTTTTGTTTTAGAAGATACCTAATATTGTACGGTGATTCATTACAATCGCGCAATGAACGAGGTCATGCAAAACTGTTCTAGTTTAATTACATCACATTAAGTTTAATACAAGAAATATTTAAAACAAAAAAACAAAAAACATACGAGTACATAAATGCATATATGAAAAATATCCAAAACTTATTTGTAACCATGTTAATATCGAAACTTTAATGTCAAGCTTTCTGGGAAAAATGTCAGACGCTAAACTGTATTACTTTTAGGTTCCACAATTATACTCTTCACACCAGAAGTTAGTTTAAGTAGAAATTCAAAACTCGATATCATAATATCAATTATCTAATCAATGTTATGTATTAATGTTCTTTCATTTCTCTCTTACACATTAAAGAAACATATTTATATCGCTATATATAGTATATTGTAATTTTTTTGATGTGTTTTTCATTTGTTATTGCACTTTTTTATGTAAATATATTAAGTTTATATAAACTTATTCTTATGGAAAATATATTTAATTTATTGCAAATATTACGGTTGTGTTTTCTTTCTATAAATAGCGGATTCAGGGGGTTGGCAATATTGGTCCTTTCTTGAAAAATGAAAAACTTTTTTTTTAAATTTTCTTCTTTTTTATATTTAACGACACATTTCCACGGTTTGCAGTTTTCATTAATCTACAGGTACTTTCCGAACCACTTGTGGTCCACTGGTGACAGCCATCTATGGCAACCATTTAAGTTGTTTTGAATGACATATTTCAATGTGAAGGGATTCAGGTTATCACGCTCCCTTTGTTCCTCTTCTGCGGCCATTTGTTCCATCGTTTCTTGTGAGACGACCATCGCCTTGAATGGCAGTTGATTGCAGACCAGCTGCAAGAACGGTTTCACTTCTGCGAACTCGCACTTGCCCGCCACTTCCAAAATGACACGCCCGCTTTTGATAGGTGTTACATAATGATCGATGGCTCCCTTGCCTCCGCCCATACGTTGTCCCTGGCCTTTCTTTGTGATGGGCTGCCATGGAGCGGGTACACGCCAAATGGCGAACATGCGATTGACATCCATTTTACGGCCAATGGTTAGACGCAACATTTCATAGTGGCCCCATCGCAAACGACCTCCGCCGGTGGCCACAATGCCATACTGTTTGTGCAGCAACGTGTTGTGAATCGTTTCAGGGCCTCGCATGAATTTCAGTTTCTTCTGCATCTTCGGTGGCCGTATGTTGGGCGGCAGCTGCGGCACCCTCTCCATGATTCGCAGCTTCGGTCGTTCCACCTTCTCAACATCTGTTAAAAATATATAAAATTCAGAATTCTGATCGAAGCATGTTGTTACGTGTATTTACTTTCGTATTTTACTGGCGGCGCAAAGTATTTGAGTCCGGCACTCTGCAGGCGACCTATGGCCGAAGGATCTGCGGAAAACAAGACTATGTTAATTTAACATTTCCAATATTATTCAATAAAAATACAAAATACTTTTTAGCTCCTCTACGAATAATTTACTAGCGGCTCGAAACATTTTCAACGAATAATAGTGATGCGAATAATTTCATTAATGAGTACTAGAGATGAGCGATATATTCGTATTGGTGGTTGAAAAATCACTAACACCGTGATTACGAAAAAATGTTATCTAAAAAAAATCAAAAAAACGTAATTTGATGAGAAAAAACGACTAAAGAACGTAAAATTTCGAACTTTTTCAGTCAATTTCAAAAGTATTCGAATTGGATGGAGTCTGGGTCACGATACCGATTAGCCTCCCCGTTATTAGTTCTACTGGCGCTTTTCAAGAGCCTCCGATAATCTCCATGGAAGCTTATAATAAATATTTTTTCTTCGTATTCCCAACAATTACTGATATGAACAAAAGAATGTTTATGTATTTTGTTTATTGAACAAAAAGTTTTGTAAGTCGTCTCGATATAACAAATTGTTTTCTGGTTTGTTAACTCGTTCTTCTACTTGCATGGTGTTCGTCCACTTCCACAGCAAGCGTCGTATAAAGCTGTTGCGAAACGACGCATATAGCATATTTTGCATGCCATTGGGCATATTATCCTTATAATACGACCTGTTCTGCGATTTGTCAAAGTAGTATAAAATGTTCCGCGATTTGGACATTTTCGAAAAGAAATTATGACAAATCTCACAAAAAATCAAAATTCCACCAGGGACAAAGAACTTATTATCCGCATTCAACGAATATCCCAGTCGCAACGCATTGTCTTTCAAAGTATAGTGGCGCATTTGATTGAAGAAGTCATTGATATCCTCCAGCTTATAGAGCGTTTTGCTGCGAATCGAGCCACTGTTGCCCTCCTTGTACGGTTTGTTCAGACTGGCCGAATACTTTTCGCACATTTTCAGTCGCTCGCACAGTTTCGATCGGCGTATGTCGATGCCCCCAAGCATAATGGCATCGATGATGTGCAAGCCGCAAACACGAGTTTGCGTTCGACCCTCGCCATTGTATTCGTAAACGATCTCTCCGTAGAAGAGCGACTTTGGCGATATTTCGAAAACATATTCCACAGGCTCCCACTTCTTGTTGTCCGTGTACCTTAGGAGGTTTCCCCGCGACTTGCACAGGAATACACTGCAAGCATTTATGTTCGTCTCGCCGCGACCAATGGGCACAAAGTACCAATCGTAAATACTCTCAACGTTCCTTTGCAACACCTCAATCGATGACAACTCTGTGGGCACTGAGCTCAGTACGGTTTTATCTTCATACCAACCGCCTAGGATCTCTTCCAACAATTTCTCAGTCGATTTCACTTCAGGCGCTTGCCGCAACTTGTCCGGCAGGTTCCAAAGATCGAGGCAGCGTTTTCGAATCTCCGATTGTCTGGTCTCCTTCAGCTGAGAGTTTTGACAAAATGCCGCAATTTTCCGCAGTCCAATTATTTGATTCTTGCCAATCGTATTATTTGAGTCGGTAATGTAACTCAGAAACTCCTTGTCTTGAGCCATAACATCAAAGCTGACCAACTCCAGTACGTCGTTGTCAGAGCCCTCGTTCAAAATATTATTAATAAAATTTAAATATGTACAAACTTCATTTGTATCGGCTTTCTTCCATTTACAAACTAAATATCTCTCCGAGTTGGCCGGCCTACTGCTGGTGGGCTTAATTATCGACAGTTGATCGAAGCATTTGAACATTAAATACACCAGACCGACGCTGAACGGTGTGAACAGGTCGAAAACTTTGCACACGAAACTGCCGTTTTCTCTCAGAATTTTCAGTGCCATCAGACACTGGCACAGGTAAAGTTGCTTCGAGAGAATTTCCTGGATATTTTCTTGCCCCTCAACAGAGAAGCCACCATCCGCCATAACGAAGTGCACACCGGCGTCGCAATGCTTCACAACGTAGTCGGCAAACGAGTCTTGATTGCTTTCATCGAAAATATTGCCATCATCTTTGTCGCCATAGTGTGGGTCGAAAGACTCGGGCGAGCCAGCGAAGAATTTGTCCAGTTTAAAATCATTGGCACCACGTAGGGTAAATCCAAAGCCTTTCGCCTCCCACGATTTTCGGTAAAGAATGTACTCCGAAAAGCCGCCGGGACCTAATGAAAAGAGAAATTCAGTTTTAAATAGACACGAGAATTAATTGCATAGTGATACAATTTTCATAGAAAATTTCGACCTTCTGGCATGCAAATGCGTATAATCTCAAATATTAATTGATTACCTGCGCAAATATCCGCAAAGTATAGCAGTTCGTGTTCTTGCAACAGCGAATGGCCGGACTTATCTTTGGGATTGGTAAACATGTAATCACACATTGAGTCGATGTTGGCCATTTTGACGGCCGCTCTATTTAAAAATATCGAACTCCGAATCGTCTCGAACGGATTGCTGCGCGATCGCGCTCGCCTCATGTCGTTGTCGTTTAGGTGGTCAAACACGGATTTCGCCTCCAATATCATGGTCAATATTTCTGGATCGCAAAACATCGTTTCATCGTTTAAGGTTTCTTTGCGCTGTTCAAGGCGTACCCATTTTTGCATATCTTCAAATGAATCGTCAAATGCAGTTTCGTTATTAATCCAAGCAATTTTCTCCGGCAAAACTATTTCCTCGCAATTCGGATCCCATTCTTCGCCAGATGCCATGGCATCCAATTTAAGGCCCAAGCCACGCCGTCCGTCCTGCTGAACAGCTACCACTGGCTCAAGTCGGCCTTGTCCAGTCTTTCCCAAACCTTTATCGTTTTCGTAACCCATTTTTTTCATCATCTGCATGGCTTTGGTGGAGTAACTTTTCGACCATTCCGACTTCATTTTCTTGGGCGTCGGTTCGAAATTCTCATCATCGGAATTCTCTTCGTTCTCCATTTTTAACAAAATTAAATATAAATTTTTTATTCTATAAACAAAAGCAGCAGATAGTAAATACACGAATCTATGCGAAGCCTGCACTAATATCGATTGAATCTAGAGATGGCCAATCATCCGATATTCGATACCCAGGGTTACCAGTGTTACCATTCATCTGAAAAAAAAATGCAGAACGCTTATAAAGCTTTAGCCCGCACGAGCGAATTCAACTTTTGTTGCGAACTTAATCGCAAACCAAATTTGTGTTCGGACAACAGGACACAAAATCGCCTGAATATTTGTTCGTGAACTACATCGGAAACTATTGATTTCTTAGTTTTTAAGTGTTTACACTGCCCCAACATTTTGAGCGAGCAATCGCCTACGAACACAAGTTCGCGAACCAGGCGTTTACACCAGCCGAATGAACGGCATTTTGTTCGCGAGTTCGCAACTTTAGTTGCGGAGTCTTATCGCAAACAAAATTCCATTCGCACAACCGTTTACACTGCCTGAATATATGTTCCCGAACACGCCGGAACATTTTGAACGAGCCAATGATCGCTAACCCAAACCGGGCGTTTACACCGATCGAATGATTTGCATTTTGTTCGCGAGTTCGTGCGATCTAAATGCACCTTTATGTCGCTAATGTTGGTCCGATACCCAATACCACTAAAGTATCGATGCTTTTACTTATTACTTGTATCGAATAGAAAATTCGATACTTGCAAAAATAGCAAATAAAAGTATCGAGTACTTTTTCTTAAAAAAATTTTAAATATTGTATATTTTTTTAAAATTATTTTTTAAATCATTAATTTTGATTATCTGGTTGCAATATACAGTAGATACTATCCTCATTTTGCTTAGTTAATTCTTCACCCATTGTCTTCCAAAATGGTTTGCCAAGATGTTTCCATTGACGTAAATTGTAAAATCCACAATATTGCTCCGGTGCACTTTTCAACAATTCCAAGAAAAATGGAAAGATATCATCTGCCTTGAGTTTGGCCAATAGATAAATCGTTTTCTGTTTGTTCTTCATATCCTCCAGTTTCGTAAACAGGTCTTTCGCTTCTTCAAAAGCTGCCTTGGCTTTGAAATTCTCTAAACGTTTTTTGGACCAAAGTTTGCCAATATTTAATAGCGCTTCAGCTTCAACGTCCTTCAATTTGTATCTACCACTCAAGAGAACAGCTTCACTTAATTTTACTAAAGCTTTTCCAGTATCATTTAAACTGAAGAGAACCATACATATAAATTAGGACTACGCAATTCCATATTACATCAAAATCTGTTGATCGCCTTACCTCGAATAGCAAACGCCATAGGTCAGAAAAAGTTCACATCTCAATTTGGCAGATTCCACATCATCCTGCTTCGCAGTTATATCGTGTTGGCAGTACAACAATTTATTTCCAACAACTCCCGCTAAAAAAAAATACATATATATAATTTCGGCCCTAGATGCCTTTTTGAATTACAAATGAAAAAACAAATATATATTTTACTCGGACATACTTTAAAAATAAAGCAACTACCTTCTGCAAGCACTAAAATCGCTTTTTGTGCCAGTTCTTCGGCTTCTGATGAGTCTATGCCAACCAACTGTTTCCCATATTTCAAGAGAACCGACGATAACGTTCTGGCTACCTCCTGGTGTAGAATTTCAAACTCTCCACATTCAGCTCCTTTCCGCACTTCATGGGTCAGCCACATTTCCTCCCGTGTCAGTGCTAAAGACTTTTGCAGAAATCTTAAGGCATTCATATCATCTAGGGACGCAAAAGTATGAATTATGAATAAATAAAGTTCCTCTTCTCTATGCCTTTTTTGCTAAGGAATTGTCCGTATTTGAAATAGATGCGTGATGTCATCTCTCTTGTGCCGACATCAGAGGGTGCCTTCTCAATGACCCGTTCACATAACTTTGATATAATTATGTAAATATCGGCCAACATCCAATCTAATTTATCTTTGAACGGTTCAAAAATGTCCAGGCCTTGCAGGAGCAGCCTAAACGAAACAGCCAAGCCACCACACGCTCCAACCCTCGATGCCTTCTCAGCCATTTTGAAATTTTCGAAAAGCTTCAAAAGTAACTGACGATTATCGGACATTTTATCGCGTATAACCCCACGCTGAAAGAGTAGTCGTTCCTTGTCGACCAATTTCTGAAAATGACACGCCAACATGGGACAGCCTTCCTCGTTAAGTTCCGTCATAAGTACATGGTAAATGGGACCCTTCAGTCGACGTGCTTCATTAAACGAGAGCTTGTTGTCGGTCGCTTTTTGCATTGCGATTGGTTTGAAGCAAATATATAAAATATTTAATTGATGGTTGTATATGTTGACTGAAAAACTCAGCTTTTTAATTTATTTCACATATTTGAAAATATATTTTCATCAAGTTGAGTTTTACAAAGTAGCTAAAGGGGGTAGTACTCGGACAAAATAGAGCATATCGTACATAATTATTTCACGTGTAATAATCATAAATTAAAATCTAGGCAATATAAACAGGTTGTGAGGGGGGTGAGTCTAGGCATATCCAACATCTTTGTCCGTGTACATTTCCATGGGCACAGCCGCTGTTGTGTTGTTATACTCCATCATTTCGACATCACGGCAAGCGGCTGCTTGCAGTTCTCTTCTCACATCGGGAGTGATCTTGGGATGTGATTGTCTCTTCAGCAGATTGAGTAGTGCTTCCTTCTGCTCCGACGAAATGTCGTTCTTGTAACGCTGCACAAATGTCAGCAGACTCTGGTGCCACAAGACGGGCATTTCGCGCTTATCAAGTTCAAATCTGAAATGTTAAAAAATGATGGGAGTCAGACAGCCATCATGCCGCTGTTTAGCCTGGTCTTACCTCAAGAAATGGAAAACTGTAGCATCGACCACGCGATATGGCAGCGCATATCGTTTATCCAGAAAATACCGTATGAATATTGAGTTGGCCCCGGTGTACCCCATTTCGCAGATTTTCAGTAGACACGCCGACGAGTGCAGCACTGGAATCGAATTGCGTGCAATTACGCTGCCAAATATAATCGCCTCACGCAAAGTGCAATCGCCCGACTCCAGTATGGGCAAAATAATGCCCTTCATGAATGCGGCTGGTTTGAAGAGGGCCCGCTTCAGAGCGTTATACAAATGCATATTCAGCTTTTTGTACTCGCACAGATCGTCGCGTATTCGGGGCAGCAACACCAAATTGTAGAATCTCTGTGCCATGCCCTGAGACAGTACAGAACAGAAAATTCTAAAGTGGAAAGTTGTCGAGTTAATCCAAAGTGCTGCAGTATCACGAGAGCGATACGAACCTTGTTCCCTGAAACATGGCCGCGGCACTCCAATTGTGGGGCTCGGTGATGAAAAGCATCTGCTCCCAGTTGCGCAGTTTAGGTATCACTTTGAATGCCTTGGGTACCTTCCCGCTGCGATAGCGCTTCATGACATCACGAACTCCTTCGTACATTTCGCGCACTCTAGTTCAGAAATAAACATAAGATATCAAAATCAGTGCAAGCAAATTAGGGCGTGCCTGGCATCTACCTGGGATCAACGTCTTCGATTTTGAGGGAGCCATCATCAGTGAGTTTGGTTTGAATGTCTGTTTGCTTCTCCTGAATCTTTTCCATAATGATTTCCGATAATTTGACCGTGCGCTTGCCGCCTTCGGGATTTTGGAAGCGTTCGAAGGCCTTGGCATCTTCCGCATCGATTTGCAGATCGTCCATGAAGTCGTTCTCCGTAACGTCCACATGTTCGTCAGTCTCGTTGATGTCGCCTATGAAGGGATAATTATATAATTCGATAAATCGTATTGGTCGCCAATCCACCTCAAGACTCACCCAAATTGAATTTGACCGCCTTCCTGCCAGCTAAAGTTGGAAAATTCTCCTCGTTCAGTTCAAGCTGTTGCTGTTTGGCAGCCGCCAAAATTTTGCGACTTGTTTTGCTGTCGATTACCTTTGGTAAAACCAAATTTTTAAAACATATATTGAAAAACTGCAGTTCTATTTTTTTACCGAAGACGCAGATTCATCCGCTCGTATGAAAATTTTTCCCTTCTTTGCTTTGGCCACTTTGCCTTCGGCGAGTTGCTTTTCCAAAGCAACGTTTTTATGTGCTATATTGGATTTCTTAGCTTTCCCCATGCTGCTACAATATATTTGTTAAGGATTTTAGAATTTTCTGAAAATGTTTTTGTGGATGACAACTGTTTATGCACGTGTTTGGCTGAATTGTATTTCTAGAGGTGCATTTAGACGTTACGAGCGAACGGAACTTTTGTTGCGAACTCCAATCGCAAACAAAATTTGTGTTCGGACAACCGTTTACACTGCCTGAATATCGGAATATAGAGATTTGTTCGTTTTTAAGTGTTTAAACCGCCCGAACATTTTGAGCGAGCATTCGACTACTAATACAAGTTCGCAAAATGGGCGTTAACACCGACCGAATGAATGGCATTTTGATCGGGCGATCTAAATTCACATTTGACTCCCGATGCGTGTTCGGGAACATATCTTCAGGCAGTGCAAACGGTTGTGCGAACGAAATTTTGTTTGCGATAAGGCTTCGCCACTAAAGTGACGTTTGTTCGTGCGATCTAAATGCAACTTAACATTTCTTTTAATTTCTACACACAAAAATTTTGTGAAGCAATTAACAGTTTTTGCGCTCTGTTGAAAACATAGTAAGGCGATTCATTTAAAGTGGGAAACCCCTGGGAAATGATTCAGTTATGCAGATGAGGAGTCAAAATATATGAAATTTGACAGTTCTTTTAAGCAACTGCTCGTTTTCAACGGGTTTCCCACTTTAAATGGATACCGTTAGTAAATTCGGAAGAGGTTGTTCTGTCAAATGTCCACAGAATGCGCGATTTGCAAGATTTGGCAAACATTTAGGGTCTACACAAGACATTTTTGATTATCGAATTTGCAATTAAATATGAAGTGTTGAGTTAATATAAATTATTATTCAAATGGAATGGGAGGGAAATGACAAAAATAGAACAAATTATCAATAAAAAGCTGTTTGTTTAAACAAAAAACTGGAAAATACACATTGCTGTTTTCCACTTTCATGTCTTTACATGTACGTGTGGCGGCCGGATATTGCAAACTCACCATAAATGTCAAATGTGCGCGGTGTAAAATAGCCCGAGCCACATCCATCGTCGTTCCTGTTTGACACCTCGATTACTCCTTTTAGTTCGGTGTCCGAAAAAATTAGACTTGCAAAATGAAGGTGGGCTATAATTTTATGAAAAAATACCATCAAAACCGTGTGATATTATGAAATTATTGCATAAAGTGTTACAACGAACCATTGTGAAATGAAATGTAGTGAAATTTAATTGAATTTATGCAAGATTGTAGAGATAATTTTGGATTTCATATGTGCTAACCTCTGCGCGGTTTACATTTAACTTTCGACGATCAACAACATTTTCCAAAGTCATGTCAATTCAGTTCATAGCATTTTTATTTTCTATTTGCAGCTGAACGTTTCTTATCCCGCCACGGGGTGCCAAAAACTCTTCGAAGTTGTGGACGAACATAAATTGCGTGTGTTCTATGAGAAGCGTATGGGACAGATCGTCGAAGCCGACATTCTCGGTGACGAATGGAAGGGCTACATGCTCCGCATTGCCGGCGGTAACGACAAGCAAGGTTTCCCCATGAAACAGGGTGTCTTGACCCACGGTAGGTTGTTAGGATAACCAAAAAAACTTAAAAATTAATAAACTTAGTTCCTTTCCAATCTCTCTCATTTAGGTCGTGTTCGCCTGCTGTTGAAGAAGGGACACTCCTGCTATCGTCCACGCCGTACTGGCGAACGTAAGAGGAAGTCTGTCCGTGGCTGCATCGTTGACGGAAATATGTCTGTCTTGGCTCTCGTCATCGTGAAGAAGGGTGAGACCGAGATCGGTGGCCTTACTGACACCACTGTTCCACGTCGTTTGGGACCCAAGAGGGCAAGCAAGATCAGGAAGTTGTACAACTTGACCAAGGAAGACGATGTTCGTCGCTATGTCGTCCGTCGCCCATTGCCCGCCAAGGACAACAAGAAGGCCACGTCCAAGGCACCCAAAATCCAGCGCCTGGTCACCCCAGTAGTTTTGCAGAGGAAACGCAGACGTACTGCGCTCAAGAAGAAACGCCAGACTGCTTCCAAGGAAGCCGCTGCAGATTACGCCAAGCTTTTGGCCCAAAGAAAGAAGGAGTCCAAGGCTAAGCGCGAAGAAGCCAAGAGAAGGCGTTCGGCTTCGATGAGGGAATCGAAGAGCTCCATCTCCAGCGACAAGAAGTAAAGTAAACATTCATTGTAAACGGAAATGAATTTTATAAAATAAACTAAACATTTACACAAACAAAACAAAATCAATACAAATGTGCTTTGCTTATTTCGCGGAAATGATTTTCGAACCGAACTGATACTAAATGACCGCAAGTGTGTTATTTTGAGCTATGAAAAGCCATTTCTGCGTAGTTTTCTCCAACTGAGCGTCCTAGACCATGTAAACTATACCAAAAAATGTCCTAAATTGTTTTCTAACTTTATGAATACACTTCGTAGAGGGTTCAAACACCCACCAGAAGATAGTTCTCTGTCTCCCCTTTCATTTACAAAAGAAACTAAGTGAATTCGAAACCTAGAAGCGCAGATATTTAGAGTTGACTGTAGAATTTCTTAAAACGCTTATATCTCCGTAACGGAGCCTCCTAGAGTATAGAAACTATGCATAAAAATTCAAAATTTTTTTATTTTTTTATGTTCTAAATTGCTTTGTAACTTTATGAATACACTTCGTAGAGGGTTCAAACACCCACCAGAAGATAGTTCTCTGTCTCCCCTTTCATTTACAAAAGAAACTAAGTGAATTCGAAACCTAGAAGCGCAGATATTTAGAGTTGACTTTAGAATTTCTTAAAACGCTTATATCTCCGTAACGGAGCCTCCTAGAGTATAGAAACTATGCATAAAAATTCAAAATTTTTTTTATTTTTTTATGTTCTAAATTGCTTTGTAACTTTATGAATACACTTCGTAGAGGGTTCAAACACCCACCAGAAGATAGTTCTCTATCTCCCCTTTCATTTACAAAAGAAACTAAGTGAATTCGAAACCAAGAAGCGCAGATATTTAGAGTTGACTGTAGAATTTCTTAAAACGCTTATATCTCCGTAACGGAGCCTCCAAGAGTATAGAAACTATGCATAAAAATTCAAAATTTTTTTATTTTTTTATGTTCTAAATTGCTTTGTAACTTTATGAATACACTTCGTAGAGGGTTCAAACACCCACCAGAAGATAGTTCTCTGTCTCCCCTTTCATTTACAAAAGAAACTAAGTGAATTCGAAACCTAGAAGCGCAGATATTTAGAGTTGACTTTAGAATTTCTTAAAACGCTTATATCTCCGTAACGGAGCCTCCTAGAGTATAGAAACTATGCATAAAAATTCAAAATTTTTTTATTTTTTTATGTTCTTAATTGCTTTGTAACTTTATGAATACACTTCGTAGAGGGTTCAAACACCCACCAGAAGATAGTTCTCTGTCTCCCCTTTCATTTACAAAAGAAACTAAGTGAATTCGAAACCTAGAAGCGCAGATATTTAGAGTTGACTTTAGAATTTCTTAAAACGCTTATATCTCCGTAACGGAGCCTCCTAGAGTATAGAAACTATGCATAAAAATTCAAAATTTTTTTATTTTTTTATGTTCTTAATTGCTTTGTAACTTTATGAATACACTTCGTAGAGGGTTCAAACACCCACCAGAAGATAGTTCTCCTAGAGTATAGAAACTATGCATAAAAATTCAAAATTTTTTTATTTTTTTATGTTCTTAATTGCTTTGTAACTTTATGAATACACTTCGTAGAGGGTTCAAACACCCACCAGAAGATAGTTCTCTGTCTCCCCTTTCATTTACAAAAGAAACTAAGTGAATTCGAAACCTAGAAGCGCAGATATTTAGAGTTGACTTTAGAATTTCTTAAAACGCTTATATCTCCGTAACGGAGCCTCCTAGAGTATAGAAACTATGCATAAAAATTCAAAATTTTTTTATTTTTTTATGTTCTTAATTGCTTTGTAACTTTATGAATACACTTCGTAGAGGGTTCAAACACCCACCAGAAGATAGTTCTCCTAGAGTATAGAAACTATGCATAAAAATTCAAAATTTTTTTATTTTTTTATGTTCTTAATTGCTTTGTAACTTTATGAATACACTTCGTAGAGGGTTCAAACACCCACCAGAAGATAGTTCTCCTAGAGTATAGAAACTATGCATAAAAATTCAAAATTTTTTTATTTTTTTATGTTCTTAATTGCTTTGTAACTTTATGAATACACTTCGTAGAGGGTTCAAACACCCACCAGAAGATAGTTCTCTGTCTCCCCTTTCATTTACAAAAGAAACTAAGTGAATTCGAAACCAAGAAGCGCAGATATTTAGAGTTGACTGTAGAATTTCTTAAAACGCTTATATCTCCGTAACGGAGCCTCCTAGAGTATAGAAACTATGCATAAAAATTCAAAATTTTTTTATTTTTTTATGTTCTTAATTGCTTTGTAACTTTATGAATACACTTCGTAGAGGGTTCAAACACCCACCAGAAGATAGCTCTCTGTCTCCCCTTTCATTTACAAAATAAACTAAGTGAATTCGAAACCTAGAAGCGCAGATATTTAGAGTTGACTTTAGAATTTCTTAAAACGCTTATATCTCCGTAACGGAGCCTCCTAGAGTATAGAAACTATGCATAAAAATTCAAAATTTTTTTATTTTTTTATGTTCTTAATTGCTTTGTAACTTTATGAATACACTTCGTAGAGGGTTCAAACACCCACCAGAAGATAGTTCTCTGTCTCCCCTTTCATTTACAAAAGAAACTAAGTGAATTCGAAACCTAGAAGCGCAGATATTTAGAGTTGACTTTAGAATTTCTTAAAACGCTTATATCTCCGTAACGGAGCCTCCTAGAGTATAGAAACTATGCATAAAAATTCAAAATTTTTTTATTTTTTTATGTTCTTAATTGCTTTGTAACTTTATGAATACACTTCGTAGAGGGTTCAAACACCCACCAGAAGATAGTTCTCCTAGAGTATAGAAACTATGCATAAAAATTCAAAATTTTTTTATTTTTTTATGTTCTTAATTGCTTTGTAACTTTATGAATACACTTCGTAGAGGGTTCAAACACCCACCAGAAGATAGTTCTCCTAGAGTATAGAAACTATGCATAAAAATTCAAAATTTTTTTATTTTTTTATGTTCTTAATTGCTTTGTAACTTTATGAATACACTTCGTAGAGGGTTCAAACACCCACCAGAAGATAGTTCTCTGTCTCCCCTTTCATTTACAAAAGAAACTAAGTGAATTCGAAACCAAGAAGCGCAGATATTTAGAGTTGACTGTAGAATTTCTTAAAACGCTTATATCTCCGTAACGGAGCCTCCTAGAGTATAGAAACTATGCATAAAAATTCAAAATTTTTTTATTTTTTTATGTTCTTAATTGCTTTGTAACTTTATGAATACACTTCGTAGAGGGTTCAAACACCCACCAGAAGATAGCTCTCTGTCTCCCCTTTCATTTACAAAATAAACTAAGTGAATTCGAAACCTAGAAGCGCAGATATTTAGAGTTGACTTTAGAATTTCTTAAAACGCTTATATCTCCGTAACGGAGCCTCCTAGAGTATAGAAACTATGCATTAAAATTCAAAATTTTTTTTATTTTTTTATGTTCTTAATTGCTTTGTAACTTTATGAATACACTTCGTAGAGGGTTCAAACACCCACCAGAAGATAGTTCTCTGTCTCCCCTTTCATTTACAAAAGAAACTAAGTGAATTCGAAACCAAGAAGCGCAGATATTTACAGTTGACTGTAGAATTTCTTAAAACGCTTATACCTCCGTAACGGAGCCTCCTAGAGTATAGAAACTATGCATAAAAATCCAAAATATTTTTTATTTTTTTATGTCCTAAATTACTTTGTAACTTTATAAATACACTTCGTAGAGGGTTCAAACACCCACCAGAAGGTAGTTCCCTGTCTCCCCTTTCATTTACAAAAGAAACTAAGTGAATTCGCTGACTACGAGCTCTTATTCGACTGCGTATTGGACGAGGAGGAAGACGACTGCAGCGTATTCGGTCCGGAAGGTGCTGTGGGCATTTGCGGCGGATGAACTCCTGGGTGTCCGTGCATGGGTACCATATTAACCCGCCGAAAGGTAACTTTTTCAAATGCACTCGTCACTCGTAACTCGTGTGTTATCGTTTAAAAGAAGCGACTCTACGCTCCACGCGGCTCTTTATTGTGTAGTTTTCGCCTTGGTTTTGCACTGTACCAGCGAAACTGAGTCCAGTGTTAAAGAATGGTAGGCCCGCAACACTTTAATATTATTAATAGTTGTTTACTTTTGCCACAAGCCTCTAATTTTTCTTTTAAATATTAGCTATTTGCTATTTTGTGTACAGCTTTATGTAGAATTTCTTAAAACGCTTATATCTCCGTAACGGAGCCTCCTAGAGTATAGAAACTATGCATAAAAATCCAAAATTTTTTTTATTTTTTTATGTTTTTAATTGCTTTGTAACTTTATGAATACACTTCGTAGAGGGTTCAAACACCCACCAGAAGATAGTTCTCTGCCTCCCCTTTCATTTACAAAAGAAACTAAGTGAATTCGAAACCTAGAAGCGCAGATATTTAGAGTTGACTTTAGAATTTCTTAAAACGCTTATATCTCCGTAACGGAGCCTCCTAGAGTATAGAAACTATGCATAAAAATTCAAAATTTTTTTATTTTTTTATGTTCTTAATTGCTTTGTAACTTTATGAATACACTTCGTAGAGGGTTCAAACACCCACCAGAAGGTAGTTCCCTGTCTCCCCTTTCATTTACAAAAGAAACTAAGTGAATTCGAAACCTAGAAGCGCAGATATTTAGAGTTGACTGTAGAATTTTTTAAAACGCTTATATCTCCGTAACGGAGCGTCCAAAATTTATTATATCCTGTACACTAGGAATTCTAGATGGAATATCAAATATCCCAACTTATTAATGTCCGATTCGCTTATTTCTTAAATATTTTATTTTTTGTACGGTTTTCAGACCTAATTTTTTATGTAAGTGGTACTTCTAAATAGTTCGAGTATTTCAGTTCACTCTCCAGTTTTTTTTACAATTTGCAGTCTTAAATAAATCGTCGTTCGAATAAGTTCAATTACAGATCCATTTTATTTATTTCATACTTACAAAATAAGAATTATGTTAACAATATTATATGATTTAATATAGATTTAAAATTTAAAATATGTAATTAAAATGATTATTCCAAACTCGAATGTTAAGCTGTCAACAGTTGGCAGTTGGAGGAACTTCTTCGATGTCAGTCAGCCCCATCGACTAAGTTTGCATCATCATCGTCACATAAATGTCCTCAACTGACGCTAACTGTTGTTTGTTCGCTCGCTGCGTCTTCCGCTTCGTCACTTTCGTCAACGGATAGACCTGCAGAGCGCATCTGACGTTCGTAGCGTGCTATTTTATTTTCCTGGTCGGTCAGCAGTTCCAGCAGATCGTCCTGGTCCTTGTGTAATTTCTGCAAGTCTTCTGTTGCGGTGTTCGCGCGCTGTGCCTCCTCTAACAGTCGCTGTCGCAGTGCTTCGATTTCCTTTGACAAGCGCAAGTTTTCGGTGTAGTACAAGTTCGTTTGGAATTGTGCCGCATTAACAGCCTCTTCAGACGCAGTACTGCCGCCGGTGGGAGATCCACCGTTTTGAGTGGCTGCAAGTTGCGCTTTGAGCAGTGTATTCTGGTCATAGAGCTGATTATGGGTGCTCTGCATTTGCGAGTGCTTCTGTTCCAGGTCGGAATTTCTCGCTTCAAGATGATTTACCGTGTCCTTTAACGAGTTTATCTGGACGTCAAGACCGCGTATTATGCCCTTGTACTGGGCTACCAACGCCGACGCCTCAGAACTGAGCGTGAGTTCGGTTAACTCGATTCCATCCACATCGAAGCCACTGACAAGTTTGGCAATGAGAGCCTCCAGACCCTTGTACATTTTGCAGTATTCATAGTCGAGCAGTAGCTCGGCTGCAGACTTGGCGCGTATCTGCGGTTGCTTGCAGGCCCTGCTGTAGGCTTCATGGCGCGACACTTCACTGAGCTTATTGCAGAAAGCCTCCTGGCCGATGCGCTTGATGATGAGTTGGCAGATGTCTTCGCGCTTTTGTCCAGGCATCGAGTTGTCGTTGAACTGGATGCAGAGGCCCATCAAGAAGGCACACATGCCCTGCACCAAATACTCGTTCTCGTCGTGCTCGTTGGCGCTGATCTGAGCGGTCAAGTAGGCCATCATGCCCTGTGCACCGAGCAGAGTCTTCGCGGCATTCGGGCAATGACCCAGCCAAACACTGAGCAGCATCAGAAGACCAACTTTGCTCTGCAATTTGTAGGTCTCTTGCTGCAGCAGGTTGGTACATTGTTCAAGCAATGTGATTGGCTTGTGACCACCGGGTGTAGCCAATAGAACGCGCAGCAGCTCTTCTTTTTGTGGCACATTGTCGACAAGCGTATGCATCAACGCCACTGAGGAGAACCAGTTAGCCAGAGCATCACCGGAGAAGAGTCCCGTACAGAGCAACTGACCAGTCGACAGACTGGACACATCAGCTGCAGATGACGGCAAAAGTGTCTGCACCACTGCTTGCTGACCGGTCTCATTACGGAAGAGGTAGCACTGGAACGAGTAGAGCACGGAGCATCGCAATGCTAGCAATTGCTTCTCGTTGATCATCGACATAAGCAGAACGACGATTGCAATCCGTGGCGGATTGCTAGGTGCCATCACTTTGCTGAGATCATCTTGGTTGTCGCGGTCGCTACGCACCACCTCGGCCACAGCATTGATTGTTTCGGTGAGAATGTCGGCGGGCACACCGCTGCTCATCAGTATGTCGCACAGAGCTTCGAGCAAATGTGAATGGCGCATCACTTTCTGACAAGCGGAAACAACTTGCTGCTGGTTGCTGGGCGTGACCAAGGCCCTCACCACCTGCAGCATACAATGTACATTGGACACTTTCTGCGGTGTCCAACCAGTCTCCTCGGCGTCAGACGAAATAATGAACATGGGCGCTAGCCGCTGTATGTAGGAGCCCTCTTTAAAGAACTGTTGATTGCTGGAATTATTTTTGAGCAAGTTCAGCAGCAGAATCAGGCAATCCTCGACCACAATGCCACCGTCAGAGCAACCTTCATCGCGTATAATCTCAAATATCTTGTCGAAGCCATTCTCAAAGGCGACTATTTTCTGGATGTTCGAGTTGCCCTTGGTAAGCTGAATCAATAGCAGCAAAGCGTCGTTGCGAATTACCTCGCGGCTGTCTGTCAGCAAGTCCATCAGTTTGGACACGCCCATAGGACTGATGAGTATTAACTCCTGCAAATCGCGCGTTTTATTAGCAATCAGAGTAGTGACCAACTGAATAGCTGCACGTCGTACACGGAAATCGTACTCCTCCAAGCAGGACATAACCAGAGAGACATGCTCGGGCACTTTTATGAACATCTCCGTAAACTGTTCGCCCACGTTGACAGAGACTGTGGGATTGTCTGCCTCCTCATCGAACTCCTCAGTGGCGATGACGTTGCAGAGTGAATCTAGGGCGTAGCTGATAATTTCCGCGTCTTGAGCATCGTTCTGTAATACCTGCACCAAGGCCGTCATTCCCTGTGCACCAACCTCGATGCGGTACTTACGAGAGAGTGCCTTTAAAGCACGACATGCGTCGCGCCGGTCTTCCAGCAGTGTCGAGGAAGAAGCCCGGTCGACGAGCTTTTCCACCGTTTCGGCTGCACTAGGCTGCTGCCCAGGCTCTGTTGTGCCCAGCACTGTTTTAATGCCACTCTTTAGGAAATCCATGTACCTGCAACTCCAATTTCGTAGCTCCTTTTTTTAAGTGCAATTAGTAATAACAGGAAAATGCAGACTGTGGTTTCAACCGAACCAATTTAGTGACGTTGTCAGAATAATAAATACTTTGACGTTAAAATGTCAAATGAACAAACCCAACAACACGTAATTTAAGAATTGATTAAACAAAACAGAGCAGTGTTGCCAGATGTTTTTCCCGAAAATCCGTCTTTTCAGGTTTTTACTTGAAAAGACGGATTTGTATTGTAATAGAGTTCGACCGATAAGCATTTTCAGACCGAAGCCGAAGGTCAACTAGCACCATATTACCGAAGCATTAATATTTATGCTAGTATATTTTTAAAACTCAAAAACGCGATAACGTTTTTTTTTATTTCTTATCCACAATTTTGTCTCGATACTTGGCGTCGAATCAATTCAACGATTTATAAATTGTAAAAAAATTCAAAGAGAAACAATTTGGGTCAATAATTTACATTTCATGCATTTTCCAAATACGCACAAGTGTTAGGTGGAAAGAAGGTTGTATGTGTGTATGGAGATGAAGTGCCCGCCGCATGTAAATATTTTATTGTACGATTTCTCATTTGGAACAAATATGCGTATAAAATACAATTTAAAATTATAATTAGAGTTAAGAGATAATGTTTGTAAGAAATTTAGTAAGAATTTCCTCCACTTAGGACTATTTGTTGTTAAGAATACATTTTCGATCTTATGTGTCGCTCTTCCACAGTTTAATGGTCTTGTCATTTTCCAGAGCTGCAGATGCGATTATATTTTCCGTGGGATGGCAGGCCGTACACAATACGGTATCCGTGTGGCCCTGCAGCTTTTGTACTACCTCTTTGCTTTGCAAATTCCAAATATAGACCATGTTATCCTCGCTGCCAGAGACGATCCACTTTAATTGAGAACCCAATATTTGTTAACAAAGTTGAAAAAAAAATATTTCAAAATTAGTTACCTTGCCACCAGTAACCGAGAAATTCGCAAAAATGCAGTACTTCTCGTTTTTATGTCCGGTGTACGTTTTAAGACACTTGCCCTTGGAGTAGTCCCACAACTTTAAAGTGTTATCCAGCGTGGCGGCCAATATATACTTGCCATTGGGTGAGAACTTTACAAAGCTCACTGGGGGATTGTCATCGTCGATGAGCGTCTTCAAACACTGGCCGCTGGCAGTGTCCCATATGCGACAGAGGCCATCATAGCTAGAGCTAACAATGAGCGATCCATCGCGATTGAAATGCACTGCCGACACGGGGTCAGAGTGCGCCGGTAGCGTCTTCAAACACTTGCCAGTGCGCACATCCCAGATGCGAACGCTCTCATCGAAACTGCCGGACACAATTAAATTCGATTGCGGATTGAAATTGCAACAGAAGACATAGTTGCTGTGGCCTTTTAGCGTTTTCAGACATTTGCCCGAACTGAGTTCCCACACTTTGAGCGTCTTGTCATCGCTGCCACTTACTAGCAAACGCGAATCGGAAGACCAGGCGACATCGCTGATGCCAAGCTTGTGTCCGGAAATGGTCTTTTCGAATTTGCCATCATAGGCGCCCCAGATCTTAATCAGCTTGTCAGCAGCTGCAAAATATCCAAATTTTTAGAACATCTGAGATTTTGTTTACCATTATAAACAAATCGTACTTACACGAACTGGCTAACCACTCGCCATTCGGACTGAATTTGACCGCAGAAACCGCTTTGGTGTGACCAGCAAGCGTGAACTTCAGTGTGTAATTCGGTTTCTATAAAAAAAAATCAAAATACAAATTGCATTCACATTTTCAAATGCACAATGCGAATAGAAACCCAACCCACCACTGACAACGAGCTCTTATTCGACTGCGTATTGGACGAGGAGGAAGACGACTGCAGCGTATTCGGTCCGGAAGGTGCTGTGGGCATTTGCGGCGGATGAACTCCTGGGTGTCCGTGCATGGGTACCATATTAACCCGCCGAAAGGTAACTTTTTCAAATGCACTCGTCACTCGTAACTCGTGTGTTATCGTTTAAAAGAAGCGACTCTACGCTCCACGCGGCTCTTTATTGTGTAGTTTTCGCCTTGGTTTTGCACTGTACCAGCGAAACTGAGTCCAGTGTTAAAGAATGGTAGGCCCGCAACACTTTAATATTATTAATAGTTGTTTACTTTTGCCACAAGCCTCTAATTTTTCTTTTAAATATTAGCTATTTGCTATTTTGTGTACAGCTTTATGTTTGCGAATATCGGCTTGTGAGCTCGTGCTTGGAAATAGTGATTATAAAGATTCGAGTACCGGGTAATGGTTTTATGTAGCTATACATTTCTTTTACCCGCGGACCACGGTTGCCAGATTTGTGAGATTTATCTCATATTGAGATTTTTTAATGGAGACCTCGTTGAGACGGCGCAATTATGTATGATTATTTTGTTTAATTAGCTTTACTTAATTTTGTTTTGTTGTACCGTTTTATTATTGTAAAATGTTTTATTTTCGGAAAAATAAAACGTGCCCACTGGCAAAGAATCTTGCCCAACTACAAACAGATGATGATGAGAAGCAAGATGATGGAAATCCGCAGATCAGTCAACCGAATAATAACAGCCAAAAGTTTAAATTTGCCTATTTCTGAAATGATTGCCGTGGGTAGCTGTACAAGTATCTTTTAAACCAACAAAAGAAAAAACTTTTTCCGAGGAAGTAACGCATGCCACGCGATTCAGAACTAATTTCGCACTCATTTATTGAATAAAACACGTCTGATTTAGTCAAATTGAAGCAAATATTTCATTTATTATACTGCGGTTCAAGTGATTTGAATACATTAATATGTATATTTTTATGTATACTCATTTATTTGCTTATATGTAGGTATGTATGTAAATGTTGATCATATTTTCAATCATAATTTTGTGATCTTAAATTACCACACAGGTTAAAATTATAAACATATTTTAAATTGATAAAAAATATATTACACCTTTAGCTAATTCTTTTTTTTTTAATAAAATTTTAATTTACAATTTACAATATGCACTTGATATGGCTTGAGTCATATTTATAAGATCACTTTGCATCAGACATCAACTTAGGATAATATTTGGCGAAAATGAAGAAAAACATATTTGTCACCAAATAGCAACTAACCCATTATAGGAAATTCATCTTTAAAAGAATACCCTAATTTCGAATTTATTTTTTCTGAATTCATCGATTTTTTGCAAATGTTCGTAGTGTTTGGGAAAATTATGAGAATTTCCAAAAGTTACAGAAAATTCGTACTTTTCAAATCGGTAATGTACAATTCAGGAAAAACTTGTAACACAAAAATTTGCGTCTTAACCTTAGGACCTTATAAATATGAGACAACTTACCATAAATTTAAACGAAACATCAAATATTAGCCAATAATAATTTAAAAAAAAAAATATTTTAAGCAAATTTTTCTAATTAAAATTATAAGGTTTTGCAATTTGAAAATTACAACAACAAACAAACACTAATATTACACAACAATGTCCAATTAGAAAATAAGAATATTTAAGGTAAATTTGAATATATGAAAATTAGTGTGGCTCTCTTTTCCGTGTCCGAATTCAAAAACTACAAAATAGAAGCCACCCTAAAGAACTTATGTGAGGAGCTCTGGGAAGCCTATCTCCGTACCTTATGTCGGCAAAGAAAAGGTTATTTTTCAATCGCTTAATTTCTATCAGGACAAATCTTTTTCTTTCATACGAGATTAGCTACAACTCTGGAACAAACCCCTCACCAATGTCTGACTGACTGAATTAAAAATTTTAACTATATATTTTTCTGAAATAATGATTTGCAAAGATCAATAAAGCAATTATCCTGTCCATTACGAGTCCAATTTTCTGTACTATGCAACGCAATAAAAAAAATCCATTTACCGACATAAGATACGGCCCAGAGCCAGAGTGCCTGTCAATACATTAACTATTTGCGTAACTGATGAACTTATGTTTGAAATAAATCAGAAAATAGCCAACACAACTAAAGGAAATTACGTTGCAACAAGAGACGTGAAAGGTACAAATAAGGACATATTCATTACGTAGGAGCCACATTATACCTTATAATAGTTTACCATATCGTACATCATTAAAATAAATTACAGCAAAAGGGATAGACAAGCACAAACATGATTGCATCCAGGCGAATTTTTAAGAGTTTATATTGAAGAAAACTGTTGGAACTAAAAAATATACTTACAATGCAAACATCAAGTCAGTATGTCTAAACCAGAGATGCGCATTTGTGTTATTCTCTGTCTTGCTCACTAAGCAAATGCAAATCATTTTGCGCACCCCTGGTCTAAACCAAACAAACCCTTTCTTCAATCAAATCCCGTTGAATGGACTATAATCTTTAAATTTATACTGGTTACTTTAGAAATGTGGACATGGTACACAAAGACATCAAATAAAACACATATAGATGTACGGATATACGAAGAATACATTTCCGATAAGGTCATAACTCCAATCTAATGGAACTTCGATTCGAAGTTGAATCGCATGGTTCAATATCGATGGTTGAATATGAGTGGATTCAATGACAAAATGTCATTTTCGAGAAAATACAATGCCAAAATTATATACATACATATATGTATGTAGTATATTTTGGAAGTAGCGGACTCATCACTTTCGCCCCACTTGCGCTCTCTATTTAGCTGCCAACACCCTTATATGCGAACGTGAAAATTTTAAAAACAAACTGATACTTTCCGTCTCCCATGCCAAACAAATTTCCTTTTGAAAAGATAAATCTATAAAGCACAATTGAAAATCACCGCTGTTTTGGGGAAAACTCATAACTATAGAGGCTTACTCGGACGAATCAGCGGCGCTGCAGACTGGGGACATTTGGCCATTAGGGACTGCGACTGTGTGGATTTCAAAACGGTCTGTTGTTGATTTTGTTGATGTTGCTGCTGCACATGCGAATCGAATTCGGTTTTGATGTTGACGAGAATCTCCTTTTGCTTTCGGTGCTCAACGATGATGGCGTCCAGTTTCTGACAGGAGGAATTGGAAAGGCGGGAGCGTTGTTGGCGCAGACTGAGCGCATCTTCATCGATCGTCTGCAATGAATGGTCGAGGCTTTGCAACGAAGTGCTGATCGCTGTTTGAATTTCAACAGCGGCAGATGAAGATTCTTCGGGATTGGGTGTGATGATGATGGGGGTGCGTTTCGCAGGGTTATCGCCCTTATCCGGTATGTGAACACGCTTTAAGACCGAAACGTGTGGACTGGGCTTTGGCGGCACGATGGCGGGTGATGATGACGATGAAGTGGCGGAATGAAAGCTGATGGGATTGGTGTTGGCTACTGACTCTTTTTGCTCCGTGTTTGTAGCTGTTATGGTTGCCAGTTTGTTTATTTGTAGCACACTTGGACGCTGCATTATGACTGGCGTGGTTTCAACTGTTTGTTGTTCTGTCGGCTCTCCTCTCTCCAGATTATTACTGCTCCAAGGAGAGCCTTGGTCGCTGTTGGCTGGACTGGGCTGTTGGTTCTTCCTCAAATTCTTGGCAGCCGTTACATTCACAACTTTAACCGATTTCGTAATTGAGGTCTTCACAGAGGACGCTTCCGGCGGTACTAACGCCAGCGGCGGAGTCTTTGTAAAACGTATATGATCCATGTCCTGCGAACCGTCATTACGCCTTTGCAGATTCTCAATTAGATACAGAACGATTCGCTCCAATTGTTGTGGATTCTGCGAAGCCGGCAGATCATCCACAGAACTTCGGGGAATTTTCGTTTTTATAATTATCGAGAATTTGTTCTTCATTTCTTGAACTTTCCGGCGGCCCTCTTGTTCACTCAACTGCGTGTTGACACAGACGAACGAGTGCACATTGTTAGTGGCCTTGTCGATTTCCAGGTATCCTTTGGTCTGCAGGTATATGAAGTCGCCATTGCGAGACAGCAACCGGTAACAGCTCTCGCCGTAGGCACTGCTACAGTCGTACATTTGGCGCAGGGCCACAATGACCCAGCGCACGTCATCTTGGTGCATAAAGGAAAAAGGACTGAGATTACGGACCTGCAATAAAAACAAATTACAATAAAACAATCGCAAGTGTTTGGAACATTATGAGCGCTTAATTACACAAATTATATGAATGTATATGCGGCGGGGTGCAATAAAGCCGAGTCAAATAAGGCCGTACGGCCTACGCTGTAAAAGCTTGTTACCTCCTCATTGACAGTTAACCGTTTTCGTAAATATTTGTAACATATATCGATATTCTAATGCGCAATCGTGTTATGTTATTTTCTTTGGAAATCGAATTTTTGGTTATTTTTCGATTCTTGGGAAGAATAGACTATTTGGTTTGTGAAATACTAATAAAAGTAATTGAAAAACAAGGAACTAGTTGAATTACTAGCTACTAAGCGGATACTAAGGTGTAGTAGCAACTAAATTGAGGCCATTTTTTTATTGTGGACATAGCACAATTGTGCTATCGATATTTTTTACAGATAAACAAGACTAGAAGATTTATCTGTTTCTGGCTATTTGGTTTCATGTTAATTACTGAAATGGCACTGGTAAAAGATAACATATGATAAACGAGCCGCGAGAAGATTAAAATTGATTTGGTGTCAAGTTAGCCTAGGGCTACGTAGAGGATTGTCAGCGATAAGAACAGAATGGGATAGGATAATCGCTTCAAGTACTTCGAGTTTTGTGTTACTTCATCTTTGCTTCGTCTTTGTATACAATAAATTTTCAATAGCCCGATAATATATATACCAGCTTTTAGGTTTTATTTAAAAATGTTGGCGGGGAAAAATAATAGAGCAAAACCGTAAAATCTTTTCAAGATAATTTGTATTTTCAAGTGCATACATAATTTATGAGTTTAATGCAAAGCATATTAATATACTTTGGTTTAATGGAATTGAAAAAAATGCAAACTTTGATTATACGAATTGCACTTCGTCGCCGAGATACAGTATTGTCGTACCCGAAATTCAATGTCACAGGCCTAGTAGGACTTCGACCGTCTTTGAGCTAATCAACTTGAACTCACCTCATCCTTCATATAACCCGCGACAATGCTGATTCGTTGATCGCAGTCAACGATTCGCCCGTCAATTAAATGTCGCGTGCGATATTCCAATTGGTTTGCATCGTGTACACGATTTAATATCCTTGGTGGACGGACGATTCGTGCCATGGCCACCAGCACAATATCGTTGCCACTGATGCCATGGAGGGCGGCCTGAGCAATGGCATCATGCTGCATCAGATTTGTGCCGCCATAGATCGAGTTGGCGCTACTACGCGAACGTCTTATTAACTGTGAGACTATTGGGAAACTGCCGCCGGATGTAGAGTTATCGCTGCGACGAAAGCACCCATCAACTTTAACAAGTTCGTAGCTGCGTTCCGCCTCCGATCGAGTACCGGCACGTGCCAAACGCACCGTAAACGAACGCCGGTCGTCGCGTAGACGCTGATCAATGTCATCTACTAGTGCATGGGGACTGGGGGCGCGGTAGAAATCCGATGCCTTGCGTTGTTCAGTCGAATTGTTCGCCTCGAGCTCCTCATCCTGCTCGTCCTCTGTTGATTGACTGTGTGTCTGCTGTTGGAATTCGTGGCGAAAGAGTGATTCCATATCGTGCGGTATCAATTGAGCCCGCAGTCGTGCCTGATCCTCGGGGTGTGTGATGTGCATAATGCTCTGTCCGTACAAGTCCGACTGACAGTGACCCAGTAGGGGTTCGACACTGGCCGAAATGAGCACAATTTGTCCGTGACAGGTAATCGTTACGAAAAAACTATCTAGCAGCTGCATTAGCGTGTCAGTAAGCTCTGGCTGAGAGGGTGGTTGTTGTACTTCTGGGTCTGGTGCACCGCCGTGACCACATCCCTTCATCGCTGTTGACTTACCGAAGACGTATTGCAGTCGCAGACCATGTGTGGCAAACCGGAGTACGGCAGTCTTGTCCAGGCGTCGATTTGACTCCGCTACATGTGGCACCATAGTCGACAGCTCTTGAATACTTGCGTTTAGCTTATCGCGTCGATGTTTCTCGGCCAAATTACGTGCCTCGCGGCCCCCGTTGTGCGAGGCCATCTCCGTCACTTGTGTTGTTACTGTTACAACTGAATTTGCAAGCATTGTGGCCGTAGTTTGTCAGATCAGATTGTAGTTCAATATTTGTTTTCCGAATCTTTATTAGTGCTATTCCTTCTGGAATTCACTCGCGCCATGCCCTTTACCCCGCCTCCTGCCGATCTGCTCCTCTTTTGTATTTTCAATTTCAAGGTCTTCTGGTAGTGTCTCCTCACCGCCCGAACCCCTTTCAAATTTCAAATGGTTCTTTGCTGCGTGTCCGTTTTCGAAGTTTTTCACTATTCTCCACTTTCTACGAATTCTGCACAGAGTTATTTTCAAACTTTTCCCTTTCCTTGTCTTTACACGCTTTACTTAACAATTATTTCGGATATTTTTCTGTAAATGTTTATGTTTTGCGTTTTTACCAATAGTTGAATAGTGATGGCCAAAAAGTACTCAAAAGTATTTGACACTTGACTTTAAAATACTTATCGAATAGTTACTCTAAAAGTATTTGACACTCATTTTGCACCACTCGCCTTCCGAAATATACATATGAAACTTTCTTGGTGGCACTTGAAAAGGTGTCTTCTTCCCAGACACCAATTAATCAACTTAAAGCTTTTATCAAAAATTAAATTTTTAAATAAGGAACTGCCGACTACGTTATCCAACTATCCACAGCGTACAGAAAAAAGAGCCAGTGAGTTATCTTATTAAATAACCAAGGGTTTGCTTATGAACGATGCAATTCGGAGAATTCAGTAATTAGATAAGTATATGATTACAAAAATATTCTTGGGAAACTTCACCGGTTTCAGACGTTTGCCCATCTGCATTTTAATAAACACACAGCGTTCGTCGAAAAGGTCATCATGACAACATGTGACATATATACATAGATGGCAGATAATATGTTGTATATGCATGTGCATAGATACTATCTGTTAGAGCGAGAAGGAACCACATTTCGTTCGATGCTGAAAACAAAATATGAACAATGAATACAATTTCCGCAACGACTCCTCTTTCTATTAAAACAGGTTTTTCCAAAGTTTTTATGGAACACCAATAACAAAAATGTAGTTTAAAAGAAAATGTATTTAAGTGCCTATTTACACCACAAAGGTCTAGACGAAAATTGTGATAAAGAATGGATAAGAACTCGGTAGAGAAAATGGGATAGAAAACCACCGAAAAACAACCCAAAAATTTTTAAATCGGAATTTTTATCAGTTAGGACAATTCACGAGTTGGTCTTGCAGAAGTGCAGAAATGCAAATGTAAATATTAACTTTGCATCACAACAAGAAAATATACAGATTTGCATTCGGCATAGCATATAAAAGCTATAAGTTTTCTGTGTTGCATATTTGCTCGAGCGTAGGAAATGCAAGACCATTTGCACCAACTCGTGAATTGCCCTACTGTTTATTTACATTTTGACATATTAAGGGTATTCACAGTTCGTCATATACAGACATAAACTACGATTATTACGTGACATGGAATTTTTCGTTGAATTGAACGGCAGGTCATAATTTTTGACAAATTATTAAAAGTAACTCCATATATACAAAATTTGAACTTTTAGAAATAAAAGAATTAAAATTTTCTTTTCTTGGAACGCCCTGTAATTTAAATTAACCCCGAAGAGATACTCTGTAGTTTTTGCCGAGAGTAATTGCTTTTCTAAAAATCTAATTATTAGTGAAAATGCGTTTTTGTGCATAAACATTATAAGCAGTAGTCGTAGCCAGTAAGGCATTTCCTAAAAGAACAAAAATCATTACAAATTAAATACCCCAGCCCCCAGCTACATTACTTGGCCAACCATCATCTTTCCAGCTGCACCTTACATTAGTTAAGGCATAAATTTGGTTTATCATATGTCTAATGATAAACCAAATTTAAAGAAACGATGTCGCACCTTTCCGTGGAACCAAGTTCTCCAGTTCAGATGTGGAAACCAGAGCGTAGGCTTTTTCAATTTATGAAGAAAAACAATCTAAAATAGCTTTTTGCAGTGTATAAAATACAGCTGGAAGCACCTAACCCAAAACCGCTGAAGCGCACCCGTCCATTGCCATTGGCGGACGATTCGCCCAGTTGGTATGGGCCAGAGTACCACGGAGAAATGGGACACCAAGATGCAGAGACGCTGTTGGGAAACACTCCCGACGGTACTTACCTGTTGCGGCGCAGTCCGAGAGCTCTGGAATATTGTACATTGAGCGTACGATTCAACAACAAAACGAAGCATTTCAAGATCTATTACAAAAGCGGGGAGGGGCACTACTTACAGGAACAGGCGAAACATTATGATACTATAGCTGAACTAGTGGCGGATGGCTTGGTCAATTTCTATATGCAACTGCATGCGGCTCCGATTATACAGCAAATGAATCAGCAAACGAAGAACTGTTATCAGCAGAGTCCTTACATGACGCTGAACCGACGAAAACTGCGCGCTCTTTCGAATGAGTTGCGCAAGTCGATTGTTGCGAAAGGGGGCGTGAGTGGTGGTGGTGAACTGGAACTGGATGATGGTGGCTCTTCAATTGCTACCAATAAATGCATAAATGGCACAGCACCAACCACAAAGGATGTCGACGCAGAAGTCTACGAAAAGGCACACACATTCAAGCTGCACACGTTCAAAGGACTAAATTGGTGTGAATTTTGCGCCAATTTCCTGTGGGGCTTTACAGCACAGGGCGTGAAATGCGAGGCGTGTGGCTTTGTGGCGCATTCAAAGTGCTCCGAACTGGTGCCGGCAAAGTGCGTGCCCGATCTGAAGCGTATACGCGGCGTCTTCGGAACCGATCTTACTACAATTGTACAATTGCATCATCAGTGCTCCATACCGTTTGTAGTGCGTCGTTGTGTGGAGGAGGTGGAGGCAAGAGGTATGCTGCAGGAAGGTATATACCGTGTCTCGGGCTTTGCCGATGAAATCGAAGCTTTGAAGCTGGCGTTGGATCGAGAGGGCGAAAAGACCGACATGTCGGAGGCGGCCTACGGAAATGTCAACGTCATTGCTGGCACACTGAAATTGTACTTGCGATTGCTGCCGGTGCCATTGATTACTTTTCAAGCGTATCCCAGATTGATGCAGGCTGCAAGTAAGTTAAATACAAATAAAGTTGCACAGCGTCAAAGGTGAGGCAAAGCTCGGCTTGATCATCAATTTGTATTAGTCAATCGTAATGACTAAATTAAACTAAATTTTCCACTTAGGAAGTTCAAATACTGCTGAGCAGATTAAAAACATGAACGAAGCTGCTAAGCAACTGCCTCTGGCTCATTACAATTGCCTAAAATTCATGTTGGAGCATTTGAAAAGGTAAACGTATATATGTAGTTATTGTGTATCAGCAGAAATTCAACTTAAAATTCAATACAGGGTCGGTTCCCATTATGCGGCCAACAAAATGAACGAACACAATTTGGCCACTGTCTTTGCGCCAACCCTGATCGCTACGCCACAGCACATGACCAACTTAACCGAGGAAATATTTATGCTATCATCTCTTATCACAAATTGCGAAGCAATTTTCTAATTCCATTCACTTGCCTACTAATTAATTTTATATTAATTTAAATTAATTGCACCGTTCGACAGAGACAATATTTATGGAATGCGGATAGTGTCATAAAGGTAAAAAGGTTTTTTTTTTAAATTCTGTTTTGTTTAAAATAATTGTTTGCAAAAATGTTTTTAATTCAAAATTACCAATTTTTGTTTTTTTTTACATTTATTTATTTACTAAAAATGTTTGCATTTAAAAACTTCAATTTCTAGAGGTAGCGAAGCAAAATATTATCTTTAAGACACTAGCTTAATCCCAGAATTATTCCAAAGGTCTATCTTTGTGGAACAGTGTTGTATTCATGAATTTAATCTACGTATGTATGTACTTTTATGAACAATTATTGTTGCACTTTTCTCTCATATTTACTGGAAAGTATATTTTTATTGATCAAATCACTTGGTTAAAAAGACAACAAACAATAAGTTTAAGTTGAAATGACTACACGAATTTATAAAACACAGAAACGCATTTTGTACTGCATGAACCAATGCAAAGCAGCGGTAGTAGACATTAGAGATTTATTTAAATACAAATTTTTACAAAATTCTACAATTTCATACGAAAATAGAAAAATGTAGCACCAAAGTATTTTTCATGCACATACAAACAGGTTTACAATGTATAGTATACCATTTAACTTTTATAAACATTTATTTATGATGATAATAAACTGTACGCATTTTCATAAGTTTGTGATTTTTTTCATTAGTTTTTTAATTGAATTTTGTGCAAAAACGTATATAATTTTACATAAAAAAGGTCAGAGTCAAACTTGAGCAAACCTAATCGCCGGAAGAATGGGGTGGGGGTGGAGGTTCTTTTTAAATTATTACAAACTAAGCTTACAAAAAGAACGGCAATTGGTCTTAGGGCATCATCTCATGTTCGCCTTTCTTGCGTTTACAATGGTTTTGGTTTGTTCATAATTTACAAGAAATACGGCGTTGTATTCTGCTGCGGTATTACACGATCAGTTTCCGGTACGGCATTGAAGATACTTGTTGCCCTCTCTTTTGTGGTTTGGAAATTCAAAATTGCCGCCACATTTCCACAGCGATAGCAATAGTTTGGCGCCGACCAAACCGTCACCAATTTGCTGTCGAACATATATTTGATGCCCTCATTCACCAGTTGATGGGCGCGACAGATTAACTCCAAATTGTTGATGGCCATGAAGTCTTTGGTGACAAGTTGACCAAAGAGCCAACCAGCGCCGCGTGGACTTTGTCCCCTGAACGAAAGGTTGTCAAACAATTTTAATAAACATACATATCGTCCCCTAATCGCAAATTTATCGTTTGTATGATTTTTGAAATTTTACGATTGGCAGTCAATTTTGTTTACTGTTTCATGTGCATTTTGCATATTCTAAGTATGTGGAAAGATGCAGCACATGCTAAGAAACCATTTGGAATGAAAAAACAATATTCGGAAAAAGTACCACTAACGATAAATTCGCGATAGGAGGATCGATAGTATATTAACGCACCATAAATCCATATCTTCCGGATCGGACCAAACTAAATCACAGAAGGCGCCCTTGTAGGGGATCTCTCCGTTGCGATCAATTGTACGTATTTGATCAAGCGTGATGATTTCGGGGCTTAGACCGCCGTGAACACAAAGTACTTCCTCGTCAATAATCTAAAATAGACGAAATATTCCATAATAAGACAAATATAGACTTGGCAAAAAATCCTACCGCTGCAATAGTCAGGAGATCAAACACTTTACAGCAATATTTCCAGGCATTCGCATTGCCGTACTTGCTGAAGCACTCATCATAGAAACCGTAGACCTTGGTAATCTGACGCGATTCATGATTCCCGCGTAACAGTGTAATGCGATCAGGATATCGTGCCTGAAATTGAAATAAGTTTAAAGACTTGGCGTCCGAACGGAGCTACATACCTTCAGTGTCATTAGGCGTGTCAGTGTCTCCAAACTGTAATAGCCTCTATCTACGAAGTCGCCCATGAAAATGTAATTGGTGTCGGGTATGGGTCCGCCTGTGCGAAATAGTTCCTCCAAATCGTAAAACTGCAAAAATGTGAAAGTATTCGATAGATTCCATTAAGACGCCCTTATGCTGTTTACCTGTCCATGGATGTCGCCGCAAACAGTAACTGGCGTGCTCACGGGCTGAATGTTGCTCTCCTCCAGCTGGATTTCGCACACGATGTCACAAAGCTTTTTCAAATCATTCTCTGGCAAATACCTGCATTCTTTCACTATTTCTATCCATTTATCCAAGTCCGACATTGTTATTTTCTATTTTTGTGAGACCAAGTAAAATTGCAAGAAAAACGAAAAACGTTTTTGACGTTTCGTGTGTGCCTACTATATTTGTTGCATCTATGTACATTTTCTGACGTTCGGTGCGAATAAAAGCCAAAGCACATCGCACAATTTACCATAGTAAAATAATCGAAAAATTGTGCCCATTTGATATTCACCACACTGAATAAAACGTGTATGAATTTATGAATGGAATCGAACACACACGGTGTATTTTTACGTCAATGTATAAATGCTATACTATTATAAATACTATTATTTAATCAGCTAAACCCAGTCATCCCTCTGCCTATTCACCACCCAGCACCAAATCCAAATTTCAGCGAAATCCGTAGGACCCGAGCAGTGGTTTTTTTACATTCTTCTTCTTGTTGCGAATTTCTCGCTGACTTTTGTCGTCATGGTGGACTTTTAAGAGGTATGCTCATCGGTTTTTTTTTCGAAAATACTCAAACAATGCGCAACATAATTGTTTGTATATTTGTTGTTGTAATGTTGTGAAAACAAGTACAAATACTATGCAATACCTGGTGTTCCACATCACAACAACAATAGTACTAGAACATTACAACAACAATAGTATTGAAACATTAATGCAATATAATTTAATTTACAACCACTGCACTAAAACAATTACAAAAACAGTTATTGTGGTATTGTTTCAGTATTATCGAAAAAAAAACCCGGTGAACGCACCTCTGCAAGTGTTACCATGTTAGCAGTTCAGATAATCAAAATAGTGCACATTTCGTATGGGAAAAATATTAACTATAAAATTCAATATCTCGGAAACTAGATTTCTGCGACCCAAAAAAAATCGGGGACCAGGTCCTTTCATTTCATCCAATGCTTTGTCGATTGTGCTTGGGAAATCGGAATGATGTCAAATCGATTCCATTATTCAGTGGAAACAAAGCCGAAATGGAGCTTATCAAAACCATAATATCCAAGTATTTACAACTAGAGGTAAATTAAATAGCCCATCGAACATCGAATGAACATGATTAAATCGTATATCATCGTTTGTAGGTCACGCCGACGGATTGCGTTTCTACGAGTATTTGTCAAGACTGCTGGATACATTTGGACGATTTTCATAAATTCTGCAAATACGTAGACCAGAAACAAAGCACACTACGTAATGAATTTCTGGAAGTAAAATGTGTTCTGAAAGAGGAAACTGCGGATTTGGTGGAGTCAATGGGTCAAAACGAGAGCTGTGAAGAAAGGCTTTTAGACATAAAAGACGTATGCCTCATGGAGCAACGAGTCGGCATCACCAGCGAATATCCAGACAAGGAATTTGCCTACGCTGCTGTCGATCTTGACTTTAAAATGATAGTGAATGAAGCAGACGCAGTTAGTGGTATGATATTGAAAGAGAATGAATGTATTTGTATTGAATATAAGTACGTTTTAGAAGAATATTCGAATTGCAACACAACTACAGCAGCGCATACAATAACAAATAGGAGGTCCTTAAGAAGCACGCCAAAGACAAAACTTAAGAAGCGACGCACCCCAAAAATTGTCAAAACAAACGAAGACACCAAACAAAAACCGAAAGCATCTTCTCTAATGGATTTCAAAAGAAATGACGAATTCATTGCTAATCATTTTCGACTGAAGTGCGAAATTTGTGATACTTTCG
This sequence comes from Heteromyza rotundicornis, assembly GCA_951394025.1. Classification (NCBI taxonomy): domain Eukaryota; kingdom Metazoa; phylum Arthropoda; class Insecta; order Diptera; family Heleomyzidae; genus Heteromyza; species Heteromyza rotundicornis. The sequence goes on from OX596010.1 coordinate 25,184,991, forward strand.
AGGAAACCTTTGCCCAACTCGGAACACATTACAAAAAGATTCATAAAGTAGCGGGTTATGTGCAATGTTGCGGCAAGCGAATTACGAAACGCATCGTATTAGTGGATCATATAAATCTCCATTTGAATCCAAACTATTTTCAGTACGTTTATTTCTGATTTTAATTGAAACCGAAAAAATAAACCAAATCCCATTTTCTGTTCTAGATGTAAAGTTTGCGGTAAAACGTTAAAGTCCAGAACATGCCTGGAGGCGCATATGATAAATACACACTCAAAAAGCGAAGATTTAATTTACGAATGTCCAGTATGTACTATGAAATTTCCTACAAACGGCAAATTGCGACTTCACAGCTTTAAACATGAGACTAAAAGAAATTTCGTTTGTAAAATGTGTGATAAGGCGTAAGTAACTAATTATGATTTTCCGTCAAACTAAATGTATGTTAGATGAAAATTACACATTTCGATAGTTTCGTTTGCGAAAATCGGCTCAATGTTCACACCAAAGCAATGCATGATAACGTAAGCACATTCGTCTGTGACACTTGTGGACAAGTATTCAAATGCAAAACATCATTCGATCTTCATGTAGCCAAGCATCAGGGCATTATCGAAGCGCCGGTACAGTGCAGCTTATGTGGGGAATGGTTGAAACATAAGAAGAGTTTGGGCCAGCACATGAAACGTCACGAAGGCTCTGAAGTGGAGTGCAATCTTTGTGGTCGTATTTGCAAATCGGCGAGCTCGCTACAGTCGCACATACTCTATATACACAAAAGAAAAAGGAATTTGCAATGCAGTTTTTGTGAAAAAACATTTAAAATTAAAAAAAATCTGGAAGTGAGTATGCACCGAATTCTTGCTCTAATTTCGCATATATGGAACGTATTTTTTTTATTCATATAGGAACACATTGCAATACATACTGGTGAAAAGAACCATACTTGTCCTCATTGTGTTAAAGAATTCCGCTCAAAGTCAAATATGTACATGCATATTAAAAAGGACCACATTGAAGAATGGTTGGCTACGAAAAACGCCCGCTCAAAAGCTCCGCAAAATGTTTCAAAGGAATTATAATAAGCCCAAGAAATGAGGAAGTGTAATGCAGTTTGGAGGTTATGTAGATAATACCTTATAAATGTTACTTCAAGAGTTTTCAGGTAATTCGCTTTCCATAAATATATGCTTTTCGGTACACTTGCTTCCATTGATGAAAGCGGTATATAACAAAAGAATGATTTCGAGTAAATCGGCTTAACAGTTTTTCTACTAGAAGCATAATTGTGGATAAATATCGCTAATTAGCTCGACATACAAAACTTCAGCTACTGCCCAATATATTTGAAGTGACCAATTTTGTAATACAATTTAAATAAACCAAGCACTACCGAGTTCTTATCCGAAGAGTGGGTAAGAACTCGGTGAAAACGAGATAATAATTTTTAATTGATGTGAGATGAACATATTATTTTAAAAAATGGTTTCAGACAGTAACATTTTTTTTATGTGTAAAATTTTACTTTAAAAGTAAGTCAAACTTTCCGGTAATTAAAATTATTTTTAAAAAATTTTAAAATTGGCAAATGCAGATCGGTTCTTTTGTTGAAAAAAGTACCAATTAAAAATGTTACGTTAAATTTTACGTCAAAAATCGGATTGGTAAAATTTTACGTTTGATGTCAAAAAAACTGTATACAACACTGCTGAGTACTTTGCGTTTTCAGTGACGTCATTCGAAGAACGGTAAATGAAGTGAATGCTCAATCTGTTGTATTAATATTTGTTCACATTTTATTTTGTTTCCATAAATTCTAGAAATACACGAGTACATGTTTTGAAATGATTTGTCGATTGTGCCTTAAAGATTTAATTGACGAAACCCCTGTACTGTTATTTGGATCCAGTAAAAATAATGATGAAGGGCTATTGAAAATTATAACAACGTATATCCATTTGGAGGTAAGTAGATTAGGGTGCATTTTGAACATTTGTATTTTGTATGATCTAATCATCTTTGACGTTCGGCAGCTTTCTCACGATGATCATATCTCAACTGCAATCTGCCGAGAATGCTGCAGCCATTTGGAAAATTTCCACCAGTTTTGGGAACATGTGCAACAAAAGCAAAGAACTTTACGAAGTGAATTTATGGACGTGAAATATGCCGCGGAGGAGCTAATGTCGAATGAGGAATTCCTTAGTGAAGATAACGAAGAGTCCCTTTTGCACTTAAAGATTGTCTCCTTAGAGGCGTTGAAACAAGAGGAGATAGTATTTGGTGATGAATTTCGGGACGCTACTAATGAAAGTGATCTAAATATCGAAGAAGAGGAAATTGTTGAAAATACAAAAGATACATATTTCATGAATGGTAACTGCAACAATTTTCAGTTTATATATTTAAACTAAATTTAATTTCATTAAAATAGACGATGTACCTTTACAAATATTAAAAGAAGAATCTGAAACCAAATGTGCAACCATCACAAAGGCAAAATTATTGTCCATACAAAAAGCGAAAAAAAGTAAAATATCACAAAAGCACATGGACGTTGATATGCCAAGCCAGGAGCATTTTGAGGATATCATTAACACATCGAGAAAATCAAAAGCCAATAGACGAGAAGTGGAAAAACTGAACAATCAAACCATTGCCAATTTCATGGCACTAAGCTGTGAGCTGTGCAAATATACGACAGATAATTTCCGAGATTTGCGTACACATTTCAGTTTAAAGCATCAGGGTGCTGCATATGTCAAATGCTGCGATATCACTTACTATAAAGCTGCGCGATTGGTGGAGCACATTCACTGGCATCAAAATCCAGACATATTTAAGTAAGAATCCGTAATATATGAAATGTCGTAATTTGTATCAGTTGTAGCAGCTTCTTTTTATACACCAACCATATTTTTCAGATGTGATATATGTGAAAAGCGTTTGGGTACGAAAATATCCCTTCAAGTGCATAAAGACTTAGTTCATGGTGGTGTTAGCAACGAACGCAGTTCAATTTGTCACATTTGCAACAAAGCATTTCGAAGTAAAAAATGGTTGCAAAATCACATGCTAAAGCACGAAATAGCGAAGGAGCTTATTTGCGAAACATGCGAAAAGAGGTAAGTTCCAAGTCTTCGCCAGCGTAATACACTACAGCCGAATGTAATAATTTGTCTCGAAAGTTTTTCGAAATTATCGATTCTTCGTCATCACATCAATCTCGTTCACGAGAACATACATCCACATATTTGCGAAACATGTGGGAAAAAGTTCAAATTTAAACCATCCTTTGACAAGCATATCCTTGAGCATCAGGGCATTGTGGAGCCCCCAGTACAATGTGACTTATGCGGTGAATGGTTAAAGAATAAAGACGGCCTGCGCAAGCACCATTTCAAACACGATAAAGTCCATGTAGAGTGTCATATTTGTGGACGAAAATGTCCATCTAGAAAGGCTCTAAATGGTCATATCGACTATATGCATAAACGAAAAAAAAATTTACAATGCAATTATTGCGAAAAATCATTTAAACTGCCGCAAAGCTTAGAGGTGAGTTGATGTTAACGTTTAGTAAGTATTAGCAATAAAAATGTATAATATTCGATTTGCTATTGTAGGAACACGTTGCCATGCATACGGGTGCCTTGCTTTACTCCTGTCCACACTGCTCGAATGAGTATCGCTCGAAGGCAAATATGTATGTGCATATCAAACGGGCACATACAGAAGAATGGATTAAGTCGAAAGTAGCACGCTCCAATGATCCAAATTTGAAATCGACGCGTGTAATGTAACTTACGCTTCAATAAAGTTAATTTAAAATTTGTATTAGTTTTTCATTTCTAACTTGGAAAATAGTGTTTCGCTTCACAACAGCAACGATTGGTTGAGCATGTGTTTTGGGTTTTAGCATTCCCAAATTTAAAAAAAAAACAACTCTGGTCTGTTCTTGTACTTTCCCAATTTCTTGTGTAATTTCGCAGCCAGTGTGACCGTTTTTTGGTAGTTTGCCTACCAAATTGGTAAACTTTTCCCATTTTCATAAGCGGCTAGTATATTTTTAGTAAATTTGAAAGTTTAGTAGATTTTTGCTAGATTTTCAAAAAAGGAATTTTTGGAAAAAAAATTTTTAATTAGGTGATTTGAATTTTTTTTGATAGTTTTCCAACTTTTAATGAACTCCCTTAATGGCTTTCTGCGTTAACCAAATTTTTTTCATCAATTCGAATTTAGAAAATTTTTGTAATTTGGGATTGACTTGGGGGATGTTTGCTAATATACCGTCGAATGTGTTTCAATATTGGTCGAACCTAAAATTATTGCGAGACTATCGATTTCATTTGATATCGAGACGTGCAAACACACCCCAGATTTCCAAGCGTTTAATTTTTCTTAAAAATAAAATTCTTTCCAATTTTAAAATGTACTAAGTTTCGAAAATCAACAAAACAAAATTTTCGAGCTATTTACAACAGTTTTTCAGTTTCAAGAATTTACGAGAAATACTTACTGTTTGGTATTTTTAGTTTTATAGCTCATTTAATTATGTTTTATGTCGAACTTTTTTGTTGAATATTTTCCACAGACTTTTTTGGTCAATATTTTAATTTATCATGGAGTTTTTTAAACGATTTTTGATAGTAACAAATTAATTTAAATAAAAAAAAAATAGTAGATTTTTATGGTAGATTATAGTAGATTTTAAGCGTGGTTTTAGTAGTGAAGCACTTACAGAAAACGGTCACACTGTTCGCAGAGGCTGTTATCAACAAATGAATAAAAATGTTTTGCCGATTATGCTTAATGAATTTAAATGCTGAAAATGCAATTGCATTATTCGAAACAAGTGGAAATTATTCAGAAACGGAAATTTTAAAAATGATTGCGAAGCACTTTCAGTTGGAGGTAAGTGAGGCGACTTTGGAACCTTCTTTTGCATTGTGCTAATTTTGTGGAACTCTGGCAGTTGTCGCGAGACGACCCCGTGTCGACAAGCATTTGCCAGACCTGTTCGGAGCACCTGGATGACTTCCACCGGTTCTGGACATTTGTGGACCAAAAACAGAGCACTCTGCGCAACGAATTTCTGGAGGTCAAATGCGAAGACAACATTTTAAGTGAGGGCAATGAAGAATCGCTACTAGATTTGAAGGATATTTCATTGGAATTTGCGGAAGCGGGCTCTATTGAGGAGTTTGCTTGTGCCAACAAAAAAGATACAAACAATATGGAGGAGCTGGATACTGCTGGCATAGCCGCGATAGATGATAGTGATTCAGATTCAATGGATGGTAACTTCTCTGTCTTTATTATTGAAAACATTTAAACTATTTTATTGAAATCAGGGTTACACTTGCTGCAGTTGTTTCGAAGACTGTTGCTTACTTGAACGCAGTAGGCTAGAATGTATTTATTTACAAGAGGCTCTGCGGAATGCTTGCTTTGGTTTGAAATAGCTTAGTGTGCATAACACAAAAGGAACAGGAAGGACATAAGAAATTGGCCTGATTCAATGGTAATTTTCAATTACATTTATTTTTAGGGAAGTGGGTGAATCATGGCGATGGGATTATAGCTGCCAACAAATGCGGCTCTAGACACAAAGCAAGCATTCCAAGCACTTAGAACGCCGCAACGAAATAATTTTGTGTGATAAATACTTTCAAGCAGCTTACTTAATAAGCATTTGCTGTTCGAATGCAAACCCCTGATGCCCTAATGCGAACCCCTGATTGAAAATATAATTTTCAATCAGGGGTTTTGATTTTTTCTACACATCAATAGAAACGCCCAAGAGCTATATTGTATAACTGTAAGACAATTAAATTAGATTCTATATGTCAAAATATGTACTGACATTTTATAAAGTACAATCGCCAGGAGGCTCTGTAAATATTTTGTTAGCCATACTTTCAGAGTATATAGGAAACTTTCTTGGGTGCAAACTTGTGTCGGACTGTGCTCAACATCGCAAAAAAAGCCTCGCTAATAAAAAATATATATCTAAAAATGTACATTAAAATAGACAATACATCGCTCCAAACGCTAATAACCCGATCCAAAAGCGCAACTAAAAGTAAAGTGTCCAAGCGAAAAACCAAAAAGAGAAAAGTCTCTAAAGTGAAGCCTGAATATGATACCGACGAAGAAGACTCAGACCCAAAATCAGTTGTCAAACGGAATGAAGAGACTATTACCAACTTCTTGAAATTGAGCTGTGATCTGTGCAACATGCCTTTCGACAATTTCAACGAGCTGCGTACACATTTTCTAACTATGCACCAACGTTCTGCATATGTAAAATGTTGCGGCCGTCCGTATAATCGTCCTACAAAATTAGTTGAGCATATTAGGTGGCATCAAAATCCCGATGTGTATAAGTAAGAAGTCTGAATTGAATTGGAGTGCCATCGAATTGCAATAACACGAAATCATTTTAGATGCAACATTTGCCAGAAACGATACCGTAGCAAAAAATACTTAAAAGGGCACAGAGAAACACACCTAGCCGATAGGCTAAATTCAAGCTGTCCGATATGCAATAAACCATTCATCAGTCAAAAGTGCCTCAAAAAACATATACTCAAACATGAAAATGATAAGGACAATAATTGCGAAATATGCAATGAAAGGTTAGTTCATAATCCTCGTGGAACTTCATATATTCTATTACATATATAAAGTTATTTCCACTTACTCTGCCGTCAGTTTTTTCACCGCTCAGCTCTTGCGTGTTCACAACGATTCCGTTCACAAAAATATTTCCGAAAGTGATAAGGCCAACGACTGCGAAATATGCAATACAAGGTAAGTTCATAATCTTCGTTTAACTTGATGTATTAGAATGTAATAAATATCACTTGACCATTGCAACAGTTTTCCAACGGTTGAACTCTTGCGCCTTCATACTGCCTCCGATCACAAAAATGTTTGGCACATTTGCGATACATGTGGGAAAAAGTTTAAATTCAAACCATCGTTTAAGAAGCATTTACTCGAGCACCAGGGCATTGTGGGACCACCCGCGCAATGTGACATATGCGGTGAATGGCTAAAGAATAGAAAAACCTTGTCTAGCCATCGTGCAAAACATGTTACAATTAAATTCGACTGCCCCATTTGCGGGCGAAAATGTCCAACGAGAAAAGCCCGAAAAACGCACATAAATTATATGCATAAACTGAAGAACAATTTGCAATGTAATTATTGCGAAAAAACATTTAAACTGGCGCGATGTTTGGAGGTGGGTATTGGATGTCTATCAAATATTAGTAATGAAGATTTCAAACATTTTATTCTAGGAACACGTTGCCACACATACCGGTGCATTGCTTTACTCCTGTCAGCACTGCGCCATTGAATTTCGGTCAAAGTCCAATATGTATGTGCATATCAAACGGGCACACAGGGAAGAATGGCTTCAGTCGAAAGTAGCACGCTCCAATGATCCAAATTTGAAAATGGTAATTTTTGTTGTTACAATTGTAGATTACACGTTAATGAATTTACCGTTTCATGAACCAATTTAGTGTAACAGCGGTAATCGCGATGAAGAAGCAAAGTAAACGTAAAGAACGTTTCGGGCAACCTGGAAACTCCTTAACATTGATAACCTTCTGATCTGACTCTGGAATGGTGAATAATGTTGGGAAAATCCACTTAAGAGACATCGATTTCATGGCGCAGATTTCAGCACTAAAGTCAAGGCCAAGTGAAAAATGACAAAAATCGTTTTTCATATTCGATTGATTTGGCATATCTTTCTTTCAAATATTATTTAAATTACAATTGGTAAATAAAAAAATTACATAGAAAATAATTTACAAAAAAGTTTTTAATGTTTGAGGAGCTCTCTGGAAGCGTAGACTAGAGACCCTTTTTAAATGCCTCCGAAATAGAGGCACTAGGATAAACTATACCGGAAAATACTAAATTCTTTCGAAAAAACGATATATTTTTGTCACTTTTTGTAATGGCATTTGTCAGTAGATTTCTAGATAGCTCAATATCTACAGCAGTATCGTTAATACCCTTGAACACTTGTGTGACTTAATTTTCATTCAAAAAGTTCATAAAGGCTGACCTAAAATTAATATCTTCTTCTTCTTATATGCCGTTAACAATGAACGGCATATTCTGCGAAAATGGCTACGTTAAACACGAGGTTTTTCTTGTAGCCTTTCGTATATATGTATATAAGTTATGTTATATCTGGTTGTGTTGTTAATTTTCGATGTTCTTTTATAATGTTGAATATTTGGTTGATTTAATGTTTTTTTTTGTGGGGTGATTTATTTTTAAATGTAATACATGGAGTTTCGTCCTGACCATCAAACTGAAATCAGCATTTCATGAGGCTTACAATTCTTATAAGAACATGTAGCCTAACAAAACGATGCGTTCAGCATGACGGCCAGGACGGAACTCCCTAAAATTAATATGTGTTTACCTTACATATTTAGCTATAGTTTCTCGGGTTGCCAAAGCCATGGAACCGAAATTTATCAGACTGACTAACGATGTCGAAGTGCTGAAACGTGAGATAAAGTATTTGAAGGAGGCTGGGAAAAACGGTACTCCTGATACGACTATCATGCCCGAGGCTGGGAAAAACGGTACTCCTGATACGACTATCATGCCCGAAATTCCATTCTACGTGATTGAAGACTTCTTGGCCTTTGAAAAGGGTCTTCAAGAAAACGATGAAGCTTTTGCGAATTTCGTAAGTATTGTCTAAATATACTTGACTCCCTATAGTATTCGTACAGCTAAATTCTTAATTATGTATCATTGGCAAATATATTTACAAACATTGCAATATCCTTTGGTTCGCAAGGTATCAATATTTGTATGTTTTTACAAATTATTTATTTGCTCTTTTGTAATTCAAAAAGCCATATAGGATCGAAATTAATAACACGAGAGAATTATACATTTTTTTTAGCAAAACGAACTGCAATACGTTTCATCCAAACCAAACTTTGTTAAGAATTGTTGGAAACAAATTTTTAATGACAAATTGGCCGAACGATTTTCTTGGCAAGGCACGATGGATAAGAAAAGAGTCCGGAATTTAAGTACGGCCATTGCTATAAGAAGTAAGCAAGTTTTTTAAATCTGAACATGCACTTTAAGTATAATTTAAATTTGTTTTCGAATTCTGGTAAATTTTTTTAGACGCAGCCAGTTCTAAACACAATTTTGGAGAATATATGTTTGCACGGGCCACCAAATCATTCTTTCAGTCTGCGAAGAAACGACATCAGCAGAAAACAAAATGTTATAAAAATTAAATTTAATTTTTTATTTATTATTTATTTAATAATGTAGTTTTTCTAATGTTATTCGTTAAATTACAACTAGTTGGATTACAATGAAATGCGTTTTATTTATCCCTATTTTCGGATTGTACTGTGTAGTAATAGTGCACTTATTCAAAAAAAATTAGTCATTGATGCGTTCTTGAAAATTTTAAATAAAGTATTGGTTAGCTCCCAATGTATCGATTACTAAGATATTTCGGCTCATCCCTACCAAACTATTTCCTCTGCCCTAAAACCTCCAAAAAAATTCAACGTTGACAACCCTGTCATTGTTTTGTGGAATTTCGTAGCGCTCTTGTCAAATGTACAAAAATGGTTTGTCGATTGTGCTTAATGAATTTGAACGCAGAAAATGCAATCGCATTATTCGAAACAAGTGGAAATTATTCAGAAACGGAAATTTTGAAAATGATTGCGAAGCACTTTCAGTTGGAGGTAAGTGAGGCGACATTGGGACCTTCTTTTGCATTGTGCTAATTTTGTGGAACTCCGGCAGTTGTCGCGAGACGACCCCGTGTCGACAAGCATTTGCCAGACCTGTTCGGATCACTTGGATGACTTCCACCGGTTCTGGATTTATGTGGACCAAAAACAAAGTACACTTCGCAACGAATTTCTGGAGGTCAAATGCGAAGACAACATTTTAAGTGAGGGCAATGAAGAATCGCTACTGGATTTGAAGAATATTTCAGTGGAATTTTCAGAAGCCACCCCAGTTGAGGAGTTTGGTTGTGCCAACCAAATTGATGCAAATATGGAGGAGGTGGATACTGCTGCGACAGATGCGCTCGATGATAGTACTTCTGATTCCGTAGATGGTAATTATCACTACTTTTTGACGCCTCAGCCCATATTACAGCTTCTTGATACAATTAGTGAACACTTTCCAAACTAGCATTTAGTGATCATTTGGAATACATTTTTATGGCTGGTTTGGCTTGGTATTGTAAAAGTGTTCACTGCTTTTTATACATATGAGCTAATGGGGAATTTAATTATTACTTACACTAAAATAGACAATGCATCGCTCCATACGCCAACAACTCGATCCAAAGCGAAAAAAGTAACTAAGAGTAAAATGTCCCAGCGAAAAAGCACCAGAAAAAAAGTCTCTAAAATGAAGATTGAATATGATACCGATACCGAAGAAGACACCGCGGTAGAAGATTCAGAGTCCGAAAGTAATGCACGAAAAGTACAAAAGAAACAGTCCGACGAGACTATTGCCAACTTCATGAAATTAAGCTGTGACCTTTGCAACTGGCCCATAGACAATTTCAAAGAGTTGCGGAAACATTTCCAAACATTGCATCAATGCGCTGCTTATGTAAAATGCTGCGGCCGTTCCTTTAGTCAGCCTTCACTGTTAATTGAGCATATTAGGTGGCATCAAAATCCTGATATGTATAAGTAAGAATTCTGAATTGAATTAATGTCAAAGTGCCACCGAATTACAAAAACACAAATCATTTCAGGTGCAACATTTGCGATAAACTATTGCGAAGCATACTTTCTCTTCAAAAGCACAAAGAAAAACATTTAACTAATGACGAACACAATTTAAGCTGTCAAAAATGTAAAAAAACATTTGTAAATCAGGAATCTCTCAAAGAGCATATACTGACACATGAAAATGATAAGGACAACATTTGCGAAATATGCAGTAAGAGGTAAGTTCGTAATCCTCGCACAACTTTATGCATTAGAAAACAATATTTTTTGCTTGCCCCTTCCAATAGTTTTCTAACAGATAAACGCTTGCGCTTCCACATTAATACCGTTCACAACAATATTTGGTACATTTGCGACACATGTGGGACAAAGTTTAAATTCAAACCAGCCTTCAAAAAGCATTTACTCGAGCACCAGGGCATTGTGGGACCACCCGCGCAATGTGACATATGCGGAGAATGGTTAAAGAATAAAAAAAGCCTCAGTAACCATCGTATAAAACATGCTACAGTTCAGTACGATTGCACCATTTGTGGACGAAAATGCCCAAATAGAAAAGCTCGAAATAAACACATAAATTATATGCATAAGCTAAAGAACGATTTGCAATGTAATTATTGCGAAAAAACATTTAAACTGGCGCGATGTTTGGAGGTGGGTGTTGGATGTTTACCAAATAATAATAATGAAGAATTCAGACATTTCATTCTAGGAACACGTTGCCACACATACCGGCGAATTGCTTTACTCCTGTCCGCACTGTTCCAGCGAATTTCGCTCAAAGTCCAATATGTATGTGCATATCAAACGGGCGCATATGGAAGAATGGCTTCAGTCGAAAGTGGCGCGCTCTAATGATCCAAATTTGAAATCGCAGCTGGAGTAATACAAGCGAATTACATTCCAATAACCAATAAGACAACTTTTGTTCTATGTAAATAAAAACAAAATTACATTTTCAGTTATCGAAAACCAATAATTTGAGTTTTTCTCTTTAATTTTTCTCATTCTGTTATTAATATTTTTTGTTGAAACAAAATCTTTGACCCATATTCATAGTCAAATTAAGTTCCAGCTTAACTTTAGCAATGTACTAAGCTGACAGACAATACACTGAATTGACAGCTACTAAGCTGGTACTAGGGTTTAGTGGCTACTAAACTTGACTATGAATATGCGCCAAACAAATTGGGTCAATAATTTACATTTCATGCATTTTTGTTCGCATAGCCTGTTATCATAGCTGACGTTCTTGCAATGAAAGATACAGCACTCCTTTAACTTAGATTTAAATACATTTTTAATGGCAATGCAACGAAACGAATATCGCGTTGGTCGTTAATAGCATTCATTCTGAATGGATCGTTCAAGCGCGAAGTTGTACTCGTCCTGGTCCTGGACTGACATTTGGCGTGTCATAACCGCTAATATGCCGTCCACTTGAAGCTGCGTCAACTCAAAGTTACTCTTGGTGCACAACTGGGGAGCGAGCTCAAAAGGTACATCCTGCAAGGGTCCATAATATTTGAGTTTAATTATTGTCATTGCCTACATGTTAATCAACATGTTTACATACATTATGATACGGTATTGGTTGCTGTCCCACAGCTGTTGCTGCTGCAGGCCTGAAATTGGCCCCTGGATATGGCAGGCCAAAGGCATTGGCTGGCATCGGCGGATATATAGCGTCTTGTGCTCTTGGTTCAGGCGGCGGTTCGTCTCTCTTTTCAACGAAAATAAAATCATCGCCATTGCTTGGCTGCGCACCATTTGGACCCTGTATTACATCCTCTGGCTGCGTTTCCGGGCTGTGCTTTTTCTTTGAGAAGAACGATAACATGGTCAAGAAGGTTTTTTTGCAGGATTTTTTATTTATTTTCTTCGTTTTAGACGTTTGTTTTGACTCTGTTCTTTGTGACTCAATAACTGCGTACTATGTAGGGATGGGCGATATATCGGTTGATACTATGTAAATGGACATTTTCTAGCGATATATCGAAAACAACTATTTGATATGTGAAAATGTCATATTTTGTTCGATGAATTTTTAAAATGCCGATATTATCAGTATCGGTAAAATATCTTGTATACTTCAAGAGGTCAAACGATATTACACTACTATTTTTTAGCACATAAGTAATTTTTTACAATATGGCTCTTCCATTCAAGAAAGTAAATGATATGTATGTGAGAGAAAGAGATAACCATTGTTCAGTACCCGCGAATAGTGTGAAGAAGAATAAACTTCTTTCTTCAAAACAAGTGTTGTCAATGTATTCAATATTTGATATATCGATGAGTTGTATTCCCACATCGATAAAAAAATTAAATATGTTTTATTTTCGGATGTATCGCCCATCTCCAGTACAATGTGTGCCTTGTGGTGATGGGGGAAATGTCGGTACCCAATATTCAGTATTCGACAATTGCCAGTGTCAAACATTTCAACGTCCTGCAGACTGTAGTGCTCAAATTGAATTGTGTGTGAAATTAAAATAAAAGCAAGAAAATAAAAATGGAATACGATCCTTCGTCATTGACCATCATGGAGGTAAGTGCTATATGGAATGGTCCACATTTCCACTGAAATGATTGCGAATGCAATCGCTCATTGGAAAGACGCAGACATTTCAGGTGGTACATATTTGGTGTCTGTGTGCCAATTGAACTGGGAAAAGAACGCAATTTGAGAAATTTGTATTATTATTTAAAGCAAATCCAACTGCTAATCAAACCACCGCCGAATGAAGAAGAAAAACTGGCATTGCGTCCGACTAATGCTAAGCATCCGTACTACAAGCGGCCGGGACGGGGACACAATCATGATTTGTGCGACGCCTGCGAGGAGGGCGGCGATTTACTGTGCTGTGACCGCTGCCCATCTAGTTTCCACTTACAATGCCAGTTAGTACTCTAATCGATTAACTAAATTCTCATTTACCAAGTTTTGAATTTGTTGTAACATCACCATCACTTTTGCAGTGATCCACCGCTCTCTGAAGAGGACATTCCCAGCGGCCAATGGCTGTGCCACAATTGCCGCATGACCTTGAAGCCGTCTCCGTCTTCTAAGGCCAGTTCGGTGGAGCGAGTTTCTTCAGTTGCGGCGGCCGCTACTGCCGCTATTTCTGCTGGCCGTGTTGCCGACAACTCGCGTCCAAATACTCCCTCAGCAGGAGCCGAATTAGAGTCGATTCCGTTGAAGATACGCAATTTACGCAAACGCAGCAGCAGTCGCGCGTCCTTTTGCAGCGACCTCAGCAGCACCGAGAAGTACTTATCAAAGTTACCGGTGGGCATACAAAAGGCTTTGGACCCCAATAAGAAACCGACACCGCTCGACGAGCTCATTAAGGCAGCAAGTATTCTCAATCCAAAACAGTTTGAGTTGCCGCGCGAATTGGAAATTCATTCGCAATTTCCAGGAAACGATAAGGGTAAGGATGAAAAAACTTCAATGAAGTCCAGCACCAGACTATCTCGAAGATTTGACGAATTTGACCATTACCCTCATCGTGAAACCATTTGTTCTTTCAGTTGAACCCATACGCACTAATGGTAATGGCAACAATAGAAGACCCAGCGTGCGCCGCAATTCAAAACCCTATGAATTGGACTCGCAGGGCTTGGTGCCACTACCAGCCAAAACATGTTTCTACTGTCGCAAATCGTGCAAAAAGGCACCTCTGGTCGCATGCGACTATTGCCCACTTTATTACCACCAGGATTGCATGGATCCTCCGATGACAACGTTTCCCACCGGCCTCTGGATGTGTCCCAATCATGTGGAGAACTTCATTGTGAGCGTTGGATATATGCGCCCATCCAACTAGTACAAACTAATCCAATTGAAACGTTTCTCGATTCGATTTTCTTTTCAGGACAACCATCTCGTGAATAGCAACTCCGCAACCGAGCGTATACGTCTCTGGGATAGATTCTCTCAACCGATCGATCACGAGGCAGTCAAAATGGAGTTCTTTAGACGAGTGAACATGCGTAACCCGCCCTTCCGCATCAAGGTGCCTCTGAAGCCGCGAGAAACCATTGAAATACCGCCCATGGTTAAGTATCATTACGAGAATCCGCCGCCCTTGTTACCTTCCTTGCGCGAAGTGTTGCGCTATGATGTGGTTAAGCGACGCAAATGTCTACCCAGTTCGCCGGAAGTGATTTCCAAGGAAAGTGTGGCCGAGTCACTGGTCAAGGATTTGGAGGCGCTGCAGAGTGCCAAGGCGAAATTTCGTGAGATACAAAAGGAATTGGGCAACGTGGCCGATTTGAGCAGCAGCGAAGAAGAGGAAGAAGACATAGTCAACGACGATGACATCATTGACATCGAACGCGAAGAGGATAATGACAAAACACAGAAGAGCAAAAAGCGCACGAAACGCAAGGACCAGCTGTCAGCCGTGGCGCCGTCGTCGGAAGCTCCAATCAAGAACGAGGATACAGTAAGCGTGGCCAATAATGACTTGAGTATGCAGCAGCAGCAACACTCTTCGCATATAAAGTGTGAAGACGACGACACCGACGAGGACATCAAACACGACCCGCAAATCGATGTGGAGCTTCAATACTTGGATGTTGATTTAATTAAGAAATTAGCTTTCCAACACTTGCAGCAGCTCGTACAGGAACACCCGGAAATTGTGGGCCAATATCAAAATCGCTCGGCGTCGAAGCGCATACGCGAACTAGTACAACAGCAAACGGTCGCCGATGCACTTCTACCCTCACAAGTACTCCAGCCAGAGGATGTGCGCCGTCTGGCGATCATGTTTACGGGCGAGACTTCTTCCATTTTGGCCCAGCATCAAACTGCCAGCGAAGGCGAATTGCCGCAGCTACATCCGGCCCTGGCCACAGCCGTTGCAATTGTGGCCGGTGACGAGGAGGAGCAAAAGTACGTCGCCAGAATGAAAACGGACCAAGAAAAAACCTTTGAAATCGCCACGCGTCTCGAATTGCAGCTGCTCAGGCGTAAAATACGAGCGCGTGCAGTGCTAACACCGCTGGGCGACATACTGGAGGATAACCGCTGGTTCAGCAACATCGAATTGCAGTCGTCCTTCTTCATGCGCTACCGCAACCTCCACATTGGCTATGGCAACACGGCAGTGACTGTAAATCTGATGTTGGTCGGCCAGTGCCGGCGTATCTCACCGAAACATGCTACCATCTTTTACGACGACTTCACCAAGACATACGAACTCATAAACTATTCAGAATTCGGTACTGAAGTGAATGGTCAACTGTACTCCTGTGATTTCACCGAGTACGGGCCGACTCCGGCTAAAAAGCTTAAAAACGAGGATGTCGAATTGCAGAGACGAGTACAGGCCATACTCGACAAACGGCGGGGTGTTCAGCGCCAGAACTATGTGGTGGACCAAACTGCCAAGTGAGTATAGAACACTGAAGTTTTAGTACAGTAATTCGGTGAGTAGACATATATTTCTTCTATTCACAGAATGGCTCCGCCCATGCAACCAGACTGCAAATGTCCACCCATTCCCGAAACACCAATGCTTACGGGCGCTTGGGAAGGCACGGCCATACTCACACATGGAACGTTGTTGCGTTTTGGCTGCTTGTCGTTTGTGTTTTCAATACCCGAAATGAATATTTATAATGGACAAGGGTAAAGTAGCGACAAATAAGTGATGAAGACATACACACACGTATGTACGTCTCATGTTGGTGCAACACTTTGCGCGTGGTTGTTATTTCAAGAGCAGAAGTGCGTAATTTTTAATTTGTTTGTGTCATTTGGTTTCATATATAAATTACTTGCGGGCAGTTATTCAGCTCCTCTGATAGTTCATATGATTACAGTAGGCCATTTGAGCTGCTGGTTATAAAAATATATTGATATGTACGATTAGATTCATTTAAATATAACTAAAATCATCCCTTACACCGAACACGATTGCGCTTTCAATTACAACTATATGTAGGATTAGGGTGCACCTTATATACAAATTTGGGCCATAACTCACCCTGGAAAGGTTCGTTTTGGTAGATCGCATATTAGGAAGACATCCGCCTTAGAGTATAGTAGGTTGACCGCAAAAAAAAATTTAAACGGCCGGGCGGAAAATGTTTTTATTTTTGGGATAATAGACCTATTTTGTGTTGGGATGACGATTGCTGCATATTATACAAATGCAAATAAAACTTCGCTTTAGAATCTGAAACTATAAAAAAACCATAGTCCATTATAGTTCACCAAACTCCGTTTCTGGACGCATCCCTAGGCCTCGCCACTACAGATCCACCTTGACACAAAAATCACAAGTTGGGCAACCACCAGACATGGAAGTATACACATTAAATGACAAGATTTAATATTTCAACAACAACAACAACCTAAAAAAATATTTTTCTGAAATGCTGTCCCTAAACTAAGGTGCACTCTAATCTCTGTCGATTTTATATTAAGATCCAATACACATACTCAAATTAGAAATATTATATTAAATAATAATCTTAAAATTAATTTAAAAAATTAAATATTTCATTAAAATTTAAATAGGAAGGGGCGTTTTTTGTATTAAAACTCAGTATACTGAGGTACAGAGATATTTTTGAAATTTAGAGTAACGACATTCAAACCCAACCCAGACTACTTCCATAATTATTTACTAAAAAATACTGAACCATTTAGCCGAATGAAGTTCGTTAATGTTAAATAAAGACACTACAGCGGAAGTCATGAACACTACTATGACTTGGCCTTGTTATTACAGTTCGGGTTATTAGAGCGAGCTTCTTTCGATCGCATCCATTCCACAACATGATACCGTTTGATGTGCACATACATGTTTGATTTCGAGCGACATTCCTTCGAGCAGTGAGGACAAGAGTAAAGCTGTGCGCCGGTGTGTATGGCTACGTGTTCCTAAAAGGGAAACACAATTTTGTACAATACAAAGTGAAAATGGACAATATATATATATATATCAAACCTTTAGATTCTTTTCGACTTTAAATGATTTCTCGCAATAGTTGCATTGGTAATTATTTTGCTGTTTATGCATATAGTTGATATGTCCACGCAAAGCCGTGCGCGATCGACACTTTCGGCCACAGAAGTGGCAGTCCACATTTGTTGTATCGTGTTTGAAACGATGTAAACGCAAGGTATGTTTATTCTTCAGCCATTTGCCGCATTCCTTACACTGCTCTGGCGGCTCCACAATGCCCTGATGTTCTAACAGATGGTTCTCAAATGACGGTTTAAACTTGAACTTTTTCCCACATATATCGCATATATGTGAATGTATGTTCTGGTGTATCGATTCGATGTGACGAAGTAGACGGTGCGATGTCACGAAACTAGTAAAAAATCAAGTATCGAATAGCTATGCAAAATAGTACCTAATGTGAAATGCGAGGCGCTCTGGGAAGCCATACTTTCGGTAGTACATATCCAAAGTTTGAAGTAGTAGGAGGAGACAAATTCAATCCCACTCTGGTTTTCTTATACAATTTATTATGCATACTTGGACTTCCCCGAGCGCCTTACAAATATGTATTGAAACTACCTTTTATTGCATATCTCGCAAATGTGCTCCTTCTTATTTTCATTTTCGTGCCTGAGTATATGTTTCTCCAGACATTTTCCGCTACGGAATGGTTTGTTGCATATGTGACAATGACATATTGTGATCTCGGCCTTAGGAAGGGGGTCATGGATGGAAATCTTGTGTTGTTCTAGGCAATTCTTTGTACGCAACAGTTTGTTGCAGATGCTACACCGAAACGAATCTGGATCCTGATGCCAATTGATGTGCTCCACCAGTTTACTAGCTTTCTTATAAGACGAATCACAACATTTCACATATGGAGCACGTTGGTGCGACAATTGGAAATGGCTACGTAAATCGGCGTAAGTGTCTACGGGAAAATTGCACAGATCACAACTTAAACTCATAAAGTTGTTAATGGTTTCTTCGTTTCGTTTAGCTGTTTCCGCTTTGTTGGTGGGTTTTTCATTTCTTACGGAAATCTTTTTACCATGGCAATCTTCCTCATCTTCTGCGTCATGATTCGCTTTGGAGCTCTTTTTTTTTTTGGTTTTGCGTTTGGTACTGGTTGTGGTCGGTGATGATTTAAGTTTCTCTTTGCGTAATAATGTCAGCAGAGGAACATCATCTTTAAAACAAAATATTTAGAGAATGTATTTTCTTTTAATGTTGCAGCACGAAAATACATTACCATCTATGGAATCGGTGTCATTATTTGCGCACTGGAATTCACTTTGCCCATTAGCCACCGACTCTGGTTCTGCGAAATCCAATGGAACGTATTTCATGTCAAGTGGCAACTCTTCGTTGCCTTCATCTGTTGGTGTATATAATTGCACATTGCACTTGACCTCCAGAAATTCATTGCGCAGAGTGTTTTGCTGTTGGTCTACAAGTAACCAGAACGTGTGAAAGTTTTCCAAGTGTCCACAACATTCTTGGCAGATAGTAGTTGATATAGGATCATCTTGCGAAAGCTGTCGATTGCGCCAATTAGACAAAAACCATTTTTCATTACAAACGTCGTCCCTCTTACCTCCAAATAGATGTACTTCGCTATCATTTTCAACAGACCTGTTTCAGCGAAATTTTCATTGGTGTTGAACAAATACACCGCTGTCTCCACGTCATTTAAATTTTTCAAACACAATCGACAAATCATTTTAAAACATTTATCAATTTATTGTAACATTCAAGAATAAACAAACCGAACAAGTGAATTAACCATCCATAGAACAAATACAAGATTATAAGGGTTGCATGTGTTGATTTCCTCTCAAATTTGGAATGCAACTCTATCCATCATCTGCTTCCACACGACCACGGTGTTTTTACATTGTGTACTCGAATTTGCGAATATTATTTCATTTAGAGTAAAATATTTTTCGGAGAATATCTGTCGGGCAGTAAGTGCATCTATTGCAGGCATTCGTCCAGAGCTGATTTTAAATTTGGGTCATGTGATCGAGCAATTTTCGCTTTAATCCACTCCTCTACGTGAATTCGTTTGATGTGCACGTACATGTTTGCTTTGGATCGATACTCCCTGGCACAGTGTGGGCAGGTGTAAAGTTGAGCGCCTGTGTGCGTAGCAACATGTTCCTGAAACGTTTTAATTATATTTTGAATACTTTTATACTGGCATTGGTCTGAGTCAACGAACCTCTAAACTTTGGCGTTGCTTGAAGGATTTTTCACAATATTTACATTGCAAACTCTTTGGCCGCCTATGCACGTCGGTATTGTGTTTATACAAAGCTGCTCTCGATGGGCACTTGCGGTGACAAATTTGGCACTCAAAATCGTTAGAATCGTGTTTAAAGCGGTGTAAACGCAGGCTATGTTTGTTCTTGAGCCATTCAAAACATACGTCACACTGAGCTGGTGGCTCCACAATGCCCTGATGCTCAAGTAAATGCTTCTTAAATGATGTTTTACATTTAAACTTTTTCCCACAAGTATCGCAAATGTGAGCAATGATGTTTTCGTGAATGGAATTAATATGAGCGCGTAAGCGTTGAGCTGTGAAGAAACTGACGTAAGAGGTAAATAAAAATATGTAATTGTGTTCTAATGCATAAAGTTCAGCGAGGCTTGGCTACGAAATCTCCCACTCCAATAAAAGAGCTTCAATATTTCCAAATCAAAATGTCATATCCAAATTTTGAATTTGTAGATTTAATAGTAGGAGATTTCGTGGTGCTCCCCTTTCAGCGAGAGTCATGAACTAACCTTTTATTGCATATTTCGCAATTGTGGTCCTCATCACTGTTATGTTTGAGTACATGATTCCGGAGACATTTCTGACTAAGAAAGGTTTTATTACAAATGCGACAGCTTAAATTGAACTCTTCGCTAGTCAAATGTGTTTCATTGTGCACCTTTAGGGATTTTTCACTACGGTATCGTTTCTGGCAAATGTCGCATCTGCAATGATTTGTGTTATGTTAATTCGATGCCATTTTACACCTTTCCCGATTTCTTACTTATACAAATCAGGATTTTGATGGAACCTAATATGTTGCAATAATTTTGCAGGTCGCGTGTAGGACGAACCACAACATTTTACATATGCCGAGCGTTGATGTACTGTTTGAAAATGTATGCGCAACTCCTCGTAAGTTTCTGCGGGACAATTGCACAGATCACAGCTTAAAGTCATAAAGTTGTTAATGGTTTCTTGATTACGTTTTGCTAGTTCCATATTGCTGGAGGTTTTTTTGTTTTTTTCGGAAACCTTTTTACCATGTAAATCTTCGTCAATTACATCGTCACACTTTGCTTTCGAGTTCTTCTTTTGTTTGGAGCTGCGCTTTCGCATTTTTCTCATTGTGGACGATTTTTGTTTGTTTAATAGTGTCAGTAAAGGAACATCATCTTCAAAGCGAAATATTAAACAAAATTGTATTCGATGTTTCTGGAGCATTGAAAAAGCTAGTCAAATATCTAATACAAATCTATACATTACCATCCATGGAATCAGCGTCAGATTTAGCACATGGAAATTCACTTTGAGCATTGTCTTCCAAATCCGGTTCTGTGAAACCCGTTGGAATATATTTCATGTCAAGTAGCAATTCCTCGTTGTCATCATTTTCCGCTGTAGTTGGAGTGGATAACTGTACATCGCAGTGGACTTCATGGAATTCATTGCGCAGAGTGTTTTGCTTTTGGTCTACATGTAACCAGAATGTGTGGAAGTTTTCCAAATGCTCGCAACATTCTTGGCAGATAGTAGTGGAGATAGGATCATCTTGCGAAAGCTGTCGATTGCGCCAATTAGACAAAAACCATTTTTCATAACAAACGTCGTCCCTCTTACCTCCAAATAGATGTACTTCGCTATCATCTTCAACAGACCCGTTTCAGCGAAATTTTCACTGGTGTCAAACAAAAATACCGGGGTTTCGCCATTTAAACTTTTCAAGCACAATCGACAAATCATTTTAAAACATTTATTTACCAATACTAGTAAAAATAGATACAAAATTCAAGAATAAACAATTATCTCTAACAACTAACAATTGATTTAATCGTAAATTAATGCAATATTGTAAGGGTTGCATTTGTCGACATTTTAAATTTGGAATGCGACTCTATTTATTGAAACAATTCCACACGCTGTTGCATTAAGTAGAGTGATGAGGCCTCCGCCTACTTTTTAAGCTAATATTTAAAACAAAATTTTAAATACCTTTAAAAAAATTTTTCAGTTAAAGGAAAAAAACATTTGCCCTGTGTAAAAAAAGTAAAGTGTACATTTTTTTATGTTTTCAAGACATTTTACTCAGAGCTTCGTGAAAGCCCCAATTGTATTTTGGTACGTAGAATGAACAAAAATTGTTACTTTGACATTTTTTATTTTCTTGAAAACTGCTACACAAACAAACAATGTGAGAAAAGGTGGTGATGAAATTCCTTATTTTGTGCCAGATACATAGTCTTTTGATCGAAAAATTCCAAAATGGCCCTCTCATTGCCTGTATACATTCCTCATAGATACACCTGCATATTACGAATTATTAATTTTTTGTCGTAGAATTCTTAGATCATACCGACACCCCTTACGAAAACTTTTATGGACATTTTCATATAAGTTTTATTAAAACTGATGCATTGCTCACTAATAGTGACTATCCTTCTGGAATATTACTAGTATTTTCATTTCTATATTCGGATTCTCTTGGTTAACCAAAGTACTTTTTCAACGAAATTTACTTAATTTTCTGACACTAGAGTTTGCTTGAATGATATTTAAAATTATAAATTTTAAAATTTTCGCACAAAAGCGTAAAAAAGAGTAAAGAGAAAGTTTTTAAAGGTTCTGTTCTTTTTTGATTTTAAAGTACCACAGTGTTAAATGGCAAACAAAATCCTGTATTTCATAAAAAATGTACAATAATTGTAATTATTAAATTGAAATTAAAAATGTGTATTCTACAGGCTACAAATATCTTGAAAAACGAGGTCCACGTTTGAACCCATAGACAAATCTAGCAATGTGGGCAAGTGATGTCGGAAGATCAGAACTCTGTGAGTTGACACATTTTTAATTTGATTATGAAATTATTATTCAAGATGACGGATCCGTAATGCGCAGTGGGTGTAGGGTATATATAAGTCGGCTTTGACCGACTGAAACTTACTCACTTACCTAAACACTTTCTGGCAGGCAGACAAGCGATAGAATATTATCATATTACTATAGTTTGGCGAGACCACCAAAGTGAGTGCAACTACTGCTAGTCTCATTCAAGAGCTGGTTTTAAATTTGGGTCATGGGATCGCGCCATTTTAGCTTTAATCCATTCCTCCACATGGAAACGTTTGATGTGCACGTACATGTTTGCTCTGGACCGATACTCTTTGGAACAGTGTGGGCAGGAGTAAAGTTGAGCGCCTGTGTGCGTAGCAACATGTTCCTGTAACGTTTTAATTATATCATATGGCTGTAACGTTTTAATCTACTGACATTTATACGAATCAACCAACCTGTAAACTTTGGGGTAGCTTAAATGATTTGTCACAATACTTGCACTGCAAGTTCTGTTCACGTTTGTGATTCCGGGAAATGTGTCTGTACAAAGCCATTCTCGATAAACACTTGTGGTGACAAATTTGGCACTCAACATTGACGGTGTCGTGTTTGAAACGATGTAAACGGAGGCTGCCTTTATTCTTCAACCATTCGCCACATACTTCACACTGAGCTGGCGGATCCACAATACCTTGATGCTCGAGTAAATGCTTCTCGAATGATGTTTTACATTTAAACTTTTTCCCACACGTATCGCAAATGTGCGGGTAAACGTTTTTGTGAACGGAATTAATATGCATGCGCAAACGTTGAGCTGTTAGAAAACTGGTGAAAGGGGTAGTGAAAAAAGTTGTGGAGAAGATTATAAACAAACCTTTTATTGCACATTGCACAGTTGTGGTCCTTATCATTTTTATGTTTGAGTACATGATTTTTGAAACGATTTTGACTTACAAATGTTTTATTACATACGCGACAGTTCAAATTAATCTCATCGCTAGTAGAATGAGTTTCATTGTGCATTTGTAGGGAGTGTTCGCTTCGCAATCGTTTATCGCAAATATTGCATCTGAAATCATTCGCTTAATTGCAATTCGATGGGACTTTGACTTTAATCCAATTCAGAATACTTACTTGTATACATCCGGATTTTGATGCCACCTAATATGCTCAACTAAGTTTGCAGGCCGACTATACGAGCGACGGCAACATTTTACATATGCAGAACGTTGGTGCATAGTTAGAAAATGTGTACGCAGCTCGTTGAAATTGTCGAGAGGCATGTTGCACAGATCACAGCTCAATTTCATGAAGTTGGTAATAGTCTCTTCGTTTCGTTTGATTACTGATTTCGATGCAATTGATTTTATTGACGAATTTTTTTCGTTGATACCATCCACAAGCTTGACTTCCGGGGATTTTCTCCTTTTGCTTTTTCGCTTAGACACATTACTTTTAGTTGCTCTTTTCGATTTAGATCGGTTTAATAGTGTAAGCAGCGATGTATTGTCTAGTTTAATGTAATGCAAACTTATAACTGATTATATTAGATAATTAAATATGAGTTACCATCAACGGAATCATTATCATCGAGGGCTGCTATGGAAACAGTGTTCGCCTGATCTACATAAATTTTATTGGCACAACCAAATTCCTCATTTGAGGCGGCTTCTGCAAATTCCATTGGAATATTCTTCAAATCCAGTATCGATTCTTCATTGTCCTCATTTAAAAGGTTGACTTCGCATTTGACCTCCAGAAATTCGTTGTGAAGAGTGCTTTGTTTTTGATTCACAAGCATCCAGAAGGAATGAAAGCTTTTTAAATGGTCGCAACATTCTTGGCAGATAGAAGTTGAAATAGGATCGTTGTGAGAAAGCTGTCGATGTCAGATGTTACCAATTAGACAATTTTAACTCTAAAAGCGTCTATTAAATTACCTCCAAAGGAATATATTTTGCTATTATTTCCAACAGATCTGTTTCTGCGATATTTTCTCTGGTGTCAAACAAAAACACTGTGGTTTTGCCATTTAAGTTGTTTAAGCACAGTCGACAAATCATTTTGAAGCCTTTATTCCTTTATTATTATCAATTGTTGTAGAACAACATACAGAGACTGAAGAAAAAACAATTATTGCTGATAATAATCAGGGTTTTATTTGATGCCCCTTTGAATTTAAAATGCAACTCTGTCCCACAAAAACAATTCCACACGATGTCGATTTAGTTTTTTTCTATTCGGTACGATAGTGCTTATTGTCCAAGAGCAATTTTCCGTAATATTCCGTATACATACATGCAAAACTACAGAATGCTCAAGAATAAACTCCACTTTTTATTCAAAAAGCTTTTATATATTTTCAAATCATTCGCTGATTTACTAAAGATAAAAGTTTAAAAATGCAGTCGTTTTTTTGTCGTTTTTTATGAAGGATTTGCAACGAATTTATTTTCAAAATTATTTTTCGTGGTCAAAATAACTTTTCTGTTAGAAAAACGATCTAAAATATAAAAAAATTAGAAGATTGAAACTTTTTTTTTTTTTGCCAAAAAAACAACAGAATTTGAATTTTTTGGATATTTTGAATAGTGAGCAAAACAGACTTCGGGTTCCCGAGCAGCGACCTCAAATTAATTTGTACTTGATTCGTCCCAGCGCATTTTTTGGCTGTATAACAGTGTTATCAAATTATTTTCAAACCTTTGACATTTAAGAAAGGTTTTGATAGCAAATCATTTTCAAATCTACTTCTATATTAAACATAAAATTCAGTTGTATTGAAAGAATTATCGCTTGCCGCTACAACAGCGGTAACAGGGTCAAGTGCAGTTCTTCGACCCATGGTCAAATCCTTTTTTTTTTCTTTGATGTATGTCAGATAAATAATATTACTATATTTTGAATTATTTTCAAAAAAAAAACCCACACTTATCAGATTGTTCACTGAAAATTCAAACTGGTGCTACTAACGGATTCACGTTCGGCGAGACCACCAAAGTGAGTGCAACTACTGCTAGTCTCATCCAAGAGCTGGTTTTAAATTTGGGTCATGGGATCGCGCCATTTTAGCTTTTATCCATTCCTCCACATGAAAACGTTTGATGTGCACGTACATGTTTGCTCTGGACCGATACTCTTTGAAACAGTGTGGGCAGGTGTAAAGTTGAGCGCCTGTGTGCGTAGCGACATGTTCCTGTAACGTTTTAATTATATCATATGGCTGTAACGTTTTAATCTACTGACATTTATAAGAATCAACCAACCTGTAAACTTTGGGGTAGCTTAAAGGATTTGTCACAATACTTGCATTGCAAATTCTTTTCACGTTTATGCATGTTGAATATGTGTTTATATAGAGCTGTTCTCGATGTACATTTACGATGGCAAAGCTGACACTCAACATTGACGGTGTCGTGTTTGAAGCGATGCCTACGGAGGCTGTCTTTATTCTTCAACCATTCGCCACATTCTTCACACTGAGCTGGCGGTTCCACAATACCTTGATGCTCGAGTAAATGCTTCTCGAATGATGGTTTGAATTTAAACTTTTTTCCGCATGTATCACAAATATGCGGGTAAACGTTTTTGTGAACGGAATTAATATGAATTCGCAATCGCTGAGCTGTTAGAAAACTGGTGAAAGAGGTAGTGACAAAAATTCTGGGGAGGATTATAAACTAACCTTTTATTGCAGATTTCACATTTGTAATCCTTATCATTTGCATGTTTGAGTACGTGGTTTTTGAGAACCTTTTCACTCAGAAATGCTTTATCACATATGCGACAGTTTAAATTAAGCTCATCATTAGTCAAATGTGTTTCATTGTGCATTTGAAGGGATTTTTCGCTACGCAATCGTTTATCGCAAATACTGCATCTAAAATGATATGTGTTGGTACATATTTTAACTGCAATGCAATTGAAAATTCTTACTTGTATACATCGGGATTTCGATGCCACCTAATATGTTCCACTAACTTTGAAGGCCGATCGTACGAACGACGGCAACATTTTACATACGCAGAACGTTGATGTAATGTTAGAAAATGTGTACGCAGCGCGTTGAAAGAGTCTGCAGGCCAGTTGCACAGATCACAGCTCAATTCCATGAAGTTGGCAATAGTCTCTTCGTTGAGTTTGTTTAATTGTTTTGTTGTCAATATATCAGACTGATACTCTTCTTCGTTGATACCATTTTCGAGCTTAACTTTGGAAGCATTTTTCCTTCTGATTTTTCTCTTGGCCAAATGGCTTTTTGTTGCCCTTTTGATTTTCGATCGGGTTATTAGCGTAAGCAGTGATGTGTTGTCTATTTTAATGTAAAGCAAATTAATAATTACTTGCGATGTCGGGTGCATGGGAATCATAATTCAAGAAATAACAGTTACCATCTACGGAATCAGAAGCACTATCATCGAGCGCATCTGTGGCAGCAGTAGTATCCACCTCCTCATCTATTTTGTTGGCACAACCAAACTCCTCAACTGGGGCGGCTTCTGCAAATTCCATTGGAATGTTCTTCAAATCCAGTAGCGATTCTTCATTGTCCTCATTTAAAATGTTGACTTCGCATTTGACCTCCAGAAATTCATTGCGAAGAGTACTTTGTTTTTGGTCCACAAATGTCCAGAACCGGTGGAAGTCATCCAAGTGCTCCGAACAGGTCTGGCAAATGCTTGTCGACACGGGGTCGTCTCGCGACAACTGCCAGAGTTCCACAAAATTAGCACAATGCAAAAGAAGGTTCCAAAGTCGCCTCACTTACCTCCAACTGAAAGTGCTTCGCAATCATTTTCAAAATTTCCGTTTCTGAATAATTTCCACTTGTTTCGAATAAAGCGATTGTATTTTCTGCGTGTAAATTCATTAAGCACAATCGAAAAATCATTTTTCTGCATTTGTTGACTACAGTGCTTCTTCAAACTTTAACCCAGCAAACATAGTCTCAAAGGTTTGTGAAATATTTCTCATTTTGCTTTCATCAAATCAAAAAATATTTTGTGGAAATTTAAAAATAATCTGTTCTTATTTATTAAATAATAACTCTTTAGTCTGATTTTTAAAAAATGAATAAAAACAAAATGAAAATGCATATATGAATTTAAGTTACGTTCCAAAATTGTAGTTCATTTGAGAATGCACGTTTGAAGTCAATTTGAGATTGAATCCTTTCGAGAATTCAACGGGGAGTTGAGAAAGCTATTATTCAAACGTTTGTCATTTGAACAACCTTTTAAAATCCATGACTAACCTAAATGTTTGCTGGGCAAGAACAAAAAACACAGCAAATGAGAAAGCACCAGCGTTGCCAAATGAGGAAAATTTCCAAGTTGGAGCAGCCATTTTAACTATAATAGGGACAGGGATGTAACCAGATGGGGGGTTTGGGTTGTTCGAAAACCAAAAATATAGGAACACAATATGTCGATTTTAGAATGAATCCTTTTTTCCCTTCGGGTTTCCTTTGCAAAATTTTTTTGGTATTTTTTTATCTACTTTCTTTTAATGAAAAACAAAAGATTTATTTTGAAAAAAAAACGATTTTGTTTTTGAATTTAATTTTGTTTGCATTACAGTTATTTTATTCAGTATTCTTAAACAAATTTTTATGAAAACCCCTCCGAAATTTTTTCCTGGTGACGTCCTTGAATACACGTCCAAATCCACATTATCGTGAATACCCCAGGTGTATTGACCTTTTTTAATAAACTTAGTATTAAAAGAAAATTTTAAAATTTTGCAAAAATAAAATACAACAATTTGACATACAACAATACAATCCGATTTTTTGTTTTTAGAGATCTTTTCTAAATCGCGGATTGTAATTGCAAGAGCCGAAATATTTTGAGAATCATCATATAGGCTAATTTTCATGGTGAGCTGGGGAATTTTTTTTCGAGGCTATTTAAAGTACAAGTGACTTTTTTTTTTGTATGTGTAACAATAAAATATGTGTTCCTTACTCTCCGGAAAAATACTAACCTTTTTTCCAATGTCCAATTGAAAACGGAAAAATCAAGACAAAGTCCACTTTAGATGTAGCAGCCCTCCTAGTTGGATCACATTCCCATGTAAAAATTGGCTTAAATTTGTAAAATTAAACTTTCAGTCCGACATCTGGTTCTGAAATATTTTAGTTCAAAATCTGGTTCTGAAATTCGGAAGTTATGCATTCGTTTGGAAGTTATTCAGCGTTCTTGTGAACTTTTGATTGTAGAATACTGTTAGTCATGGAAGCCTGGTAACTCATTCATTTTATCGAAGTGTATAAATTTCTTTCGCATTCCACAATATTTTGTGTTTATTATATGAGCGAATTATTAATTCAAGGCTTACCAGGTCACCGTAAATTTTTAAATTATTTTAAAATATGAAAACTTTTTTTTTAAACACTCGGTTTAACGTTTTGCATCAATCAAGAGCCAATTTTAATACTGGGTCATGGGATCGAGCAATTTTCGCTTTAATCCACTCCTCTACGTGAATTCGTTTGATGTGCACGTACATGTTTGCTTTGGATCGATACTCCCTGGCACAGTGTGGGCAGGTGTAAAGTTGAGCGCCTGTGTGCGTAGCAACATGTTCCTGAAACGTTTTAAATATATTTTGAATACTTTTATACTGGCATTGGTCTGAGTCGACGAACCTCTAAACTTTGGCGTTGCTTAAAGGATTTTTCACAATATTTGCATTGCAAACTCTTTGGCCGCCTATGCACGTCGGTATTATGTTTATACAAAGCTGCTCTCGATGGGCACTTGCGCTGACAAATTTTGCACTCAAACTCTTTAGATTCGTGTTTGAAACGGTGTCTACGCAGACTATCTTTGTTCTTCAACCATTCGCCACATACTTCACATTGAGCTGGTGGCTCCACAATGCCCTGATGCTCAAGGATATGCTTCTCGAAGGATGTTTTACATTTAAACTTTTTCCCACATGTATCGCAAATGTGAGCAATGATGTTTTCGTGAATGGAATTAATATGAGCGCGTAAGCGTTGAGCTGTGAAGAAACTGTCGTAAGAGTTACATAAATGAAAGTATGTAATTGTGCTCTAAGTCAAAAGTTCTGTGAGAATTGTGAACTAACCTCTTATTGCATATTTCACATTTGTAATCCTTATCATTTGCATGTTTGAGTACGTGGTTTTTGAGACATTTCTGACTTAGAAATGTTTTATCACATATGCGACAGCTTAAATTAAGCTCATCGCTATTCAAATGTGTTTCATTGTGCATTTGAAGGGATTTTTCGCTACGCAATCGTTTATCGCAAATACTGCATCTGAAATGATATGTGTTAAATAGAAATTCGTTGGTACATATTTTAACTGCAATGCAATTGAAAATTCTTACTTGTATACATCGGGATTTCGATGCCACCTAATATGTTCCACTAACTTTGAAGGCCGATCGTACGAACGACGGCAACATTTTACATACGCAGTCCGTTGATGTAATGTTAGAAAATGTGTACGCAGCGCGTTGAAAGAGTCTGCAGGCCAGTTGCACAGATCACAGCTCAATTCCATGAAGTTGGCAATAGTCTCTTCGTTGCGTTTGTTTAGTCTTTTTGTTGTAATAATATCAGTCATAGACTCTTCTTCGTTGATACTATTTTCGAGCTTCGAGGTCGTTTTCCTTCCTTTTTTCATGGGCAAATTGCTTTTTGTTGTCCTTTTGATTTTGGATCGGGTTATTAGCGTAAGCAGTGATGTATTGTCTATTTAAATGTAAAGGAAATTAATAATTACTTGCGATGATTCAAGAAATAGCAGTTACCATCTACGGAATCAGAAGCACTATCATCGAGAGCATCTGTGACAGCAGTAGTATCCACCTCCTCATCTAT
Organism: Heteromyza rotundicornis; assembly: GCA_951394025.1. Classification (NCBI taxonomy): domain Eukaryota; kingdom Metazoa; phylum Arthropoda; class Insecta; order Diptera; family Heleomyzidae; genus Heteromyza; species Heteromyza rotundicornis. Next base: position 25,215,701 of record OX596010.1, read on the forward strand.
TTTGTTGGCACAACCAAACTCCTCAACTGGGGCGGCTTCTGCAAATTCCATTGGAATGTTCTTCAAATCCAGTAGCGATTCTTCATTGTCCTCATTTAAAATGTTGACTTCGCATTTGACCTCCAGAAATTCATTGCGAAGAGTACTTTGTTTTTGGTCCACAAATGTCCAGAACCGGTGGAAGTCATCCAGGTGCTCCGAACAGGTCTGGCAGATGCTTGTCGAAACGGGGTCGTCTCGCGACAACTGCCAGAGTTCCACAAAATTAGCACAATGCAAAAGAAGGTTCCAAAGTCGCCTCACTTACCTCCAACTGAAGGTGCTTCGCAATCATTTTTAAAATTTCCGTTTCTGAATAATTTTTACTTGTTTCGTATAAAGCGATTGCATTTTCTGCGTTCAAATTCATTAAACACAATCGACAAACCATTTTTGTGCATTTATTGACTAGAGCTGCTTCTTGGTTTTCTGTCTTGGACAGAAAACAGCTGTGCGGTTGGCAGCGCTTCATTAAAATTCAACAATCACAAAAGCGACAACAGAACAAACACAACAATAACAGCGTTGCATTTTTGAAACGCAAATACATGATACAGACTCCGCAAAATATCAGGTGTTCCATACCAAACCATGGAAGTTTTTTTGTTCAAAAAATTATACGAAACGTATTTGGGAAAAAGTCTTCGGGCATACATATGTGTTAACGTTAAATGTCAAATGTATCGAAAATAGACAATACAAAATCAAATACACCCTACTATTTTAATTTGGAAATTTTTGTTTACAACAGTCAGAAGAATCCCTAACAGCTTCGATTCCGTTACGAATCGTACAATTGATATTCCACATTCTGAATCGATCTGTTTTTAATTCGAAGCCTGCTCGTATTAAATGGTTTAACTGGTAAACGCGTCAATTGTAATGTACTTACATACATAATTACGTGTTGGTAGATGAGAGATTTTTTAACTGATGATAACGAAATTTCAAATTAACTACATATATTGAAATATAATTCGCTTTTATTACTCCAGCGGCGATTTCAAATTCGGATCATTGGAGCGTGCTACTTTCGACTGAAGCCATTCTTCCATATGCGCCCGTTTGATATGCACATACATATTGGACTTTGAGCGATATTCCTTGGAACAGTGCGGACAGGAGTAAAGCAGTGCGCCCGTATGCATGGCAACGTGTTCCTGAAATGTCAAATATTTTAAATCTTCATTGGTGACAATATCAATATCAACACGCACCTCTAAACATTGCGGCAGTTTAAACGATTTTTCGCAATAATTACATTGTAAATTTTTCTTTCGTTTATGCATATAATCCATGTGTCCATTAAGAGCTTTTTTAGACGGACATTTCCGTCCACAGATATGGCAGTCGACGTGAACTTGATCATGTTTTAAACGATGTCTACTCAGGGTTTTTTTATTCTTCAACCATTCTCCACATTGTTTACACTGGGCTGGTGGTTCCACAATGCCCTGGTGCGCGAGTATGTGCTTCTTAAATGCTCGTTTATGTTTGAACTTTAACCCACATGTATCGCAAATGTGCGAAGCATTTTTATGAATAGAATTAATGTGAAGTCGCAACCGTTTCGTTGTTAAAAAACTGGTGAATAAGGTAAGAGAAAATTATAGTGTTTTTAATGCTAAAAGTGGCTGCATGAGATAAGGCTAAAAGGAATAATGCCCAAAAATTTATCATACAACATCTTCAAATTGTTTATAAAACGTGCACAATTTCCCAGACTTGCTATTTTCACAGTTGGTTCATACAAAAAAAGTTAAAGCGAAGTTGTCCAGCAATATGTTTCGCGTTCGATTCAATTATTAAAGATATCAGATGTACCACACTTGAACCGAACATTGAGTTTGTGAAAAATCCAATAAATCAATTCAAATATAGGTACAAATAGTTTTTCATTCTTCATCTTTTTTGTTTTTCGGATGTTTTTTTCATGGAAATTCGATAGATGAAGTCAGGCGATATTTAATTTATTACAATTAAATTTTTTTTGGTTCGACAAATATACTTAATTGTTAGGCCTTATATCATAAAGTTTTACTAACCTTTTGTTGCATATTTCGCAATTGGTATCCTTATTATTTTCAGACACATTTTTGTGAACGGAATTATTGTGAAGGCGCAACCGTTGAGCTGTAAGAAAACTGGGGAAAGGTGCAGACAAAATTAGGGATTCTGTTCAATCTATTATAGCCGTAAAGTCGTCATATGTTATGCTCAGGTCGCACTATTCAATGCGAATGATAACCACACAATAGATTGCACAGAATAAATTGCCAAAGTAATTATATTCTAATACATAAAGATCTACATGGATTGGTAAATAACCTTTCATTGCATATTACGCAATTGTGGTCCATATCACTTGTACTTTGAAGCTCATTGTTAGTCAAATGTAATTCTCTATGTTTTTGGAGGGAAAGTTCACTTCGCAATCGTTTGTCGCAAATGTTGCATCTGAAATAATTTGTGTTAGTGCAATTGGATGGCACTTTGACATCAATTCAATCTATAATTCTTACTTATATGTATCAGGATTTTGATGCCATCTGATATGATCAACTAAGATTGAAGGGTGATTGAACGAACGTCGGCAACATTTTACATACGCAGAACATTGATGTAATGTTAGAAAATGTTTACGCAACTCTTTGAAATTGTCTACGGGCCAGTTGCAAAGGTCACAGCTTAACTTCATGAAGCTGGCTATAGTCTCTTCGTACTGTTTCTTTAGTGGTTTCCGTGCATTACCAGTAAGTTCGGACTCTGAATTTTCTTCGGCGGTTTCATCTTGAAGCTTTACTTTAGATACCTTTTTCCTTCTGGTTGCTCGCGTGGACATATTAGGTTTGTTTGCCTTCTTGATTTTTGATTTGTTTATGAGCGTGAGCAGTGATGCATTTTCTATTTTAATGTAAAACTAACTAATTAAATTTTATTGTGGTTCCCTTTGAAATACCCACTTGAATCCAACTCAAAATATTGAACTAATTACATCAAATAAAGAAATAGAAGTTACCATCTACGGAATCAGAAGCACACTCAACGAGCGCATCTATGGCAGCTGTATCCACCGCCTCTAAATTATTCGCATTCATTTTATTGGCACAACCGAACTCTTCAACTGGGACCGCTTCTGCGAATTCCATTGAAATATTCTTCAAATCGAGTAGCGATTCTTCATTGCCCTCACTTAAAAGGTTGACTTCGCATTTGACCTCCAGAAATTCGTTGCGCAGAGTGCTCTGTTTTTGGTCCACATAAATCCAAAACCGGTGGAAGTCATCCAAGTGCTCCGAACAGGTCTGGCAGATGCTTGTCGAAACGGGGTCATCTCGCGACAACTGCCAGAGTTCCACAAAATTAGCACAATGCAAAAGAAGGCTCCAAAGTCGCCTCACTTACCTCCAACTGAAAGTGCTTCGCAATCATTTTCAAAATTTCCGTTTCTGAATAATTTCCACTTGTTTCGTATAAAGCGATTGCATTTTCTGCGTCCAAATTCATTAAGCACAATCGACAAACCATTTTACATGTGCATTTGTTTACAAAAACCTCAAAATCCACAAAAAATTGGGAAAGCAATCACGAAACAATTACAAAAGGGTTGTCGATGTTGCATTTTATGTATACGAAAATTTGGTTGCATTTGCCATCGATAATTCTAAAATCGATAATTATTTTGCGGCGCGGAGTAGAAAATTTTGGTCGGATCCGAACAAAAATTAATGAAAAACACTTTCCTCATTTTATTATAGCATTTTTTTTTTGTGTCAAAATTGGACAAAATTTGAAACTTTTTTTAAATATCGCTCAATTCTTGCAATGGAGTTATGAATGTCACTAGGACCATTTCCAGCTGCGCCAGGAAATGAGAAAACGTAACTGCTTTGTGGGGTATACGGAGGGGACCGATTTGCTTCCGGCCCACAACATCACAAAATCACATTTGCCACCAGTTGTGATCAAATAAAATAGGCAACAACCAAGGAACAAGGGTAAAATTTTAAGAAAAAAATATCGAAACGCCTGGAAAACTTGATTAGGAATTAGGAAAATCAGAGTAGGCTGAATAAAAAAAAAATTTTAAATAAAAATACTTTTATCAATTTTAAGCCTCCTCAAAAATTTTGTTTTTTGAGGCCTTCAAGAAAAAAATATTTACACAAAAAAAAAATCAAAAAATAAAAAATGTTAACACATATTCTGGTTGTAGCTGATTTTTTTTTGGCTTTTTATTGGAATACTGTTTAAAAAAAAAAAATAATACAAAAAATTAAATAAAAATTTTTTTTTTTAATTTTAACTTTTTATTAAGTACTAATTTTTAAAGACCTGATCCAAACACCCCTTTTTTTGGAAAGATAATTGTAATTCGACCCACTTGTTGTACTTGGTAAGTGGCTTGTATTACTCCAGATGCGATTTAATATTCGGATCGTTGGAGCGTGCTACTTTCGACCGAAGCCATTCTTCCATATGTATTCGTTTGATATGCACATACATATTGGACTTCGAGCGAAATTCGATGGCGCAGTGCGGACAGGAGTAAAGCAATGCGCCGGTATGTGTGGCAACGTGTTCCTAGAATGAAATGTTTGAATTCTTCATTACTAATATTTGATAAACATCCAATACCCACCTCCAAGCATCGCGCCAGTTTAAATGTTTTTTCGCAATAATTACATTGTAAATTATTCTTCCGTTTATGCATATAATCCATATGTTTTTTTAGAGCTTTTCTAGATGGACACTTCCGACCACAAATATGGCAGTCGACGTTAATTTGGTCATGTTTTGAACGATGGTTACTCAAGCTTTTTTTATTCTTTAACCATTCTCCACATTCTTCACACTGAGCTGGCGGTTCCACAATGCCCTGGTGCTCGAGTATATGCTTCTTAAAAGCTCGTTTAAGTTTAAAGTTTTTCCCACATGTATCGCAAACGTGTGAAACATCTCTATGAATGGAATTAACGTGAAGGCGCAAACGTTTAGCAGTTAGAAAACTATTGGAAATGGGAAGCAAAAATTATTGGTTTATATTGTAAAAAGTCCACTCCACGTAGGATGATGAAATTTACCTTTTATTGCATATTTCGCAAATGTTGTCCTTATCATTTTCATGTGTTAGTATATGATCTTGGAGACATTCCTGATTAAGAAAAGTTATATTACATAACCGACAGCTTAAATTGAGTTCATCGTTAGTCAAATGTTTTTCTTTGTGTAATTGTAGGGATCTTTCGCTTCGGTATCGTTTCTGGCAAATGTCGCATCTAAAATAATTTGTATTACTGCAGTTCAACTTTAATAACATTTAGAATTCTTACGTATGCATATTAGGATTTTCATGCCACTTAATATGATCCACCAAGACTGAAGGCTGACTAAAAGAACGGCCGCAGCATTTTACATATGCAGAGCTTTGATGCAATGTTCGGAAATGATTACGTAACTCGTTGAAGTTGTCTAAGGGCCAGTTGCAAAGGTCACAGCTTAATTTCATGAAGTTGGCAATAGCCTCGTCGTACTGCTTCTTTTGTAATTTTCGCGCATTACTTTCCGACTCTGAATCTTCCTCCTCGATCTCTTCCTCATCGGTATCATATTCAGCCTTCTCTTTAGAGACTTTTCTCTTTTTGTTTTTACGCTTGGTGACTTTACTTTTAGTTGCAGTTTTGGCTTTGGATCTGGTTTTTAAAGTATGAAGCGATGTATTGTCTATTTTCAAGTAAATATTAATAATTTAATTTAATTGTGGTACCCTTTAAATTATCTTCTTGAATATATCAAATAAAGGAATTGAAGTTACCATCTACGGAATCAGACGCACTATCATCGAGCGCATCTATAGCAGCGGTATCCACCTCCTCTAAATTATTAGCATTGATTTTATTGGCACAACCGAACTCCTCAACTGGGACCGCTTCTGCGAATTCCATTGAAATATTCTTCAAATCGAGTAGCGATTCTTCATTGCCCTCACTTAAAAGGTTGACTTCGCATTTGACCTCCAGAAATTCGTTGCGCAGAGTGCTCTGTTTTTGGTCCACATAAATCCAAAACCGGTGGAAGTCATCCAAGTGCTCCGAACAGGTCTGGCAGATGCTTGTCGAAACGGGGTCGTCACGCGACAACTGCCAGAGTTCCACAAAATTAGCACAATGCAAAAGAAGGTTCCAAAGTCGCGTCACTTACCTCCAACTGAAAGTGCTTCGCAATCATTTTCAAAATTTCCGTTTCTGCATAATTTTCACTTGTTTCGTATAAAGCGATTGCATTTTCTGCGTCCAAATTCATTAAGCACAATCGACAAACCATTTGTGCATTTGTTTATGAAAACGCTGCAAAACTAAACAAAAATTGGAAAAATTGCGACAAAGTACGCGCAACTGACAGCTCGATTGAAATGTTTATATAGTGTTGTTCCGATACTAATACTCGAAAGTACATACTCGATAATTTTTTTTTTTCCGGGTATTTTGTCCTCGATACCTCTAACGAGTATTATACTTGTTATCGATCAAATATTTGGTATCGATACCATTTATGCTTCAAAGAAACTTAACCCTTTTTTGCTACTGTTTGAAAATGCAACATCGGATAAAAACAAATATGGTATTTTTACTGTATTGTTACATTTAAAAAAAAAAAAAGGCATAAGTTTACTTTAGGGCCTGGAAACTTTTTGGACTTTTTTTTTTTATTCCTATGTATTTTCACGTCCTAAATCGAAATCCGGAAGAGTTTCGCCCCGGACGCTTAAATTTGCAATTTTCAAACACTACAACAACACCACAACTACAACAATACAGTTGTATTGTTGCTATTGCAGTAATTTTGTTAATTTGGTTTTTGTTGTTGTAATAATGTTATTGCAATGCTGTTGTATGGTTCTTGTTGTTGTAATATTGCAATGACAATGTTGTTGTCGTAATGTTGTTGTTGTTGTTGTAATGTTGATTTTGTAATTTGTTGTTGGAACAGCCCTTAAAAACATTGCAACTATTACAAACACAACAACGTTACATAACTCTAAAAATGAAAAATTTTAACAAAAAATCGCGCGATTTTTTAAAATAAGTAACTAAATATTTCATTGCCATAAATTTATTAAAATAAGTACCTACTTTATGCTCCCATGAACACATGAACATTAGTTTCGTGGTGCAAGTATCACCACTTTCATTCTGAATGACACTTTCAAGAAGAAGAAGAATTCATAAACAAGAATAAGTGGTTATTTTATATGGGATAATTCGGAACTTTAAACGCAAATATCTCGGAAACTATAAGCGTCCGGGGCAAAATTCTTCCGGACTTCGATTTAGGACGTGAAAATACATAAAAATCAAAAAAAAAAAGTGCAAAAAATTTCCAGGCCCTAAAGTAAACTTGTTCCAAAAAAAAAAAACAATTTTAAAAAAAATGTTATCATTTTTAATTTTTCTTAGAAAAAGTACTTGATACCAAGTACTCGATACTTTTATTCGATATTTTTGGAAGTATCGAAGTAATGAGTAAAAGCATCGATACTTTAGTGGACCAACACTATGTTTATATAGTGTGACGCCCACATTAGATACACCATGCTACCCTCTTCTGTCAAAAGCTAGGAACAAGTGTATAACACCGTAAAGGTAATTATTTAAAGTGGGAAACCCCTCGAAAACGCGCAGTTGCTTAAAAGAACTGTCAGATTTCATGTATTTTGACTGGTCATCTGCACAACTGAATCGTTTCCGAGGGGTTTCCCACTCTTGAATACTCTTGAATGCGACTAGCACATCCATCATTTTGCATACTTCGCTGCATCGCTTAATCGCAACCAACTTCAATTACTAGTTTTAAAAATCAACGGGATTGAGGCGCGTTTCTTAAATTTTTTTCCCACTTAAAAAATTGTTTACAATTTGCTATTAAATATTGAAATAATTGCTATTAATTCGTTATGGATTTCGATGACGCCAAGGAAAATATTCAGCCTCTGGCGGCTGGTCGTAATGCCAGCATTCTTCACGCATCACTGTGCGTCGAATCGTCACAAGAACTGCTGCAGCATCGCCGTCTCCTGGAGGAGGCTATACGCAATTACGAAGGCGATGACCCTCTCGAACCGTGGTATGCCTACATCAGTTGGATAGAGCAGAGTTTTCCGTCAGGTGGAAAAGAGTCGGGTCTGGAGGAAGTGCTTACGAAGTGTTTGTCTCGCTTTGAGATTGAGGAACGCTACTATCAGGACCGGCGTATGGTTAGGCTGTATATAAAATTTGTAAATGTCAAATTCGAAAGATGCTCCAAAATTACGAAACTAACTAATGTATTTTACGTACACAGATTGACAGTCACAAAAATCCAACGGAATGCTATCAGCAGCTTTTCAGCGCCGGCATAGGAACAATGGTGTCGGACTTCTATGTATCCTGGGCGTACTGCTTTGATCTCAGCGGCAATACTCGCAAGGCGGATGAAATATTTAAACGGGGGCTCGCCTGTAGGGCCCAGCCGCTTGAGGATCTCAAAGAGGCTCACCAGCATTTTGGCTTTTCTGTGGCACAGCGTCTTATGTATCAAGACGACGAAGATGCCAAGGAAGATGTCAATCGTGAACTCCAAGAGCGTCGTCTTGCACTGACTTCATTGCGTGGACATCGTCGCAAAGTGGTAGTGGGAAGCATTCGAACAGGGACTGCGGTAAAAAGTTTGATGCCGGGAACAGTGCAGGTAAGCATAAACGCTTTTTTTTAAATGAAAAATCATTTCTTAAAATTATATTTTGTATAGGCTGATACTGCTAGCTCTTCCCGGCGAAATAACTCACAAGTTCAAGTGTTCAAGGATGAAAACGAAAGCCCAAATGTACCACCAGAGGCAGAATCGGCCACAGCTCCGGAATCGACCGAAGGCAAATCCGTGGTTCGTTCCATCATTGATGCGGCACGTAATCAGGAAAATCACAAGGAACCAGGACCCTGGAACAAGGCACACGACAAGAAGAAGGCGGGCAAACTCTTTGGCTCCGCGTGCAAAACCAACGAGTTGGGTTTCAACATACACGTGGACGATCAAACAGTCGATGAACCAAAGTATCCACCCATTTCTGGCGGCGATATGAACTACGAGAAACCATTCAAATATCACCCAAATTTGGTAAGGAAAAACCGTCCGTTACCCGAATGGAATACACCGGTGACAATTGAGAATTCGCCGGATGCACGTACCTTCCCTCAGTACAACAAATGCATGCTCTATCCACGCCCGAACATGGAATTCCAACCAGAGGAGTTACGCATGTACTACGTCATGAAACGACGCGGCATCACCAATGCACGGACTAAACAATGCGATATCGTATGGAGCAAGCACGACATTACAGCCAATATACGTCAGTATCCAAATTTCGCGAAGCGATCCAAACCACAAGAGCACACCTCCATCGATGAATACTATGAGCCGCCGAAGGATGCGGATTTAATTGTGGCTTTTGAACAGATTTACGATGCGAAGGAGATGGAGGAATTCCAAATCGAGGAACTAATGCTGCAAAGGATCAAGCGAAATGAGACCAATGTCAAGACCACGGATATGGAGGAAACGATTTGCTTGCCAAGCGAACGAATGCAGCGGCGCAAAAGTTTCTTTCCAGTGCAGAGATTAATATCCTCAAAGTCCCTGGCCGAGAAGCGGGAAGAGGAAGACGTCAAGCTTGAGGAAGTAAAATCCGCACCGAAGTCAGAAACACCTGAGAAAGAAGAACTGAAAAAAATCGATAGTCCCATAGCTGAGGAAGTTGTGGGTGATAAAAACCTAACAGCATTTAGCCAGCCTCAGTCAACAACAATGGCTGCCATCATCGATACGCGGCCAGCAGCGGAAGCATTAGTCACCAAGGATATGCCGTTTACTATCTATCATGATCACGAGGAAGACATGTCCAGGGCTGACTTTCAGTTCAAGACACCGGCTCTACCAACTGCACCATGTAAGGCTTCAAACCTACCATTTGAAATCCATACGGACTATTCGACTTGCGCCGCTACACAGAAACCCGAAGCAGCAGGCGGAATCTTTGATGCAGATGAAACCTGCTCCACTCAAACATTTAACATTTTCCTCAAATCACAATCGGTGAGCACACCCAAGGCGCCACAGAAACTGGCGCCGCGTATTTTTAGGGAATTACACGTTCCTACCGATCACGCTGCGTCCGAGCACACACCAGCAGGCACATCGGCCCCAATTGTCGATGTAGCCGCATCAACGGCTGGTAGTCCCGAAGACGTGAATAATCTGATTGTGGCTCCATATTCCCCCCAACACCACAAGCAACTGTCGACGATATTGGAAACCTCCGAACATGGCACCACTCAGGGCACACATACAACAGGCGCCTCAACCAAGTCCACCATCATCAGTTCGCCCGAATTGGAATGCGAAACGAATGCGTTGCCACACACTGGACTGGAGACGTTGCCCGAACAGTCGGTGGCCAGAGAAAATGTTGAACAGCTAATGGAATCGCTGAAATTGCAGGCTACGAAGGATTGCGAAATGGTGGATCTAACGAAAAACCAAGAGTCATCTACGGCCGGCAAATTGCAGGCCACGCCAGCCAATGTACGTCGCGAAGGCGGTGCCATGAACTTCTCCATTTTTGAGGATCATACAGAAACACTGGAGGCCAAGCAGCTGGTGGGCAACTTTACGCGGCTGGAAGAACGCGAGGATACGGCCGGGGGCTATGTCGTACGCCCGGTACGCTTCCAAGAAGACAAAACCGAAACCATTTCGAAAATGTTGGTCAAATTCCCAGAAGACAAGACCGAAACCATCTCGAAAATGCTTTTAGCTCCGCCAAACTTGGCCGCCAAGTTTGAGGAGGACAAACCCGAAACCATTCCAAACATACCCGTGCAACTGCCCAGCCCACTCGTGACTAACGAGGGGGAGCTGTATGATTCGTTCGAGTTTTTTCCCAATACTCCGCCGAAGTGTGCGAAACCAGCAACAAAGTGTTTTGAACTCACATCATTTATGACCGACACCCACTCACCGCTGGCATCTGTACCGAAACGTTTCTGCGACAAAGATACCCCCGAGATGCATACCAAACTAGGATTAAACATGAGATCCAAAACGGATACGAAACCAGACCAGGCGAAAACGAAACATGTGGCGCTTTTTGAAGACGAGGTGCCGAAAACCGCAGGAAATTCCAAGACAAATTTAATGGATTCTTTCTTGCCATTCGAAGATTTCTCCATTGTGCAGCCCACACAAGAGGTCACAAAAGAGCGACTGCCCTGTTCCTCAAAGACACCATCACAAAACTTGAAATCTCTATTGCGCGACTCCTTTATCCCAGACTTCTCCTACATCGAAGAGACCCAACCGCAAATGGTGAAGCCCACTGTCGACGACGACGCTCAGTCTCATCCACTCTCAACCAGTACGAATTTCTCGTTCAAAAACGTTCAGCCTGCGGCCGCAAAAACTAAGTATTGTGATTCTTTTGTACCAGAAGATAGCTCCATGATTGTGGACTCGCAACCTGTGGAAACCGAAACCAGATGGAAGCCAAGTAAATCCTCTGCTGTTGCAGTGAACTCGCAGACGAGTAAAGTAAACAAGCACATGTTAACCGACTCCTTTGTAAAGGACTTCTCGTCCATCAAAGAACCGCCAAAATTACATCTCAACATTTCGGGACTGCCGCAAGAGAAAGTAAACACCACCATCAAATTTCTAAGCGATTCGATTCACATGCAATCGAAAAATGAGAGTCTACAAATGCAGCCTTGCGATCCTACTGCAAAGGCCCCAACGCAAGCGGCCAGTAACAGTTTCAAATTTGTTGCGGACACTTCTACTTCGAACGTTTCTAAAAATCAATCGAAGCTGCTGTTCCTCGACTCATCGAGGTCGACGTTAAAGGAGTCCAAACGACAGCATTCTGATCCATTTTCGGAATTGAATGCCGAAACGACGGAAATGTTTTCCACCAACATGAGTTCGATCAAAAATTCCACTTGGCTGCCGCAACATGACCCGAGCAAACGACAATCACAGATACAGGAAAAGTCCGTACACATCAAAACGGAATCGAGTTTCCCCTCCAATTCCTTCGAAAGCAGTTACACGATATTCAAATCGCCACCCTTGCCCGCTTCGAGGCAGAAAAACAGTTTGCCGCCTGCCTCCAAGCTAAGTTTTCTTGGTGGAGGTGGTGGTGGCGGCTGTAGTGCTAAGATAACAGATGATACATGTTCCCGCCCTAGCATCAATACCAACGCATCCGAATTGTCTCTTTCAAATGCGAATAAGCAGACGCATCATATCACAATTCATCAAGCGTCCAATGTGTCCACTTCTAAACAATCCAAACTCAAGCAAATGGAAAAAACTTTAGAGGACCCTATGGCAGAAGCTTCATCCAACTGCATAGCGAATGAGAATGATGATGATGACTGTGAGATGAGCATCTATTACAAAAAAACGCCCAAGTCCCCGAGAATCCAACTTCATATATGGAAGGATGAGGATGAGGATGAGGAGGGCACCCCATTGGCCAGCAATAACTACGTACACCAGGATGTGGATCTCAATGAGACAACAAACGTTATCAATAATTTGTGTGTGGATCCTAATGTCAATCCATTCAATGTCGACCTGCGGATTGCCTTTCTCGAGAACATCTCCTTCCACAATTACATCGACAATTTGCCCAGCTGCATGCTATTGCGTCGCATATCGCGCTTGCATCCATCGCTAACATTAACAGTGCACGATGCTGAATTTGATGTCTTGAAGCTGGTGGGTGAAGGAGCTTACGGTGCGGTATATAGGTGGGTTGAGAGCGTAACTTCTGCTTAGATTTGAATTTAATTGATTGAATTTCGTTACAGTGGCGTGGAACGCAAAACAGGACGGAAATATGCACTGAAGCAGGAACGGCCACCCAACTACTGGGAGTATTACATTTGCCTGGAAATTCAAAGTCGTTTGCAGGTGGATGATTTGGTAAAGAATTTGAATAATAAATTTGTGCAACTTCGTTTCGCTTAGAACAATTTACATTTCAGCTGGCCGCCTTTATGAGTGTCGACTATGCGCTCATTGGCAACAACTCGAGCGTATTATTGTCGGAGTTCGCCCCGTACGGTTCGCTCATTACCGTTTGCAATACCATCAAAAAACACACTACGAAAAATGTGGATGAATACGTGGTGATGTACATATCCTGTGAACTGCTCGAGATAATCGATCATCTGCATGCGGCAGGTATAATTCACGCAGACTTGAAAGCGGACAATGTTTTGTTAATGAGAAAGTAAGTCAAATTCCAAATAAATGTACCTGCTTATGTACCGGTTTATTTAAAACTAAATAGAATTAATATGAAATCAGTTCCATTGCAAAAGAATCTTTTATCTTAAATACCAGAATTCCAAAAGTTTAAATTTTCGAAAGCTACTAAACTATTTCTATTGTTTTTTTTTATAGATTAACTTATCCAAGTTCGCAGCGCTCACTGCAACTTATTGACTTTGGAATTTCAATCGACATGCATCTGTTTAAGAAAGGCCAGACATTCTCGTACGTCAACAAAGACAACAACTTCAAGTGCCCGGAGATGCGCGAACAACGCCCCTGGACATATCAATTGGATCTGTTCAGTTTAGCGGCCGTCATACATGTTCTGCTCTTTGGCAAATACATGGACATGGAAAAGCACGCGAATGGCTATTGGATGCACAAAACACATATGCCACGTTACTTGAACAAAGCACTGTGGGATACGATATTCAAGACGCTCCTGAATGTGAGGGATTGCTCATCGATGCCGGACTTGCAGCAATTGCGTGCCCTGCTCAAAGAGGAGATTGCCGAGAAGGAGCAGTACGTCATACGAAAGATTTCCGATTTTAATTTGGCTTTGGGTAATTGAGCCAGACCGATGACATGCCATGTCCGTGTGAACTGTATTTTAACTAGTAAGAGTGTCTTTAATTTTAATTTTTAACTTTCATTAAAATTTTCACATTTGAAATTATGAAGGAACAACGGCTCTCCTATTGACACGTTTTAGGTCCGAAATTCTGACACTTCCTTAAAACATCGTCCAATGGATTCGCCTGATTGGTTTTGCTTCGGTGTCGAACGTTCTGGAGTTTCTTCACTGCGGCACACATTAGCCGATCCTTTATATAATTGTCCATTTCAAAGTCAGTATCGAGTAGATTGATGTCGTTGGGGCACATTTTCGAGGCAGAGTTGAGGGCCTTTATAATCAAGCTGAGCAAGGCATGTGCCAATTTATGGCATACCTCGTAATCGGACGCCTCCTGGCTGTCGTAGTAGATTGCCGCCTGACTGGAGGGCTGTACGCCCATGACTTGCAATATGTTGCGGAATATAGCCCGCTGCATGCGCGAATATGGCTGAACCAGTTGCGGTGGAATGGTCATGGTGGTGGCCAGCTGAGCTATGAATTTGGCAAATTTCTTTACGAGTGTATTGAGATATTGCATGCGAGATTGACTCTCGAGTTTCGTTAGCATTTCATAGTATAGTTCTTCCTTGCGCTTGAGAAGGTTCTCTTCTTTGCGTTCTTTGGCCTTTTGACCTTTTATGATTAGCTCGAACTGCCTGAGAGAAAGCATTAAAGGATTTTCATCATTAGGGTGGAGCATAGCCCACTCACTCGATTGAAATCGCTGTAGATTTTCGAGCCATGCGTTGCAAGCGACGCTTGCGTTTCTTTGAACTCTGTTCGAAGTTAACTTTGTTTGGTTGCGCCAATCGTTCCAGGGGACGGACCGCCACCGGTGGCTCCACTGGACGATATGCCATTTTAGACACATACATTTGCAGCTTGGCCTCGTCCTCATCCATTTGCTTTTTGCCTTCAGATTCTTTCTCTTCTTCTTCTTGGTCGTTCTTTATGGTAGACGAAACCGATGGCAGAGGCTCATCCCAATCATCGACATTTTCGCTGGCCATACTGAAAATTTGTGTAACAAAAACGGCAGACTTCTAAAGAATTTAGAAAAATAATTTATTTTTGAATTTTAACACAAAGCCATAGTTCGGGAAATTGAAATGTTTCAGGCGGATTCGCGGAGTATTCCTGTTTGTATGGTAGATGCCAAGTATTCCCCACTTTGTGCGCACAAACAAGATGGCGTATCGGCTCCTTTAAAGGCATTTCGTGTTGGAATTAGAGTTTCATAAAATTTCAATTAAGGTCTGAGGGAAAACTTACCTTGACAATAATTTTGCCACTCTCCGTTTGGGTGACCAGCGAGTATTGGTGTTCCTGTTGCCAGCGTCGGAAAATGGTTTTTAGTTCTGGTCCCAGCAGAAATGCATGCGACCGCATCAAATCGCGCGAGAAGAAGTCGGTCATTTGACCACTCTTGATGGTGGCATACAGCAGAAACGGATCATCATGGGTGCTGGTGGAAAAAAAATCAAAAACAATTACTAGGCACGAGTCAGTAATGATGCGTGCAAACTTGAAAACCTACAGATTATTCGTTAAGAATACGCTCGCATTTTTCCGCACAAACTGCATAGAATCCTTGGGCCAATTGTGCATGTGTTTCCGCCCCAGAACCAGTACGTGTTTGTTGTTATTGTGAAAATATTTCACAACGGAAGCCAGCTGCAATGAATCGCAGTAAACTATTAGTAAATTAGTGGAGAAACGAAAGAAATTGCAATACCAAATTTGCCAGGACGTGGGGGGACTTTTTGGAACCGGAACTGTAGGCCACATTCAATCCATCAATCACACAATCATAGGGTGCTGTCTGCTCTACAAAGCTCTTGAAACGCTCTACTTCCTCGGGCGACGACTTCTGGAAGACATCGTTGCGTATGAGCACCTTGTGTAGAAACGAATCACTCAGCTGCGCGTACTCTGCATCGCTGATGGTAACGTTTTGCATGTTGTTGCCGCACTTGGCACATTTACCCGCCCGATTCAGTTTGGTACTGGAAACTGCGGCTAGGAGTGTGGGCAGACGTTCTCCTAATCTCTTGATGCAATCGACTACTCTCTGTGTGATGACCAAATCGTGTTTTTCCAAAAACTGCAAAAGCCTCTCGAATTTTTCCAGGAAGTCTTTTGGAGTTCTTTCAATTGCTTGCAAGTATGCCATAAAAATTTCACATTTGGGATGTTTTCGCAGTTCTAAGAGTTCCTCGAGTAGCTGCCAACCCAATTCAATGTCCTGCATGCGAAAAGCCTTCACAGCCAATTCAGTATATGCCGCTGAACTCGGTGTACATGTCAGCTTGTTCATTTGGAGTAGTTCTCTAGCGGCTTGCCATTGCTCTGTTGCCACGAGACCGTGTATCAGATTCTCACATGAGGTGGCATCAAGAACATCGTGCGTTTGCCTTAATGTTTTGTAAATTTCCAGAATTTCATCTTGCTCCTTCCGAGTCAGCGCCTGACTGTCACCGCCTTGTGCATGATACGCTGCATTGTAAACGCGCAGCAAGCGGCCCATTGTGGCCGCATTCGGCTGCACGCCATTCGACCGCAAATACCGAACATAGTCCTTGGCTAGCGGCAATTGGTGTGCTTCGTTGCACATACTCAATACAATAGCATCGATATTGACCGCGGTTATGTGCTTGTAATTGTCGATCAATGTTTGTCGAGTCTCCTGCCACTCCTTCTCTGTCATTTCCTTGCGGCTTTGGAAGAGGTCGGTTTTCATCAAATTCAAATGATCGCTCGGCAGTACTCGTTGTGGACGCTTGTAGTTGCTCGATTTTCGTGGAATACCCACATTCGCTAGTAAGCTGCAGGTCTTTGCAGTATTACTGCTGCAATTCAAGAATAGCCTTAAATTCAGCATTTTGAATTTCAACCAAATTAATTAAACTAACCAAAATTGGGTTGGGAGGGGGTTAGATATAAGAGATCAGCTGCTTTTTGTTTACAATGTCCTCTTGATGATATCGATTACGATTACCAGCACATGTTCACACTAGCGTGGTCCTAAATTAACTTTGTTCGCTGGAGATAAACATTCCCCATAAAACAGTTCCATTTTAGCCACCCTCTGATTTTCCATTAAACTATGGAAAAAATTAATTTTTTTGAAATATTTTTTTTACATTCGGAGGAAGAGACGGGATATTAGTAGAAAAAAAAATATTAAAATCGGTCAGTAATTATCTGGAACCGAACCCCCAGCTAATTGTGAGTTCAATTAGTCGCCCTTTGCTATTTTATATACAGATACAATTAAGGAAAAATTTGCATTTTTCGTGAACCTACTTTCTGTACACGATTTCGCAATACTATCTGAAGTCATATCCGACTGGGAAATTGTGCAAATTTGATTTGTTTCATCGAAACAGCTGTTTGATAGTTTTGCGAGCAGTGAGTGGTTGAGGGAACAGCTGCTTCGTCAGTGGTGCAAGCGAGGTGGAGCAAGTTTAACAAATAATTCGGCGCAGTTTCCAAAAATAGCAAATAATTAAATAGATTGTACAAATTTTAAACCTCAAAAAAACGAAAGTAATGCAATTTCGAAATGAATGCATTGCGCAACATCTTTACCACACGAACGCTCACCTACCTCCGCCAAAATGGCCAAAACGCGCTCATTAACCTTACACAGCCTGTGGAAACCGCCGCGGGAACATCAGCGAATGAGCTAGCCAATGGCACATCTCTCAGAGACCATCGCCCCAATCAACCGCTGCTGATACCGAAATCCATACTCGATGCCACTACATTCACGGGCAAACAGTTTAAGAATGGAGCTGCCCCTGGATCAATATCGCCAACCACGTTGAAACGTTACCGGCGCATGGAACGCAAAGTGGAGCTTGTCTACCGCTGTAAACTGTGTAACACGCGCAACAGCAAAATGGTCACTGAAGCCGCTTATACTAGTGGCGTTGTAATTCTGCAGTGTGACGGCTGTTCTGTGGACCATTTGATTATCGATAATTTGGGTTGGTTCGCCAACACCAATGGCAAGAGTTTCGATCAGGTGTTGGCCGAGAAGGGCAACAATCGAGTGAAGATCATTCGAGTGAACGAGCATGGCGATTTAATCTAGTCCTGTTATGTATAGATTTTTTTATTTATGTTTTACGAGTTATGTCTGCTCTCGAACATTTGCCGCAATTGCAAGATAAATAAGCAATGAACAAAAATAAAAACACACAATGTTTTTAATGTTTCGCATTTATTCGTTATCGGGTAATGAAACAGTGGAATGTGGTGTCAGCTAATTATAGTTATACTTAAGATAGTTACAAGTAAATTAATTTAATTACTTTATCTTATGATATCATATGCAATTTAAGTTTACTATTATGAATTTCCATAAGATTCAAAATTGGGTACTTAGAAGAAGAATTTCTATTAAATTCAACTGCGTTGTGCTGCTGCATACATGCCCGTATTGTGGTATTCTTATTTTGGACACACAATAGGCATGGTCATGTTTATATTGGCCTAATTATTTGAATGTGCCATCTTTGCTTAGGCAGGGTACATTTTGTATATAAAATAATTCACTTTTAACATAACTCATGTGTCTGGTTTTTTATACAATCAATTTTTATCAACATAATTGCGTGATTCATCACTTTTTCTGATAAGGGCGTGTTTCTCAAGATCCAATAACCAAAACATTTTGCCCAGCTATATAAAGTATAGAGCTCGTTTGGAAGTGTACATAGGAATAAATAATTCCTTCACTGGCAGATAGACTTTCAAACTTATAGCCCTTCAAACTTATATCTGTAACAATAATACTTTAATATTAGGTGCTCGTGGGCTGACGTTCTCCATATTCAATCGATGATATAAGGTATTTTCAATTATGCCCCTTAATACCAAGAAACTATTTTGAACAAACAAGGGTATGTATTACATTTTCTAAGTTTTCAACTATTTCGTAGTCCGTCAATGCCAAATGAAGGGTTTGCATAGTTGGACCAAACTCGTAAATGAGAACGTTGGACCCGAGAAGCCTTTCAAGTGAAGTTTTGTCTCAAGCAATTATTTGGTTACAGACATGTTTGACGAGCGTGCAATAGATTAACAATGGATTTACAGACAAACACATTACTTTTTATATGGATTTTTGTTAAGGCGAAATAGTTAAGATGTTTTGGGAAAATGCTATTTTAGACAATGCCTTAACGTTTTGACCACCTATTTACTTCGTGCATCTCCTTTGAATTTTTGGCATTGTCCTTTCACGCACAAACTCTTTCAATTTTCATTTCATCCTAAGCGTTCTTTTTTGTTCTTTTTTACTTTAATGAGTGAAAAACTGAAGCATTTTATCCATAAATTAAAGTGCATTTCATCGTTTATTTATTATAGTCGTATTGATTTTTTTTTCTACATAAAAACTTTTCAAAATTTGCAAGGCGGACGAATTGTACCAACCGCCTAAATGAATTCAGTCAGAATAAAAAATAAAACTTAAAGTAAGATTAGTAGAAAATAATACTATTTTAGGATTAGTTTCAAATGATATTACAACGAAAATGAGTACAAAATACAATAAGGGTTGTTTAAAAAAAATACTTTTAAAATACATTGGTTGGTTGGTTGGTTGATTTAGTGTTGTTAATACGAACAAATAGAAAACAACTTGGAATGCAATCAAAAATGTTTTAAAGATCATCTGATCTGATTACAGTGTAAAAACTGTACAATAGTAATAAAACTCATCTCTTTTATTTATAAATTCTCATATAATTTCATAGCTTTCAAAAAGTACGCGTACGTATTTCGGAATATTCGAGAGTGGTTAGAAAAGTACATTGTTTCAAAATGGATCGAAATCGCCATAGAAAAGTGAAAGTTATTGAATGTTATCTAATTTATGCGAAACTTGAAAAGGGGGCAAACATCAAAATGAGGCTGAATGAAAAATTACACTTTTGTTCCGTCACTCAGACGAAACATTACCGACTCAATTGCAAAACCAAAAACCTTTCATTGTGGAAGTACTACAAACTTCTCTGCGGGTGTATAATTTGAGATGATGTTCGGACTTTGGAAGAGGATTATTAAATGTTTTCACTGAACACATTACTATTGCGAATAAACAAATCGAAATTCATTCATTTACTTGATTACATAAAATCAAACGGTTCTACAAAAAAAACACACACAATGGAGTGACAAGTGTATCTATGATAGCAACAAATGTGTGATCACCTTGGCGAATCCTGTATAACTGAAAAAATAATTGTCCTATATTTTGGTTAATAACAAATTGTCGTTTGATACATTGAATTCATTAAAATTGACGTTGCACCATTTTGTTTAATCCCCAAAAATTTTTTTTCCTTTATGAAATTAAAAATTTTTTTTTAAATTAAGAAACAAATTTTTGCTGTTAAGTTGACAGCTTTTAGTATTTACAATTAGTACTATAAGTACACTTGCCACGTCCATGTGATTATTTTGGTTGCAGAATTGTGTGAATGGATGCAAATCCAAATCCCGAAATTAGTTATCATTACTCTATTTTTGTAAATAAATTGGTTATGTTGTGAGATCTAAATTAAAAATTTAAAAAAATAACAACAAAAGAGCAAATTTACGAATCAATTGTCTCGGTACAAATATTTATATTCAGATTTTTTCAAATGCGATTTTCTTCGCCTAAAATATTGAAGAATGGTTATTGTTAATGAAATTAAATACGTACGTCTTTTTCATAAACAAAAAAATACACCCCCCTCAAAGTCCAGAGTAAGCTTTGTTTGAAAAGAATACCAAAACCAAAGATACGAAAATCAATCGCTTACAATGTAAATAGAAGTACATAAAATACAATTTCCTACTAAAAAAAATGCTGTGAAATCTCGCCTTGAATACCGTGATTTGTTGGATGTGCTTAAGAATTAAATTAAGTATTTAGTTACCGCTCAATTGCCGCTAAAGTGAAATTACAACTTTTCACTGTAAACCGAAACTAAACCTGACCATCTCAGTCAGTCAGTCAGTCGGCTAGTCAGTTTATCAATAGCTTTGTCTAGTGCGCTGACTGGGCCGGTTGTGTCGCCGCTTGTGCAAATACAAACCGGCCGCCTGCGCAAATGCCGATCCGCATATCTTGCAAACGTACCTCTTGACCGCATCGTGTATTTGCTTGTGATTCTGCAGATTCTTCGACGATTTGAACGATTTGCCGCACACTTCGCACCTGTACTCCTCGTCGTTGTAGTGCAGCTTCACGTGCTCCATCATGCCCTGGCGCGCCGAGAACGTCTTGCCACACTGCGGGTAGTCGCACTTGAAACTGCGTTCGCCGCTGCCGCCCGTGTGAAGCGTCCGATGTGAACTTAAGTAGCTGGCATTGGCAAATCCCCGGCCGCAAATGTCGCAGACAAAGGGCTTACTATCAGCACTGCTAGCAGGGATCGCTGCACTTGCACCCAGACTGCTGACGAGCGTCGGCAGCAGCAGTTCGTCGTTGTGCCGTCGCATGTGCTCGTCGTAGTTGGTTTTCTCGCGGAAGCTCGCCGTGCACAGATCGCAGTGGAATTTCACCTCCTTCAGGGCCGGCAAGTGCGTCTGCTTGTGTCGATTCAGTTGTTCCGCATCGGCGAAGCTTGTGTGACACACGACGCACACGAAGCTAGCAGCGATTGTGTTTGTGTGCTGGTGCTGGTGTGAGAGTACATGTACGTCTAGCTCTCGCAGCGTTTGAAGGATGAGCGCACAGTATTTGCACTTGAAGGGCGCCACATCGGCATCCATGAAGAACATTTGATCGTAGTATGTGTAGCTGGACACGAATGACTTGTTGCTTTGCTCGCACTGGAGGCGCTCCTGCTTCTGTTTCGAGTAGTCGAAGCGCAGCTGGGAGATACGCTTCGAAATCTGAATTGTGGTCACGTCGATCATTTTTTGCAGTTCGGTAGCCATCAGTTGGAGCGCTTCGCCACGTTTCTCCTTGCTGCGGTAGTCGACGTTGTATTTGTCGTAGAAGCAGGGATATTGTTCCACCATTCCGAGCAGTTTGCCCGTAGACACATCGTTCCACAGTGCTGAGTAACGGCGGCGGTAGACCGTTTCCTGAGCAGAGAATCGTTAATGGAAATCGAGTTAGTCCGGCATTTAACTGATTGCAAAACACAATGTACCTTTACAACAGCTTCCGATATTTTCTGGTTGCCTCCGTACAAGCGATTGAGGAAATGCAACTCCTTGAAATACCACAGTGTGCTGACATTCGTCTTTTCCAGAGACATGCGATTGCATTCGCGTTTGTATACCGTCCGCAAGTTGTCCCACTTTCGTGTGATGGCATCCTTTGCCAAAGACAAGTTGAATCGACGCTTGAATTCCATAATAATCCATTCGAGGAATTGTTGACGTTTTACGCGATCACGGAACTGCGGATGACGATGGTCCCATAGAAAGGCATTGCGACGATACGAGTCAATGAGAAACTGTATCATTTTGCGGTCTTTGATATGCATGGTAAGGCCAGTTCCCTGCGCCAATAAAAGAATTCGGTTTTTACCATAAATTATTGAAAATATTCATTAGAGTTGATTGCTTACACCGAGTAACGATTCTTCCACCAAATCGTCATAGTTGGCATCTTCCTCTTCCTCCTCCTGATAGCTGGGCTCATCTTTCTCAACCAGACCATCTCCCCCGTAATCATCATAACTGGCATATGGCTCGGAGACGTAGTCTTGCTCATCCAGTTGCATACTGATTTCTGGCTCTTGCTTTACGTGGAATAGAACATCTTCTACATCTGCTATTTCATCGGCACTTGGCAGGCCTGTTATAAAAGACTCGTCGCCGTCGCCAAGTGGTAACTGAGTGCACATTGGCCATTGAAATTATATTGTTCATGTAACACTATTTGCCACGTCCTCTTACCTCGTCCATTATCTCCTCCTTGATCATCATCATTTGAGGCTCCAGCAAGGATGGATCTGTGTCGGTCAGATCTTCATCGTCGCCATCATCGCCGCCGTTGCCAATCATGTCGCTCGAATCACCAAACATGCCTCCAAATGGACTGTTCTGATCGCTGCCATGCTCAGTCTGCATATGCCCGATAAAGGCGTCGAAGTAGAGAAATTTTTCGGCGCAGATGATACAGCCGAGTGCGAAGTAATTATTATCTTCTGTTGCAGTAATTATGCCGCACTCCTTCGTGCAGAACTTGAATATTTCCTCATCGTTCGATGGAGGATATGTGAGAACACTCATTTTTCAAATAGTGTTTTTTGATTCCCCACACAAAGGAATTAGCTTTTCACTGCACAAATTCGTTTTTATTATTTTCCGATAATTTACTATCCCAATTCTACACCACCATTCGTAAAAGTTTTTTCACTGTTGACAGTTGTTTGTAGTGATGCGCCAAAAAGAACTCGTCATATACTTGGTATTCGATACTCACTCTAAAGTAATAATAAGGGTCCCCACACACCAACGCGAAGTTCCGCAGATGCCACGAAACTTGATAAAAAATTGTTCCTGAAAAGGCGATATTCAAATAAAAAAGATTTGTTTCTGGTAAAAAATTTCTTAAAAACATTTAAAAATGTATATCTTTTAAAAATTTTGTTAAAAGGAACGAACTATCGCATTTTCAAGAAAAATTTTTGAGCAAGTCCCGCGGCGTCTGTTCGCGAACATGGAGTTTACACCGACCGAATGAACGGCATTTTTTTCGTGTGGTCTAAATGAACATCACCAAAATTTTCCCAGAATTTTGCTTGTTTGGATATTTTTGAGGTTTAAAATCCTTTTTATTCTTACAACTTTTCAATGTCAAAAGTAAAATGAGCTAGTTGTTCAAAACATTCACTAATTGCCATACTTTAGCAACTTGCACACACAATACAAATAAAGGCATTCAAAAATTTGTGAATTTGTGAAGAAAAGGGCATTGCTTTGTGGTGGCAACACTACAACAAAGTTATTCAAATCAGAAAATCCCTGTTATAATTTCCCAACTCTGTTATTTATAAACAAAGTTAATTTTAATTTAAATCGTAAAAAACCATAAAAAGAAATGGAAGCTGTTGCACGAAAACGAATGCGGTCGTCTGAGGAATTGCCATACATACAACGAAGCAAAATGCACATGAACGAGAATGCCAGCAATAGCAACAAAATTGAGCAAATCCATGGTAAGTGGGGAACGATCTGACTTTATAATTATTAAAATTTATATATAACGAATAAATACTACAATGTACTATGTTCTGTCCATATACAAATGAAAAACAAATAAGATTAGCTGCTTTGCCGTAATCGAGCAATAAAGAAAAATTAGTGGCAAATGGCGTGAAGCCGAAACTTAAATTTCATTACGCGGCCTGAAGGAGTCAACATGTCCAAAATAGTCAAGTGTATATGTTCCAAGATATTGCATATACACTGCACATATTTATCTTTAATTTTGGTAATGCGTAGTTTATAAAATTCTTAAAATACTTTATATGCATATCTCCAGTTGAGCAATAAAAACAGCTTCTAAACTGAGAATAATGTAGATAAACAAGCTTCTCAGGCCTCAAAAGCCAGCGGGCACACACATAATGATGATAAGATTAAAAGTAAATAAAGAAAGCGAAAATAAGTTTTAATGTTTTGAAAATAAAAACAATGATAAAAAACAAGTTAGATTGCGATCTGAGCTTGTGCTTGTGCATTGCATAAACCAATACTCAATACTTATAATGTCCCAAATGGAAAACACTTACCCCCTAAACTCTCACGAACAGACACTATCAGCTGGTATTGAAACGAAGAAACTTCTATAAATAATTCAGTTTTTTGGATTTAAAATTTAATTTCGTATAAAAGTTCTCTTTGCGACACTTTATCGCAATTCGACGTTGGTGTTGATTTCGAACGTTTTTTTGTTTCGGTTTTTTTTTTTGGAAGGTGTTTTCATAAAGCGGTGCTATTGTTTGCTTATAAGTGCATCACATCAACAACAACAAACACCAAAAACAAGTTAGACAGCAAGCGGCGTCCACATATTGCTATGGAAATTATTTCGCGTTTCGTTTTGCAAGTGAGCAGACGCACTTTGCTCGCCACCGCAAGTACGAATTCAATGTTAAAGTCTTGTTTGTGCCTTTTTAATGTGCAATGTTTTCTCTTTTCCAGCAACTGCAAGTGTTAGAACAATGACCAGCGTTCATTCCGCCTCCATTACAGAAGTTCATGATGTTCCTATGAGTGTTATACATCGCCCGATTCCGCCAGTATTAGATGAACAGAAAGTGCAATCTCTAATAGAGACTATAAAGGTGTGGCCAGGTCTACTAAACTGGTTGTGGTTTTCTATTTTTTTTCTTTTTTAATTGTTGTTTCCTCTAGAACGCCAAAAGCGAGGCCGAAGTTCCACCAATAGATGTGCTGTGGATAAAAGGTTCTGAGGGAGGCAATTACTTTTACAGCTTCGGTGGCTGCCATCGTTTCGAGGCATATAAGCGCTTGCAACGCGATACCATTAAGGCCAAATTAGTGCAGTCGACGCTGTTCGATTTGCAAAACTACATGGGCTCCAGCACGCCCAAAGCGTTAAAGTGAGCAGCAGAAATTATTATTACATCGACATGGAGTAATTTGTTGTTATCGTCAAAAGTTTTATATTTTTCATGAATTTTTATACTCATATATAAATTATTATATTTTTTATAACTAATTTTCTTACAAAGAATATTTTTCTAACGATTTTGGTCGAAACTTCTGCACACATCGAACGAAAAAGGCATTTTTTAATGATTTATTTTTATTGTATCTGCGGTTGATCTCTCCGAGTTTCGACGTCATTCTAGTTACCACATAAAAGGTGCTTTTTCCCTCAAGACACGCAGCCCATATTTTTCCCATTCGGCACCGTAAATCCATAATTCCGGAGCACTTTCCAGACAAGACATGATTGAAGCTCCTTTCCACGCAATCATGGCCGCATCCATTTCCTTAGTGAACACATTTACCTCGAAAGCAGGACACTCGGCTGGACGATGATGGGACGATGTGGCAGCCAATTGCAGTGTTACCTTCTGCTCCAGCCATTTGGCGAATCCGGGAAACTTAATACCACCGCCCACCAGCAAGATGCAGCCATACATTTTCCGTTTCATTTCGTCGCTTGCACAGCGTTCAATGCTGCGAACGATTGCACAATCGAGCGGTACAATTTGCCCATTCGAACTCATGTATAGGAGCTCCTCCTTGTCACTGTTGTTTTTCGTATTGGCATCACGCTCGTTTGCTTCATAGGCGTAGGCATCAACCACGACGAGATCCTCGTCCGCCGTTTCACCCGTGACGGGCAGCGCCCCTTCAAGTTGATCGCGTCCATTTCGGCGTCCCGTTTCGCGTATGTACTCTGCGTCAAAGCAATCCTCAGAATCGGTTTGCTGGCTGGTGCGCAATTGAATGCGCACCGGCTTCTGCTTGCCTGTTATATTAAGAAGTTCCGTGTGGAAGAGCGAAAGCGGCGCCACAATACATTCGTCTCCCAACTGGAGAGTATAACGCAGAACACTACTGTCGGACTTTTTAACCTGTTGATTGTCAAATATTAGAGGTAAATTTTTGTAAGCGTTTCAAATCCACTACTTGCCTCAAATGTGCGTTCTTGTGCACCACAGACATCGATGCTCAGATGACAGAACCGCTCTTTCAGCTGGGTCAGGAGTAAGGCATCCGAATAATTGGCCTCCACGTCACATTCTTTGTAGGGGAAACAGCACTTGCGCAAAAGCGCATGGAATACCTGCGCGACATCACCTCCGCCATACGCCAGTCGAACACGCGTATCCGGCTGGGAAATGGCATCCTCCACACATGACACCGAACACTTCTGATCGCCGATATCTACCACGCACGCATACCCCAGGCCCCCACCAAATGTAGCCGCCACATGATCCTGCAGCAGAAAACATGAACGGAATCGCAGTCGCTGCAGCAAAAGAGTAACCAATTCGCGCAAGTTGCTGCGATTGTAGACGTCAGAGATAACCAGTACTGCACTATAATGGGGTAGAGTGCCGGGTACGATGCCGATGCGATCGTGTAAGGCATGCAACCAAATCGCCTCGATATCAGCTAGCACTGAAGTCAAGGAACCACCTACGCCGGCATGCAAATTAAGTTCACCACGCCGCATTGGGAAGTGTATGTTGAAGGCTACAGCATCGCTAGACGACAGTTGCAGCAATTCCTGATCAAAGATGTTTTCTTGTGCAGTTTCCTTTTTAATCGTTCTCTGGCCATCCTCGATTCCGGTATCCACTCGCAGTTCTTCTGGAACACTGCGTCTGTTGAAAGTGGCTATTTGCTGGGGCGGCGTTGCAATCCGTTGTCGTTTGGCTCCGTGATGCGGCAGGTACGACTGTATCGATTGCGACACTAGCAATCGCTGCTCCTCGAAGTCAGCCAAAGCTTCTGTTTGTACTGCCGGAAGCAGAGTATCGCGGAACTTTTCGACTTGCCAGTTTTGAAGATGCCTCCGTCCGATGGCGTGTAGTATTGTGATTGGATTAAGATCAGAAGCCCGGCCGATGCGCAAGTTCATCGATCCGGGTTGAATTACAATTATCTTTTGTGCGTCCATCGGGAGGCACCTGAAGTTTTTGTTTATTTTTCTAGTGATGTAATTTCGATTGAAGTGTTTAATCGGGTTCACGAGTAAGTGAATTTGGTCTTGTATTTTGAAAGATGGTAAATTGTGGGCACAACGACGCCACAAATAGTTAAATTACTTGGAATACATTTTTTTAAACAGAGAATTTCAATTCCCAAAAAAATCGCTTACACTTTCTTGGTAAATATAAATCCTTGCCTGCTGTCCTAACCTCCAAAAGATGATTCCAAGAATATAATGAAATTTAAAAACAATTTGATTTTATTGGAATTATTGAGATTAAAAAGAAAATCTTATAGCTAATATTAGTAATTTGTTATCATATCTCTAATTACAAGGATCTGATTTGCAAATTACATCTTGTCACGAATATTTCTGATTGTTGTTGCCAAGATTAGCACATGGCTCGTCCCACAATGACGTATTCTCGCAACTCGTGCAATGGCGGATGATGAACAGGTTCAAAGTTCGACCTATTGGAGAGCGAAATAAATTAATTGTTTTTGTTAATTTTATTTTTGTGCTTACATATTCTTTTTTGCTTTTGGTTCCCAATTTTACAAATGCTAAAACGCAGCCTACGAAAGTCGAGATCCTTTTCTTTTGTTCAAGCAGTGATGCCAAGTTTACCTTTCAATAAGGGGAATTTGAGGCTCACAGGGTTGCCTAATTAAAGGTAATTTGGCTTTTTGTGGAATTTGATCATAATGGATTTTTGTCTATATTTGAATTTTATTTTACGGTTATTTTTTTGGCTTTAAGAAAAGGCAAAATTCCATACAAAATGTGCTTAAGAAATACTAAAGTTAAGGATCTTTGTGAAATTCACTACCATGTTCATTTGACAAATTTTGTATTGAAATGTAAATAAACAACATTTTTGACAGCTTTCATATGAAAATGTCAAGTTTTTTTTTGTTTTATGTGCGGGAAATTCCAAGCTAACCACTGGCAACACTGTATAAAATCGTGCTCCCGAGCAGCTGATTTTGACAGAAGCGTCCTTGAGTAAAAAACACGATAAGAAATTACTCATCGCTTTGTTGTTGTTTGTTATTCAATGAATGTGGATACTTAGCTCGCTTCACTGAACTACATCGACTTGCGAAAGCGAGTAAAAAGTGTAAAGTGCAAATATAGACAAATTTTGGATAATAAGAAAGTATATTATATAATTGGTGGCTTCAACGAAACATCACAAATATGAGTGCAAGTGAAACTACCTCCTCGTCGAAGCTGCAACAACTAGGCAATTATTCGGCCTACGTGGTCACATGGAATGTAGGCAGTCGCTTCCCGGACAACATTTCCTTGCGCAACCTGCTGGGACTAAACGGAACTTCAACGGTAGATGAGACTTCGCTGCCCGATATTTATGCGATTGGATTGCAGGAGGTAAATTCGCAGCCTCAGCAGCAGGTACTTGGGCTGTTCAAGCAAGACCCGTGGACGCACAAGATAAAAGAAGCGCTGCGCGGTCATGACTACGTTGCCATTAAAACCGAACAGATGCAGGGACTACTGCTGACCATGTTCGTGCGGCGGCAGCATGTTGGGCACTTACGCGACATCGAAGCGGAGTTCACGCGCACTGGCTTCGGCGGCATTTGGGGCAACAAGGGCGCTGTTAGTGTGCGCTTCTCGCTCTATGGCTGTAGTTTGACATTTGTGGCGGCCCATTTGGCCGCACACGACCACCAGTTGGACGAGCGCATTGAGGACTACAAACAGATACTGGAACACCATCACTACCACGTGCCCCGATACCGCGAGATCTACGACCACGACTATGTTTTCTGGTTCGGCGATCTCAACTTCCGCTTGCAGGGCGATGACACTGCGGCCGAAGTGCGCGATGCCGTACTCAAGGAGCAGCACGATAAGCTCTTGCCGCGCGATCAACTACTCTATGTACGCGAAGAGACCCAGGAAGCCTTCCATATGATGAATGAGCGATTGCCCGCCTTCCCGCCCACCTTCAAATTCAAGGAGGGCACATCCGACTACGATTTGAAGCGTCGTCCCGCTTGGACCGATCGTATACTTTACGCGACACAGCCGCTAAATCGCCAGCCCAACAAGCCGCTCTCCATCGAGCAGCGTTCGTACAAGTCCCACCCCTGCTACACGATCAGCGATCACAAACCAGTATCAAGCGAATTCTCGCTGAAGCTCTATCCCAACTATCGAGCGCCCTGCGTCATTTTCCCCGACATGCACATTTGGCAAATCGGCGAGGAGAATACGGTGGAGTACACGAAACCAGCGGAGTTCGAGGAGCGCGATCACGACTGGATTGGTATTTATCCGATGGACTATGACGGTCTAGCGAATTACGCCGCTTACGAGTACGTCAACCAAGCTGAATCGCCACCATCGCCGGAATCGGCAGGGGAAATGCATTGGGATGGGCCCTCCACTCACCGCCATCACGGTCATCGCCATCGTAACCGCGAACGTTTGCGTCGCCTGCCACAGGCAAATTCCGAGACCGTTCGCATAGATTTCTCTGAAGACCTTGACCTCAAGGATGGCGAAAGCTATTTGCTCATTTACTTCCAGAATACGGGAATACGCGGTGTAACCAGCGTGGCAGGCATGAGTAATATATTTCGCGCCGAAAAGCGACCGCTCTCACCGCGTTCGGCTCATGTGAATTGAAAGAAGTCACATTAGACCAAAGTTTTTCTTTATTACGTACGTTTTTCCAAATATTCTAATAATTCTCTTTAATTACAATTTCAAATTACCGCATGCAAATTATACAAACGAGTACCAAGAGACAATTGCAAATATTCAATATAACTATATACAATTTATAATCTGAATAATCCGATTTCTGCCGTTAGGCTTATACAAATCCCACCCTTTTATATATGAGCCTACAAAGACGTTAAGTTAACTTAAATTAAGCTTACATTAAACTATCTACGTTCGGACTAGGTTCTGTGGCAGCATTACTTTGTAGAAAATCAGAGATTTTCGTAGCATCCAGATTCTTGTCTAGATTGGTGCGTAGAGAGAAGGTAGCAGGGATGATATAGCGTGAAGCATAATACGAATATAAACATAAAGTATAAGCAGAAAATGATTAATGTTAAAGATTTTAAAGCTAATTACCTTTTACTTGCACACTTGGCTGCTCCACTTAGTACTTTACTTGACTAAACATACATTTTACTCGATATTCATCAAATAACATATCTTCGCTTAATAAAACAGGACGTTCTATTGCATCTATTCGCTATTAACGTTTTACATTTAGAGGCTAAAATACGTGGCCCAACCCAGTGATTGCAGGTCGACACACGAAGATCGATTCAGTTGCCACCCCTGATAAACACCGTATAACAAAAGAAAGACGCGTACACTTTATTAAAATGTTATGAAAATGTATTTTCCATGCCAGTAACGAACAAAACAGTTTAAATCCAATTTATTCTAATAAAATGCATTTAATGCATTTAAAATAGGATTTACCTCCGATTTATGGTAAAGTGATATTTTCCTTAACATAATTACTTTTTAAACATATTTACTTTTCAGTATATGCTTGGTTTGTTTGCAGCATTACCCAATAAGCATTCGACTTGATATAACAGTTTTTCTAAAACTGCACCTTTGTGATGAGTGTGGAGAAATATAGCTGAAATGGATTCTTTGACTTCGAGCCTATTTCTCAGCTATTTCGCAGGCATAACAAATAAAGGCCATAAAAGATTGTGCCTTAATGCTTACTGGGTAACAGAAAATCATGCAAACATTCCTGGCTAATATTTTTCAAATAAATGTCTGCATTCTTTATGTTGTTAAATAATTTTATTATTGCTTTATAATTAAATGCTTGTTTTTATGTTAAATGTTTTGGTGTGGTTTTATTTTTACAATATCTGTTTGTACTCTAAAAGCAATTTCGCGTAAGTTTGTTAATAAATCTTTATAATTCGCGTATGTATTTACATTCTGATAAGAAACATTTGTCGATAACAAGAAAAAGTGATAAAATTGAGGTGTCTAAAGTTTTCTGGAGACCAAAAAAAAACCACCCAATAGTTTGTTATTCAACATGAAGCGCTCAGCGACAAAAACGCCCAACCCACATTTTTCGAAATTCATTTACATTTCAACTGAGTACCTTGGGCTTTGATTTTGTAATTTAAGTAATATTTTTTTTTCGCATATTTTGGGTGTTAGGCCGCTTTGCTTCTGAGCTCGTCATGTGGCTTAATGTATAGAATTTTTTTTTATCAAAAACTAATAAAATTGTAACTTTTAAATTTATTGAAATATACATGGATTTTTAGAACGAACACAGTTTGTTGTTTTAATGGATTGATACCGCTAATCAGCTAATAATACTGCTCTACAAAGGGAATCTTTTGAAAAAGGTTGGGCTCGCTGATCACGAAAACGTCGGCAGTGAACCTAATTCGTAATCGGAAAATAGCCAATAATATCATTGACAATTCGGATGGAAAACCCGAAACATTGTTTGGGTACAGCCTAAAATTATATATATCTTTAAGTTCTGGTACGTCGAGGAAAATTCAAAATTTAAAAAAATAGTAGTGTGATCTAGAAGTTACTACTGAAAGTTGTGTGTACCAAATAAGCCTTAAATTACTTACCAAGTAGATATTGAGCTCTTCTGCACTAAGCACTCACAAATAAGACCAACATTTGGACGGAATTGAAATACTTGCAGAATGAAACGCATTTACTTTGGTTTTACAAATAACATTATGCTTATAAATTTATTGTTCGTTGTATAGCAAAAAAGATAAATAAATAGAAAATATTTTGTATACATAACATTTATACATTAGATTAATTTTGTTCAAAATATTCGATTAATAACAATTAAACATTTCTTTTGGCAGATATTTTTGATGTTTTTTTTTTCAATCAGTCCTTAAAAATACCACGATGCTCAATATGATTTTTTTGACATACTAGAAAGTAGGCATATTAAAAAGTACAAAAAGTTGGAAGGATTTTTGCAAAATTTTTATAAAACACTTACGGACTAATAAGTGGTTAGTATTCGAGTACAATTAAAATAATACATTTTACAAAAGTAGTTAGGCATAAAAATAGAGTTTTAGTAGTACATAGTTAGCAGCTGCGTTTCAGTCATAAAAGTTGCAGTGTATTGATTCGATTCGTTACAAAATTTTCGACTTAATTATGTTATTAAAGCATAAATATTTAAAAAAAAATGTAAATTCAAAAAAATCATGTTTGATGTGTGTGCGTGTGTTTTTTTTGAAAGTGTGCAGATTTTAAAGATACTTGTTTTGATGAGATGAACACGTTTAAAAATATTTCGTTGTTTGTTTATTTATTCTCTTTTGGTTAAAAAGGTAAAAAAATAAAAAAAAAGTTTAAATCTAAAAAAAGCCAACAAAAATTTTATATAATTTAATTAAAAGAAAAGTATATCTACTTAAAGTGATTGTACTGTTAATAGTTTCTTTGAATAATTAAACAAGTTTGTAGTTGTTTAAATTGATGTGCAGGGGGTAGGGGGGTATGTGTTGAAAATTCCTAAACAGTGATTTGGCAGACTATCGTGCAAGTCGGAGATGGTTAGTTACTCTGCATGTTACATGTCAAATATTAAATTGGCCTTGAACACTAGGGTGGTCCCAGAAATGAAATGTACAAACAATTTTAGCTCAATCGAAGAGAGATGCGCCATCCGATGAAGTTTCACATCCAATAACACTGAAACTAATGGAAAAATGCACTACTCCCCTCTCTGATAGAAACTTAAACCAACTCAAAGGCGTTTGGTAGTTGGCCGATTGAGTATTTGTTGATTGGAATATATTAGGCGATAGGAAGCAACACAATTTGAACTTTCGGAAGGCCACCCTAATGCTCAACTATAAAAAATAAACTAAAAATGCAATCTAACGGGTAACAAGGTGATAGGTTTACCAATTTTACAACTACCGACGTATCAAACTAACGAGGCTTTAAGCTGGTCCAATTTTAGTTTTTCTTTGGGTGTGTGTTAAAATTACCCTGTATTATTGCTTATTACTTACTCTACAGAATACTATGAGTATGTGTGATTGTTTGTTTGTTTATACCATTACCGTGTCAATGCGTTGTATGTATGTATGAATGTGGCTTGTATGAATTTGAGTATATATGTATTTATGTATATAAATAAATGTCGTTGTATACTTGAAGATTGTTTAAAGAAGAAAAAAAAAGAAAGAACAACTTATGTCTCTCACGAAAGTCACTTCTAAACCTAAAAAACACGTATTCTTAAATAAACTAAACGCTCTAAAAGTGGATTTGTTTACACTTAATTATTGTTTAAAATAAGGCGCTGCCGTAATATCCAAAACTCATTTCAATTCAATACGTAAACCAACCAACAAATTCCTGATTGCTCCATATCATTTGGTTGGTTGGTTTGCTAGTTGTTGTTCTTCAGCATCATTTTTCGCTTTGTCAATAATATTGTAGAGTTGTTGTTGTTGTTTTTTCTACCGTTGCTTGTTTCTTGTTTATATTCAATACTGTTTTCAAGTATCTTCTGGCCATGTTGCTATTAAAAAATTTGCGTCTTCGTCGTTTTTAGCTCGATTTAGAGTGAATAAACTGCCGTTGTCTGCGAAATTTCCAAAATACATACTGCAAATAAACGGAAGCAGATACAAGAGATACATTAAACCTTAAGTTTTTGCGAAATGCGTACAATTTAAATGGGGCTCAGCAATAAAATGAAATTATAACGAAAATTGGCACTACACAATCATTACGCAAGTGGCCAACTGAAGTAGGCAGAGTAGTGGCAGAGTTCGCTTCAAGTTGTGTTAAATAACGTAAAGGGAAAAATTAAGAAAACGTTAAGTTCGGTCAAGTACGACTGTGGAATACATAAAAACGTTTAGATTGCAATTCACTATGTCACAGCTGATGAATTTGAATAGAAACTACACGTATGTGGTTATATGGCAACAATAGAGAAATTATTAGACAATTGACTTTAATTTTTGATATAAAGTACTGAAAATAGGCAAAGATTTCGAGATTTGGCGAAGGCCTGAGGTACTGGAACCCCGGGCATCCTTTTTATATTATCTAAAACGTCACATGTTTTTAAAATAAAACATATAAACAATTTTATGTTGGCTGGGAACTTTTAAAAAATCCCAACCGCTATTTTACGATTTGTCTGCTTTTCACAATTGCAAGGATGTAGGGTATATGAACACTTGAGTTTGCAACATTTGTATTATGACCACATGTGATGCCAAAAGTCAAGCATTTTAATTAGTCGTTTTTTTTGAAAACAGAAACAGCGCATCCATGGAAATTGTACAGACACAAGACTCACAAAAAAAAAAAACAAAACATTTTTAGTGGAAATTTCTGCTTTTTTAGGCTATAGATGCATTTCTTACTTGGCGCATGCCATAAAACAATTACGAAACATTTCAAGGGAAACTGCACAGCAGAGATTTCCCTTTTCCACGACAAAGTTGTAAATTTCTATTTACACATGTTGCCTCTCGCAGTTATTTTATACCTGGTGCAATTGCAAAATGTAAAATTGTATTGTCTTTCAACGCCGGGTGCGGCTGGCTGAACCTTCAGTTTCTTGTTGTTGTTGCATGAAAGAGTTGTAAAATTTCTCGGGAAAAGTTTGTAATTGGT
Source organism: Heteromyza rotundicornis (assembly GCA_951394025.1). Taxonomy (NCBI): domain Eukaryota; kingdom Metazoa; phylum Arthropoda; class Insecta; order Diptera; family Heleomyzidae; genus Heteromyza; species Heteromyza rotundicornis. The sequence goes on from OX596010.1 coordinate 25,251,076, forward strand.
TGAACTGTGCTCGCATATTGCGATAATTACTTTCGAAATTAGCGCCATCGCCGGCGAAAGAACAGAGTATGTAGTTATCGCAAAGATAGAGATATTTGTAGACATGTGGCGCGTTAGAAAAGCACACAGTAGTTAAATAAGATTTAACAAATATAATGAATCACAACTGAAGACTAAATTATATAAATTAATTAAAGAGAAAACTGCTAAGAGAATCATAGTAAGTTAGACTACCACAGCAGTGGATAAACTTGATTTATATGTTAACACCCATGTATTTTTAAGAAATTTACGATAACTTTGTTTGCAATGTTCTCTTCCCACTGTGTTCCAGCTTATTTAAATTTGGTTTATTTTTCCTATTTCCATGTCGGTTCTATTTCCAAATTTGCTCCAATTCAATTTTGTTTCGGTACATTTCCCTACGTTTCCACTCCCACATCCATTCCATTGCTGATACCCTTCTAAATGTGTTCCAATACGCAGTCTATTTCCATTTTGTCCCAGTCCGTTTTCATTTCGTTCCTCTTCAATGATTATGAAATGCAAACCTTAAAAACTATTTTTTAATTTGTCGTCAAGTATCCCGGCCCGTGTCAGAATTACCGAAAGTTTGCCAAATCTAAAGCACTCACCTTAACACACGGTTTCCATGGGTATTTTAGCCTGGGTGTGATTTCCACCAATTGTCGTATTTATCGAAGTATTTTGTGTAATCTCGGCCCCACAAGCGGCCAAAGAGGGCAGTCCTTGCGACGAACTCGAATGCTGAACACCGTTTGTGGTGTTTGTAATCTCCTGGCGCGATCGTGGACAGCAAAAACGCTTGCAGGCGGACCACACTTGTGGCTGACAGCCCACCACAATGAAGATGAACACGCCCTGCAGGGCATTTATCAAATCGGTGAAAAACCAAACATAATGTGGCCCGCCGACCAGCCACGAAATGATATCTGCAATCCATGTGACGCCCATGACAACGACCAGCTTCAGGCAAACCTTGCCGAGAGCGGTTTTCTCGGTAGTCGACTTGACGTCATCGCGCTTCCATAGGCCGCATGTTAGCTGATGCGTAGTCGAAACGAAAAGTATTATGTTTGAGCACAGCAGAATGCCCACGGGTCCGAAGAAGTAAGCGAATATGGATAGATGCTCGCCGCTGAACCAGCAACTGCGTACACCGAAACCAGGACGTAATAGTTGGGTGTCCGGCAAGTGATCCACGCATGCCGCTATTGCGCTTATCAGCAGCGGAATACCCCAAGCGTAGGCGGAGTACAGCCGCAACCGCAGGAGCTCCTGATTACGCTCCAACGAGCTGGGCCGAAAGTCGCGGAAGGTCCACCAAATGTTGAAGCACATCGTGTTCAGCCAGAAGAAGGCGGAGAGGAAGAAAAAGTGCATGGCGCTGGCGAACAGTAGACAAACCACCGAACCGAGCTCTATTGAGCTGGAAAGCTGCGTGTAGGCCAGCAGCAAATCGCCCACGAAAAGGCAGAAGACGTAGTATATCTGGCAGCGCCAGTGCAGCACATGGTGAACTGAAGGCATCAAATAGCTGGCGATGAGTGTGGCTGCCAGGAAGACTACCGAAATGACTATACCAATGTTGAGAGCAGCCACTTGGAGATGGTCACTTGTCGTACTCGTTGGGTCGAATTTTGTCGAGTTTGCTGGAGCATCCGGTGAAAAATGATGCAAGCAGGTGAATACTTTGACGGTCTTTGCTGTGGAGCCCTCATGCATGTGCTCCAGACAGTAGTCGGACGTTGACAGATTCTTTTGCTGCAGCTGCAAGTGTCCGGTCTTGTTGTTCAGTTGGGTCAACTTCCAATCGCCAGCTATGGCGTATGATGTGGATGCCTCGTGGCACTCGGGAAATCCATAAATCGTTTGGTAGATGCTCTCATTGATAGGAAGTTTCAATTGTTCACTGCTTTCCGTAGCTGAAGTACAGGATTTGGTAGCTCCATTGTAGCTGAGGTACTTGCCGCAACATTTGCGTACCTTTAGTAGTGGCTGTTCTGTTTTATTCTTCGGAAAACATACTAAGGCGGATTCCCGATCGATGCAGAACCGTTGCGGTTCAATTAGCTGAGCACGCTCGCTTAGGAACAGCGAACCGTTGGAGAATAGTACAATATTTCCACTACCGGTAAAAAGCTCCAGTTCGTCGACTGTGCAACCCGGTTGCTCTGCTGTGCCCACCACTGGCCTCACATTTTCTTCGAATGTAATAAATTTCGGACTCTTACCACGCGGTTCATAATACTGCTTTCGACTAATAAGGAAGATGATCGGTATCCAAAGCTCTGAACTGCCCGTTACGCAGGCTTGCGTATTGTCCAGATTTTGGCCATAGTGGCAACATTTGTTCAGGCGCACGCGGGGTGGCGGCAATCGCGCCGGAGTAGTAGATGCGGGCTCTGTGTCTGCGGTCAGTGCTGCTGCTCCAAATACTATTCCTCCTCCTCCGCGACCTTGCCCCGTACCCGTAGATTCTCGGTTGGGTAAAGTAACACTTAAAATTATAAAAATTAGCACATTTTTGCCAAACTTGTAAAAATGTGAAGTTTGCATTTTGTTGCGATTTTAAGGTAAATTCCTTTCTTTTTTTTTTAATAAAAATAATTGTTTTTTTATGTATAATAATAAAAATACTGCTTCAGCTGCATTGTTCGCGTTTCCACTTCACTTTTCTTCACATTTTCATTATCTTAAATCCTCTTGTGCTGCATTGTTTTGTAATTGCCACAATTTCACTATTTTCCACTCCGCGCTTTCGTTGTATGTACTGTTCCTCGGGTAATAACAATTGTTAAAATTAAAAATAAAGTTAAGAAATGCAAAGAAAAATAAGAATGTCGCTCTTTCACGCATGAAATGCGTTTTGCTTCTGAGACTGCTTTTGACTTGGAGCGTCTTCGCTCGCCTTTCCGTTTACAATTGCATCACTAGCGATTTTGTTGACTCAATGGTGGAATTTTGCAAGGTGGCATCAGCTGAGAGAGAGAGGGAGAGAGAGAGAGAGGGCCATCATTAGAATTACGCTGGTATAACTGCTTTGTAATTAATTTTTATAATAAAAACAATTATTTTTTACTTTTTTGAATATACAATTTAATTTTTTTTAGTATTGTAATGTTTTTTCGACTTCAAAACTGCATACTGCGTACTTGTTGGGCTCATAAAAAATGAGGTACACTTTACTAAAATGTCTACTTTTGTATCTGTTAAATATAATTTTTGATAAATTAAAGTTAAAATTTTAAATTATTAATTCAATAACCTAATGGGCCCATATTTAAAAAAAAATTAGTTCTCATTTATTTTACAACTAATAAAAATAAGCATTCAAATATGGGAAAAAATGCACACCTTTATTATGACATCATCTGAGAGAGCATTTCGATTTCGACATTTCTTGGTACATACATATTTCACATCATGCTTTTTGTTTGAACTTCGCATTCAACTTTTCTCCAAAGATGTACATTTCATTATCAGTAATCGAAATACTTAAATGTAATTACATATTAGTAATCACATAATTAAGTGAATTCAGTAAAATAAACTTAAAGATAAATCAACAAGACGATGTATTCAAATGAAAGTTTTCGTTTGGTGTAAAAAATATGAAATCTGTTATTAAAATCGTTATTTATTTTAAAATGTGTTAGAGTACGATACATGTATTCGGCTCAATTCTTTTCAATTTAAGCATCACCAGCGATTACTGGACAGGAAAACCCAGAAGAAGACTGCATTTCTCATATCAATTTATTCGATGGCGAAATAGCTTGTGTTGGATTAAACAAGTCTTATCTCAATACACGAAATTGGAAAGTATAGTAAATTAGCTCAAAATTGTCTATTATTTAACTTTAGGGAACTCTGTTCTAGTACCTTAAACGTTAACTCATTAGTTTAGCCAATTAAATTTTAATATGGGTATTATCACTTTTAAAGTTCCGGCTTTGTCCAATAGTTATGACGATTTCAAAAAATTATGCAACTTTGTAAACACGTTGAACTTTTTTGAGTTGAATTTTAATAATTATTGTAGCCCACCTTTCCTCCATCTCTTACATGGTCTCCACGCAGAGCGGCGAGTTCAAGTTTTGTCTGAACTGACTATATGACCATGAATCTTTGTTTGTATATTTCATATATGGACATGTAAACAACTGAAATGAATTCGTTTTAAAATGCCAATTGAATGACTATTGACTTTTGCCAAAATTTTTTGTTTTTGAGAGTATCTCTTGGTCAAAATGTATACGTTGTGATGATGAGATTTTATTGTGGCTTTTGCTCAAATAAATTATTAATAACAACGTGACGTTATTTCAGTTAGTTACTTACTAAAATTTTGCATTGAACAAATTCAAACTGGCCAATTCAAAAAGACAACTGAATTATATTTGGCTAACCAACACCATTTTGGTGGCTGAAATGATGCCAATTAAACATGTAAATTTTCCAACCTTGGCTAGAAAAGAACATTTTATTCACATAACATTTTTCCTGTTATCATTTCCAACTCGGTACTCGGTTATTTATAAACAAAAACAATTACGGAATTTCAATACTAGGAGCCACACAAATTTCATAAAAATGGAAACTGTTGGACGCAAGCGAATGCGTTCCGAGGAATCGCCATACATATTACAGAGCAAGATGCATGTTAACGAGAAAATCGTGGTGGCCAGTGATAGTCACAAATTAAAGCAAATCCATGGTAAGCTTCGCTTTTTTTTCTTTAGTTTGGATACACTTAATAATGAAATAATAAAACAAACTACTGCACTATGCAGATAAAACGATCAACTTGCTATTCAAGGCGGCGCGTTCTCAAAAAATCTCAGATGAAGGAACGAGCAATTCCAAAACATTGACGATTTGGCAACAAGTTACTTTGGCCGGCAATGGCGAAATAAATTTTCGCAACTTTACGGACTCAGTTCACGGAGACTTTTCGTTGGATCGTCGCAAGGCGAATTGTTGCGATCGTGAGACTTTAATACAGGAAGGGTGCCTCAATTGCGCCATGCCGCTTTGTGAATACTGTGGTTACTCCTGCTCCGAATGCGGCAGTTTTCTGTGCAGCAGCTGTGTTACCCTATTGTAAGTAAACTTTGAACATTTTTTAGCTCACAAAATGTATGTTTTTTTTTGGCGCGTAGTGGCTGTGGCACAACTGATCGTCCAATTTGTGAAAAATGCTTTCTCTACAACTGATTCGGCTGCTACAAAGATGCCTTGAGGGCCTACAATAATAATGTTTAGTTTATAAATTAATTTTGTTACTTTAATCTACTTTTAATCAGTAACTGCCAATAGTTGCGGGTCAATTGAATAAATTATTTCGAAAAAATGTCGCTGGTGTGAGTATTTTTCAAGAAAACTTCAAACAGTTCAGAATTTAAGAGTGTGACAATACAACTGTTTTGAATTGCGGTAGATGCAGCTCAAAATTTAAAACTCTTAAGTGGATACAAAGTGGATACTTAAGTGGATACAAAGTATCGCCTAAATACCTTCAGATTATTATAATACTAGTTCGAGTATCAGAATGTTGGAAAACTTAAAGTTCCAGTTAAGATGACCCAAGCAATAAGAGTTCTAAAGCGAGTGAAAACCTTTCGATTCGCATTTATTTATTTTCTTAAATAAAACATTCTACAACCAAAAAAATCCATAAAAAAACACATAAAATTACACTTTTCCCTTGAATTTGTGGTATTTCTTATGATCCTTGACGAGCAACTCGTACGCTTGGCGGGCGGCTTCGTTTGAGCAGCGCAGTATAAAACGACCAACACGATGATCACAAATGCCAATTAGGTCATAGCAAATACTTTCAATGTGCGTTTTAATCTAAGGAAAGAAAAAATTAAAATTAAAATAGATTACTTTGAAATTGTGAGCATTACACTGACCTTTGTGTACAGTGTGGTGGGCCTCTTATTGGCCACCATTAAATTGATGACAAAAGTCAAAACGAATGGGGCTACACGCTTCACGTCGACACTGTGTGTGGCAATGACATGCATCAGGGCCTCCAGTTTCAAGGCCAATTCAGCTAGATCGTCGAGTTCTTCGGCTGATAAGGCAGTGTCCTTCTGGCGATCGCTTTTATACCACACCACTGATTGCAGCAAATCCTTAAGGATGTGCATAAATTGCGGCACACGATCCATCAGCAAAATGTGTCGATGCTTTACTAAAGACGTACACAGTTCGCTCATGGCCAAGTGCAGCGAGTGAAAGAGGCGCCCATTTGTGTCGGAGAGGGGGAATTTCTTAACGTTGATGTCCAAGAGAAGCGCCAAGATGCTGTCCAGTGTGTCGGTGGAAATGGGTATCTAGATGGAAAGAGGAATTAGTTGGAATTTGTGAAATGGTCCATGTCTACCGGTTTTGTCAGACCATTTTATTCTCTACAATAGATTGCTGGCAGGCCAATATGTTAAGCACATGATCGGTATTAACAAATTGTTGTTGCTCGTTCTTGGCCAGGCGTGCGGTAATCTCGCATGTAATTAGCTTGAATTGTTCATTGAATATCTAAATGGAAACCATTTGATGGAAAAATGAAAAAAAAACTTCAATCGCTCATTTCAAATCACTTACAGCGCCCTTAATTGTACTAAAAGCACATTTGGCTATCAGCGCCAATAAACGCGTTACATTCGCGAAATCCTTCTCGTCGTACACATGCGAACCGATATCCTTCAGCGTCAGCAGAAGATCCTCATTTGTTTTATTGCCAATAATGAGCTTCACCACCGATTCAATGGCCTTAACATTCAACAGCGGCTGTGCGTTGTTGAGGTCTGCATTCAACTGCTGCCAATAGCCGCTTAGGACAAATTCAATTTCATCCTGGTCCAGATGCAATTGCTGGCGATAATTCAACACCACTTGCATGAGCCGAATGGCGTGTAAATTGCGATAGTCTATCTGTTATTTTTAATATATTCGAAATATTACCAAGTGTTCAATAAAATCCACCAACAGATTGACACCTACCGAATGCCCAATATAGATTTTGCAAATGCGTCGAAAGTTTTCATTCACCGGCGACGATTCTTGCTGCTCCCCATCTTCGGCAGGTGGTGCAGTGCTTTTTGCCAGCACTGCCTTGACATATGGGCCAAATCCAGCTAAAGTTTTATCCACGAATTTCTTATCCTTCTTCGATGAACCTGAAGCGCTAGTGGGCGCTGATTGGCCAAAGTGTGCATTCACATAGTCGGCATAAACCTCCAAAATACCATCGAGATGTTTACGCATTCGCTTGGCGCCCGGTCCGTTTATGCCGGCCAGAGTTTCAATGGCTATGAGAGTAAGCTGCCGTTGGTCGTCGCTTAAACTGCCCGCGCTTTGGGCTTCTTTCAAAATATCCGTCAATGCGATGAGAAATCGTTCCGTGAACTTCTCCTCGTTTTTAATTGTGCCAAAGAGAAACTCATAAAACTCCCAGCAGCTGGCCACAGGTAGCAATTTGATTATCGATTCAGTTGGAAAATACTTGAAGATCGGCACTTGTTGTCCAAAGTGCAACAAATCTGGCAAAATTAACAGGAATCTTTGACACATGACTAAAAAAAAAAATAAAAATTTGTTTTTACCTGTCAATATGGCAAATGCCTCAGTAGCCAAATCGTCTGCCTGAGCTGCTTTCAAGTCACGGTAGAATGCCAAATGCAATGCAAACAAGAGGCTCTTATTCGGCCTACGCAGGTGACCAATAGGTAGCTGGCGCAGTGAGTTCAACGCCAACGCAGTCTCCTCCTTTGGAAATTTCTTAAGGGAGTAATCATTTAGACGCGAATTTATAACCTCCACCAAGTGTTGAATGTTCTTATCGAGAACGGTCGAGTCGCCGGCGCTGCTTCGCAATGCACCAAAATCGCATTTGAAAGCGGCCAACAATGAACCTTTGCTGGACGCCGTGAAGGCTCTGCAGAGGGCATCATATATGTTGAGCGAAATCAATTCGAGCGACTCCAAATCGTCTGTGAAAGTATGAAGCAAACTGGGTTTCGCCACAAGTTCCTTGGTTATTTCCAGCTTTTCCTCACGGCCCAGCTGGGCTATAAGCCACTTGGCATTGGGGGCATGCAACATGAGATCGAGCTGCTCCTGGTCGCTGCAAGCAGGCGATAGGAGCAACTTTTGCAAACTTAAATCGGAAGCATCACGAAGCAGTAACAATTGCGCCTGTGAGCGCTGCAACAACAGACGATTGAACAGATACTTGCAGCTTGATTTGCCAAAGTTCAACACACGCAACTGAATAAGCGTCCACTCCTGCTCCGATAGAAAGGCATGCAACCGCTCAACCACTACTGCGGCTTCAAAGTCGACGTGGCTCAGGCCGTCAGGACGATAGTAAACGAGCAGTAGCTCAAAACTGGCCACTTGAAAGCTGCACTCGAGAAACGCGTTCATTATGCGCTTTTGGTGTTGCCTCGACAGTAAATAGCGTCCAAATATAGAGAGCACTTGGGCGGTAAAGCGTCTCTGCTCGGCAATTTCACCAAAGTATTTTTCCGACTGTTCGGACAGACGCGAGCCCGCCAAGTACTGGCAAAGCAGTGCGGCATGAAAATCCAAATGGAGTAGAGAATTCTCGTCCAGTTCCGTAGTGTTCTCAAGAGTTTCCAGCAGTTCTTTCAGAGAGTAGAGCAACGATTTCCAAATCACCAGCGAGGGCTTCGAAACTAAGCCAGTGATAAGTTTGGAAAACGCCACGCCCACCGACGAGCTAGGCCAGGCGGAATGCAATTGGGGGAAACTACGATGGGCCACTGTCAAAGCAACAGTGCTTTCCGCATTGTTCGGCGGCTTGTAGAAATCTTTAAAGATTGTTTGCAAATAAGGAGTTACCTTCGAGCCGTCTGCGCCTTCTTCGGCTACTGCTGCACCTTCGCCCGCATTCGTTTTCTGCTTTTTCGCTGGTGTCTTTTTCGATTCTGTCATCGATTTTCGCTTTCCCTTCTCCAACGCTGTGGGTAATTTGAATTGGACCAGCCACTCTTTGAGAGCCTTCAGCAAATTCACCACAAATTTCTCGGCACGACTCAGACGGCGGAACATGTCAATCATCAGCACCAGGAATTCTTCGAATAGCTGCTGTTCGCGGTCATTCGCTTTTGCGTTCACCATCATCCAGGTGGTAACCTGGAATATGTGCTGCTCCAATATGAGTGGATTGAGGCGCAATGTGGCGCACAACAACATCAACACCTCACGCAAATGCGTTTCCTTGCACTGCTGAACACACTGGAAAAGTTGCTTCCCCAGAAATGCCAGTGCCGTTTCTTTGCTCGACAATTGGAAGGTCAAGGAGACATCGTGCTTTCGCAGCATTTCCAAGGTGTACGCAGCCACAGTCAAGGCAAGACCCGCATCTGACTGGCGTTCCGCGTTCAGATGCTCGTAAAATACAAGCTTCAACAACAACTGCATGAAGTGCTCAACACTGCGCCGACTAATAATCGCACACTCCAATGACAGTAAACGCACGTGCAGCGGCAGTTTCAGAATCCGTTCCAGCAGTGCATCCTCAGAGAACGGCTCACACAGCTGGCTTTCCAACGCCAACAGGTCATCGAAAAAGCAGAGCGACTGTTGTCGTAAAACCAGCAGCACTTGAGCCAGCGGCTGCAGGGTGTGTGTTGTGTAGAATTTTTCGAATTGGGTAGGATCTCCAGTACGCTTAGCACTGTCACGCAGTGAGCTCGTTGCAGCCACGAAAAATTCCGTCTCATACGCTGGCCGAAGCTCGTTGCTGCCCAACTTGCCGAGATAGGATTCGTAGCACTGGAACAGTTTGGCGTAGACAAGTGCATGAAGTTCGTAGTCAGAGCGGAACAAATCCTGCAACAGCTCGAACTCGACCAGGCGTCGTAACAACTCGGACATCGTACGAGAAGCAACGACGTCTTCCGTCGACTGAGGTTTATCCGCAATATTTAACATCGTTTCAACAAACTGCCGCTTGATTTTTTGTGTTATCAAACCTGGTTGGGCTCTCAATTGCAGCAATTCCGAGTACTCGGCCGCTGGCCAGTCTGTGGCCTGCTTTGCTCCATCTTCCGCAATCCAGGCGAGAATCACCTCGTATTTGCTTGACAATGTAAATTCCGCTGATTGCCATGCTTTTAGAGCAAATTGCAAATTTTCCAGAAAAGATTTCTCCGGTCGACGTAACCATCGCTCGAATTCTGCAAATTTTGATAGTATTATTATCGGATTGGTAAATATTCAAAGTCGCTAGTTATTACCGTCCTCAGTTGACATTTTTCTACTTTTATTTTATATTTTTTATTAAATTTAAACAAATTTAAGCGAAACTGAATAAAACTCAACCACGAAAAGAAAATATTTTGTAAACAAACCCCAACACGTGTTAAGAATATGGTTGCCACCCTAACAATAATTAACAGGAAGATCAGGGTGACCGTTTTTGTAATTTAGTATATTATTAGTATTTCTACAAGAATGTTTCCTTGGCGTCAAAATTAGGTAGTATTGTACATAAATAGTCATATTGTGTGATTGTCATTTTTGGGATAATAAATAATCACCCCGTTAATGGCAGTCTCAGAATTATTGAAGAATTTTAACTTTTTTCAATATGAAAATGGATCTTTATTTTGTAGCATTTCATGAATGAATTTTTGTATGAGAAAATCAGATAAGAGTTCAGAAAATCGGATTTATAGGAAAAAATTTTGATCGCAGATAAAAAAGTATTAAAAGGTATTTTGTAGAAAAACTTCCAAGGAACAAATGCAAAATCCCTCAAAAAGAGAAATTACCCTCAATTTGGCATCACTGTGATGAAGTAAATACTGAACAGCTGATGATTCAGCTTTGTTGATTATTTTTTTGGTATTTCTGTAATTCTGGGCGTAAATTTCCTCTTGTTTCTTGTTGGTAGCGCCTTCAACAAGGTTTGGCTGGTGTCACAACATGTTTTCGTATCTACAGAGTCCACGTGTAAATCTGCAACTACTGCAGGAGTCCGCTTGTCGCGATCTTGAGCAATTGCTGAAAAAAATTGACGATCCCAAGGCAATTGCAGTTGACGACGCACTCCTTGGTCCACTCGGTCTAGTTGCCACGTCCAGTTTCTTCGGCGATAGCGGCATAAAACTGTTAAAGCTGGATGCAGCAACTCGCTTTCCACGCGATGTCACTAATATAGTATTCGTTGTGCGATCCCAAGTGCGTATTATGGACAATATCGCAACGCAGGTACTGCAAGATACTGAGAAAGGTCGCATGTTCCACCTCTTCTTTGTGCCGCGTCGTTCCTGCTTATGTCTGAAGCACCTGGAAAATAAGAATCTGCTGAAGAGGTTTGGACAGGTGGAAGAGCTGACCTGGAACTTTTTCCCCGTGGAGTCGGATGTCGTATCTATGGAGATGCCGCACGGGTTTCGCGATGTTGCCATTGATGGTGACCCGACTGTCTTGTATCAAGCAGCATTGGGCCTAGTGCAATTGCAGCATTTGTACGGCCACATTCCGAAAATCTATGGCAAGGGAAATCATTCGCAGCGCGTATGGGAACATGCCAAGCAACTGGGCGCTGAAGAAAAGTTGCTGATGAACGGCGACAAGGGCGCCATAGATCAACTAATATTACTCGATCGCTCTATAGATTTGATGAGTTCGCTGGCGACACAGCTCACGTACGAGGGATTGCTGGACGAGTTCTTTGGCATACACCAGAACAAGCTGAAATTGCCGGCCGACCTGTTCAACTCGCGATCAGACGATGTGGCTGGGGCAGCTCAGCCCCACCTTGCGACCGAGAAGAAAACCTTCTACCTGAACTCCAGTGAGAAACTCTATGCCGATCTGCGAAATAAGAATTTCAACGAAGTTGGCAAGATACTGTCGCGCAACGCCAAGGAAATTAGCGTTCAGATGAGTGCCAGCTCGCAGGACAAGTCAGTTCAAGACATGAAGCGTCTAGTGGACAAGCTGCCCGCCCTACTGGTGCAGAAACAGTCCGTAGCGATGCACACCACCATCGCCGAGCTGATCCGCAAACACTTGGATGCATATGAGTTTACGGACGACCTGGCTGCCGAGCAAGAGTTCATGGTGTGCGAAGATATCGATAAGCCAAGTGGGTATATCGAAGATCTCATTGCCCAGAAGAGTGATCTGCGCAATGTTTTGCGCCTGATGAGCATTCAGTGCGCTGCAGCATCCGGCTTTAAGGAAAAGGCATGTCCACCGTTCCGATAAATAAATTCAAAAATAATCAAATTTGAACTCTTCTAGGTTCTGAACTATTACAAACGTGAACTGGCCCAAGTCTATGGCATCGAAGTGCTACTAACGATCAGTAATTTGGAAAAGGCCGGTCTTTTGCACACTCAATCCGAATCACGCGCTTATGCTGTACTGCGCAAGGTGAGGAATTCGGCAATTTTACATTTAAATATGATCAGTTTGAGTAATTTCGTTATCTGCTCCTCAGACACTCAATCTAACTGTGGACGATGTCGTAGAAGTCGATCCCAAGGACATTAGCTATGTGCACAGCTTCTACGCTCCGCTGACTGCGCGCATTGTCGAACAGACGCTGAAACCCTTGGGCTGGCAATCGCTAAAGAGTCAAATTAACAATTTGCCCGGCCAGTCTTTCGAAGATTTTCAGGCACAATTGATCGGTATTGGCGGCCGGCAATCCTCAACGCCAAGCGAAGGTTCTTCGCTCAACATTCCACGTGTGGTTTTGGTATTCTTTGTGGGCGGCTGTACGTTCGCCGAAATAGCCGCTCTGCGTTTCCTTGCGCAGCAGGAGGATAACAATGTAGAGTTTGTTATTGCCACCACAGCGATCATAAACAAGAAAAGCTTTTTGGACAGTTTGATGTGAGCGAATTCTATTTGGACTCCAATATTTATACTCTTATATTTAAGTACTACTTTTTAGTATAAAGGCTTATATTGAAAAAATTATTAAAATAAAAACTAAAATTGTATGTGATTTTATGATTCAGTATATTTAAAAAAATAAACTGTAGGGCTCCTGCAAAATATAATCTGTTGATCATCTAAATGTCCATTTAATTGTCATAATTATGCGTTTCACTTTCCAAATACAATGCGCCCGTTGCAATTAGGCCAACATCCATTTTGAGGTTCGGGATTAGGTTCAGGACGGGCTACAATATCATACAAACTATTATTTAGTTTTCTATTTAATCGTATTATTATAACTCACCCGAAACCAAAGCGAAGAGGGCCAATACAATTCCTACTAAAGCGTAAATCTTCATGGTGCGATATGCGATTTGTAGTACAAAGCAAACTGCTATGAATCTCCTGGCTGTCGAGGCATTTATTTATACTAATTTTGCTACTACTTTTTCAGAAAAACCCAAATCTTATCAATATTACATAACTTGCAGTTTAATCTTTCGATTCAATCTTAGCGAAGGCGACTAAAAAACATTATTATAAATAAAAAGTTGCCGCTAGTTTAAGATTAAACTTCGAATGCATTGAAAAAACCCAAACAGTGAGTTTGAAAAAAAATTCACTGCAACTAATAGCGAAATTGTTTTCAGAAACCTTCTACTAAACTAATTGCAGTCAAAAAGCAGATTATGTGTGCAAATATATTGTATGTAAGTGATCGAATAATCGTGTGAACCACTGTACATATATATAGATTTTTTTCTTTCTTTCCCCCTTAAACTCAATCGTTGATCTATTTAATATTGTACAGTTACGGCTACACAAAGAAAACGGCTTGCATGAATTATGTGTTATTGGTCCATAAACAAAAAATCATAACTGAACGTTTCTTAGTCATAAATACTGATTTTTATTTAACTAATTAATTATGAACTAATTAATTATTATTTTTTATAAATGGATCAATACTATGATTATAACTCATAATTCCATCGATCCGTTCTCTCCGTTTCAACATTTGCTAGAACATTGCTAGAAATTAAATACATTCCAATAGTATATTTTGTTTAAATAAATTTTTAAAAATTATAGCTTATATATGAGTTTTAAATCAGTGAATGATATTTTGTTTTTATTTTGCCCCTCATTAATTTACCTAAGTTTGTGTGGCTATATATAAGGGATTGCATGCAAAACGAAATTTAATTGAAATTTGAAAATGAAGGCGTACAATCGGTACATTCTTCTGTTCGTTCTGATCGGTTGGTGTTGGCTTTGTGCCAACGGCCAGTACGGTGGCCGCGGTGGACGATATGGAGGTGGTGGTGGCGGTGGAGGATATGGAGGTGGCAGCGGAGGTCGTGGAGGTTATGGAGGTGGTGGCGGTGGTTATAGAGGTGGCAACGGTGGTCGTTATGGAGGTGGTGGTGGTGGCGGAGGTTATAGAGGTGGCAACGGTGGTCGTTATGGAGGTGGCGGTGGAGGATATGGAGGTGGCAGCGGAGGTCGTGGAGGATATGGAGGTGGTGGCGGTGGTTATAGAGGTGGCAACGGTGGTCGTTATGGTGGTGGTGGCGGCAGCGGTGGACCTTATGGAGGTGGCAACGGAGGTCGTTATGGAGGTGGCGGCGGTGGTTGGTGATTTAAATTGTATGGCAACTGCTATGCATTACTTATACATTCAAAATTGCCAAAAATAATTTAGGGGTGCTTTCAATAAATTCACAATTTTATTAAAAATTTGCTCTTGGCTGGTAAAGGTTGTATTAAAGTTAAATTAAAAATTATTTTTGCCAATCCACAAAACCTTAAACTGATTAACTTTTGAATTTTCAGCTTATCAGATTTTGAAGGATTTTTGAATGAGTGCTACATAGAAACAGTCTAGTCATATATTGATATTCGCTAATGCAGTTCCATTCTGTTCTGAGCCGGCTCATAGTAAAGTTACAAATACGAAAACAATAATTTTCTCCTTGGGCGTTTATCATACATAAACCTGTTGTTTATAAAAATAATCTTTGAATCGATGTCGTCATGAGAATTTACTGTATTATTTAAAAATAACTTCGCCACATCGCTTAGCAGTGTCATAATAAAGGAAATCAGTGTATAACTGGATTTTACAGCTGACAATACGGTGGAGATGGCAATGGCCGTGGTGGCGACTCATATCTGGGCACAAAACCGCAGCCTCAGTTTCACTTCCCCACTGAATAGAAGCGCAGTTACAAGTACAGGCAAATGTTAAATGTTTACGTTCATTTAGTTCATACAAGTTATCAGAAAGTTCACGTTGCATTTACGCCAATCGACAACAACAACTGAACATTTTAAACAAGCAATGTGAAATTGCAATTACATTTGAACATCTAATTAATCAAATGGAATCTTCCGAGTTTATAAGCGCAATAATGGACTTCAATACTTCCATAACGCAACTGATGCAAAACATCGAAGCACAGCATTATATTGTGAATGTTTTTGCGATTTTAAAATACATGTGCTTTTATTAGTATGTCTGAGAAATATATGAAATATTTTAAAACGTTTATTGTTTCAGTTCATATTTTAGTTACTTGTGCATTTTCAAATGCCTTCCACGCCTTTTGCCGCCAAATTTCCAAGTATACACATTGCGGTTATGTGCGCTCGTTCACACCTGATACAGAAGAGAGTGAATTTTATAAATGAAAATGTTTTAGTATAGTCATTCTGTAATTAAATTATCCAGGGTATCTCCTAAGCTTTCTTCCAAAATGGTGGGACTGAGGAGATTGTACGTCAGCCACTATATAGAGAACCACAGTGCGTCCAGCAGTTAGAAAATATCACAAAAACCAAATTTACACAACTTTGATCCATTACATAATCAAATGTACTGACAATGTCTGAAAAAGTAGGTGGTATGAAATTTGGATGCACCACCGTTTACCTCAGTACCGCCATTTTGGAATTAAACGTTTTGCGAACCCTATGACTGTATTATTTTGTTATTAAAAAAACGTGCCTGTCTTTTTCCTTTGTGGCCGCCTCGTTGCACTCCACTATCACTTCCTTGAGTGAAATTTCGTCCACGGTATTGTTGTATAATTTTCCGAAGAATTGCAAAAATTCGTCTACGTTAACAATATTCTCTTCGGTAAACTTGAAAGAAAAATGAGAATAGGAATTGTATTTTAAATTCAATATTGAACTCTTTTAAATTAAGAATTCTCTCAAATACTTTGAATTGCTAGTTTTGCAATAGACCCTACCAAGTTGTTCTTACGCATGATACAGTAACGTAAACATTTTCCATTCCTAGGAGGATCGCGTGAACCTCTCAGCAACGCATCGAAACCATCTGCAAGAAATTGCTATTAGAAAATTTAACTATCTTGATTTTTTCTTTCAAATTTAAATTTCTCCTATAAATACAAAAGGCTCTGCGTAAGCGTATACTTCATTCGTACCATCGGTTATTTCAACTGGCACCGTGTGAGCATCGTCCTCGTAACAGCCCTCAATGGAGCCCTGGGTCATTTGCAGTAAGTTGTCATGGTGTGCGGGCTTGTTGGCGTCAATCTTGATTTAGAAATATTTCATTTGTTGAAATAAAGAAATTAAATATTTTTTTGATATTTAGTTTATACCTTCACTAAATACTGTATCAGAAAAATACTGAAAATGTAAAGAGGCTGCTGCATTTCGATGCACTGAGGGAATACGTTCGAATGCGATTCTATTAACTCATCATTCAGTTTTTATACACGAAAACGGAAATTTGCAATTTGTCTCTTCCGCACTTAATGAGATGCTGTGTGAAATTTTTCACTAACGATATTGATTTGTGAAATACCGATTTATAAGTGAACGGCCCAAGATTGTAATTGAGCAGTTGTCAGCGGTCGATGATGATGCAGTTAAATGGTGAAGTACAGTAGTGCATAAATAAACGTTTGGCGGTTACATTACATTATTACTTATTACAGCAGAATAACTTAAGCAACGTAAATCTACTATAATTTCCACTTTACTCAAAATGTACTCAAAAATTGCAGAAAATGGCGAAAAATTCACATCACATCGACATAAATTAGGTTAAGTATACGTCCAGTACGTCAACCACTTTCGAAAA
The DNA here is from genome assembly GCA_951394025.1 of Heteromyza rotundicornis. Lineage (NCBI taxonomy): Eukaryota > Metazoa > Arthropoda > Insecta > Diptera > Heleomyzidae > Heteromyza > Heteromyza rotundicornis. Next base: position 25,268,156 of record OX596010.1, read on the forward strand.
GCAATAAGAGAATCGGAAAATATTATGAAATTTCCTTATTTCGCAAACTGATCTCAGTTGTTTGCCTTAATTCCTTGTTATAACACAAATTTATATGACAATTAAAAATAAATAATATCGGAAAAAGTCACACAAATATTTAATGCAGTTTTTCGTATTAAGTATAATAATTACATTGCTAATTATGGGAAAGTACATTAGTTTCGAATATCATTTCAGTTGTAATTGCTCTGTTTCCCATTAACTTTCAAACACCAGACCCTTCGCGCGCGACGTGTTAGTCAGGCAAAGGCTATAGGCCTCTGCTGCCTCGCAGCTTTTGAAAAGAGGAGAAAAAATTATTTTAAATTGTTTGTAAGTAAAAACTTTTCACTCACTGATCCGCAGGCACCTCAATCGCCATGCAAGTTTCCACAATATCAATGCCCACTTGTTCATTGTCAGCACCGAGCGCTACGAGTGTACCCTCCCTTACCATTTTACCTTCGTCACTCAACTGGAAATATTGGAATAAAATTGAATTAATGTGTGTGGAGAGTGTTTGCTAACGTTCAATACTTTTAAAGCAAATCAACTGGCAATTGCCCTAACTGAAATCGTCAACTGCCGCAAAAGAGAGAAATTTAAGGGAAAATTATTTCTAAGAAATACATTTCTCCTATCGCAAACAAATTTAGTTTGGTGACAACGAATTTTGATTGCTGTAGACGAATTGTATATCTTAGAAACGGTGTCGGCGAAGAACTTTCCCATCAAATGACTCTCGTTTGTGGTTCACGATTTCAGTTAGGTCAAATGCGTGTACATTTGGTCTGAAAGTATTAAAGTTTGCTGCAAAACTTTGAGTTCTGTGATGATTACAATTTTTAATTTCTTCATATGACATGCTCGCATGCATTTCGCCTCAGTACTGCCAGCAGGTTCGTAGCGGAAAAAGACTGCTACATCATCTGAAAATCGGTAAAGAGCCCATAATGGTTTATCTAGCCTGAATCGTAATTTTGCATGTGGTTACCATCGGTGGCACCTGTCTGTACTTTGCAGTCGTTAGCCATAGCCAGTGCCTCTTCCTTTGTGAATGGTCGACCCTGTAAAATACACAAGTATTATAGATTAATATTTATTCACAGTAACTCACATTTCACGCGAGCTCTTAATTGGCCCACAGACCATCGGATCATTACCGGTATATACGACAATTTGTTGAACTCGTGTGTTCACAATTATGCATATCTTACGAGTTAGACACGAACCTTAAATAGTTAAATAAATTGAAATTCGAACTCCATTCAAATTTTTGGCAAAAGAAAAAATTTGAAAAACAAAGGATTTAGGAAACGAACTTGCTGTACAATTCTTCATTAAATTGATTGATATTTCATTTTATTATATTTTTTATTATATTATATGTATTTTATCTCTTTATATTTACCCGAACACTCACAGCCGCAGCGCACAATAGGAAAATACCGATTAGCTTCATTTTTACACACTCACAGTATTTGCCCCAGGTGACAGCGATAAATTGAAAAGGCGTTCGCGCTTCACACTCTTTATAAGCGATCAGTTTTCGACGTGACACCCCTCGAAATAATTTGTATGCCAGAGTTGAAACAAATCTTATTTATTCGAACAGAACAACAAAAGCCAAGCTGTTCACTTGTAAATAAGCAGGAAAGCCCCAATTTGCATTAGTATCTCTAGTGTAAATTAACATTATTTTTTTTTTTCACTGCACTACTTGATACGCTGACAGTTTTATTAAAAATCAATTATAATCGCGATTGCATTAACCTCGTCCTACACTTTACTCATTTTGAATATAATTTAAATAAATATTGGCAAGAACACTATGCAACAAAATTAGGGGTATATTGCAGATCTAATAGCAGATTCGCAATTATAAACCTCGAATGGGGACTGTCCTGGATTAGCTCGAATATGCCAGGGTTTGAAAAAACCTTTCAAACGGTAAGTGGTGTAGTGTTAATATATGTAACCCTGGCTACAATGTTGCTCAGCTATCAGATCAGCAATCAGAACTTGGTATTACACAACGTAGTTTTTGTAATTATAATTAAGGATTATATAACAGATTTGTTATTGCTACACTGAGAACAAAAAATCCAAAACTGCATGGATATGATTTGAAACGGGTATCGCTTTGAAAAAATCAACACTGCTCAGTTCTAAAAAAGAACGTGAAAGAGTGTCAATATTTGATTGTGTATTTTTTATGTACGATTGTACTTTTTTAGGTATAACCCAATTCCACACAATGAATTGTATAAGAAAAATCAAAGACATGTTCAAAAATCGGATTTGTATGAAAAACTCTTGATCGAAAGACATTTTTTGTAGAGAATTTCCCATTGAACAAAATTGAATAAATAACAAAAACGTAGCCGTCTCCAATCATTAAAATCAATGGGCAGTTTCAAAAAAATGTAACCGTTTTGTTGTCCAAATCCGAACATTACGTTTTGGCTGGAAATTGACTACGTTTCGCTTTGATATTTTTTCTCAGTGTAGAGAACGAAAAAATACACCACCGAGAATTGTATCCCGTACACTGTTCATAGCGGCAGACGCGTTAGCACTAGGTCATTTGATGGGTATTTGAAACTAGATTGTTTTGAATTAATTATAATTTCATTAAGAATTTATTGTTTAGTGAATTGGTATGTTTTACGTTTTCTTTTCTCTGTTCTTGTTTTTTTTAAATACAAAAAAATTTGTTCCAAGATTCTGTACTGAAACACTTGCTGCTGTTGTTGTATATAGAGGACATTTCCTCTGTAGTAGTATGATAAACTTGTTCAATATTCTTAAAGAGTCGTTGGTCTTTATCTGTAATGAAGTAAATAGCCGCTACTTTATGACAGAAACGACCACTGCGACCGATCTTATGCCCTGTTGATTGCCATTGTTGATGACAGGGGACAACTGTTGCACAATTGTGGTTCGTCAACTACTCAACTTCAAAAACTTTTCTATTGTGATCCATGACAACATCTCATCCGCCTCATTGAGGACAAACTGCCTCATCGCGGACGTTGGCGTCACTGATCAAAGCAACTCGCGAATGGAACCAAGATCAAAACGTGGCAATCGCGGAGGCCAGTTTGTAAATCGACTCAAATATATTTGAAAACTACGAAACGTAGAATTCATATGTTATCGAATTATAATTCCATCCAGGCGACTCTAAACTTTATAGCTAAAAAGTCCTTAGGTTCGCTAACGCAGAGGTATTGTCATTTCAGCAGAGAAAGCCATTGCACGTGCTTGAAAGTTTAAATTTGTTGCGCAGTGATATTATTTACATTTAATTATTCTAATTGGATGATAAAAAATACTAATCGGTATTCTGAATTATATTATTTACCTCAATTACCCTTGTTATTATCTCATAAAAAATTAGATTTTTTAGTATAAGTAATTGGCAAGTCTAGTATGTAAATAGTTCAATGATCATCGTACACAAATATTCAATTTGGTTCTTGTATTACAATTATAATTAGAGGAATTACAAAAAAACATATCGTACAGAAAAGCTTTAAATTGTTGTTGAGAATTAAATATAACATAAAATCGAAATCAATCAATCGACATCACAAAACGTTCCATTTGTCCACTTAATCGTCAAATTTGAGGCCCTTCTCGTGGGCAGTGGTGAACATGCACGAGCTATAGACTTCGGCGGCCTCGCAGCTGGAGTAGAGAACAAAATATTATTATCTGATTTAGCAAATCTTTTGGAAAAACTCACTGATCTTCTGGGGCCTCAAGGTGGACACAGGCCTCGATAATTTCTTCTACGAGTCCCTCTTTTTCAGCATCTCCCTTAGATACGGCCTTAAACACATTGATGGCTGCATCCTTGACCAGTTTACCCTCGCCATCCATCTACAGAGAAGGGCACAAATAAATTTAACTTTTTTTTTACCACTTAATGGGAATTGCCTTACAATTTCGAATTTCTTCATCACACATGCACGCATGCATTTGGCTTCAGTGGAACTGGCCGCTTCATGCTTAAACATCGCCACAACATCCTCTGCAAAGGAGTAGAAAAGTATTAAAAATGTTTAAATTGTTTACTTGTTATTGAAATGAAAAATTTATATTTTTAGAGTATTACCATCAGTGGCTCCCGCCTCCGTTTTGCAGTCATTGGCCACAACGAGTAACTGCTCCTTGTTGGTTTCCTCACTCTGCAATGGGACATGTATCTCTGTTATGTATTAATTTTTAAAATTTTATGTGTGGTTTTTATTTTTAATGTTAAACAGCTTTGAAGTGATTCACGACCTTTTAGGCGACGATTACAGTAAATTTATCCTTTAGCTTTTAACATATTTAATTTCACGTCTATCCTCTCTGAAAAATATGCCGTTGTTCCTGTCCCGCCCATTTATCTACCATCCCCTTTCCGTAATGACTATTAATAGCCAGATTAAGAAAAGTGTAGAAGCGTGGCGGCATTTTATATGGTAGGAAGGCATGGTATTCTATACCTACAAAGCTTCCTTTTGGTATGAATATTAAAAATATCAAACGAAAGACTAAAGCTACAAACTTTACGAAAGTTTGTGTAATTTTATATGCAAAGTTGAAAAAACTAGAAGGAACGCTTTTAGTTTATTTGGTGTCGCTAATCTTAAATATGAAGTCGGTAACCATTGTAGCTACTGCAAGCACAAACAAATTTTTTTTTTTCATTTTTTCACATGGCTTCAAATTTTTTTATTTTGTCATTTTGTTAACATTAAAGAAATGTTTCAAATTTTTATTAGCTCCCCGTTTTTTTACAAATTAATTTAAATTAAAAAAATGTTTTGGAAAAAAATTATGTAAATATATCCTTTTAGTATGTACACTGTAATATCCTTTTTGTTGTATTTACCCTAACACTCAATGCCGCAGCGCAAAATAACAGAACGCCGATTAGCTTCATTTTTTTGTGCACAAACTTTACACTTTACACCGACAGTAGCAAAAATAAATTGAAAAGACGACTGGGTTTCGCACTCTTTATAAGCCGTCTTGGGATTTGAGAATTTTGCAACGAGGCACTAGACACCCGACACCCGGCAAATTAATTGCATGCGAGAGAATCAAACAATCTGCGGCAATTAGACAAATCGTATTCAATAAATAGTTTAGAAAACAACAAAAATATAAGTACCAACTGATAGCACGAACGTTCAATTGGAGGCACAATTGCCCAAGTCAGTTTCGCTTCTCAGATTATATCATATGAAAAATATGGTGTGTGTGTGTGTGTGCCATGCCAATCGCTGGAGATGTGCCTTATTAAGCGCGGTGTGAAAATCTTTTGCCATTGATGGAAATTTTTTTTATATATTAAAAAAATTAAATTAAAATTTTAATTACTTAATTAGGGTTAGCACAAACTTGGCATTAGGGTTAGCACTGAAGACTAAGGTCAATAATGAACAAAGTTTAAAGTCATTCATAAATTTAAAAGAAGAACCGTTCATAGTTTCTATAGTTTCATAGGAACGGTGCATAGATTTCTTTGTGTTTAAAATCATTCGGAACTATTATAAAGCCGGAAATTTCATTTAAATGAATAATTTGATAGATCATCTACAGAATAGAATATATTTGTAGAATAGACCTAACCTCCTTGCATGGTTACCGACCGATGTGAGTGAACTTCTCGAACGTTTCAACCGGAGACTGAAGACAAAACACTTCCTTTAAGGCTTAGAGCTTTCTGCAATTTCTCAGCAGCGAGAAATATATTTCCTTTTATATTTCTTATTGTACATCCTTTTCGTAAATTTTATTTTTTATTATACCCCCACACTCACTGTGGCAGGGTATACTAACTTTGTCACAACGTTTGTAACGCCCATAAGGAGGCGTGTCCGGTATGGAACAGTATATATATTCTTGATCAGTATCACCTCCTGAGTCGATTTAGCGATGTCCGTCTGTCTGTCCGTCCGTCTGTCCGTCTGTCCGTCTGTCCGTCTGTCCGTCCGCACGATAGCGGTCGCAGTTTTGGAGATATCGACTTGAAACTTTTTTTACATGTTTTTCTCGTGAATACTGAGATCAAGTTCGAGAATCAGCCAAATCGGACAAAAACTGGGCGTGGCTTCCATACACCGAAAAAAAAGGTAAAAATTTTTTATTGTTGTATTCGATTGGAAATGTTTAGAAACGTATTTTTGACATGGTCCGAGGTTCCGCAGCCACATATATAAGGGTCTAAATGGGGTCTTGAGACCAATTTTTTTTTTTTTGTGGATTTAATTGGAAATTTTTAGAAATGGATTTTGGACATGGTCCGGGCTCCAAAACCACCTATAATTGGCTCAAAATAGGGTCTTGAGACCACAATTTTTTATGTTCAAGGTACTTCTTCCTACTGTGTGGGGGTATTTCAGCTTCGGTATAGCCGAAGATAGTCCACTCTCTAGTTTTTTTCCAAATTTGATGCAAGTGTAACTGATTGTATAATTGTTTGTTTTTATCAGGTGATATCGTTGAGGAATATTTTAATTTGTTTTTTAAATGTCAAACGCAATTATACGAATCCCGATCAGCATCTATTATAAGTACATAAATGCTGCAAATGAATTCAACCACTTTGTAACAATCTATAACAAGTTAAATAATATAGCCCAACAATGTAGGAATCGAACGAAAAAAACTTTTTAATTGTTCCGTGAAATTATATAGTCTGTTCAAATCAGACTTCAATTTGTAATTTTGATTTTTGTTTGAAGGCAAATGTGGTTGTGCTCAATTAAGTGACTGAAAGGGTGTAACCGTTTTTAGGGTGCGCTTTAAAAACTAGATATTATCTGATTGCTGAGAACTATTATCAAATCTTATTAATATTTATAGAGTCAAGGGGATTTTATAAAAGATCAAATGAAGTCAATCATTTAGGTGTGATTACTTGGAAAAAAAACATTTTCGAACATCGCTTTTTTCCCTTAACATTTGCTGTACCTTGGAATAAGTAAATTGTACATGAAACAGTAAAAAGTTAGCTGTCAATTTTATCGTATCTCTTTGTTTTTATACAAAATTCATGGGCAATCGTGTTTATCAATAAAGAGGAAAATTGGAATTTTTTCAAAATTTCGTCTGGCCTACACTTGAATTGGGCCCGCAATTTGATTGGCCAAAAAAGTTTTCGAAATTTTCCAAAATTGAAAAAGTTTCTTTGGAAGGAATTGATTTTTAACCCATACCTCTTGAGGTGTAGGGTGTATGAATAAAAAAACATATGAAGATAATAATCTCATTAAAAAATATTAATAACTGAATTAATTCCCGAAATAATTAAAAACATTTTCCATTTCGGTTTTTTTTTGATAATTTTTTTTTATATATATATTTTTGTGGTTTTGTTGTTGTTGTTTTTGTATAGTTTAATTATAATTATAATCGTTACTATGCACTAATTCTTAATATATTTAGTTTGCATTAATTTTATATAATATAAATTGATTTACGCCTTAATACATAATACAAATTTAAAAAAAACGTTGTTGTAATGCTTGTTGTTGATTTATTATGGTTGCTTGACGTTATTGTTGGTTGTTGTGTAAGGAGTTTTGTTTTTGAAATATGATTTATGTATGCAAATGTTTCTAAAGAGCAGGCAACCAGAAGGCGCTACTTCGTTTGAATCGCTGATTTTTTTAGTAAATATAATTATTATAAAACCGATTAGCAGCATTATGCAAATGCCGGGACAGAAGTATTGTTGTTGCGAGACAACAAAACACAAACAAACAAATGTTAGTTGAAGAAGTTAACGAGAAGAGGACAATTAATTACCTTGTTGCAGTTGCTCTAATAAAGTACCGAATTGTGAAATTTTCTGAAATGTGAATCGAATAATTTTAATGAGACTTGTTTGCCTTGACACAAATTACCGTTACAAATTTGTTGTATTTTCATTTTTTATTACAAAAATTTTTCAAATTCTAAATTCAAGCGCCTGAGGGAGGCGCGGCAGTTGTAATTAATTTTGTTCTACTAATGGTTTAGATAAATTGCATTTTGAATTTACATAGAAGGAAGTGAGGGGGGCGCTTGTAATTCTTTTTGCTTATTTATTTTTTTTCTTTAAAAAAACTTATAGTAAGTATATATAAAAATGATTTCCATGATTTTTTTGTTGGTTTTTGTTAGTTTTTTTTTTGTTTTGTTTCATAAATGTTCAGTTTCAGCAATAGTTTCTTTTTTGTTTTAGTGTATTCCCAATCAAAAATCATTTTCTTTGCATTAGTTTCTTTAAAAAAAAAAACACTATGGATTTTTACAAACTAAAAGAGGACAAGCAAAAACGAAATCATTTGAAAGTGTGTGTGTGATAAAATGTTACGTGTTTATGACATTGATTTGCAGGAAACTATTTGGCGCTGTTCTCAATGGTTTCCGTAAAGGGCGCGAAGAGCACTGAAAATTTAGTTGCAGCATCTCAGCCATGTAGTAGAAAATAACTTAAATATATTAAATCAAATATGTTGTGGAATTTAAAAACAACAGCCGCATTTGTCGTCGAAAATCTTAAAGGAAATAATCCGCTTGCGGCTTCTTCGAGGGTATGCCTCTGCTCTCCTGCGGCGCAGCTTCAAATATGACGAAATCTCGATGCAGGTACTCGTTTAATTCCAAAATTGCTGCCACATTGCCGCATCTGAAAGGCAAATCGGAAGTCGAATAATTAATAAAAAAAATCAACCAACAGAAAAGTCCATTGTCACTCCCACTGTACCCTCTCACCTATAACAATAGTTGGGGGCCGACCACACTGTCAATACGGTTTCATTGAAATGCCACTTGAATCCCTCCATGACCAGTTGATGGGCGCGGCAGATCATGTCGATGTCGTTGGTGCGATTGAATTGCGACACCACGTCCGAACCGAACAGGTAGCCGGCACCACGTGGCGAAACACCCCAGCCGGTCTGATCCTCGGGATCGCTCCACAGCAGATCGCACATGGGGCCGTCGTGCGGCACTTCCTGCTTACGATCGATGGTGCGGATCTGATCCAAATACTGTATGGAGGGCGAGAGGCCGCCATGCACGCAGAATATCTTTCCGTCAATGATGGCCGAAAGGCTGAGATAGTCGAAGATTTCGGTGCAGTAGCGCCACACGGCCGTCGAGCCGTACTTTCGCAGGCACTCGTCATAGAAGCCGTACACTTGGGTGATCTGGCGAGATTCGTGGTTGCCGCGTATCAGCGTTATGCGATCGGGATAGCGCACTTTCAGCGCCAACAGCAGCAGAAATGTCTCAACGCTGTAGTAGCCGCGGTCGACAAAGTCGCCCATGAACAGATAGTTCTTCTCGGGCACATCGCCGCCCACTTTGAAGAGTTCTTTCAGGTCGTAGAACTGGCCGTGTATGTCGCCGCACACAGTCACGGGCGAGTCGACACGCTGCACGTTGCCCTCCTCGACGAGTATTTCGCGTGCTTTGGCGCAGAGGGCCTTCACCTCGTTCTCCTTGATGATCTCGCAGCGTTTCAACTGTTCGATCTGACGATCCAGATCGCTGTAGTCGGTCATACTGGCTGAGGTGGGTGACGACGGCAGTAGCTAAGCTGTGGTAGCTAGCCTTGTGGATTTTAGATGAGTTTTGAAGGTGATTTTGTTTTATTGCTGATAATTTAAATAGGCGAATTGCGTCAGTGAAGTCAATGAGCGGGCACCACGAATTATTCTTCTTCTTTGTATACAGCGGCAGATTCGGAGCTGAAAAAATATTTGTATATGAAGATATTAAAATTGAAGGGACAAAGGACCTCAACACTTTGTCAGGTTACATTTGCACGAAAATGCCTTTGTGATCTATATGGGCACCTTAAAAGCTCTCTTCAATGATCAACACCAGATAACAGTTGAGAGAAATTTGCATGTTAGAGATTTTTTTACCGCACAAAGAGGATAGGATTTCTGAAGACAATTAAAAGGCTGGACAGAATTATATAATTATAAAAAGTTGTAAAAATTAAACTAAAATATGTTATAATTGGCAAAAAAAAAATGCTTATGATGTCGATACTAAAAACTAAACAAACAAAACAAATTTAGCAAAAAGGGAAATTTGCAAAGCAACTCGGACACAAGACTGGAAAAATATGTGCTATAAAATGTGAAAGTTAATACAATTACACAACAGAAGCAACATGGGAATCAGAATCAGCCCCAGCGACAGCGAACTCCAGGACACAGAACACAAAGTAGCACTTTTGGGAATGGTAACAAAACACCTACAAGCTAAGGCCACACGAAAATATGCACTCCAAAAAGAAAACATGTACGAATTTTCGCTAAAGCAGAAAACGAAAACAAAATCCACGCGCAGATTTTCCAGATTACAATGGCGGCAGGCGGCATAAATGCAAAAGCGGCCGCCTAGGCTAATCGGCCAAAGTTTTGTTCCAGAAATGTAAACCGGCAATTATATCCATATTACGAATGACTAAAAATTAAATTGCTCAACTGCTCTGCCCGCTCCCACAATAACCTTCTGTATAAAAACCACATTTAACATTTACATGCATTACAGCATTTTGTATTTTGTAATCTCTATAATATAGACTTGCCTTCTTCTGCAGCACACCTGTGAGTCACTATTGGTTTCTGGGCACTGCTTATCGTTTTCTCAATTAATTTGTTTATATTTTCTCTTGATTTTCGAATATTTATGAAAGAAAAAATGATTAATTTTACGAAAAAGAAGAATTGCAGTCGCTATTCGCTTCACATTGCTAGTGATCCATAGAATGTACTCGATACTCGATACTTGACTTTCAAGAACTCATCGATTATTTGATTTTAAAAGTATTCGATACTCAGATTAGCCTTTTTGAGAATTTTGTATTGAAATTATATGAATATTACTTATTATTATTATGTAAAGGGTTTTAAGACTACTAATTTAAAAAGAACCTGGTTTTATATAACTTTTTTCCAAACATTTAAAATTGTGTGTGCGGCATTAAATTGGAGTAATTTAAATTTATTGCTTTCTATTTATCGATTTTCATATCTTTAACTTGTACAATAAATGTTGTACGTTTTAAGAAAAAAAGTCGAGCAAGAAGTATCGAGTATTCACGAAAAATCATCAGGTAGTATCGCGACTGAAATATATCGAATTTATACATCACTAACTTGCAAGGCTTTTTTGTTTTCTTTTATGATTGCTTGTTTTGCTTTGTCGCTTGTTCCCGCCAGTCCGCCATATTTGTTTTGTATCGAATTATCGTTTTCGTTATCGTGGCAGAGTATGGCCAGGTAGGATTTTAAAATTTAATTGCTTCGGTTTGATTCTTGCCAGAATCAAATTTTAAGATTCGTATTTAGGGGGGCTGATTTAAATTGTAGTAAACAATTGTACTAAAAAGTTATAGTTCAGTTATAGTTACAACCCTAATTTCCATCTCTCATTGTCTTCGTTTTCAATGACGTTCTTTCAAATTCACGTTTCCCCGCTGTTTTTTTAAATCAAAAGTAAGTAAAGATTTATTGAGACTTTCAGTACAAAATCATGGTGAACAATCAAGAGTAATTTTTCAGTACATTTCCAATCAAATATACCTTTTCCAATGGCTTTTGGCTGAAAAAAATAATGTTTGACAGTAAAAAAAAAGTACTCATTTCGCTATTTGTCTCACTTGTATACCTCTACCATGTACTTCAGTGGATTTTTATAGGACTAGTTACATGTTTATGCTGGCGCTGTTACAACGTTGTATCCGCCTTGGTTACACGCTTGCTCCGGTGACAAAAATTCCAGTTGCTATTACTTGTCAAAAAATTGTAGTAAAAAATGACAGTTCAGTGGTTTTTGCAAATAAAAGGGAATCGCACAACGGCAACACTATCTAGTTTCTAGATGGGGAGATGACGTCATTGTTGAACCCACCCCCAAAAGAGTAAATTTTCTCTTTTCGAGCTACATTCGTCGAATAAGATATTTAGAACGAAAAGTGCTGTGTCGGTTGTTGGTGTTGTTGTCGGTAGTTGAAAGAACAAATTGCTGGAAAATAAATTTATTTAGTAAGATATTGTTAAAAACCAGTCCAAAGTAAGCAAATAAAAGCGTAACTAAAGTGGAAATTCGGGTTTGTTCTCAGAAAGTGATAAGAAACACGTGAAAAATCGGAAACACAACAAATCAATCCAATTCTCTTTGATCATTACAAAAATCCAATTAGAATTTGATTAATTTTTAACTTATTATGTGCTTGCCTAATAAATAAAATTTATTTTAGAATTTAAAATTCAAAAAAGAAATTTTGGCAATTTATTTCATTGTATTAAATATTTTCGAAATTCGGGCATTGAAAATTTGATATGACTTTGACTGGTTGAGTGTATGAGAGCATCTTCATCTTCCACCTCCCTCGCGCCCCCTGTCGCCAACAAGGCGCCATTCAGTGCTCGTTCTAGTGGATACGGCACCAAATTTATAAAGAAGAATAATATAAAGTGATAGCAATTAAATTTAATTCATGCACATTAGTTCGCCGAATTTGCCGAACGAAAGTGAAACAAAAATAGTGTGGTTCAATTGTTGAACTGTATACTTTCGGGCGTCTCTTAAATCTTAAATATAGAGTTGAATTTCGTACAACAATATGGAATATAATATTTTGCATTAATTTTATTGAAGCTAATCTATGTAAATTTGTTTAATCTTTCTTTAATTTTCATTAATTTAAAAAAACACAAATCTTTTTCTAAGTTGACATAGTTTTAGGTGCTCCTGAAAATCAAAGTGTTCCATTAAAATCTACTTTTTTGAAATACTAAAATTTTAAAGTGCACATTGTGAAAGCTTAAAAGCAAACGGATAAACCATCACCCAAAAAGAAACCAGCTAAAGAGAAAAAGGCGAAAAAACAGAAGAAAAAAATGGGAAATATTTACACAACAGGACCAAATGAGGCTTTAATTGTTTCAGGTGAGTAAGTAGTTTGGTTTTCACGAAGTAATAAACTCTTTTACTCAGGGACTTGTAAAAACCCTGACTGACAATACTTTTGAGCAGTTTAATTTTAAAGAATCTAGCAAAATTTACTGTAAAAAAATCCTTCACACGCACACATTCGCAATCATTCATTTCCTTTCCCCTTCGCGTCGTGTGTATATGTCGTTTGTTTGCTTATCGTTTTGCCAGCCCACCGCTTACCACCCTCCCCCGCAGAAAGCGGAAGTGAAAAACAGGCGCCTGTAGCTTGTGGCTGAGTTCATAGAACGCGCGCGTTTGCCAGCAACGAGAAAAAATCGATAAATAAAATGCCGAAAATGTAGCTGTGTTCATTTTCCTTGGTTTTTCACAACTCTTGTTGTTGTTCTTGTTGTGACTGTGTCGTCATCATCCTCACTGGCGGCATATCCGTCTCTGTTTCATTCCGTTGATCCTTGAAAGTTTCTTTTCTATTTGGAAACATTTTTGTTTGGTTTTTTTTCCTTTGTGTCGTGGGTTTAGGGTTGGAACTTTTTTAAATTTGGATTTCAGTTGGAAAATTAAATTCAGATTTTTTGTCCTTCGCTTTTTTTTGGAGCCATTTTGCTGACGTATCGAGCTTTGATGAATTTGTGTACATTTCGATTCCTCCCCAATTGACAGATGCTGCCGTTTGCATTTGCAGACACGCCGAATTTTTGGGGTTTCGTGTTTGTCTACGTTCTGATGTGTGGGGGTGGTGGAGATTCTGTTACGTTCTCTGTGGAGTTTTCCCCCTGTGGTTTTGGCGGGTTTTATTTTGTGAGTCATTCAATATTTGGTAGGGGGAAACTTCAGTTTCAGTAATATAAAACGTCATTGCATACATTTTTTTCAAGTACATAATTCGTTAATAATTTTCACTTTTCAGACTGTTTTGAACAAATAAGGTTTTAGTAATTACTGCAAATAACGCTCGTGGCTTTTAATTAACAAATTAAATTTTTTCCTCCATATGCTAGTTTGCAAACGACAATGTATTTATTTTTTTCTAAATAAATATGTAAATAATCTTTGGATTTCATTGCGCCAACCACTAACCAAAGGAAATTCTATCTGGAATGCATGTAATATTCTCATAACAAATCAAAATGCTGATAGTAAATTTATTCTACCGTAACGTAATCAATGGGAAATTACGTCACGAATTGCATGAGCGTTTGTGATTTGAGTAAGTACTTCAAACGTATTTTGTAGCCACTTACCGCGTGTGATTTACACATTTTTCTAATCTTTACTGAATGCTTTCTGATAACGCTTATCTTTGAATTGTCTGATATATTTTGGGACAATTACTTTACTATAACTAAATATAGATTTATTTTTAATTGGTGTTTCAAACTTAAAAGTAATAAACATATTATCAAATATTTATGTACTGTGGAAATGAGTATAAAAATGAGTGAAATGGGAAATCAAGTAGTTATCACGAAATCAAATGCGCCGATGGCCGATGTAGTCAGTTTATTTCTTTTCACTACTAATAAATACAATTCGGTTCGTACAACTAACTTTTTTACATATATACAAAATTGGTCCTTTCTAAACCCTCATCTGCCATTAAGCTATGTCAATCTTCCAAAAATAACATTTTAACGTGAATTGTAGTTTTAGCTCCTAGTGAGGATGTCAAATGCATAACCACATACGCAAATGGTAATTTGATCAGTTTACGTCATAGAAAATAGTGAATTTCAAAATCAAAGGTTTTCACCTCTCATCAATGAAACCAAACAAGAAATTAAATTAAATTAAAGTAAAGTAAAATTTGTATCCAAACTGAAACTCAAGGGTACTCTCCAATACGGAAGATGCGGGAGATAAGGGTGGATGATGATGCTACAAGGCAAAATGTTTCATTGCTCGGAATATACTTTGGCGATAAGTTATGAAAAGTGCATTAACCTAAAACATTACCAACGGGGGTTGAAACATGAGTTCTAAGGCGGAAGCAAAACGAAGAAGACACACTCACTCACACAAATGCGCAGAAAAGGCGATAAAGAGCAGCAAGGACGACAAAGCAACGAGGCCGACAACCACCCAACCGTTGGATGCGATTTGTTATTTTGTAAACAAAAATCTGTTATAATGCAATATGAGTACCTCGGTAGATATCTGTATAACAACAACAAGATGAACAAAAAAGAGATACTATTTACCAAAAGGGTAGGAAACGTCGACCGTGTAAACACCATGCAGATGATGTCCATAATTATCAATATGGCAACTGTCGGCGGTTGGGTCTCTAGTTTATTTTTGTTAAGCTTTTCTTCCTTCCTTCCTTCCAAATATAAAACAAAACCTGTAAAATTGAAAATTTCAGCTGCATTGAGTTTCATGTTTTTTTTTTGTTGAAAATTTCCAGTGAATGCCTTGGGGCTGTTTTATTGCACTCTTCGGGCGGGGGAGGTAGAGCGAAAATTATTCAACATAGAAGCAAAAACATTGGTCAACTGTTTCACGCGCAAATAACCGTTGCCTTGAGGGCAACTTATCCCCACGGCATCATCGCAGAAATCCCCTTTGCCATCATTTTCTATTCTTATCCTTTGACACTTTTATCGTTCGGCTCGGTCTCGGTTTGTCAGTCCGTTGTGGCGTGGGCACGTAATTTAAATTGAAATGACAGTTGCACACACCGTGTTGTCATGTGGTTTCAAATTACTTAGTCCGCGCTTAGAGGGGAGACATGTTTTTTTGCTATTTTTTGTTGTGCAAATTTTCCAAAATTTGCATTACAATTTTCGTAAGTCCTAATGACTATGCATTCAGATTACTGCCTGAAGGGTTACGTATTTAAAATTCATTAAATTTTGTTAATCGTAAACATTGTTTGATATTCGGTGGTGGCCACAGGCTTTACTTTTAACTTGTGATCCTAAGGTGCCGAGATCGAGTGATGTCATCTGTGAATGGATTTTTTTTAGATATTTGGCAATAACTTTTTGCTGTGTCCCCCATAAATTTTGGGTTTGGTTCCGTTGTAATAATCCATTTTAGTTAACTACTTACTTGCATTTGATTTAAATTTATTACAGGTTTTAAATGATTCATATTAATCCCCACACCCTGACACTTTAATATAAATCTAGCTAACTGCTTCTTAATAATCGCCATCCGCCCAATCGGCCCTTATCATATCCGCAGCCTTTTCACCAATCATAAAAGCAGGTGCATTTGTATGCGCTGTCGGAGGAACTGGTATGATACTCGTGTCCACCACACGCAACTTTCGAATGCCGTGCACCTTCAATGTGGGACTGACCACTGCGGTGGCATCTGTCACTGGACCCATGCGACACGTGGCCACCTGATGATGCAACGTATAGGACAATGTACGTATAGAGCAACGCCAATAGTCATCGGAGCCGAAGTCATAACCTTCACAGCCGGGCACTTTGTTCTTCCAGATGCGGGTACCTATTCTCTGCATGGCAGGAGTTTCTGCAATGCGTATGGCTGCCTTAATGCCCTCCAAAAGCGTTTCTACATCCTCATCATTGCTTAGATATTTCGGATCGATAACGGGCCAACGCAATGGATCCTTATTGTGCAGCCACAGACGTCCCACTGATTTTGGATGGAAATCCATTACCAATACGGTGAAATGATCCTGTTGCGATATTTGCAACGGACGATGTAGGGCATTGTAAACTTCATCCTTGAAATTTGCGCCTTGCTTCAAGGCAGTGCCATGATCCGAAGCCAGACTACCGCACACCGAGATGAGCTCTACATCGGGCATATCAGCTGGTTCCTTCGAATGTGGCACCTTCAGAAATGTCAACGATTCGACGCCACCAATGATTGAGGCACGTGTAAATGGACTTTTTCGAAAGAAAAACTGTTTCAAGTCCAGTAGACTGACACGATTCATAAACAAGGTCTGACCAGTGGTATTTGTGGTAAAGGTGGGCCCAAAATGTGACAAGTGGTCGTACAAGCGCATACCAACGGGCAACTCTTGGATGATAGGCACTTTTATGCCACGCAAATTGTCGGCGGGCCCAATGCCCGACAACATCAGCAATTGCGGTGAGTTGAAAGTGCCGGCCGATAGAATGACCTCCTTGCGTGCCTTGAATGTGTAAAGTTTCTTCTTGTGTAGGAACTCTACACCGTAGGCAACCTTTGTGTACGGATCTATGAGTACACGTGTGACTTTGGCAAATGCTAAAATATGTAGGTTCTTGCGTTTCACACGTATTGGCTCTATATATGAACGATAGGCGCTGTGCCGTTGTCCGCTATTTAGAGTGGCCTGCACGTAAGAAACACCCATTTGAGATTCGCCATTGTAGTCGGTGTGTGGATGGCCCGCCTGTTGGGCCCCCTTTACAAAAGCATCCACCATCTGAGTGCGAAAACGTACATCCTCTACACTCAAGGGACCCGAATGATTGTGATAGGGTGAGTGTTCCAAGCCAGCCAAATTGGCCCTCTCCGACTTGAGGAAATAGGGCAGAACATCGTTATACGACCAGCCTGTGTTGCCCGCCGCAGCCCAACGGTCGTAGTCACGTCTATTGCCGCGATTGTAGATCATAAAGTTGATGGAACTTGAGCCGCCCAAAACTTTACCGCGCGGCAAGGCACACTCATTGTTGTTCATGCCGAAGCAGGCATTCTTCTGCGGCGTCGATCTATAGCCCCAATTGGAGTGGGTAACCTGCTGGTAGCCAGCCAGAGCTGGTAAGAGATGTAAGATATTCTCTACTCCACCCGCTTCGAGTAAATAAACAGACCAGTTGGGATTCTCCGAGAGACGATTGGCCAAAGTGCAGCCTGCAGCGCCACCGCCCACTATTATGAAATCGTAGGCAGCATTATTTCGAGGAGCTGAAAGAGCAACGAACGTTTAGTTAATTCACCCGAATTCAATTTTGTATACAATAATAAAAACTACCAACGAAACGGATTTTCTGTTCCAGAACTTTAAATATTCCAAATTTCAGGCTCTCTAAGATATTCTGTGCTAAGGATAATTGTAGTAAAGGGCTTGTGAAAGCTATTAAAAATGTATACTTCAATATCATGGCGATCACTTTCTGTCACTTCAATACATTGACTTTAGTTCGTAACTTGTTTATATAATCTCTTAGAACTGGTCAGAGAATTATCTTCGGTCCGACCGAAGCTAAACTGCATACAAGACCATACCTTTTACGACAATTCTTCGGTAATTTTTGCTGCAATTATACACCCACACACTACTGTGGCAGGGCATATTAACTTTGACACAAAGTTTGTAACGCCCCCAAGGAAGTATCTTTTCTGAATCAGTATCGAAAACTGCACCGATCGAGCTATGTTCGATGTTTCAAAGCACATAGCATAAATGCGTCAAAATGGGGTCCTGACTCTAAATTTTTGTTGGAGATTCCTCTAACTTGGTATTATGTGGGGTTATTTTAACTTTTAGGTTTTTGATAATTTTTTAGTTTAGCTTTAATTTTAATGAAAATACATAGCTAAGTACTATATACTTTTCTATACCTGCCATGCCTTTCTTTTGGACATTACAAACGGTGTGACAAAAACAATATACCCTTGGACACTAGTGTGCAGGTTATAATGACTTTAGTTCCACTCGTTTCGCACTTGATTTGCTTGAAAATTTAAAAATTTAAAAAATTCCCACAACATGGAGTACAGCTCTACTGCCAACTTAACCAACTAACTCAACTATCCCTTAAATTCCATTTTCATATGATTTGTGTACATTTGTGAAAGTCACTATCAATTATGGTTGCCGACCCCGAGATCAGGAATTCTGATATTTTTGGAGTTAGGAAATAGAATTTGGAAAAAAAAATGTTTTTTCACTTTGAACAGCTTACATTTTGTAGTGATTGATTTTGTTAATTCTCCACACAAAACCTTTGTTGTTTGTTGTTTTTAGTTAGTTACTTTTTATTGTTTTCTTGAACTAGTTACTTGCTTAATTTGTTACTTAGTTAATTTATTCTTTTAGGTTATCTAATGATTTTCTAAAACACCTCAGTTGAAGACGACATACATTCTTAATTACAGTTTTTAAATTTTAACCCGATTCACTCTAATCCCCCCTCCCCCCACTTTAATATAAATCTAACTACTTAATATGCACCATCCGCCCAATCGCCACGTATCATATCCGCAGCCTTTTCACCAATCATAAAAGCCGGTGCATTTGTATGCGCTGTCGGAGGAACTGGTATGATACTCGTGTCCACCACACGCAACTTTCGAATGCCGTGCACCTTTAATTTGGGACTGACCACTGCGGTGGCATCTGTCACTGGACCCATGCGACACGTGGCCACCTGATGATGCAACGTATAGGATAGTGTACGTATGGAGCAACGCCAATAGTCATCGGAGCCGAAGTCATAACCTTCACAGCCGGGCACTTTGTTCTTCCAGATGCGAGTACCTATTCTCTGCATGGCAGGAGTTTCCGCAATGCGTATGGCTGCCTTAATACCCTCCAAAAGCGTTTCTACATCCACATCATTGCTTAGGAATTTCGGATCTATAATGGGCCAACGTAATGGATCCTTATTTTGGAGCCACAGACGTCCCACTGATTTTGGATGGAAATCCATCACCAATATCGAGAAATGATCCTGTCGCGATATTTGCAACGGACGATGTAGGGCATTGTAAACTTCATCCTTGAAATTTGCACCTTCCTTCAAGGCAGTGCCATCATCCGAAGCCAGACTGCCGCAGACCGTGATTAGCTCTACATCGGGCATATCAGCTGGTTCCTTCGAATGGGGCACCTTCAGAAATGTCAACGATTCGACGCCACCAATGGATGAGGCACGTGTAAATGGACTGTTTTGAAAGTAAAACTGTTTCAAGTCCAGTAGAGTGACACGATTCGCAAACAAGGTCTGACCAGTGGTATTTGTGGTAAAGGTGGGCCCAAGATGCGACATGTGATCGTACAAGCGTACACCAACGGGCAACTCTTGGATGATAGGCACTTTAATGGCACGCAAATTGTCGGCGGGACCAATGCCAGACAACATCAGCAATTGCGGTGAGTTGAAAGCGCCCGCCGATAGGATGACCTCCTTTCGTGCCTTGATTGTGTAAAGTTTCTTCTTGTGTAGGAACTCTACACCGTAGGCAGTCTTTGTACTAGGATCTATGAGCACGCGTGTGACTCTGGTAAATGCTAAAATGTGCAGGTTCTTGCGTATCTCACGTATTGGCTCTATATACGAACGATAAGCGCTGTGCCGTCGTCCGCTATTTAGTGTGGCCTGCACGTAAGAAACACCCATTTGAGATTCGCCATTGTAGTCGGTGCGTGGATGGCCCGCCTGTTGGGCACCCTTCACAAAAGCATCCACCATCTGAGTGCGATAACGTATATCCTCCACACTTAAAGGACCTGAATGATTGTGGTAAGGCGAATGTTCCAAGCCAGCCAAATTGGCCCTTTCCGACTTGAGGAAATAGGGCAGAACATCGTTATACGACCAGCCTGTGTTGCCTGCAGCAGCCCAACGGTCGTAGTCACGTCTATTGCCGCGATTGTAGATCATAAAGTTAATGGAACTTGTCCCGCCCAAAACCTTGCCGCGTGGTAAGGCACATTCATTGTTGTTCATGCCGAAGCAGGCATTCTTCTGCGGCGTCGATTTATAGCCCCAATTGGAGTGGGTCACCTGTTGGTAGCCAGCCAGGGCTGGTATGAGATGTAAGATATTCTCTACTCCTCCCGCTTCGAGTAAGTAAACAGACCAGTTGGGATTCTCCGAGAGACGATTGGCCAAAGTGCAGCCTGCAGCGCCACCGCCCACTATTATGAAATCGTAGGCGGCATTGTTTTGAGGAGCTGAAAGCAAGGAATGCATACTTTACACGAATTCAATTGGTATAAATTACTACAACTTACTGTCCAACCGGATTTTCTGATCGAAGATATTGAATAATCCAAGTTGCAAGCTTTCTAAGATATTCTGTGCTAAGGACAGTTGTAGTGAAAAGCACGTTAAAGCTATGAAAAATGTATAATTTAATGTCATGGCGATCACTTTCTTGCACTGAAATTTCACTTCAATGCATTGACTTGAATTCACTTTTTGTTTACAAAATCCAAAAGCGCCTTAATTTTACTTTACTGATCTTGCCCGTTCCAGTTTTGTTTACTAAATGACTGCTAACCTCCAGTTTTCAGTTTATTTATCAAGGAATCAGGCATTCATCACATGCCAACAGAACATTTCACTGAACTTCATGTAACTTGTTTATATAATCTCAGTACACATTGACATTCGCCCATGACTCAGTTTCGAAACCAGATAAAAAAGGCTTTACAGAGCTCATATATGGGCTGAACGTTTGCCTGCCAGCTTCATTCAATTCTTACTACATTGCGCCTCACTCAGTGTTTACACCTGTTAATTACCTTCATAATAATTTTGCAAACATAATATGCGGTATTTATAATGGTGAGGAGGGTTCAGTTACCTTTTAATTTATATTTAAGTATGATTAAAATTTAACCCCAATACGACTTTACACGCATTTTATTAGTTAATTTAATTGTCAACCCTTCGTCGGTACTTAATATGGTTACCGAATATTAGTTGTCGTGTGATCGGGAAATATTCGTGACATTAAATGTCTTTTCTTAAATGATCTACACTAATCCAATTAGGTTCATTGTGATATCACATGCCTCTTACAGCAATTAACAGGGACAAGTACCTACAGTGTAATTCCGAATCCAAACAACGAATGGAAATTGGAGAATTTCATGGCAAATTATGTTCTCGTAAGTTTGTCATTGCTTACGAGAGGTGAGGATTTTGCAGCACATATTTCTTGTCTGCCCTAACGACCGAAATCCGATCGTAAGGCTGAGGCCACCAACCACCCTCTTAAAGCTCCTCCACATAAATAGATCTGACCTGGAAGTTCTTATGCAGTGAGTGCAATTGTCTAGTAATGCGGAGGTAAAATCTCATTCAAATATAAGGTATTCAAATGTAAGGTCAGAGACAGTACCGAAGTTCATGAAAATTCTCAAGCTGCGTTGTTACGTTAGCGGCAGCGTACAAAACGCATTCTCCAGGGCACAACACATAAACTTACTCTAACCTGTTTAAAATTGACTTAAATCATAAGAACTTTACCAAACACAAAACCTTTACGGATGCGGCAGAAAGTTGTTAATGAAAATAATTATGGAAAGTATCATGCGAAGCAGAGATTAGCAGCTGCCAAAACGGAAAACAAGTTCTACGCTTGAAAAGATAAAACTTATAGCATGACGCTATCAAGTTCAAGCACCTTCCTCTGAAAACGGTAACGAGCAAGCCGGTTTCATTAAGTTAGGTCAAGTTATCGTTTTTTTTTTGTCTTTCATGCTGCTGGTAAATAACCAATTTCGATTGGAATGAACTACTTAAGGAACATTTTATAGCCACTTATAGGAATGTCTGAAATCAGGTCGATTTGATAAAAACAAAAAGTTGCAATTCGCTCCATCGCTGGCAAATAAACAAACAAAACATTTGCAATTCTAATCGATTTTCGTTTTTGTTTATTAAATATTTAACCTAGAATATATGTTATCTTAGCCCCTTCTAATGCCAATCGCCGCGTATCATGTCGGCCGCTTTCTCTCCAATCATAAACGAAGCGGCATTCGTGTGTGCCGTCGGGGGAAATGGTATAATACTAGTGTCCACCACACGCAAACTTCGAATGCCATGTACCTTCAGTTCGGCACTGACCACCGCCGTGGGATCCTTTGCTGGACCCATGCGACACGTGGCCACCTGATGATGCAGCGTATAGGACAATGTGCGTATCGAGCAACGCCAATACTCATCCGAAGCGAATTGGTATTTCTCACAACCCGGTATTGGTGTTTCAAGTAGTCGGGTACCCAAACGTTGCATGGCTGGGGTCTTCGTTATGCGTATGGATTCTTTAATGCCCTCCAGTAGAAATTGAACATCTTCATCGTTGTAGAAATATTTCGGATTTATGCGTGGCCATTCCAACGGATTGCGATTGTGCAACCAAAGACGTCCCACCGACTTTGGATGAAATTGCATGATCAGTACACTGAAATGATCTTGTCTAGTTTCGGCCAGCTGTCGGTAGACTTTAGTGTAGATTTCATCTTTGAAATTGGCGCCCTCCTTTAAGGCAGTGCCATCATCGGAGGCTAGGCTGCCAGCGACGGTGATTATTTCTATGTCCGGCATATCAGCGGGTTCCTTCGAACTGGGTACTTTGGTGAAAGTCAGTGACTCGACGCCTCCAATACTGGACAGCATAGTGGCCGAATTGCCAAAGGCATACGATTTCACCGTGTTCAAATTGATGTTGGCCGTAAACAATGAGTTGCCCGTCGTGTTGGTCAAAAATGTCGGACCAAAATGACACATGTGGTCGTAGAGTAACTTGCCCACGGGCAATTCCTTCGTCAAGGGCACTCCAATTGCCTTCAAATTGTCTGCCGGCCCAATGCCCGACAACATCAGCAGTTGTGGTGAATTGAAAGCGCCCGCAGAGAGTATAACTTCCTTGCGCGCCAGAATTTTATAGTAAGTATTTCTGTAGAGCAATTGTACGCCAAATGCTACTTTGGTAGCGGGATCTATGAGCACGCGTGTCACCCGCGCCATTGTCAGAATGTGAAGATTCTTGCGCTTGTATCGTATGGGCTCGATGTATGAGCGGAAAGCACTGTTTCTTTGGCCGTTTTTCGTAGTGGCCTGTACATACGAAACTCCCAGCTGAGATTCACCATTGTAGTCCGTGCGTGTGTGGCCCGCCTGTTGGGCTCCCTTTACATAGGCATGCACGAAAGGTGTGCGAAAGCGTACATCTTCCACGCTCAAGAGACCCGAATCATTGTGATACTGCGAGTATTCCAAGCCCGCCAAGTTGGCCTTCTCCGACTTGAGGAAGTACGGCAGAACATCCTTATAAGACCAGCCTGTGTTGCCCGCCGCAGCCCAACGATCGAAATCACGTCTATTGCCTCGATTGTAGATCATAAAATTAATTGAACTCGTCCCGCCCAGAACCTTACCCCTTGGCAGGGCACATTCGTTGTTGTTCATGCCAAAGCAGGCGCGTTTCTGCGGCGTCGATTTGTAGCCCCAATTTGAATGGCTGCCCTGCAAGTAGGCTGAAAGGGCGGGCACCTGATGCATGATGCCCTCAGTGCCGCCCGCTTCAATGAGATAGACTGACCAGTTTGGATTCTCCGAAAGGCGATTTGCCAGCACACAGCCGGCCGGTCCTGCGCCAACAATTACGAAATCATATGCTGCATTCTGGCGTGGAGCTGTCGATTGGTGAAACGTTATTACGTGGATCTACAATAAAAAGTCTATCTTGTCTCACCATCATTGTAAAGTGACTGCTTGAAGATGTTGTGCAATCCAATGTTCAGCATTTGTTCCAAGTTTGGCTGCTGTGCTTGGAGCATTGGAGCCATTAAAAACGAAAGCCATAAGGCAAACATTTCCCTTTTAAAGAAACCCAATGACATTCTGGAATTCTTTCTTCGACTGCGAATAGTTTCTTCGTATGACTTTACCACTTGACTGCCAACTCGCGAATGCTGCGGTGAAATTCTTTCTGCAATATTTCTTCTTGGTTCTTGTGATTCTTTTCGCTGTTTCTTTGGGATACAGTAGATGTTTTTGTTTAATTTAAAGCGTCTTTCGATTCTTTTGCCATCTTCTCGCCGTTCTTTCTTCTTCGACTTCACTTTTGTAAATAATCCCAAGCATTGTCTAGATTAACTCAACACGAGCTTCTTCAGTTTGTTGCCTTCTGTTTACCATTTACAATGCCGCAAACTCTTACTTTTCAGATTATGGTGCCGGTAGAACTTGTTTCGAACTCGATGAACCCATTTGGAATTATCATAATTTATGCAAAAATTCGTTAAGTTTTAATTGTTTACTAAGTTTTGTTGGTGTTTGCTTTGAATCGAATCGACATGGAAACCGGCTTTGAAATTTCTCATGGCTGTAACTGATTTTACAAGTTACATGTTCTTTTTTTAAACAAGTTACATGTTGCATTTAATGGCTTATTAATAGGCTTGAATTTGACCAAGATTTTACGGCATGTTGTCCCGTGGAAGAGGCAGGAAAAGGAGATCTCTATCATAACATTTTGTTTTTGTATTTTCAATGGAACACACCAATATACATATTTCGCCGTTAAAGAAATTCTTTTTAACGTAGTCATTGTCACACAAATTCCAAGGGCTGTCATTTTACCTTACACCATCATTGAAGAACGATGATAACTTGTCTTTCACTTCAACCACCTTATTGGCAAATGCTTAAATCGTACAATCTTGGTTCGTAAAATAATTTGGTCTAATGATCCCATTTTGGCTCAATCATTGGAGGTTTTGGAACTTTGACCAACATCCATTTCTAAACATTTCCAAACGAATCCAGCAATACAAATTTTATATGTTCTAATGGTCATAAATGCAAACGATGATAGTAATCACCCCTATCCACCCAAAGTGGTGAGATATGTTTTATTAATTTGAATTATTTCAATAGACCTATTTCCAATTTTTCACCTCTTTTTTGAGCTAATTACGTTAAGTGCTTTTGAGCCTTTATCAATGTCAGACATGAACATTTGTGACAGTTACTTTTGTAGGGTGATGCCCAGTGATGACCACAACGTTACTTGCGCGCAACTCAGCGTCGGCGTACGTAACTATACAAATATAATACGACGACGCACAGTGGGGCATATAATACTGAAAATTGATATTGGTATTCACTCTGTCCTTCTTACAAGTCAGCTGAGCATAGCTCTTAAAAGCAAATCGTTTCATATATATCCCAACTAGCACCGTTGCAATAAAGCGTGTTCAACTGACTAGGAAACTAAATTTGTATTTTTTTTTACTTATGCATATAGAAAAAAAACTTAAAAAAGCTAGACCATTTTCTGCACCACATACCTCACTGTGCGACGCTACAAATGATATGCGTGCGGCCATCACCTACTCATAACGACTTATTGATATTATTTTCTTTCGAAAACGTTATTAATGAAATGTATTAATTTTCATTTCAGGTACGTCAATATAATATGAAATATTAATATCCTAATGCACATTTTAAGGTAAGACGAATCAATAAAGTATCTTAATTAAAATTACCCTTTCGTATAAATGGTGGAAATTCGGAAAGAATATTTGAAAACTTGCAGCAATTGCTTATATTAAATTTTGTATAACTTGAATTGAATAAGTAATTTCAGGACAGCAATTGCTGCAACCAAAAATTGTCGGAAGGAGTTATTATCATTTTTAAAAGCTTTTTTTCTAAATAAAATCATATTGTCTACTAAATGTTTTTGCACAGCATAAAATCGGTGGCTATGAGTTAAATGCATGACAACACATTTCAATTAAACTGATTGCGAAAAGCTTTTAGAACAGGAAGCTCGGACTTTTTTGTGAATGTGTGCGTGTGTTTTGCGACTTTTATTTCTTGTTGTAGTTGCAAATGGATTCAACTGAAGATTTTAAAAGAGGCAGTGGAAATAATTTGAATTTAAAAGGTCAAAATATCGAATAAGGACTCAGATCCATTAAATGAAGTTAATCTTATATTTACTTAAGATATTAAAATGCTCGTCACACTCACATGACAATATGCCGTGACTAATTTATCGATCAAAGTCACTTTGATATGTCACTTCGATGCATACCAGATATCACACAACGTGTCAAAATAAAAGACTTTCCTGATTATCCGTTAATCAAGTCAAATTGTATAACATTGTGAAAATTCCAACCACAGCCACCCTTTGTTCATTTTTCCACAACAGGATTCACTAACGTCATTCATCCTTAAATGCAACTCAAAACAGGGTTGAGAAAAGCGAATGAAGCGAGCAATGCTTACCCTCACACTGTACCAAGTTCCACCCCCTATGACAGGCAGACAGATTCTAAAACACTAAGAAAAATAAAATAGGAGAGAAGTTGGACATTTCCGGTGTTCTTGTGCTGCATATGAAAACGGGATAAGCAACTTTGATTTGTATTTTTTATGACTCTTAAATATTTCCGCTACCCTCGTCCATGTGCTTTGCATTTTGCGCAGCTCTTTGGCTTAGTCATGGGAATAATTGCATACAATGAAACATTTATGAATCCCGAGGGTGGTTTCATTTTAATATTCTGTAGAAGTTGAGAGCAACCAACATTTTCGCTTAACTCAACATTACTGCGCGCATATAGTTAACTCCAATCGTCGCTTTTGGTGCTGTATTATTCTACAAAAGGTGCAAATCGATTGCGAAGCGCTCATTTGGGGCATGGGGAAATCATCAAGTCGCCATAAAGGTAAAATGACGGTAATCAGGGAAAAGTTATGGTGCTGTCATATAAAAAATTCTGTTAATTTGTTTAAAATGTTCATGAAAAATGTGTAATTCCTTGACTTTTTAGAGGAGAATATAGGGTGCAGTCCTTAGAATTATTACAATGTGTAACATTACTTTTACCCATCCTCACAGCCAGTCAAACCTTCGGAATTTGCTCTACTCCTTCGCCGCACCTGTTGTTTACCTTTGAGACTGGCCTTTGTGACATCTTTTTTCCATTTGGTTGTGTTTATATTTGTATTTATTTTATCGCATACATACCTACAATTACATCTATCAACGCCCATACTGTACTTCCGCCAACACATAACACATCTCTTCATTAAGTTGGCATTATACTTAAGAATCCCTTTTGGCGTGAATTTTCCCTTGGTTCTGCTCCGCTTTCAAGTGGTTTCTTTGTCAAAACTTTGTTTCAGTTGACTGCTCCCCAATTTGGACGGATTTCTAATTAACATGGTTCAATTTATGCGCGTTGGTTTAAGTACCACTTGAAATTTTGTTTAAGAGTGCAGCTTTAGAAATTTCCAAGTACTCATTAAAATGTTCCCTGACTTATGTGGGTATTCGGAGAAGAAAAGCTCTGCGGTGAAAGAAGCAAAGTAAGTATTTAATACAAAATACAAAATTATGGAAAAAAAATTAGTAGACGCCTTAAAAAATCTAAATAAATTAATTAATTATAAATTTAGAGTGGTTTAGGTGTACTTTTTTATTTAATTAATTAAATTTAAAAAAAATGCACATCAAAGATTATGCCAAATATTTTTAAAAATCTAGAAAATTAAAACATTTTGAGAGAAACTGAAGTTATGAATTTTCATTATTGCATTGAAAAGGTATGGCATACTTTTAGGCATTCGTGCTGAAAAAAGTCATTTGGGTCGATAAAACGTTAAAATGACATAAAAGTCGTCAGTCTGGCTACACTGCTTGTATAATAAAATAATACAATGGCTAAAAAATATACTTATTTGTTTTGCATTATTACATTTGAGTTGAACCATTAAAAACCAATATAATCCAATTGTTACTACAGGGAACCGAGTTTGTGATCACTCAATTGTTATTGTTTTACGATCAGAATTTCAAAACATTTGTTTAGATTTGTAGCTACTATATTGAATGCAAAACTATTGCTCTGCACTATCTATTCAAATAGTGACGTAATATAAAACATTTGATTTAGCCGACTGGTACATCGATTGCAATTGAGACACAATTATAGAGAAATTGGTTTAACTGCAGCGAATTTATTTAAGCTGAACTGGAATTATAGCGTTTGTAAAATTTCATTAATAAATACGCTATAGCCTATAAACCTATTTAAAACCAACAGAATAATTTCTAATTCTACTTATCTGTTATCTTTTGTTCCCAACTGAGTAGTAGATTCAAATACGGATGCATCATACAATTTTACGTTCAAATGTATAATTTTTTACTCAGAAGATAAAATGTTTGTACTACAGGGAGTATGAGTGTTATATTTACATTAGTACATTTAAGGGAGAAAAGGGATTCCAAGGAAACAACATATCGAAAATTCTCCATACGCTTGTACAAAACATTGTTCACTTTTCAAGCAATTCAAAATAGATTTTCGCGTTAAGCACAGAATACCAGATTATTCAAGAAATATCTCAACATTTTTTAATAACAAATTTAATAAATTTATTCTTAATTTTTTTTCGATAATTTAAATTCACAAATTCGACACAAGCTAATATTTCTTCTGCTGAGAATTGGATTTTTAAATTGTTTTGTGTGGTTAACTTATTATTGGGATAAAAAATCATAAACAACATACAAAGTTCAATTGAACGCCCCAAGTGCAGTAAGTTTAAGAAATCAGTTCGGTTGCTCAAATGCTCAATGTGAAAATAATACGCTTGATTAATTGAGATTCGCACAATTCAATGTGTAAAACACGATTTGCTAGCTAATCTCCAAAAATTACTTCCGTACTTCCTCGGAAGACAATGCCAATTAAACCCTCAGCTAAGTAATATAAAATATACACGAAATAATTAACACAACAAATTAGTAAAATGTTTTAAATGAAGCTTGAAGAAGTATCGAAATAGAATTCACGGCTTTCAGAGAGCAAATTGTAAAGTTTTGATTAGCATGAAAATCGCACAAAAGACATCAACAAACTTCCAATTTGAAGATTATAAATGAAGTCATAAAACAACAACAACAACAAACAACTGAAATAGCGCCAAAAAAAGTATACGCCGAATACACAACGAACGAAATCGAAAAGGTCCAAACTGACATTGAAAAGTCAGTCCGAAAAAATTCAAAGTCAATGTTAAACGGTAAACACCGACCGCAGATGCCGGCAGCAGTTCAGCTACTTCGGCTAAGTTCAGTTCAGATAAAAAAGATTTTTTTTTCTTCAAATTTAGCTAAAGAGTTGAAATGTCAAAACATGTATTCGTTAAGTATGCAGCGTTGGTATTGTAACGAAAACGTGTGTAATCAAAATACGGCTATGCATTTTGTTATGGTTGTTGAGTTTCTTCTTCTTCTTCTCTTCTTCTTTGGTCTATTGGTTTTATTAGCAAACACAATTTTAATTTGTTTGATTATAAATTATTGTGATTTTTTTTGTTATTGCCTGTCAATATTGACATTTGATATTGACAATTTGATTTAGCGTTCAAATTTTGCAATGAATGGACGGACGGTTGGACTGGCGTCAGTCAAGCAATTAACACATTCTGAATGTGCCTAGCATTTCTTGTTAAAATCACCAACTACGTCATACGTATGAGCCTATTTGATTACTTTGAAACTGAAAGTTTCATTTCGAGATATAAAATAAAATGAGAACAATTCTAAGTAGTAGGAGAATTATCTTCGGTCTTACCGAAACTAGAATACCCTGCACGATTTTTCGATTTTTAATGGCCTCATTTTAGGCTTTGGGCGCTTGTTTCAAGCTTTACTAATCATTCAGGACCGAGTCCAATAAGGAACAATGCTCTTAATGAACTATTTTCTACAAACTCTAATAACTTTAGACTGCAGATTGGATTGGGTTTAAAGTGTTAGCGATTACTTCTAACATACCACCAAGGTGCAATGTGTTACGTGCTGATGTTAGTAACAGAGTTTCCTTGTGAATCCAAATCATGTGAATGTTATACTTGTGAGTCATGATATGAAAACGTGTTAAAACTTACTATATATCATTAGCTGGATTCTGTAACTTTCTTATCGACAATCTTCTGGTCGAACCGGTTGTTTGCTTCAAATATCGCTAAAATCGCAAATCTAACAAGCGATCCGAAAATTGCCTAAATATTCTCTATGACCTGAATTCAGGCAAAAAGTCTCCAAATGTTATTCGAATGTTCAAATATTTCTAATCCACGCTACCCTCAATTGTGCACTCACCCTATAACTGTCAAATTTTTGCAATTTTATGCTAATTTAATTAAAAACGATTTAGTCAAATGTAGCATTAATGAATCTGAATTTACAAAATAAAGTTGTCAAACCTTACACAACGCCACACGCTTTTATCGCATTGTGAATGGGCTTCCACCGATTGTGTGTGTGGGGTCGATTGGAGCGCTTGTCGCCTTCAACAAATAAAATGCAAAAATCTGCAAAAACAATTCGCTTTAAATTGAAAATTGATTCATAAATTCATTGAATTATGTTGTGATCAATCGACCAGAGGCGTCTGTGGCTATTGGGAAAAAGGGTACCAATGAAATTTAAAAAGCCAACGCCATAGTCAGTTTCTTTTGTATTTATTGGTTCATTAAAAATTGAAAACTTACTTTTAATTCGTTACAATGAGGTATGAAAGCATGAAAGCATTCTTAAATCTAATGGAAATTTTCACAAATTCTTCTTTTTTTAATTGAATTAAATTAAAAAACAAAATGATCACAAATTCTTAAATAGTTTGAACTAAGCTAAACATGACAAGGTGCTATACTCAACAGTGCTTTTGAATATGTACAAATTCCATAGTTATTTAAGTGTAAGAAATTTAAAATTGACAACACTGTTTACTTAAACTAAATTATAACTAAACTAACTACTTAAACTAAAGAAAAAGTACCCGCCCACAAACAATTATAAGAGAAACCCCCTCTTAAAACGCTCTGCTACCAGCTCAAGTTCACGGTATGAAACCATGATCCTGCTTGATCATGTCTGCCGCCTTCTCTGCAATCATGAACACTGGACCGTTCGGATGCCCCGACATGATCTCTGGCATTATGCTGGCATCAGCAACACGCAGATTCTTGATGCCGTGGACGCGCAAACGTGAATCCACCACGGCCGCACGATCGGACTTGGGACCCATTTTAGCTGTGCCCGAATAGTGATAAATTGTAAATGTGAAATGCTTGACATAGCACTCCCAATAGCCACGCGATTTGTAGGCAAACTGTTTGCATGTGGGTATTTTGCGTTCCCAGAGGCGAGCGTTGATCTTCTTGAAGCCCGGCTGGTCCATAAGGCTGACTGCCTTGAGTAGGCCACGCACCGAAATATCCACATCGTAGGGGTGATTGAAGTAATTGGCAAATATCAGGGGATACTTTGTGGGATCGTTATTCTTCAGCATGACACGACCACGACTCTTTGGCCGCAAAATCATGGGGAAGATCATGAAAGCATCCAGGGCCTTATCCTCAATTTCGGCAAATATCGAATCGTAAATTGACTTCTTCAAACCAAAAGCACGCGAAATGGCCGGATTCGAAGACATAGAACCGCCCACCATGAACAGCTCAATATCGGGCCAGCCCACCTCCAATTCCGGATGATCGAGATCCCAGAAGGCAATAGCCTCACAGCCACCAGGCGAGCCATAGGGACCCTCTTGACGATTGAAACGATTGACCAGCGTGGGATCGGCAAAATCTTCAAAGTGCAGCGAAGTGGCGTTCGTCGTAAAGGTAACGGCCGGAGCTGTGTGATCCTGCAGATTATAGCCCACCGCCAGATCGGCAATTGGTTTAATGTCCATCTCGCGCAAATGCTTAGCGGGACCCACGCCGGACAACATCAACAATTGTGGGGTATTAATTGCACCTGCCGAGACAACGACTTCACGACGCGCCAAAATCTTGTGCATACGCCCATCTGTCTGCACCATTATGCCATAGGCTGTCTTCGTAGTGGGATTGATCAAGACTTTCGTAACCAAAGCGTTTTTCTTCACATGCAAATTGGGACGCTTGCCCTTGATCGGATACAGGTAGGCACGATTCGAACTCCAGCGCGTTGAATTCCTTGTGGTCGTGTGCAAATAGGCCACACCGTTTTGTACGCGTCCATTATAATCGCGATATTTCAAGCCATCCTGCTGAGCGGCCTCGATGAAAGCGTCCGCAATCTTTGAATGCCAGTTGACATAGGACACCTTGACGGGACCGTCGCGACCCACATACTCCGGTTCGGCGTCAGGCACACTGGAGCCTTCGTACTTCTTGAAATAGGGCAGCACGTCCTTGAAACTCCAACCTTCATTGCCCAGCTCCGCCCAACGGTCGTAGTCCTTGCGATTTCCGCGCGTATACATCATATAGTTCAGCACTGACGAACCGCCCATCACCTTGCCGCGCGGCCAATTGCATCGATTATTGTTCATGGCTAGACAGGCATGATCCGATGGCTGTGTGCGATATTTCCAATTCATTTCGCCCAACTGTAGGAAATGCGCCACAATGGGCACATCCATGACAAGACTCTCGGGTCCGCCCGCCTCGAGCAGTAACACTTTCCATTTCGGATTTTCGGACAGGCGAGCGGCCAAAGTACAGCCTGCAGTGCCTGCGCCCACCACAATGAAATCATATTCGCCCTCCATTTTTATGTTGTTGTCGTAATTTTCCAAATTGACATCAGTTTGACCGCGACGCAGAAAATCAATAGCCTCCAGGATCACATTGCGATTTTGGGCCAAAGCCAGTGTGCTCAGTATGGCCACCAAAGCGAACAGAAGAATGTGTAATTTTGCCATTGTGATTAGTTTGTGTGGCCACTTTCGAATTTGTATTTATAATTCTTTTAAATATATTAATTGGATGATTTTTACTAATAGTCCATAATTTACGAACCTCTGTCGTTTTAGGAGATTTCACTCTACGCTTTCACGTTTCTTGTTCTTTTAACCGAATCTTTTATTCCACACAAATTCTGAGTCGTTGTAAAGTCTCTTTTTCTAGCTTTTTTTTTGGATAAAATTTCCCCCGAAATTTAGTATTCAAAACGACACTTTGCACTGTTTTAATATTCTGTTTTATTTTGATATGTTAAATGTCTTAAAAATGTTCTGCTTTTATTCTAAATGTGAAACGCTGCCGCGACAATTTTCGTTTTGCGCGAGCCCGTCTGTTGTCCGTTATATCCGTCTTGACTAATCGAATTCGTAACTTTAAATGCTGGCCGTTGGTCTATCCAAGTTCATTTTAATATTAAGTAAAAAAGCATAGCTCTTGTGTCATTCTCCGTCTCCGATTGTTTATAACTTTATAGTTCAATGCGAATTGAGCGTTCGCAGAGATCGTCGAGATCGCTGAGATCGACTAGAGGCAGACAAACAGGTTGGCTTCTTGCCTAGTCTCTGGTAGCGGCAGCAGCGGTGGTGTTAAACTTGCAGATAGTTTTTTTTCTTTATTTAGTTTCTAGAGTTTAGTTTCGGCTTTTGGCAAGCTTTATGTATGGTACTTTTTGATTACTCATTCGGCTGAGCGACAGCGGTGGCGGCTGCGGCTATTAGTGGATTTAGTGTTGGTAATGATGTTGGCCTGTTTGTGTGTGTGTGCGTGCGTTTCGAAGAGGTTTCTTAAGAATTTAATTAACAAAACGAAGACGAAGACGAAAAGAATACAAGAAAGTACACTATTATGCATGCGAGTTAACACGTACCGCTTGACAGCTGTCTTAAAACCTTCATATATTGATAATGGCTGATGTTGTTAACGTCCGAACACTTAACTGACATTGACAGAAATGGCAAGTGAAGAGAAATGTTTCTCTAATAGCTTAAATGTAATTATGATCCTGCTTGATCATGTCAGCGGCCTTCTCCGCTATCATGTACACTGGCCCATTGGGATGTCCTGCGATTAGGTAGGGCATTATACTGGCATCGGCCACACGCAGATTTTTAATGCCATAAACCCTTAAACGTGGATCGACCACCGCCGAACGATCCGTGGCGGGGCCCATCTTCGCCGTACCCGAATAGTGGTAGATGGTCAATGTGAAATGTCTGACGTAGCATTCCCAATACGCTCTCGACGGATAGCCATACTTCCTGCAAGCAGGCAGTGTCTCTTGCAGCAGTTTGCCATTGATTTTCTTAAAGGCCGGTCGATCCATCAAACTAATCGCTTTCAGCAAGCCACGCACCGCAATATCCATATCGTATGGATGGGTTAGGTAATTGGCATAAATCAAAGGATACTTGGCGGGGTCGTTGCTTTTAAGCATAATGCGTCCGCGACTTTTCGGTCGCAGAATCATGGGAAAAATTACGAAAGCATCCAAGTCCAGACGTTCGACATTCTTGTACAGAGCCTCATACATTTCATACTTAAAACCGAAGGCACGCATTATAGCGGGATTGGCGTTCAGGCCGCCTCCAGTCATAAACAATTCAATATCCGACCAGCCGTCTTCTTTCTCCGGATGATCCAAGTCCCAAAATGCAATCGTCTCACAGCCGCCCGGCAAACCGAATGCTCCGGTTCCTTTGGTGAATTCTTCTAAACGACGCGTTTCGAAGAACTCAGCAAAGCGCAGCGAGCTGGCATTTGTTGTGAAACTAACTGCCGGTGCTATGTGATCCTGCAAGTTGAATCCAACTGCCAAATCCGCAATTGGTTTGATGCCCATCTCACGCAAATGCTTAGCCGGCCCCATTCCGCTCAACATCAGCAGTTGAGGCGTGTTAATTGCACCAGCCGAAACGATCACCTCTCGTTGGGCCAGCACCTTATACGATCGGCCGCCCGTACTGAATATGACACCGTAAGCCGTTTTGGTGGCGGGATCAATCAGAATTTTCGTAACCAAGGCAAATTTTTTCACATGCAAATTCGGGCGTTTACCCTTCAGAGGGTATAAGTACGCGCGATTGGAGCTCCACCTTATGGCATTCCTTGTGGTTGTCTGCAGATAGGAGACTCCTGTTTGTATGCGTCCATTATAGTCGCGATACTTTATGCCATCCTGTTGAGCGGCCTCCACAAAAGCATCCGCAATACGTGTACGATAGTCGATGTAGGACACCTTCACGGGCCCATTACGTCCCACATAGGCAGGCTCTGCATCGGGCACACTCGAACCCTCGAATTTTTTGAAGTACGGCAACACATCCTTGTAACTCCAACCGACATTGCCCAGCGAAGCCCAGTGATCGTAATCCATACGATTGCCGCGCGTATACATCATATAGTTGAGCACCGACGAGCCGCCCATCACTTTGCCGCGCGGCCAATTACAACGATTATTTTTCATAGCCAGGCAGGCCTTATCCGTGGGCTGAGTCCTGTACTTCCAATTCATATCGCCCAATTGCAGGAAATGTGCCACAATTGGAATGTCCATGACAAGACTTTCGGGGCCGCCGGCCTCGAGCAGTAGAACGCGCCATTTCGGATTCTCGGAAAGACGAGCTGCCAGTGTGCAGCCTGCAGTACCAGCGCCCACAACTATAAAGTCATACTCCTTCAGCAACCTCAAATTGTTGTCTTGACTTTCGAGATTCGAATCGATTTGACCGCGTTGCAAAAATTGCAAAAACGTTGTTATTATATTGCCATCTTGGGCCGATACGTGCTTGAATGGAAGTAAAATGAAAGCGACGAGCAAGAATTGAAGAAAAATAACCGACCGCATTTCCACTGCTTTCTTTTAAAACATGTATTAATTTTGGTTTCTGTTTTGAGGTGTAAAAGATTGTAATCCTTTTGAAATTCGAAAAATTTCACTTCAAGCCAAACAAACTCTCACCGCTGAATACTTTTACCGATCACTTCGCCTAAGCGTTTCAAATGCGACTGCCCTGTCGATATTCTGTTCTACCTAAACCAAAAGCCAATTTAATATAAACTTCATCGTTCCCATTATTAAAAAACACAAATCTCACATTCAGAATGTATAATTGTCATCATTTTTTATTTTTCTTACATAGTTCTATAGTAGAGTTCTTCGGTTCATTGACAATTTCTCAATCATATACTGTTGCAATAACAACAATCGCTGTAAAAGCTTTTCAACGAGATACAGAGAGAAAGAATCATGCACAGACGGCTATGTGAGAAAGAGAGCCATCTGACGAATCCATATTGAACTTGAACTTGATGATGTTTACCCAGGATCTTGAACTCATTCATATGCAGTCAACGTGTTCGCGCTTTAATTCAAAAAAGCCGCTTAATTGCATTAATTTTATTTAATTGTATTTAGGTGGTATGGAGTTTTTGTTTTTCTCCCAAGATATTAAGATATACGCTCTACAGAAAAAGCTCAGATTTTATTTGGGTTTCTCTTTCTTTTTTTCTTTCTTTCTTTGATTCTCTTTCGCAAAATTGAAAGTGAAAGGAGTGACTTTGCCCAGTTCTTCATAGGCAATAGGGAAAAAACAATTGATTTTTTAAAGTTCAAATGTTAGCCAGTAAAAACCACAAGGAAAATTAATTATAATCATACTCAGGATAAGGGCTTGTCCACGAAATATATATTTTTTTAAAGAAACTAGAGAGTGTCCTAGGTAAATTACAATATCCCTATAAAATATGGACCATCAAAATAATTTGATCTCAGGACCTTATTTTAACTCATGGGCCAGACAGGCAGGCATGGCTAAATCTGTTCAATTTTCGTTACTGCACAAGAGAAAACTTGAAAATGAGACACGAACAGATTTGGAATGAAGCCAAATGGAATTGAAATGAAACAGAAAGGAAATAATAATGGAATTAAACAAAGAAAAGGCATGGAAATGATAAAAAAAAACAAACAAAACTGGAACAAGTTAGGGAGCGAATTATGAAAACGAAAATTTATCGAAAAAGATGTGTAAAATTTATGCAATATGGCACGTCGGTGGTAACATAAATCTAAGTTTAGGTATACTCTGTGCATTCATTCTTTTATTGCTTTGATTGTTTTTGGAAATGATCCTGCATTTTTCTTGTCTGACAGTTCTTCTACAAATCGCACGCTAACGCAACCATTTACACATTCGTAATGGGATTGAAGGGAAATCTCAACGCACATCTAAAATTCCATGAATATTCCACCAAGCGAAATTCAATCTCTCAAAATCTAAATTTTTGCCGTTCATAAATAATTCAGCAAAAGCCAAAGATTGATTGCATCGCTGCTGGAATGTATCCCCCATGAAAGAGTGAATTTTTTGCCAGTGAATAAATTTACTGCGAATAGCATAAAATAATGAATTATTTATTTATATTCGAACTTGATGTACACTTTAGAAGCTATAACTTGCCGAATTGGCTTCTTCAACAACTGCAACTAAAGTTTTTCAGTTTTATCAGATTTTCCATTAAATTTTATTTATATTGCCATTCTTGGAAATGATTATAGCTTACGTCAATGCATTTTTTCGTTTACTTCCCTATATTTCGTTGAACAACTTGTCAATTCAAAATTGGCGTAAATAATTTTACAACATTAAGTTCTTCTACTGTGCACTTCCCTTTGCACAACCGCGTTCCTTTTCTTTTTGTTTGCTGCAATAGTTGAAACTGCCTCAGGTCATCCTTACCGCATTCTTTGGACCAGACGAGTAATATATTACGTTAAGGGCTATAATTTTCCGTTGGTCGCATGCATAACTTACAACCCATTTAATTACTCTACAATTTATTTGTATTGATTGCGTATCATGTTAATTTTTTCCTTTGTCCGGGGAAATACCAACAAAAACGTCATCATGACACTGTGCAATGTGTTTCGTTGTTAAAAACAAATATTGATTCTATTCGACGTTGATAGTTTGGTGACATTTTTGTTTCCAAGTTGTGCGTGACTAAGGTCCCGCTGTTAGATATTAATATGATGCTATGGTAATTGTGTAACTGCTTGAGGCAAAATCAATAATTAAAAAGTTACAGTTGATTTGCTAGAAGACGTTAGAAATGTACTGTGCAAAAATATGTAAAAACTAAGGAAAAACCAAACCCCCTTCCTATTGTCTCAATAGTAAAACATTTTCTACTGCGATTTTTGTCGTTGATATGAATTTTTCAGAAAATATAACATGAAATAAACTGAAAAAAACGTCTGTAGTTCATAATAATTTCAAAAAATACTCTGCAGCAAAAAAAAAGTATTCAGACAGGTGCTACTTTTCACTTTTGGGAGAAGGTGAAGAATTCACTTAAATTTCTCTTGTTGGTGTTTTTTCTGTCTACTAACCGTTTGCCTGTAGTGTATTAAAACTTTACAGTTTTTCCCCTTTAAATGAATCATGGAACATTTTTTTACTAAAACAGCTAAGCGTCGATCATTAAGAATCAATTCAGAACAGAACTTTAAGCCCTGAATGCACTTAAGCAACTGATTGAAACAAGAACAAAACAATATTGAAATGTCAATAACATCATTATCTGCTCATTCAAGGACATTGTGAAAGAAATGATGTTGACCACAAAGTGTCAGTTGAAGGGATTCACATGAAATTATGTCTGAAATTGAGAAGATTAAGGAAGGAACGATTCAAATGGGACAGATGCCCCGCCTCCAAAACCCACTAAAATGCAAGAGTAACAGAACAAGTTTACCCCAGCACAACAAAACCGAAGTTCGGCCACAATTCAGTAATTTTAAAATTTTTTTTATCAGTCAATGCTTCCGAAAGAGCACCGGCAGTTGGTTATGCCAGCCATATTTAGCATTCAAGCTGCTGCAGCGCGTGTGCAACCTGCTTGTGTGTTGGTGTACGTGTGTGCATTCGTTTTATGAACAGTCAAGGCAAAGTTTAATACTTCGGTGATGTTGCAATTGCAATGTTGCCGAATTCGGATTCAAGCTTAAAACGGGTATTTTGGGTGTTAAAGAACTTATTGAATGTTGTTTGTTCAATTAAATTGCAAACCGTTCATGTGTGTGAGTGAGAGTAGTGTGTTGAATGGAATATTGCAAAATAACGGTTTAATGACTTTTGGGTATTTTCTCTCATTCACGCTCATTTATTTACATTTTCCGTTGTTAGTTTTGGCCTGAGCACTTTTGGACTAACCCAAAACATATTGTACATTTTCCAAAAAGCCAAAGAAAAAAAATGCATTTTATTGGCAAGAATTTTTCGCCAATTTTAGTTGAAGTTGTTGTCTTTGACCGACTTTAGACGTTTTTGTATTTGTTGGCAGGTTTGTTTTATAATTTGGCTAAGCTAAGCGTGTGGTTTTTTTTTTGGCTTTTTGTCCAACGATTACTTATATTCGCCATTTGTTATGAGCTATTGACACTGATTGTTCAAAATACCAATAATAATTTTGAAATTCAACTTTGAACGAGGTTGCCATTTTGACTGCTAGATACAAAAGTAATGCATCACAAGATGTCAACAAGAGCATGAAAGAGTAGTTTTCATTTGAATGGAAAAGTTCTATGAAACTTCTTGGTCACCCCAATCATCTTTGTCTAAAGAATTAAAAAAAATTCCCCTACTACAATTTCAATTAAAGTTTAAGTCGAAGTGACTGTCTACCTTCTTACCAATCGCTAAAATTAGAAAACCAAATGTAAACACAAAAACCACTTTAAAAAGAATTAAATGCTTTGTGAACCCATTCATTGAAAATGTAAGTTTTATACTTTTATTACTTCAAACTTTTAAAAGTACATACATGTGAACTGCTTTGGACTTTGGTATGATTTGCAGATTCTGCTTTGTACAAGCAAATTCGATTCGATTGTTGCCCTCAAACGGCCTTACTCACTCAATCTATTTATTTTTTAGTTCCTTTTCAAAAGCGTTTAGCTTCTACATACCTACAAATTATCTTAGTCATATGACGTAAGCGAATTCTAAAAGTGTATTTGAAGTGTGAATTGTCACTTTAGTGGTTTGTATTAATTCGATTTCGAAATAGTTTGTGGGCATTGATTTAATATTTGTTTAGTCACATTCTGTCCTAGAGAATCGTTTCTGACATTCTTAGAACTCGATTCTGTCTTTTGACTGCGAAAACTTGTCGACCTTTTTAACCGGAGATTATAATTAATATTTACTTATCTCAATGTTGTGCCTTGATTTGGGAATTTTCATTTGTTCTAATAACTTGTATTAAATTAAACCAATTTTTTTTACTTATTGCCAAGTACGAAGTAATTTTATGTAAAACTGTAAGTGGAAAGATTGTGTAGTGTAGGGCTGCTGAATGAAATGCGTTTAAAGCGATTGGCGGGTTTCAAACTTATTATTCGATTTTAATTTGGTTTTCCAGTTTATAAATCAGAGTTACTTCCTGTTAGTTCAAACTCTGTCTTAAAATCAACTCAAACATTGACTAAAAATTAGACGTAAGATCTTCGTTAGTGCTGTGTTTGTCCAATTTGGTTCAATTTTTTCCAGCATTTAATTATGCTCACTAATAGACTAAATGGTAAGAAAATATGAATTCTGTCAGACCAAATTTAAGCTCAGACGTTCTTCGATAAACTTTCAAAAGTTTTTTTTTGCAGATTTAATTTTTTTTACTCTCTTTTCGAAAATGCGCGTAGAGCGAAAGAAAAACACATGCATTTATTGGTACTCTAATGACTATAGACTTACACCCAATATTGAATATTGACAAGCTTTAGTATGAATTCAAAATCGTCGCTACTAATTTTTTAATCGGTCAATAGTCCCAAAATAAAAAATATTTGAATTATTTTAACTTTTTTATGATTGTTTTGTTGATATACAATTTCAATTTAATTTTCCGCTAAAATTACAATTAAATCGTTGAGTAATTGTTGACTTGAGCTGTCAACAATGCGGCCGCCCACCACTCGTTTGGTCAATAATAGTTTTATTTGTTTTTGTTTTGCACGCTTTTGTTCAATGCTTTTAATAAGGTATTAAGGTATTTGTGTTGCGTTTCATTTCATTTCATATCGTTTCGTTTTGGTTGTTTGTTTATTTGCTTAATGATTTTTAAAGAATTCATTGACATTTTAAGCATTACTCTAAGCCATAATTAAATTAAGTACACAATTAGGCGGACAATAAAAATAAATATGTGAAAAAAACGACTTTTATGTTTAAACATGATTTTTGCAAGGCAAGGTTCGTTCACTTCCAAATTGGCAAAGTTGACTGGAAGCCAAAGCGGTCAAGTGGTCATTATGAAAATGTTTGCAAATAACTTTTAACGAAAATTTGTTGATTTTAATTGTACTTTTCGTATTTATTGCAATAGGAAGTGAGGAATTTGTGAAGAAGTTTGCTCTCAACAATGCATAGTCATTGCTGCATTAAGTGGCTAGATCTTGTGGTGGCGGTTTGGACATAAATGAAATTAATTTGTTATGAGGAAGTTCTAAACACTGTTAAAAATAAATAATTTCATATATACTAGTGTATATGAAATTATATACTAGTACTAGTGTATATAGCTGGTATTCGACAGAATAAAAAAGCATAGATGGCCTCTCGCCATTGTTCGCTAGAATAGTAAATAGAATAGCAAATATATCTGGGATACGAACAGTTTCAGGTAAACAATTCCAATTCCAATTCCAATTAAACTCGAAATGTGTAATAGTCAACTAAAGTTGCGTTATATGCACGTCATATACTTAACAAGTTTACTCAATATTATTGTATTTGTTCCACTTGAACGAGCTTGCAAGTAATCACAATTAAATATCACTTGTAGTTCTCCAG
This sequence comes from Heteromyza rotundicornis, assembly GCA_951394025.1. Lineage (NCBI taxonomy): Eukaryota > Metazoa > Arthropoda > Insecta > Diptera > Heleomyzidae > Heteromyza > Heteromyza rotundicornis. The sequence continues at coordinate 25,310,487 of OX596010.1, forward strand.
CATGGTCCATTAATTTGTTGGAAATTTCAATTAAAATGCACGGCGCGGCGTGTTGGCGAATTAAAGAAAGACTTGTTATTTCACAAACGTGACCTATCGCATTGTGTTTTTTTCCGAATCAATTTTATTTCCATAATAATGCCAAAAGGCTATAATTCCGTTGAGATTGGAAAATTTTGCAAAATTAAAGGAAATAATTTCAAGCATTAATGGACTTTTTATACAAACTCGCAAACACGTTTTGGTTGAGAATATAACAAATTATACATACCTACGTATTTCAAAAGAATAGTTCACGATTTCAAATATAAAATGTATTTGTCATTTTAATAAAGTTTTAAGTAGTTTCGTTCTAAGTTCTGACGATGCCACTCCCAGTTATTTTTATTTTATTACTTAATATTTTATTCTGACAAAAATTTAGTCACTTGATTTCAAATGTTTTTTCGACTTGTCGCATAAATTTGATGATTAAAATATATTATTCAGGTTTTCCAGAATGAAAAAGTTCTTGGTAGTTCTGGTTAGATTCTACTGACCCACACACGCTTTTTTTAACAATATTTTTTGCCTGTCATGCTGATATCATATATGTATTGAAAGATTACTTTTGTGTATTTTTTTTATGAACAAGTTATAATTTAAAAATGGACTTGTTTCTTTGGATTAACACTATTAGAAAAAAGATATTGAAGGTCATTACAGAAAGCTACAACGATTAAAAGTTCATCATTAATAAACAGAAAATTGTTACAACGCTTCTTCGTTTACAGCATTTGTATAAAAGTTCAAAGAATATAATTTGTTTTTTTTTGTAAAAAAAAACAACAAATTACTTGAAGGCATAAGCCTCCATCAATAATGAATGGCTTGTTCTGCCCTTTCAATTCAAGTTCAAATTTGATTTGCCATTAGTTCTCTGCACTTTGCATAATAATTACTCATTTGCTGTATGAGTCTAAGTGGGAAAATATAATTATTTCTTAATGATCCACCCCTACACGATTGTTACTAACACAAATTGCTTTTTGTTTTTCAATTCTTGACTGCATGTAACCAAGGCTTATGAAAAATTGTATGCTGAGCTAACTGAATTTCTTGTTTAATTCAATGAAATATAACAAATACAGTTCAAAGTACGATTCCATTTCATTGTAATACAATTTTCCTAATAGAATGTTGTTTGTGGGTTTCAATGTTTTAAACTACCTTATTGCCACGGCTTTGCCCGCGAAATTTAAGCTAGTCCCTATTATATGTTTATCTCATGGTCAGTGGCCACAGATAGACAGAAACAAATACACGACTTCTCATAAGTGAAGGGCGTTATACTGATTTTGGGGTGGTGCACTATACAAAACACGGCCATGCCTCAAAATGGCAAACCTCTGGTTCTGATTGGCCGTTTTCGTTGATTGAAAGATTGGCCAGATTTTATTTTTAAAATTTGCAATCAAAACTGATGGTTAGGAAATTATGCAATGCTTGGTGATTCTGTCATTTTCGTAATTTTATTTGTTTTTGTGCTTCACTTCTGTATGTAATTAATTGTAAAATATAATCATGTATTTGTAAAAAACATTCCATAGGCATTAATTACAAAACTCATTGTGCCGTTAAAGGTTATTTGCTTTAACGGTTGTTGTTGTTATGGGCAGTGGCAGAATTTACCGGTTTTGTATTTGTAGGGCAATTGGCTGTCGGCAAGGTTGAGGTACAATGATTTGTACTTTTAAGCCACAAAGATCGATTGACAAAGATCTCACAATAAAAGCTTGATTCTGTAAATGACGTCAAAGTAGATACAAAAAAACTCGTACTTTGAAAGCTTTAATTATGTAATGAGAGTTAAAATGCGAAAGGGAAATTAATTTGTATAGTTGATGAAATCTTAAACTGTGGAAGTTTTTCTAATGATTCCTTTGATATCGATTAGCTTAATGGATGACATTCCTTAAATATATGAATGCTTTCCATGATTGAACTCTTAAATAGCAAAATGCAAAAAGCATTTGACCATTTGAACCATACAAAATAATTCAAACCATTAAATTTAATTTCTAAAACTGTCAAATTCTGGAACAGTGTATACTTACTATTTGAGAAGAAAAAAAGAATTTGGCACGAGTTTAACTGGTTTCCTTTTTATTAAACAATTTTCTAACATTAATTCATACTAAAGTCTAATGTCTAGTAATAACACGAGTATTCACATTTAATGCATACAACAAAGTTAAAAGAGGTCGCTTTATGTACAATAAATTAGAATATGACATTTTACAAACTAATTACTTAAAATAATGCTTAAATGCTAGAAGCAATAAACATAAAACTTAATTATGACTCGAGTTTAGTGACAATGTTCAACAATAATTCTTACTTGGTTTAATTTGATTACACACTCGTAAACGGCATTTCCATGCCTTTCGCTTGTGCCTGAGTCTGAAGAGCATGGAGTGTTTTATTTTAATACTAAAACTATCTACAAAAAACATTAACAATGGCACTCTTAAGATTTAAAGCTCAAACCCAGTCACATTGACATTATATTAACAATCACCTAACATTTCTGTCCAAAAGAAACTGTTAACTGCCGCTGTCTAATTTGTATTCTGGATTCTTCAGCCAATCCTCTTTGATCAAATCGGCACCCTTCTCGCCTATCATAATGACCGGAGCATTGGTATTGCCACTGCTGATGGTGGGCATAATACTGGCATCGATCACGCGTAAGCCCCTCACGCCGTACACCCTCAAGCGGGGGTCTACCACTGCTTCGGGATCCCAGGCCGGACCCATTTTCGCCGTGCCGCACGGGTGGTAGATGGTCATTGAAATCGTGCGCACATGACACGCCAAATAGGCATCGGAGAGGAATTTGTGCTGCTTGCAATTCGGCAAAGGTTTGCGGTACAGTCGCGAACCGAACTGCTTGAAGACTTTCGCCTCGGCTACGCGCAAAGCAATTTTAGCGCCCTCAACCAGAGTCTTTACATCCAGCGGGTCGTCGAAGTAGTTGGCATCAATAGCTGGATAATGGAAGGGATTCGACGAACGCAGGCGCACCCATCCGCGTGAACGTGGTCGCAACAGTAGCGGCATGATGGTCCAAGTGTCTTTGTTGGCTATGGGCTTGTAGACCTCTTGGTACACAGACTCCTTCAAGCCCAAAACCTTTTTTACACGCGCTCCATTGTCCGAGTTTATGGAAGCGGGCGCCATGTGGAATTGTATGTCCGGCCAGTCGATGGACTTATTCGAATAGGGCGTATGCACAAAGGCCAGGCCTTCCACACCGCCCAGCGTAGTCATCGGTCCCCGCTCGCGTAGCACATATTGAATGGTAATGGCCGTGGGATTGAAACGGTCCTGCACAATAGCCACAGGCTTATCGACCAAAAACGATATACCCCCCATGCCCACATGATCCTGCATGTTCTCGCCCACCGGTAAATCCTGTAGAACTGGTATGCCATGTTGCTCTAACTGATCCTTGGGTCCCAGCCCGGACAGCATCATTATCTGTGGCGTATTTATAGCACCGGCCGCCAGTATAATCTCACGACGCGCCTTTATGCGAAAGACTTTGCCATTCTTTATGAACTCCACCGCCTTGGCACGCATACTGCCCGGCTCGATGTCCACTTTGGTGACATGCGAATTCATGGACAAATGGAAATTCTTACGCAAGCGTATTGGCCTCAAAAATGCCTTGGCCGTACTGCAGCGCGAACCGCGTCTGATGGTGCCTTGAGCTATCATGAATCCTGCCTGTTTCTCCCCGTTAATGTCGCGATTGTCATAGCCTATCTCCGTGCCCGCCTCAACAAAAGCAGCCACCAGAGGTGAATGCCACGGCGACTCTTGCACTGTCAAATACCCTCCACTTCCATGATAGGCATTGTGCGCCAGGTAAGGATTGCGATTATCCTCGGACTTCTTGAAGTAGTGCAGCACATTGTCGTAGCCCCAGCCTTTATTGCCCAGCGCCTCCCAATGGTCGTAGTCATGGCGATTTCCTCTCACATACAGCATATAGTTGAGCACACTCGATCCGCCGAGCACTTTGCCGCGTGGCCAATTACACCGATTGTTCTTCATGCCCAGGCAGGCCTTATTGGACGGCTCCGTTTTGTATTGCCAGTCGAGTTTACTCAATTGCAAATATGCGGCCAGCGAGGGTACATCTGATATCTCGTTTTCATCTGGCCCCGCCTCGATCAGTAAAACTTTCCATTTGCGCATTTCCGTCAGACGATTGGCCACAACCGCCCCCGCCGATCCGCCGCCTATAATAATGAAATCATACTCTTGATTTAAATTTAGCTGATCGAGCGGTCGCGATTCGGGATCTACGGTGTCGTATTTGTAGTAGGTAATGGCTGCCAGCAGGAGTGGTATTAACCACAGGCCCGTTGTCACCACGCCAAAGGTGGCCTTTATCACAGTCGTTACGAAGAGTAGATTGAGTACCATTTTCTTTGGATGCGTTAATCGGTTGGGAACTATTTAGCTTTGTGGATCTTTTCTATTTTTGTGTGTGTTTAATGTTTGCGAGAATATTTCTATTTCAGCATTTCTTTCGTTTAATCATTGTAGTTAAAGGCCAGCTACAGCAACATTTCATCAATGGTGAAATCTGCAAATAAAAAGATGAAATATTTCAATCATTTGTCACTAAAATACAATAAAAAGTTGTTTTTTAAATATGATTTGGTACCACTTTCTTTTGGATATTGAAGTTTTCTTGTCTAGCGATTTTATTTCGCCACTTTGGTGCAAATAACTGAAACGCTCAGAAAATTTTAAGTTTAAAAATAACAGTAACTTTTTGATTCTAAAACTATATTATCCTATTACATGCTAGATAAGTAAATTCCTTAAAATAATATAAATATTTCTTTTTCTTTTAGGTAAGCACCATTTGTGAAAATTTTTAATATGAGTGTGAATAGCATAGTGAGAAGTTCGTCTGATTTAAGGTTTGTATATTTTGCTCAATGAAAAAGAATAAATAATTTAAAGGAAAAAGTTAAAAATTAGAAAAGTAGTTACTTGGAGGGCAACAAAACAGTTTAGAGCATCGGATTCTTTTCTTGTGTTCCGTTCAGAATGAGACATCTACAGAACTAGAAATGTCATATAGAGGCTTTAGATCAGCGTTGGCATTCTACCACATTTAGAAATAATTTCGCATTGATGCTGTAAAGTAGTTCAATGAAAGTCACCTGCACTGTATGAACCACGGATGAACCATCAAAGTGAATAAGTGGGTTGGAAGTTTGTTACAGTCCCAGTAGTTATGTACGGTATATAATATTGTGCAAGTTTCAAATCATATAAACGAATGTAGAATAAAAATGTTTACATAAAAATATGAACTTTTACATTCAAGTTATTGAGGACTTTGTTGATATTATATACCTTTGTCATTTCGTACTATATAGTCATACTAATAATCTATTGTGTTGTCTATTCTTGGAATTAATTGGAATCGTGATAATTTCGGGAGATTATGACGTTTTTCAAATTTGTATTTAAGAATGGCAATAAAAGATAATTTTAAATTATAGACGTAACCAATTCGTTTAATGGAATATTTTATATGTAATTAAGTAACAAATATTTGTATATATGTACTTTTTATAAAAAGCAACGTTGAAACTCAAAACGCAATTATGATTTATTTGTGAAGCTGTCTGAAGTGCATATGTTCTTAATTATCCAACTAATCTTATTGACGAAACGTTAAAGGCAATCGCTCTAAAGTCTAACACAAAAAAAAAATAATAACATTGAATTCTTAAAACAAATTAAAAGCTAATTTCAAGTTTACTGGGTCTGGGTCAGAGCGCCTAAGGAAACTAGACAAACACAAAATACAGAAAAAGTAACGGTCAATGATTTTTTTACTGTCGCTCTCGTAGTCTTAAAATATAAAAGCAAATATTTGCAAATGTTCGAGAATGAACTTTATGCAAAATAAGTTGAAATATTTTGGCCAAATTCACCAACAATGTCAAACGTCAAATGTCATAATGAAGAAGAAGAAGAAGAAGAAGAAGAAGAGAAAAACCAAATAAGTAGATTTCTCAACCACAACAACAACAACAACAAACAACATGAGCAAAGCACCACACCAAATTAGTCAACAATTAAGTTTATTAACCTTTTGGACGATTTGCAAACGCATTCAACGCATAAACTGCAAAAGGCATAAACTCCAAAATGACATCTACTCGGAAGTGTTTAGCAATTCGGTTGTTGTTGTAGTATATATTTTCGGCATCACAATATTTGGAAATCATTTCCGTCAGCCATTGACCCAGTTGAAAATTATAATACGTTTTGATTTGCCTCAAAATCACTTAATTTGATCTGAGAAAATAAAAAAACGAAAAAGCCAACGGAATTTTCGTCATTGTTAAGTATTTCGTTTTGTTGTCTATTTTCGGTACTCAAGTGGCTCATAATATGTCCATTGCTGAGTACCCTACGCTTTTAAGAGTGAATTGTGTTTAATTGATTGTTGATGAAATATAAACTAATTCGATTGTAATTTCTAGGGCTATGTGGGCCTTTGAAAATAAACTCTATTTTAAATATGATTTGAAGGTGAAAAAACCTAGTATTTTCTTTTCACTTCTATATAAACATTTTCGATGAACCACTGTGTTTCAACTTCGGCCAGACCGATCAAGCACTCTACACACACTTTGACCATAATATAGTTTTGATATGAGTGGTTATTTTGAATAATTTGAATATTACCGTTTCGCATAATTATTATTCCATGTTTCGCGTAGTCCCCTAATCACTATTCATATTATTTTAGTTTGTTAGTCAACTCTTTTCATATTCATATCGCGAAATCTGAAGACATTGTCTTGGTCACGTAGTCGCTGCTGCTTCTCGTGGAGGCAGGTGCTTCCATTTAAAAATCACATCGCAGAGTTTAAATTTCCTGAGTCAACTTTTGGTTGTCAACTGATTGAAAACTTTTGATTTGCCGAGAAATCGGTATACAAATATATTCATGGATTTTTGGTATTTCTCAAGTGAGGAAATTTCGCAAGAATGTCATAATTTGCTGTCAAAGTTCATTAAGGAATAATAAATCTAGGGCGCTGGAATACAATGTAAAGCAAATGAAGACGGTTTAATTCATGAGAGTAAATGCCACATTGTACTCTCCTTTTGGGGCTAATAGTTAAATATATTTCGTCCTTTGTCTGATTTTCTTTGTCAACAAAATGACTTTGTTCGCGACGAGATGTATTTCTTAGAAACGTAGCTGATTTTGGAAAAATACAAAATGCTTTTGCATGCATTTTAAAATGGAGGGGGATATACGACAACCTAATTTGTTTTCACTGTTTTCATACAAAATGCATCGGCCAAAAATACAAAGACTCGTCTCCTGTAAAATGTCAGCAATTACACAAACGATAAATTCGCGATTAGGAGACGATATATATTAATGATAAGTTAACCTTGATCGCTGTATTAAACTGGTGTAAGTTTCCAATTGATTCCAATATTTTGAAAACAATTTCAATTTAACTAATTTCAGCAATCAATTTGCAAATATATTAGCCAATCATTGAATTGATTCGTATTATATTCCAAACTTTTTTTTTTATAAATATATATTTTTGTGGCCTCTACAAAAGCACTCCCAGCCAAACATTCTTAGCCATAAAATACTCATCTTGAAGCCTTGAACTTGTGCCAATTTTTGTTATCGAAAAGAGACTGCATAAATTTCGCAAATCCTGTTCTAAAGCGAACCAAAAAATAAAACAAAGTGAATGCGAACCATTTTATTCGGAATAACCAAAAATACAAATGCTGCTCTATAGTGTTGGGTTTAATCAGCAACAAATAACCGTTGCCAACTAGCTAATTCCAGTCCGAATGTCATGGTAAGGTGAGAAGCAGAAAACACCTTAGAATATATCACCATATCGCATTTAACAGCGAATTTAACTTCAAGCTAGTTTTTTTTGTTCACTACTAGCAAATTAGCATAACATAGTTGAAGCTTCCGTTTCCGGAAACATTCGAAAATTGGCAACAAGGTTAGTCCGATCACAGATCACAGCATCGCCTCGCAATCAGCACGTGTTGTGCCCACCAGACAAGTTATACTTCTTGTTGTTTTCAATTTGTTAAACATGAAATCGAATTTTGGTCAAAACATAATAAAATTAAAATAATTTTAATAAAATTTTTGATTTGGTGCCAATTTATATATTTGGCTAATTTTTTAAACAAAATAAAAAACTGAGGTGGAGTTGAACTGAATTTCCATCAAACTCTCACAGCATCCATTAGCCGACCAACACTGACTCTGGTCTATTGCCATTTGGTTTTGTTACGTCATTTTTAGATATTAATTTCGCAGGTATTAATTAATTTGTGTTTATGCAGTTAAATCCAGCAGACGATATAATTTATTCGGTTTCATCTTGTTCAATGATTTTCAATGAAATCCAAAATTTGCTTTTGTCAATGGGCGTTTTTTTTCTCTTCTTTATTTGACTATAATTGACTTAATTGACTTAATGGTGCTATGATTTTGGCAAGACAAACAAAAATAAACCAATATTATTTAAACGGAGGTTTTCTGTCAAAGACAGCAAATGGTTTTATTTCGTTTAAACAAATTGCGATTTGAATATTTGCAAATGTCAATAAAAAAAAATGTTATCAGTACAAAATATCCACAACTGGGAATGAAATTAAACTGAAATTAAATACAAAGCAAAACTTAAATCACATGACAGTCTAATTTGTAAAGTTACAAAGTACTTAAAAAAAATTTCAATTTAATTGAACAAAAAAAGTTTAGAAAAGTGTGGCAACGCCTTTGCTTTGTTATTCAAAGCTAATGCCAAGAAATATGCAATGAAAAGTAGTTCATTGCAAGTACCGTTATAATTGCAGTCGTTCAATTTTACTGCATACATTTAGGCTCAGCGATTTAGTGTGTAAGCCGGCACTGGAAAATATTTTTTTGACATTTGAACTTCACAAATTTCAAATGCTATTACGTCAACAAATGCATCTACACGAAAACGACAGCTACACGATTAAGTCAGGCAATTTGTTGCCATCATGCAAATAATCAGTTTGGCAGATTGCTTGAAGCCTTTCGGTATTCGTGGATGAAGTTAATTCAGTTGCACTTAATTTAGGATTGTTTTTCATTTATGTATGCAGAAAAATCTGTCAGTAGTAAGTGTAAATGTGCCCAGCGGCAAATGCTGCCAAAATGCCTTGGCTTATAAATCATTTACATCTTTTCCGTTCTACACTGTAAACAATTTTGTGGATGTTTGAAAGGATTTAATTTGAAATATTTAATTTCACATGTGCACACTTTTACAATACGAGTTTGTTCTAGTGTGAAATAAAAACAATTAAAATCTTTTATATGATAACTCTACTCTATCACCATTTAGAAAACTTATTTCTCTTGTTGAAAAAGAAACAAGAAACAAAACAATTTCCACTGGGTGTAACCAGCTATTGTTGGACCAAACAGTGCAGTTGAAACTTGTCGCCGCTGAGCTCACATGGCGCTTTTGTTTTATGTGAAATGTGTTGCAGTATGTACGTATTTCTCTCTTTATCGTACATCATTGCGGGCGTTTTGAGTTGAATAAACTCGTTCTGCCAGAGCAAGAAAAGTGACCCAATTTTTTGTTGTTGGTGTTTGTTTTTGTTTTACCGAAATTTGCATAAACGTTTTGGAAGAGATTTCTGTTCGGTTTTGAATAATGTTTCGCTACGAGATGAGGTGCACTATTAGCAGTATTTTTCACTTTTGTTTTTCTTGTAATTGTTTTACTTAACTTTTTATTTTACACTGTAAACGCACTCAAGCGTTTTATAATTTTTTTTTAGTTTTGCTGCCTTTTTGTTTTGTTTTGTGTGTGTTTTTAAACATTTGCTGTTATTGTTGCTCATTTCTGTTGTTGTTGTGTTTATCTGCATATACCAATTTACTTTACTGCGGCCGCTTTGCATTGCCAAATCTGAAATTTATGATTTCATAAAATCCATTCGCTCGTATTGTATTTATATTATTTTGTTTTTATAATTTTTGTTTGTTTTGGGTTAATCTGTTTACTTTGCGACTGTATCGGTTGAGTGTGTGTATGTTTTGAAATTCAACTCATTTTAAAAATAAACTTAACGGGCTTATGTAACGGAAACTATGTTGCTAAAATGTTACATTGTACACATTTTATTTGTAATATTTTTCTTTTTTTTAGGTTTATTATTAAAGGCGTCCTTTCTTCCTGGATTTTAATGTTGTAAATTTTTGATTCTTTTTTTTTTTTTTGTAAATTGTTGTATTTTGTTAAAATTTTGATGTGATTGTATCATCTCATTACTACAAAAAATCCCTTCTGTTGTCACATCCTGATATCGAACCGGCTATTTGACCTACTTCCACAATGAGTGGCTTTTGTTGGTTATAAACTGGTTTTATTTTGACCATATTTTGTACATAAAGCAGATGCAATGGCTGTAGACTAAATTCGAATTAGAACTTAAATGTAATGGAATTCGTTTTAGGGGAAAAAGATTAAAAAAAACTTAGCGAAATCCCAAAAATTAAATTCAAGTTTATCATAATAGGGTTATGTCATCACAACGCCACCTGCGAATGACCTTTTACCGCCAACAGTTTGCTAGCCGCTTTTGGCCCAATTAACGAATTAACGATGACCACAAACTCGTTGGGATAAATATTTAAAATGTATTCCATACACACTCACACATGAATATGCCATGCCACATTGTAACACAATCAAGCATTTCTGTCAGTTACTTTTCACTATATAAACGCAGCGAAACTGACACACAAATCGCCAAAAGCCGCCGCCGCCACCACCACACTGCATTACATCAGCGTTCGAGCTGTATAATTTCGGTTTTTTTTTTCTGTTTTGGTCAGCGTTCAAGGTCGTCGTCGTGCGCTTTGGTGCTGCCACCGAAGATTGTTGAACGATGAAGCTAATGACGAACGTAAATATTGAAAGTGAATATTTGGTTTGGTTTGTTTTCTTTTGTTGGCTGTTGGAGTGACCTACTTTAATGTGTATATAATTTGTACGATTTTGTTTTGGGGAATTTATTGAACTTAAATTGAAAGTTGTTACTAAGCTCTTCACACTGGATTTGGTTTGGAAAAAGTTCTATATATATTTTCCATATAAATTAACAAGTTTGTACTCCACTCTAACATAATTTTATAATGTAAGCTGGACAAGAAACTGATACCCGTAATAATATACTAATTAATCTATCAAAATTACCATCACATAACATCGCCTCCATAATATGGCCAGCCGGTGCCCAACCCCTATGCCGGTACTTGCAATTTACACTTGAGTACATTTTTGGTTCGCAAGTCCATTGAAAAATTACTTAATTTTGTGGGCTTCTTGTTAAAATTTCGTTACGATCGTTGTGGTGGCCGTAAGCTGATGCGGTGCTTCTAATGTAATTGTTGTTGTTATGTTATTTTTCCACAAAAAAAGATTTTTCAGTGTGCTCTATGAGCAAAGCCAGTTAATTGCTTTATGTTTTTCCATTTTACCCCCTTTTTTTTAACACTTTCCACGTTTTATCTAATAAATGAGGCACGTACACACGTACACAAGCCTGTTGCTGCTAGTTGATGTGGCTTGAAGCTGAACCTTTTATGAACAATTTGGTGTGCCTTAATTTTACCTAATAAGTGCAAAAATATATGTAAAAAAACATAATTATGCAATGCAACCAAATGGCACAAAGAAATGCTTTTGTTTTTTTTTTAAATTTATTTTTTTGCTTTTGCCATTTGAGTTTTACTAATTTTGTATTTGCATTTATATGGATTTATTTACCTTCTCGCAGTTCAAGTTTAAAGTTAAATGACTTTCCAATGTTAGAGTTGATCCCACACGAACACATACACACACACTTTTTCAGATACGCATCTGCACATGTAATTGTGTCTATTAAAGCAATTTGAGCCTTAAATCAGCGTAAAATCATAAAATCAGTGGCACTCACCTTGGCTGATGTGTTTCCACTTTAAGTGTCAAAAACTTCAATTAAATGGCAAGAGGAAACAAACACAAAACACCACTGAAGACAACATTGATGTGTCATTGTAAAAAATGTTTGAAAAAACGTTTCAAAAACACCCACAATTTTGTTTTATTTCTTGTGTGTTAATTTTCGTGTGAAAAATTCAAGTTTCAATAACTTTTAGCATTTAAACAAAAATTCAGTTGAGGTCAACTTTGAAAATGTTTGCTCATGACTTGCTACACTTTTGCATAATTTATTGCATTTCAATACAAAAAAAAGTAACGAAATTTCTCTTTCTTCCATTTCATTAGCAAAACTTTGTTAAATCTTTCTGCCAAATCATCGGTTGATCTTTCACCAAATTGTCACTTTTAACCGCTTCACAAAACGCTTGTGGGCGTTGTGTTGTATTTATTTTGTTGTTGATTTTTGCAATCATTTCCTATTTTATGAAATAAAGCAAAAGCGCGCCAAATTATAATTCGTTTTGCTTGAAGCTTTTCTGTTCGTTTCTTTTTTTTTTTTCGTTTTGTTAATTATTGCATGCAACGAACGCCACAACATGATTATTTTAAATGGCAGAGTTTTTTTTTTGCAAACGGATATTTTCGTTTATTTCCATTTACATACGTAATAATATTATAATTTAATTCTAATTTGTTGAATGTTCGTTTTGTGTAAAGGCACGACGACACCCATCCAGTTCGTTTCCTGAGTCTTTTGTTTTCGGTCATGCAAGCGTTCATGTTTTCATGCTATTCTGTCGGTTCCTTTTGGAAATTGTTGTTGGGTTTTTTTTCAAATTGTTGGTTCAAATGAAATACTAATATTTTGAACATTTTACAGAACCCCTTTCTGGTGCTATGGTACTAGCTTACTGAGAAGACAAACGTTTCAGACAAAATGGTAGGCGGTTAATTGCTCATGTCATTTGAAGTCAACATTAAAATTTGAAATTGGGAATAAAAAACCTGTGAAAAAAGTCGAAATTAATTTTATTTATTTATTGGTTAGGTTGTACATATCAATGACTGAGAATGCACCTGGCACAAGTCAAAAAATAAAATTTGTGAGAATAACAATTTAAAAAATGCGAATTGAATAATTTTTTACAACATTCAACCCACGAAGGATTGTGACATTTTTCGTAAGGATAAACCACATAGATTTAATTTGGAATTGTCTCAGTTGTTGTCAAACTAACTTTAAAACGACAGCTATGAAATACACAGATTGTGTCAAATAGAAACAATTTTGCTGTAGTAACAAAACAAAATAAAATTAATTTAATTTATTTCCTGTTCACCTACGAATTTAATTCAAAATAATTAGTTTCTTTGTGCAAATTACTTAAATTAATTCCCTTTGAGCACTTCAAGTAATTAAACAATGTACAATCTAGCCTTTTTTTATGGCCCACAAAAAAACTCGTAATTTTTGCAATTAATTAACCAATTAGTTTTTAAATTAAAGTCAAGTCGAAATTTTCAACGAACTGTAAACTACAAAACGAAATTACCCAACCTCCGTCAAAATTGCAATAATCTGCTTTTTAAAATTTTGCGGGACTTTCATGAATTTCTGCTGCAAGGCGGCGCCGCCAGTTTGTGCAATGTTTGAGTTGAAAGCAATGCATTGCATATTTGCCCCGACCACTGGCGGGACAAATACGCTAACTAACCAACAAGCGAATACACACTTCAAGTAAGCGCATGTGAGTCTATGATGTTGTGTGTAAGTTTACACAATTGCAATAACAACAATGAACGACATGTCAACAAACTATTTTTTTACACAATTTACAATTTGTTAAAAATGTTCACACAATCATTGTTTTGTTGTTGTTGCTTTTATTTTACAGATTTTTAAAAGTACTTTTATTTACACACCGGTGGTGGTGACTTACTTGTTGATTGCTGCTGAAATGCTCATTGTCTGTAACCCATTTTCCACTAGTGGGAAATCGGCCAATTGCAATGATGAGTAGCGTAAGCAGAAGAAAGGAAAAATTGTTGTTGGTGTGCTTGTTGCTGCTGCCACAGCCAATGATGATAATGATGATGATGTCTAACGAGAATCCAAAAGTTGATTTGTAAAAAGTCGTAGAACTGAAGATGCTTCTTCTTCTTCTCCTCACTGAAGAGATGCAACACGCTTTAAGCTGGACTTAAATTGGGGTCAGAATTTAATTATTTGAGACTTTTCCTTGATTTCTATTTTCTTTTATTACTTCCACTGAATTTTATTTTGAATTTTATATTCGTTGCAATTTTTCTTTTGAGTATTTAAAAATACAATGATGTTCGTCACTCATACGCCACCGTAGCACTTTTTTCATATAACTACCAAAATTAAGTTTCAAAATATTATTTTCAATTCATTAAAACTTCAAAAAACCACGTTTCCGTTTGTAGACATCGCGCCGCGCTTGTTCGTTTAAAACTGAATGCTGCACTAGCTTTAAGCCGCGCGCGTAGACTCTCAACTGCCATCGAACATTTTCGGCTCGAACCATGCCGCTTTGCAACAAGTTCGAAGCCAAGATCTGTTTTGAACGAAGTATGCGCATGTGCGCCTCACAAATTGGAGGGAAAAAGTAAACAACAACAGCGTTTGGCGAATTTGTGGCAAATTGTCACCAGCAGAAACTGGCCACGTTTTTTGTAATTGCAATTTCGACGACGTCACCGTCGACTTGGACTTTGCGTTGGAATGTGTGCCAATTTGGTGTATGGACCACATTCCGTTGGACATTTCCTTCCAAAGTGACGTTTTCTCAAGTGGAATTTCATGTGGATAAAAATCTATGGTTTTTATAATTGTAATGCGATTTTTATAAAAACTTAGCTTCAGATTACTACAAAATTCAATTTGAATTTCTTAACCTGACCTACAGCTCCTGCAAATTTTTCTCAATTAAGGAAGAAATCAAACAACCCCCTTCAGTAGAGTTCCCCAAATGACTTCCTCTTGGTCGCTTATCGCCGAAGCCGAAACACGAAACTCAAATTAAAGGCGTACGTACGAGGGCGGTGCTTGCCCAGTGACCAATTGCCAGAAACTCTTAACTAACTACCAAAGCGAAATTACATTTTAATGACGGCACACGGCACACAGCGAGCGCTAAAAAGTATTTTTTTGTTCACTTTTGCTTGCGAACGACGTCAACGAGGCGGCCAAAGTGGATCGAAGAGTGGGAAAATTAACAAAGAAAATCAATGGCCAAGCCCGTAACGAGTCGAAAGTAATAAAAGAGGATAAGGCATCGCATTACATTGAACTGAACTGCGAAATAGGAAATTTTGAGTTTGTCTGTAATTCCCACAAATTACAGGCATTTTAAGCAATTTGTGTATTTCAGGATTATTGTCGTAAATTTGCTTGAAATTGTTACATTTTCATTAAAATGGCGAAATATACACAGAGGGTGGGTGTGTCACTCCTTATGGCGTTTTTTTTTTTTGTTATTTCTCTATTGAATTGTTTATTTGCAATTGCGTACGTGAAAAATCACGCATACGCCATGGTGAACGCGAAAATGTTTACCTTAGCTCGGCTCGGAGCTAGCGGTGGAGTGGCTGCGCAATTGCAGAAGCCATCTCGCACTGAGTGTGTGCTTGAACGTGTGCTCAAACAACAGCCATGTTTACGCCGTACATTTGAAACATGAGCCACGCAAATTCAATGACGTAAGTGCAAGAAAACCACCATAACGAATTTCAAATGCGGCTCTCTACACCAAAACAAACCACGGGCGTGCATGCATTTCATAAATAGTCAGAAATAAAATGCATAAAAGCAGAAAGGAAGATAGTGCACAATAAATCTGCAAGAAAATTGGATAATCTGTGGCGATAATGAATGTGGCATGCCGATTCATATTAGCCAGGCGAAACGTATATTGCAACACATCTGGTTGCTTTACATTGTAAGTAACCTTGTAGCAGCTGGGTATGCCTGGCTGGTATACATACGGGTTTATTAGCTGTATGAATTAGAAGAAAAGTGTTATCACGCCAAATTGAGTAACCAGGAATGAATTCAAATATATGAAATTATAACACAGGCAGACATGGTTTCACTTCTATATTCTCGTCATGTTTTTTGGGAAATTGCAGTTGACTTTTCCTATCACACGTCATGTAAAAAGAGTTAGAAAGGGGTATCGTGGGCTCACACAGAGGATCATCTGTTGTTAGTGTCATTCTGCTCCAAGTTCGTTTCTACTGCTATTATTTTGATACAAACGGTTACTATTTGGGTTTTGGCGGAGCTTCCTGATACAATTAACATGGACAAGTCTAAACGGAAGAATATGAGAATCGTTCGTCTCACTGCATGGAATTTTTATTAATTATGAAACTTTCCAAAAAGAATTATGCAATTTTTCTTATAAACAAAAGTGTTCATTAATTTTTTGCATTATTTTATTTTCTTTTGTTTAATTTTTATTTTTTGCAGCTTTAGTTTCTTTTTGTCATATTTTTGTGTGTAATCGTGCCATGCGGCAAACTGTTAGTTTCTCTCCCCTCTACTGCCTGGCTTCCCACATTTTGCGTGTCCAATTTGACGACAGTGTTGCTCGCATTTCGTCACGCGAGTCGCGTGAAAATGTTGGTCGTTTATTTGTCTCCCTCATTATTATAACCATTTTTCGTTCCTTAATTTAATATAATTGAAAATATTTACGTAATTATGCAAACTAACTGTTACTTTGGGTTTTTTTCCGTATTGCAGTTTCAACTCAACTGCAATTAATTCAAGTTAAATATATTTTGAGTACACTTCAGTTTCTTAAGATTACAAAAATGCATTTTGTATCTTTTGACTAACCTTGGTCATTTCTTGTTTTGTCATTGACAACTGCTTATTTGTTTTATCTCAGCATTCAAACTCCGCTGAAGCAAGGTTATATAAATGCAGCCACGCATCCAGCAGTTGCATTCCAAAAGCGAAGAGGTTTGTAGCATTTTTCGAGTTCACCGTCATATATGTATTTTAGTGCTCTTTACAAATTTAAGTGCGGACACTTAAATACAATTTGAACCGGTTTCTTGCAGTTAAATTATTCACTTGACATTGATAGATTCATGGGTGTGTAATCAAAATATTATTAGTATTTATTGTAATTTATGTAGAGCCATTGAACAATAAATAGAATTACAATTTTCACTGACTTTTCTACTCATGATGTGAGTTACTAGCTGTAATCTCTTGTATTTTGCCCATCGAAGCTCACAATTACATAAGTACATTTATACAAATAAGTTTCAATATATTATACAATTTCACTTCCTAACTTCGAACAAATGAAAATACAAATGCCAAATGGCATTCATTTGGCAAACTACAAAAAGCCCGCACAAAGGCCAAAAAGTCAGCGAATTGACAATTGTTACCAGCTTGAGCACATAAATTTCCACAATTGCCAAAATGACAATTTTTAACATTACAAATTACAGCCTTCTGTTAATAAATCACTTTCTATGCGAATTTTTATGGCGAAAAAAAATCTCCGGCCAATATAACGAGTGACATTTAAAAATTGCAAATGACCTATTAGTTGAAAACGATAGCACCACTAACGATCAACGAACAACAAAAGTAGCAAATGCAGTAACAACGAATTTGCCATTTCTTTTGTTCACAGCTTTGTAATTGTTAACCAGAAAAACAATTTTCCCATTTACGCTTGTAAGCGAGGAGAAAAGAAACCATCCAAATTGCTTTTGAAACTATTCCACCTGGGCTTTTTGTTTGGTCGTTTTTTTAAATGCTCTGCATTACCGACTTTTAAGGCCATAACCAAGGCAAATTTATTGCACTTGCCTGACGTTTGTGTTGCACTAAAGGCGTAAAACCGCAGCAACAATGCAAAAGAAATCCCATCCACAATGCTTTATTTAATTGCGCAATTAATAAGAGTCATCGCGCGGCGGTTACGAAGTTAACATTTTTTTTCAACTTCTCCTGTTTGTTGTGTGCATTCAGTTTTAAAGAAACCAAGAAAAGTTGTAAAAGTAATAGTAACGACTCTCGAGAAAAGGAGCGTCTTGGCAAAAGTTTTGTATAGGTAGCTCTGCCACAGGGTGGGATCCAATAAAGGAATTGGGCCCCTGTATACAGGAAAAATATTTTCTGAATTTATAAACATTTTTGCCAAAGAAAATAAATAGTATGAGAAGTGAATATTGGTCAGACCGAAGATGAAATACTCTTCAGGCATATAAAAGTACAGCCTGTTCGTAGCAATAGGCCCAAGAGTCCGGCCCTGCAGTGAGTACTTCACCTTTGTTAACATGCCATGGAGGTGTTTGCTGTAATTTAATACTACTGCCATCGCTTTTGTCACTGCGACCATTTTGCTGCGAAAATCGTGTAGGTTACTTTTTCTTTCCGTCTGTCATTGCATTGCGTTGGTGTTACATATTTTAATTTTTATTTTTTTTTTGGCTCTTTGGAATCCTAAATTTTTTATATCACCTGCTTAGCGTGTTTGGTTGTGGATAAAAAGAAATAGTACAAGTGCAAGCAAAAAATTATTCAGTCTCTGTTCACAGTGCACAAGATAAGCTTTAATTTATGGTTAATTTGATTTTATTATGCGGCACTTTATATTTTTATACACTTCTGTGGGGGCATTTGATTTTGGTAGTTATACAAACTTTGAGGAAAAGAAAATTGTGTGAATTGTATGATATTTTATAAATTAAGGAAATTAAAGCACTTACGAATGCCGCATTACGCCCCCATTGGTTTTATCCTGTCCATGTTGTGTCGCTGTAAATTCTATATCAAAAACGAAAAGTATGTAAAAGAATCAAAATAAGGACCCCACGTTCACTTCACTTCACATCACTTTGACTAGTGCACTTAAAACACTTAAAATTCCACATTTTTCAACACCCCTCAATTTTCGCAACTACCTCAATTGCTAATTGAAACATCATGTCAAATGTAATTTCGAAAATACTCAAATCCAAATATATTTTTAAAATCACCTCACACCTACGAAACCCATCATCTAACCAATCCAACATTTGTGCCAACAACCTTGACACATTTCTAGACATTAAAGCAGTGTTGTTGGCCCCACTATCACACAAAACGATGGCAAAATGTTAATGACCAAAAGTAATAACAATAAAAAAAAAAAAGTGTTCCAAATTTTACAATTTTTTTTTATTTCCTTTTGTGTTCAAACTGAATTCAAGCGAAATTGTTCGCGGACACATGTTAATTCACATTTAATCAAAAAAACCTTTAAGCGTTACTCGTTACTTGAAAGCACTTAAATGTAACTAAATTGAAGGCATGTGAAATGTGGGCAAATGTGTGCCAAAGATTGCGGTTTAATGGCTTTTGAAGCAGTTTTAAAATGGTTTTTTCGTTCATGGAGTGCAAAAGTGCAACGCCATTGTCAAAGTGTCAGATTGATTGCATAAAAGCTCATTATGAGGAAGATCATTACTTTAGTGGTGTCAAGTGTGAAGGTACTTTTGCGCAGAGCACCATTCAATTTGGTCAATGGGTTCAGGGGTTTGCCATTTGGTTTGGGTTGGCTTTACTGGGGTTATTTAAAGTTTATGCCACTTCTGAGTACTCCTGTAAAAAATGTCACATGTTTCTAGGCTTTGATTACAAAAAAAATATTTATATCCTATGATAGGACTACGAAATTTTCCTAAAGCGTTCAGCTTCAGTTCGCTTAATTTCTGTCTAATCAAATAATTTCAGAAACTTCCATGAATCCGTATAAAACTATTTGCAGGTCCTAATTGATTTTATCGAAAATTCGCTTATATCACCACCACCACTTTTATTCCAATTCAATTTACTCTCAACGAACAAAAAATCGGTCCACTCATTACAAACAATCACGAAATCATAATTTCTGGTCATACATTATAATTACACGAACAGAAAGCTTTCTACACCATTCTTCCACTGTTCAAACAGTAATCGAAGCAAAGCATATAATCGCAAGCAATAATCAATAATCTGGCATATCGATTACAAGATAACATGACTGACATGCAGTACAAAAAGGAAAAAAAACACACCTCAAAAGAGGTAGCTGCCTTAAAGCATCGTGGTGATCGTGATGGCTTTATAGCCCCATGAAAAAATATCAGTCAGACCAACAACAAATAAAAATTACAGCAACCATCAAAAATTGCCCAATCGTAACAATCGAATTGGGCTTGCAAGTGCCAACGACGGTTACGTTCGAATACAGTTGAGGCAAACAATTGCGGCCGGTTTGACGTGTACAAAAAGTAATTCACCACAAAATAGACCAGAAATGCAGTTTAAGCTGTCAAAACTATGGCCAACTGTTGCTGTACATATTATTATTATTTAAAATTTTATATTTTCGGTTTAGTGTCTGAAATCACGTACAATTTTTGAAACGCCTTTTTTTTGGGATTTTTTTTTATTTTTCACTGACATCAAAGTTGCGTGTTTTTTGGAAGCGTTTTTTTTTCTTTTGCTATCGAGCTGCCAAATGTGCCTCACTTCAATTAAAGTATTTAAATACCTCAACTATCAGCAGATGAATTCCGTTGAATGCCCGCAAGAGTTCCTCATCCGTTTAATGACCCAAATTCGCTGCGTAAGTCTGTCTGTCTGCCTACTTTGTTGGTCTTTCTGCGTTTTATATGTGTCAACACTTTCGGTTTCATTATTTTTTTTTTCAATTTCTATTATTTACTTCTCTACCAGTTCTTTCTCAGGCATTTATTTTTTATTTTTATTGGATTTTTTCTTCAAAAAAGTAAACAAACTTTTTAAAATTTCTTTGATTCATGCTGAGCTTGCATATTAAAAAGTCAAATATTGTATTTATAGCGGATACAAAACGCATCGCACACCTTCATAGTATTTGCCCGCTTACCGGTTGCCATACCTTTTCAGTTTACGCGCTGAATTATGCAATGGACTTTAACGCTTGATTCGATTTATTTTTGCATAAAATTTGAAGAAAAAAAAATTATTTTTTATGAAATTTTTAGATAAATAATTTATTTTTCAAATGTTTGAATGGAACGTCGTTATATTTGTTAGTGGTATGATGCAAAAGGTATTTGGATTACGTGCCTTTTTGCACTTGGTTGCTTTTAGAGCTATTTTAATGGCCAATTGACTTGCTTCACTTATACAATTTTAAAATTTGATTAACGTGAAGCAAAACATTCGTCAAAACGCTATTGCAGTCATAGGCGATGAGTGCCCTAAATCGTGTATGTTACTATATTTCCAATACTTCCTAAGTACCATACAGGAAGTCAACGACTCTATCATACGTCGTTATCCCTTCTGAGTAATGATTTCTTACCACTCCACTGTCTACTTTAATCAATAACCAATAACCAATAACCGATAAAATCTCCAATGTAATGAATTCAGTTCCTTATTTCTTTGGCATTTATCTCATAACCCATAATCACCATCATCACCATTCGTATTATACTATCCTACCATAATCATCATCATCTTCGTCATGGCATTCACACGCCTACAATTTCCAAATACATGCATACAGTTGTATAACAAACACTAAGCTTGTGCCCACAGGGCGGCGCAACTACAACTCCACAGTGCTCCCAACAAAATATTTACCCACATACTATCTCCATTACATTTAACTGTTTTGTGATCGTTGAACTTGTCATTAGAGTCATCATCAGCTGTTCAGCATTTCTTGTGTTCATTCATTTGTTCGTCACTTATTCGCTCACTAACTCAATCAATCAATCAATCCGTCACTTCTTGTGTTTGTGTGTGTGTGTGTGTGTGTGTTGAAAGATGGCGATTGATCTCATTTTCCCCCCTTCTCAACTTGTTACACACCATTCGAAAATCAGATTAGCTCCAACGATACGGAGCCAACTAGCGTTTGATGGTGTTGAAATTTATTTGACATTTGACTTGTTTTGGTTTTTTGTTGTTGTTATATCTTTCTGCTTTGAAATCACCTTTTTCTTGGGTATATTGCATTTCCCTGATGGAAATACTTAATGGGTACTGTAATTTACAGTTCACCTTTGTGGGCTAAAGTGAAGGTAGGAAATTAGATACGAAATTGAATTGAACCATTTTTACTCTTTACGTTAATAAATACATTTTGTTTAAATTTTAAATATTTTACTAAAATAGTCATCTTATATCTTTCTTCTTGCAGGTATGTCACCAAATTTCACCGAATATCTCTACTAAATCTTCTGCTAGATTGGTGGTAAGACAACACACGCTCACTAATTCAAAATTGTTTGGCCATTTTGTCATTTCTAAATACTACAGCTTTCCTCATTCGTATTCGAACGGCAGCTTTATTTGCAATAAACCAAAATATAAACACAAGAAACAAAAGTGAAATGTCATAACAAACCAACTGTCGACTGACTGTCGCACACATGTCAAGGTGACAACTAAATGTCATGTCCGTAAAGGCTTAATTGTTAATTTGGTTAATGGGTTACAAGCCCATAAAACATACACACCACATTGAACGGCATAAGCAATTCGCCAGAGCTCACATGTCTGTTTACATATTGTCCGTCTGTGGCGCTGCGTCTGGCATGCTAAAGCATAAATGAATTTACAATATTTATGATCCACTGAATTTAATAAAATCATAATTAAATTTATAATAATAAATTTTAGCAAACAATGCGCAACAACACCTAAACTCAATTAGGCCTGACTGGCGTTATTCAACACTTTCACTTCCCTGTGCAATTCGGCCCTACTATGAATTACTCATCTTCAACTAATGTTGAGAAGTCACTCGCTCGTCACATTAATAATACTCGCCCGCCTCATTATTTCAACAGTTTATTTGACTTGAAAGTATTTCTGGCACATTTTTTGCATTGAGGTTAGAGTGTTTTTGTCGTACTTGTTGGTCATTCGGGTTTGTTGCGGATGTTTAAGCGCGTTTATAAGACTTACTTGGGAACTTGTCACAATTTATGCTGAACTTGCGCTATCATAGCTGTTTGTTGTAATTGTGTGTCACTTGTAAAATAGCTTTTATTGTAGCTTGTTCGCACCTCCTTGTGGCTATGTTAATAATTTTACCCAGTTTATTTAAAGCATGTTTTTAGGCTGCGCTTGATTTTTTTTCTCGCAGTAACTATCAGTAAGAAGTTTTTTGTAATCTACACCTCATGAGTATATACACACAAAGTGCGTTGATTCCCTATAGCCCAGTAATTGTGTTGAAAAAGGGTTCCGAAAAACAAATAAAAAAGCGCAAGCGATTTCTAGAGTGAGAAATCCACAGTAGTCTTCATCGTTCGCTAGCCTTGATGGTGAAAACTTTCATACTTTAATCGCCAAAATGATCAGGAATGAAATCTAAAAGGTGGGCGGAAACAAATCAAATTCCATGCCTTAGTCGGAACCGGTTTTTTTTCGATCGAAACTGAACCAAAAATCTTTGGTCAAAAACATCGGTTTGATGGCGAATCGATTCTAATCTCTGTTTTCATTTCCCAATTATCAACCACACAAGTACAAATTGTTTATTGACTTCATTTTTTTCAGAACTAACTCCTCCTTGGAAGCCAATTTGACCGTAGTAATAACGAGTCGTGAGATTGCACATTTATCTCTGAAATCCGTGGTTTGTGTTAGAAACGTCAATCAAACTTATGACGAGAAAAACAAATAGCGGTTTTTATAGTTTACATATTTTATTGAATAGCTAAATAGCACTAAGGAAATAAATAATAGGTTCATAGAAAAAGTGTAAAAATATAAAAATACGAAATGGAAATGGTTTAAATGTTTAAAATAAAATACAATAGGAAAAATATAACACATTACTAATAAATAATTTATTTACAAATTTCACAATTTATAAATCGCCTAAAAAAGAACAACCTAACGAATTTCACGAAAACGTATTAAGAAGAAAAGTAAATAAATATAACAGTACTCGCAACTCGGTAAAAGTTAAATAGGAATTGACTAGTTCAAATTTGCGGAAGCTTAAACGAAATCAAAATGGGAAGCTACAGAAATGACGAAGACCAAAAGTGTGTTTTCCAGGATATCCCCTTGACTCATTTAGCCATTTGTACGCGCCAGACGTACGCCCCAATCCTCTTTGATCATATCGGAAGCCTTCTCGCCGATCATTATGACCGGAGCATTCGGATTGCCATTGATAATGGTGGGCATGATGCTGGCATCCACAACACGTATGCCCGAAACGCCATAGACGCGCAGGCGGGGATCCACCACGGCAGTGGCATCCCAAGTGGGGCCCATTTTGCAAGTGCTCGTGGGATGGTAAATGGTGAAGGTGAACTGTTTGATGCAGCAGCCCCAGTACTCGTCGGACATGAACTCGAAGTGACGACAACCGGGCAGTGGTATGTTGTGCGGACGCGAACCGAAACGCTGAAAGGCCTGGGTGTTGGAGACATTAATGGCCAGCTTGATGCCCTCCACCAAGACATCAATATCCTCTTGATGGGCAAAGTAGTTGGGTATAATCTGGGGCTGCTGCTGCGGATTGCGTGAGTTGAGACGCACCCAACCCGTACTCTTTGGACGGAGTAGCAAAGGTAGAATTGACCAAGTCTCTGAGTTCTGTATGGGCTTGTAGACAGTATTGTAGAAGCCATCGCGTAAATTGAGAATCTTGCGTATCTGGTCGCCACCGTCCGAGTTGATGGAACTGGGCAGAAAATGGAATTGTATGTCCGGCCAATCGACAGCAGGATCTTGATATTTACTATTGAGAAAGGCCACCGCTTCCACACCGGAGAACGTCATGGGGCCACGTTCGCGTAGTATGTACTCCATTGAAACGGGTATGGTTTGAAAGCGACTGCGTGTGACTGTCAAGGGAGCATCCACGACGAACGTCAGACCACCCAAGCCCACGTGATCTTGTAAATTATTGCCCACGGGCAAGTCCGAGATCACCGGTATGCCATGTTCTTGCAAATGATCCGAAGGGCCAATACCCGAAAGCATCAACAGTTGAGGTGTATTCAAGGCACCAGCAGACGAGATCACTTCGCGACGCACAAAGACAACATTCTTGCGGCCGCTCTTCATAAATTCCACGCCCACTGCACGCTTCTCCTTGTTTATGAGTATCTTGGTGGCCTGAGCATGCAGTATAACGTCCAGATTCTTACGCAGCCTCACGGGCCGTATGAAAGCCTTGCCAGTACTGCAACGAGCTCCTCTGCGTATGGTGCTCTGAGTGATCATGAAGCCGGTCTGCTGCTCGCCATTGATATCGCGATTCTCATAGCCCATTTCCAAGCCCGCCTGAAGGAACGCTATGGACAGGGGAGTGCGCCAGGGCGACTCTTGTACTGTGAGATAGCCGCCCGTTTCATGGTAAGGGGTCTTTGACAAATACGGATTGCGTACATCTTCGGATTTGAGAAAATATTTCAAAACATCCTCATAGCCCCAGCCAGCATTGCCCAGCGACTCCCAATGGTTGTAGTCGTTCTTCGAGCCACGCACATAAACCATTGCATTGAGCACACTCGAGCCACCCAAAACTTTGCCACGCGGCCAGAAGCAGCGGTCACCCTTCATTGCCTGGCAATACTGGCGTGTAGACGAGGGCGTCGTTTGATATTTCCAATCCAAATCGGTGAGTTGTAAGTAGCCCGCCAAAGCGGGTACATCCGAAATTTCGGTCTCGTCGCCTCCAGCTTCGAGTAGTAGAACCGTCCAGTTGCGTATTTCCGAGAGACGATTGGCCACAACAGCGCCCGCCGAACCGCCGCCAATGACCACGAAATCATAATGCCTTCGGACCTACGCACAAACAAACAAAGTGAAGCATTAGCAATCGAGGACTGAAGGACTGATAAATCATATACTCACCATTGGCGCCTCCAGCACTTTGCTCTCCGGATCGACGCTTTGATAGCGATAGAAATTCATGCCGATCGCCAGGAGCGGTATCATGCCAAGCAAAGATGTCATTGTGCCAAACGCCATGTTTCAGTAATTGTCAAATCCACAGATCCTCCTTGGTCTTGCCACGCTGCGTGCTCGCGAAGCCCACACTCACCGGCGCACTGGTCGACAGAGGCGAATCGGCAAGTATTTTGGGTGTGTAATTGCGTATGCCGCCAGGACGTGCTGATTTAAACTGACTACGCGCCTTTTCGTCTTCTTCCACAATATCCAAGTACGACTTGATGTACAAATGATGGCCAAGGTAGTGCTTCTGCTTTTCGGCGGACTTATTCGATTTATTGGACACAACCGATGTGGAACAGCAGCCACTGGTGGAGCCGGTTGAAGAGATGGACGTGGTGGAATAGTTGGACGCGGACGAACAATGACAGGAGGAATAGTAAATGCCGCTGTCTGTGCTCTGCGAATTCTTGCGCTGATGCTGGGCCAAGCCGTACTTGTTCTTGGCAATCTTATCGTATTCGGAGTCGGTCGACTGAGTACTCGTCAGGGAGCTACGTTGCGATTCGTCGGTTGTCGTAGTGCTGATGAAACTCAATTTCTTGGGTATTTTTTTCTTCTCGTATGTCTGTTTGGGCAAATTGTATTTCTGGCGCTGGCGGTAGAGTTGGTCGTCGTCAGTGGAGGCGGACGTCGAGATGCTGGATGATGTGGAGATGAGGTCTTTGTGTTTCGTGTACTTCTCGTTGCAATTTGTATAATTTTGATGTTTCAGATTGTTGTGTTTCTGCTGCGATATCTCCTGTCCCATATTTTGTTGAGCTTTAATATAGGAAACTGGAAGAAGAAGGAAAAATTTTTGGAATTTAAGAAAACCGTTTTCTAATTGCATGGAATCTATTAAATTGAGTAAGTTTCAGTTGGTTAAAGCTGACTTGTACCCTACGCAATATTGGATACGCTATCTTGAACTTTGAAATTTTAACATAAAACTCAATATCAGCAATCCCTGGCTATTTCTTCACGTACTGAGCCCCCCATAAAGCACGCCGCTTTTTAATTACATTGGAAAAAAATCAAAATCAACACCCACAACTTCGCTTCAAGTTTGCATGTTGCGGAAGAAGCCACCCCGCGGCGCCAATAAGTCATGTTCAACACATGCATTTCATTCAATTGCGTGGAATAAGTCAAAGTGATGAGTGGCTAAAAAATTAAATATTTTTTTCCGATAATACATAATTCTTTTAAAAAATAAATCCACGCTAATGGGTAACACCTGAGTGATTATCACAAATATGACTTTTTCCAACAATTATTTACAGTTTGTTCAATTAATTTATGTAATTTTCAAATTAATTCACGTCTGCATATAAATGGAAAAATTAAGCAACTTTTTTGTAATGCTGTAAAGGCAAAATGATAATAAATTTCCAAATCATAAATTTCATCTTTTGTCAGTTTTGATCACACGCGAGCACGCTTACTCGCAAAAAGTCATCTTGATCGAATTTAAAATGTAAAATTTCAACAAACCAATCGATAATTTGTCAATCAGCGAAGTTTCTTACAGTGACTGCAGTTAAATTCCCGCTTTGGCTTAGGAAAACAAAAGACTTGAGCAACGAACTCGTTTTTTTTGTGTTTTCGCAAGCGCGCACATGCGTGGCTTCATTTCCATTTCTTACACACAATTGTGTGTATGTGTGTTGAGTTAGTTTCATTATTAAAATGCATGACTTTGTCCAAAATTGATGGCTTCAATTTTCCTTTCAGCGGCCTGACCAAAAAATGTAATTCGATTTAAAATTTTTTGAAAATTTCGTCACACAATTTCCAGTTTGTTAATTTTATTTGAATTTTCATGCGTTTCACGAAACTTATCAATCGTGTTTTTCAAGTTCATTGCCATAATGGATGGAGTGGTTATCGCTGTTGTTGTTGTTGTTTTTTGTTTATTGTGATTTTGGTGGCTGCTGTCACATGCGGAAAAACAAATGTGTTTCTTTTTTCTGCATTGCCTATAATGTTTTCATATGTGTATGTGTTAGCTCGGAAGCATTTACTGCATTATTTCCATCGTATGGTGTTTTTATTATTGTTGTTTTTACTGTTACTGCTGATATGCTTGTCGAACTTCAATTTCAACTCTAAATTGGAAATTACTGTGAAGGAAGTTGTGCGTTGAAACCTGAATGTTTGTGTTTTTATAGTAACCAGATGAAAAGTCTTTAAGAGCTTCCGTTTCTACGGTGCTTTACTTCCGTTTTGTAGCGAATCCTGGACACTGAAAAGTGTATGTAGATAAATAACACGGTTCAAGAGTTGATAGGTCGGAGGTTATCAGTGTACGTATTACTGAACACGGAATACAAATATATTAGAAGAGGTAGGTGAAAACTATCGAAAAATATTGTAATGGACTAGTGGCACTAAAAACGGAAATGGTACATTATTACCACAAAGCCTAACTAACCTAAGAACAATTTTGAATTGGAAGAAACTTGGAAATGTCTTCCGAATGGGTTGAGAATGCAAACCAGAACGAAATGAAATTTAGAAAAAGGAACGTCTGGATTTCCTTCCAGTTATCAAGGCGGAACAGAACAAAATGGATCCGGAAAGGAATAAAAATGGAAATATAAAAAAGTGAAACTAGAAAAATTCTTCTAATCCCAGACTTTTTTGAAAAAGTTCTCCGTTAATGATTGCACGAACTAAATATAAAATTTGGTGTTAATGATGCTATTATAAAAATAAAATCGAACCGATCACTCTCACTATAACTTAAACCACCATCCACAATAGATAAAAAGCCAACAAGATCACTTTTAGCAAATAACGAATATTGATCCCGATTCAGAATTTTCACAAAACTATTCCAAACTTTAGCAAATTATTTAAATTTTTTTAAACACTCTTTTTTAATTAAAAAAAAAACAATAAATCCACAAAATTCCAAACGCTGTATACACATTTCTTTTCACTTATTTCCAAATAAAATTCACGGTTTAATTTCAATCTTTCTCATTGCATCCATTCATCAAATCAAATTACACACACATATGTGTGTACGTAACTTCCACGAAGCACTTGCAACACTTGCCACTAAAAACCAGACTCTCAATTCAAGTATAAACGCTTCATATATGAAATAATGATCCTAATTATAATGTGGCCAGAGTTAAGTTATTACCCGAGATAAATTAAAAAAATATATATTTTATTTTGGATTTATGCAACCGAAGTGTAACTGCGGCGATTTCAAAATCTACAACCTGCGCGCCAAACGTCTCGAAATGAACTGAAATAACCGACAGCAATAAAGTCATTCAAATCGAAACAATCTCGTAGGCCAAATCGCAATCAGTTCAATACAATTCATGTATTCACCGCCAGTCAGTCGTATTCGCATTCAGTTGCTGCAGCGTCGCTCAGATACCACAAGATGAATCAGCTGACGGCGGTGGTTAATACGTTTTCTTATTCATGCCACCGACATTTTTTTGAAGTTTTTTTTGCATTTTTAATTGGCTTTTAGACTCTTTTGACTGCAATTTAGCAATTTTGTATAACGGTTTTCAGTTTCGTTTTTTAAAACCAAATTTTTTTTTTTGTTTGGCTCGCACCACTGTATTAGTTTTTTGCATATAATTAAGTAATTATTTAATTTGTTTGGATTTTTCAAAGCGTTTTTAAAACAACACCTCCATAATTGAACGATGGACCGGCGCGGATTCCGCAGGGCCAGACATTTTAGCACGCGCGTTAGATTTTATTGTGTCAAAAGAAAGATTTCGTTTATTTTTCGTTTATTTTTCGGCTTTATATTAATGACAACAATTAACTGTGGCATTGTAAGTATGTGACTGATGCTGAAAATGGAGAAATTCTGTGCGTAAAATAGCCTCGAGTGGAGTTTTCGCTCAATAATAAAAACAAACAGTGAATATTTGCTAGCTATTCATAATTTTGTCAATACAAACAATCATAAACTAATAGAGATTAAATAGAACAATGAGACAAATAGAATTAAAAGAAATTTGACGTGTTACAGATCGTATTGATGATGCATTGACTAAGCGAGAAATTTAAACACCTTCACTTTCTATCTACTCTCATTTCACTTTTTGATATTTTTGCACAATAAAGAACCTA
Organism: Heteromyza rotundicornis; assembly: GCA_951394025.1. Classification (NCBI taxonomy): domain Eukaryota; kingdom Metazoa; phylum Arthropoda; class Insecta; order Diptera; family Heleomyzidae; genus Heteromyza; species Heteromyza rotundicornis. Next base: position 25,340,652 of record OX596010.1, read on the forward strand.
ATGATTTCATAAAGAAATCGAAAGTGTTTTGGACCTTTGTCTATATTAGGTACCTCTTCTGGCTTCAATTATCTGTGTAACTATGTTTTTGGAGGTGGATTTTGCCTAAGTCGAATGAATATATTTGGTTACTATTCTATAAACTTTTATTCTAAAGCCTCTTGGAAACTTAAATTTTAATTTTTGTCTGAAAAAAGGCGAAAACTAGTAATATCTTCGGTCCGAGTGCAGGCAAAATGCCCTACACATTCGAGTTCTTCGACAATTTTTCGATAGTTTTTCAAAAATTTTTCGATAGCTTTGATATGAAGCTATCGAAAAATTATTGAAAAACTATCGAAAAATTGTCGAAGAACTCCGTTCCATTTCTAAGTTAGTTTCGATTCCATATTTTTCTGGTTCCAATCCCGTTCTTAAAAAAACTTCCAACCATAGCCTCGCGATAATATTTGTATGTGCGTGCGTTCGGTTTTACCCTGCACTGCTCTCGATAAACGAAAATAATGAAATTGGCCAATTATTTATTTCTAATTACAACTATACACATATTTTTTTAATCGCAAAATCTCATAAAAACTCTCACATTGGAAAATCACCCACAAAAAAAGTTCAAAAAGTCAATAAAAGTCCCACCCTCATGTATATAAATGCCTAACTTAATTAAAGAATAAAGAGGGAACTCCCAACTGCTTCTCGGTGTATAAAATCCCGCAAGTCCAAAAACTGGCCACTCTATTCTCTCGACTTCCAGGCCTGACACTAAAAAAAAGTCTTTCAACGAGAATGCAAACAGTTTTTTTTTCAATCATAAGTACTATTGAAACCATTAAGAGCTCACGAGCTTTACAGACTTTTTTCTTTGACTGCGGGCGTTTCTTTTTGCCGCTTAAAATACTACTATTTAGATATCGGCGTAGCTTTCTTTCACTTATGTTCCACAAATTCCACATTCCGCACGTTTCGTTCAAACCGAGCGAATGACGTAAGAAACTTTGGCGTATGTACATAAATTTCAACGCAATTCACCGGCCAAAACCAACTCCCAATGTGAACCTGTCCACCACTGCATTGGTATTTTTCAGTGTCTTTCCGCGTTGTGTCTCTTCTACCATTCTTGTCTTATACTATTATATGCAATACATGGTTTCTGTTTTACCACGGCATATTATGCAATTTGAATCACTCCAAAGTGTTTTATTACATTTATTTTTCGTCTCTTTGTGGTTCACATCTTTTCTATCAAAATTGTTTTCTGTTTGTATTTGAGATGTTTTCTATTTACTTACAATTTCACCGCAGAGATCATCGCTGTGTTTAGGTGTGTGTTTTTTTCCATATTTTGACAGTGGGCAGTTTAGTCTTTGGTTTTTTTTTAAGCTATTATAACTTTATTGAAGTGTCAAATGCTTTTTGTCACACTCGTCTGGGAAGTGGAACAATAAAACCATTTGTATCAAATTGTTATGCAAATTTTCGAATTCAATTTCAAAGGAAATTAAATTTTTGCATTTAGCTTTTGTTTGTTTTGATTTTAAGGTTTTTGTCTAGATTTTTTTGAACTTCCGTAAATATTGTTTGGATTCTTGACGCAAACCTGACCTTGGCAACAAGAATTTTGTGAGACTTGAACTATTATTTTTCTTAGAAATGTTCATAGTTTTTAATAATAAGAATTAATAATAAAATTAAAATTAAGTAATTTCATTGGTTTATCAATTCATTGAAATTCGCCCACAACTTTCGCTAAGGTAATTTTATTTTATTTCCATTTTATTTCCTTACTCGAAATACTTCACTTCTCGCATATTAAGTATCGCAAAAATTTATTTTAATTTTGGCAACAACACAATAACTTAAAAACCTCAACAAATATGCACTTACATAGAAATAAAAAACCAAAGCAAGGCATTTGTCTTACACTACGAAAGAAAAAAAAATTACCCAAAATGGAATTAAGCATGCGCAATGAACATTGCCATTTCCAAAATGTTGCCACTCTTTGTTATGTTTCGTTTCTTGTTGTTGTAGTTGTTTATTGCCACTTCCGTTACTGACGTCGCCGCACCGCAGTCTTGCTGATGCGGCACATTTGCATTTGCCACAAACAAACACTTGGCGGTGCATTGCACTTGATTTTTTCTCATTGCGTTTTCAGATCCCCCGTTGATATTTGACAGATTTATTGCACAAAACAATCATTGGCGCAATACATTTACATAATCTTACATTTTCATTTATGTCATTTGAGTGATTTTTATTTCACATCAAGTGTTTTCCATCTATGCAAAAACGATTTAACGTTTTTTTTTATGTGTTAAGAACATTATGGAACTCTCTCTGCATCAATTGTACGAAGAAGATTATGTTAAAATGTAGCAGTATTCACATACATACAATTAAAATAGTTACATTTTGTTGAACCAAAGGCGAACATGATATGGACTTTAATATGAAGAATTGATCGGAATTCAAACACAATCTCTGTATAAGTAAAATCAACACCCTTTCTGAAAAGCTTCGTTCGAAATAATGAGGAACGATCACAGCAAGGAGCGACCATCACACATATATTTTTTCAGATCAGCCTGTCAGTCTTTCCATCATTCTATCTTTCTAGTTCTAACTGAGGCAAACGCATTTCTAACTGAGACAAACGCAGTTTAAACCCATTCGTTCACAATTAACCTGTTTAAGGCTTAAGTGCTTTTGCCTCATTTGGCATTTGGCTCCTTCAGGGACCCTTCTTTTCAAACCTATTCGGACCGGCCTGTAACATATAACATACAGTCACAAGCATATAATCAAGGCTGTGGTAAAACTGCTGATTGGAGAAACATACAAAGTTTTTATTCTCCAATCATTGGTGTGGTGAACGATTGTGATTAGTTGCTTACCTAAATGATTGTATGAAATTTTTGCGATTTCTGCAAAAATTATCGCTGCCAATAATTTTGGTTAATAATTAATATTTAACGCCATCTTTGTAGTGGGCCCACAAATTGCAGAAAACGTCCAAAGCAATATTATTTCAATTTGTCACCGGTTTGCTTGTGATTTCTTCTGCTTCCACCTAAGACACTGTCAAGTGGGCTGCTTTCTTCTGTCTGAGTACGGATTTGTTTTAATTCAGTTTGTTTAAAGATTGTTGGATATTTATTGTCTCTCAACGCAACCAAAGCGATTTGAGCTCAAAGTACAACACATTATTTGATTTTGAATTCATATTGAACTATTTCCACAAATTATTTAAAGATTTTTGGTTTTTTTGTGGGCTTAGTTTTGAAATAAATTTTCATTTCATGTCAATTATCACAATTCGAAAACCACAATTTCAGGTTGTCCACCAACTTTCATTCATTTCACTTGTTTCACACATTTTTTGTTGTTGTTATGGTTGATTTTGCTGTTGCTATTGCTTTTTGTGTTATAAAAAAAATACACCAGCTCGTATTTAGTAATTACAAAAACAAATTTTTTCCCCACTTGTGTATTTTTAGTATTTTTTTTTATGTTTTATTTTGAAACTTGGCAATTTTTTTTCCAATTTCTACACCGTCTTTATACGCGCTTGGCGCTGCTGCGTTCGCTTTGAGTGCGCTTTGTCCAATGATCACTTTTGGATTTCAAAACCTTATTGGTAGCCATTTCCAAGCGCCATCATCATCACTGTGGCCATCATCGAAAGTGGTTTCGTTTCAGTATTCGTTATTTTGACAGAAAAAGCTTTTCTCTTGCGTTGGAGAAGGTCGCTTTTTTGAGTTTTCGATTCACTCTTCGTTTCGTTGAAATCCACTTGCTCCAATTTGATTAAAAGCTTTATAATTGTAATGGGAATTTAATATTTTCTTGTTGCAGCACAGAAGTGGATCTTCGTAAAAAGGTTTTCAGATATTTTAGTAAATTGTTACAAAAAGTACAGTTGAAAGCCATTGAGACTACGCCTTGTGAGTGTGAAACAGGTTGACGGACATTACACGAAAGTTAACATACCCTTCACAAACCCGGTGTTGCACTCACTACACAAAGTGTAGTCACACTGTATGGTTTTAAGCTCACATTCGTTTTACATAATAAGGACTTAAATTGGAAGGAACACTGAACACTCACTAAAGAATATTCATAGGCTAACTTTCCTTTATTATATTAAAAAATCGAAAGAAACCGCTTTTTCGAAAAGACGAAACGCTGAAAGCCTCCTATCGATTTGCCTTTACGCCCACCCAAAAAAAACGCTCTCATTTCACTTTCGTTTTCATTTCAAACACGTTCTCCGATTTTGCTTTCGTTACCACTTCGTTTAGAGAAATACAAAAAAAAACAATGAAGGAACGAAAACAAACTACGATGCGCTCGTCTCATTAAACAACCATAAGCGATACGAATTTCGAAGCCACAGAAGTGGAGGCAGCCAGTGGCAGTTTGCGGTGTGTTGCGCATGCGCACATGGTTTGAACGTGACTTGTTTGCGATTTGCATATCGCGTATGTTGCACAGTCGGCGTACGTGAGCGACCAGTGCTTTTTCCTGAAAGCTTTTCTTGTTCGGTTGTATTTGTATTTGTTTGGCAATTTGTTTTATTATTACTTTTATTACGGTTTATTAAAATCAAATGATCGATTACGATGAGATCGTTTGTGGCTTAGGTACACAACCAAAAAAAAACGTGTACGTAAATGATGGATGCTGACAGTTGCAAATGTTGATGCTGAAGATTTAAGATGTGTAGTAATGAACTGTACTGATGGGTGAACATATTATAGACATTTGCTTTTGGTTAAAAAATGAAAATGGAAGTGATTCAGACAATATTCACATCCCCCCGCCTGTAAATAAAAAACTTTTTTCACTCACACTTCCCTAAATATCTGACATTACTCCAACCTGCGGATCATTTGCAGCAACAGAATGTTGACTACTTGCTGGTATACAAATTTCACTTGGCTGTAGGCCACTTCACCCAACTTTCGTGCCCAAGTGGCAATAAAGTTACTTACTTTGCATGCAAACACTTCCGCTTTCGTGCCGTGAGGTAACTTTTGTTAAATTAGATTAACACATAAACGCCTGTAAAAATGTAAATAAAAAACGAAGAAGAAGAAGTACTTTGCTAGTGTAATTGCATAAAATTAAAGTATATGCACACAACACAACGTAAGTAGTAAGAAGTAGAAAAAGGACATGCTAGTAAAAGTTCAATGCATTGTTCAAATGCTTGGCGTTGTGCCACAATTAGGCTACTCACGGCTAGTGAACTTTTAAGTTGAAAAGTATTTCCTAGGTTAGGTTTTCGGGCAGATGGAATTAGAGCGAAATTTAAGTTTCTTCACCAACCAGAGGCTCTATTGAATGACTGTTGTGGGAAAGAGGTTTTGCAGTCAGAATATTCTGCGTATTTTTATATATTTTCTCGTCTTGACAGCACCGATATACCCCCTTGTTGGATAGACTACTTAACCCTCTTTTTACGCACCACGATAAGAAGTGCAAAGCCGGTTGACAACAGTGTGTCTATGCTTTGTGTAGTGAGTGAAAAATTGGTTTTCAGACTCAGTCCCTCACTTTCATGCGACGTAATAGGGCGTAATTTTTCTAGCATGAATTCATAAATGTTTTTTTTTGCCAATAAGCGCAGTTAGCAATTTCCCATTGAACTTGTACACTTCCAAAACTACGGTACAAATCCTCATGCAAACATTTCACCTTCACAGCACACAAAGTGAAAACAGCGTGAATTCATATTATAGATGTTTTATTATATGGAAAATAAAGTAGATTTCCAACCACCGAAAGGTGCAGACAACTCCGAAAAAACCTGTCCGATTGCATTATCCTGAAAATGAAAGCATTTTTCACAATGCACACAAACCGTCTGGCGGTATTAATTAAAAAAAGTATTGTGTAACTTTTTTTTCCTTGATCAGCAACAAATTGAATTCAGTGCAATTAATTTTGTAAAATAAAAAGAAAAAAATAGAAGTTACCCCGTTAGGCTGGCGATGCGTTAATACGTTCAACCATAGCAGCAACAGTACCGATTACAGTAACAACTTTTGCTGTTACTGCAATAAATTTATTGGCCAACATGTGCAAAATCTGATAAAACTCACATTCAGAGAAAAAAAAGTACAACAGTGTACAAAAAAACAAAATCATTTGCATGGAAAAATGAAAGTTGCCAACTCCTTTGGCAAATTAATACGAAAAAAAAACACCGCTGCCAAAAAATTAAAAACCAAAAAAAAAGCATATTAAAGGAGCAGCCAGAAATGGCCATAAATTGAGCCAACACAGCTGCCAACACACAGCTTACAGTGGAAATATTGCCAAGCGCAATTTTCCCCATTTACTTTGAATTCACTTTTGTGCTTTACTTTTTTTTCCGTTTTCCACAGTTTGTGTCAATGCGACCAATGGTCGGTCGACTTTGTCTGTGTCGTCGTTCCATGCTGCACTCACTGTTCCACCGCATGCAATGTCAATGTTATGAAATTCGAAATTCATTGCCGCCATGTCGCAAAATGCATGCAACACTCACTTTTGTGCATTCGCTCACTGGTATTGGCAACACCGGAAATTGTTAAAAGCGCGCAAAACTGGTCGCTGCGTCACGGAAATGACTCTTTACTTTACTTTGCTTTATTTTTTCGTTTCTGTTTGTGAATTTATGTAGCCAAACGAACAAATGAGTTCAAGTTTGTCTGTAAAAGCTTAAGCTGAAAAGAAAACTGAAACAATGAACGAACATTTCGTACGTGGACTTGAAAAGTATGAAAGGCAAGGAAAAAAGTTTCTGTGCAGCAAAAGGAAATGTCAAGAGTATAAAGATAAATTCATTGGTAATGAAAGTCGGAAAGTTTTTTTTTATTTAGAGGGTAATTAGTTCTTATGGCATGGAGGATAATTCTTTTTGCAATAGTTGCTGAACTTTTAGTCAATTTAGTTTTTTTTTTTTTAAAGTTTGGTTAGTTAACTTTTTTTACCTTCAGCCGCATAAATGTATGAACATGTTCCCGGTAAAGACATTTTAAATGTTTCATATAATTGTGAAAAAGCTGAAAAATGCAATTGAATTCGTTTGAAAATATCGAATTCGAAATACAATTTTGTCTGCTGCACACTTGACTGACTGCCTTTCAATTATTGAACAAACATTTTACTCTTTCTTCTCAAATTAACTGCTTGTGTAATTTGGCTCATAATTACATTTTATCACCGCACTCGCATTTCACTTCACATCAGATGCAATATGCGATGCGATATGGCGCCAGCGCTTTAATCTTGTTTCCATTTTGTTTAACAAACCTAATCCCATAAATAATTCATAGAATCGAAATCATAAAATGTTACTCACTGAGCAGAAATAATTTAATGCCTCAGTTGTGCGAATAGAGGTAATCACGGGAGTAATCCCCGTACAAACCGCGGTGTTTGTCCGCAGACGCCGTTTGCCGCCAACGCATTTGTTCAAATAGGTTGTTCGGGGGGGTTCATGGTCTCGAAGAGGGGAGGGCTGGGCAACTATTAGTGGAATTCCAAGGTGGGGCAGCAACTAAACAGCAGTTGTCTACGCTTAACTGCGCTCTGCTGATTGTCTTAATTAGTCAAAGTAGTCGATTTTCAATTATGCACTTTACAATTCACAAAAGCCGTGGCAGTTGGAGTTACAATTGCAATTGTAATTGCAATTTGAATTAGTTTTTTTTTGCTATCGTTTTTTATAGTTTTTAATCATTCGAGAGATACGCGTTGCGTATCTAATATATGCACATTTTACGCATTTCTTAGGATAATAAGGAAATGGCAATTATACGCTTTTTAATAAAACTGATTTTATTACGAGTGGGTTGCTCTTTTTTCCGCAATTACTGTCGGCACAAGTAACTTTTAAATTTATGAGCCTATTTATTTCGAAATACGTGTACACATGGCCAAGGGGCTATGTTTCATTACATTCAATTAGTTCAGTTTAGTTTTTATTTCCTTGGATAATAAAAAATTTCAATTCAAATCCTGACCAATTTTATTTTATTCTCTTTTCTTGCAGGTGAGGGCTTTTACTTCTTTGTGCTGCAACTAATGAAAGCTTTTTCGTCGTCACATTTTATGGTACACGAAATCGCACAAAAGGTTTGTGTCTCAACTACTGGACAGGGTGACACTGAAAAATACAAAATATATTTTTATAATACCAAGAATAATTTTGTTGGAAATCTTTATATTGGTTTTTTTGGCATTTATTTGGAAAACTAGATGTTTTTAGTTTTTATGTTGTATATAATTTCCTTTGGTGAGGGAATTTCTCAAGTTATATTAACTGAGGATGAAAAATGTTCCAAATGATTACAAAATTATCATTGTATGGAAAGTTGTATCGAGAGCGTATGAGTAACCTTAATGTCAGATTAATTCAGAAACGTGACATAAGCAGATTTGTACATTTTTTTTTCCATTTGATCAAGCGCATCCCACTTTGTTCTTTTATAAGAAATTTTCCAAAAATTCTGGGCAGGACTTTAGCCCCAGTACTAAAAAACCAAAATTTTGTTAATTAATTTTTTTTTCTCTGCTGAAAAATTTTTATAAAGAATTGCTTATTTAAGGTCAATTGTTTATTTACATACGTTCCATCTTTCTTAGAAAATTGATTTTGTGTTGTGATATTTTAAGTGAAAATAAAATCAAAATGTAAATTGTAAAACGAAGTGTTTATTATAGGTAGACTGTAAGCTCTCTTGAAGCCACCAGCGGACCTTGTGACCTGCATTTTCACATATATATTCTGCGAGACAAGGGGTGGTGTGAATAAAGGAATACTAAATGCTATTTGCATTAGAAACTAAATGGAAATAACATTTAGTATTCCTTTATTCACACCACCCAATTGCTAGAGAATTTTCCCAAAAGGGCGGTGGAACGTAGAAACTATGAGCGTTTAATTAAATGATGGTCTTCTACAGACACCAGTGGACCAGCCACCTAGGAAGCTGCAATTCCAAATTTGTATTGTATGTGGCAGTTCAAATGGGTTCGTCCCAATATGTTCCGCTGCTTTTCCACTCCTCAACAAAAAATATTCGTGAAAGTTATATTTTTCTATTTTCTTTATTAAAATTATGACAACAAAAACAATATCTGAGGTTGTTCATTATTCAGTACATTTCTTTTACTAGGGTGAAAAAAAACAACAACTGACTCTATATTTACACAAAACGCTTAAATTGTAAACTAACAGATATAGACTTAATTCAACTTAACTTAAAAATATCTTAACTAAAATTTCATTCAAAACAAAGCTAAGCAAGACTGGAAACCACTGGGTACAAAAGTCTATTGTAGTAAAAGCAGAAGCATTTGGCTTAAAACAATAAATACACAAATAAAAATAACAAAATACATAATTTAAAAAACAAAACAAAAATCTAAAAAAATTGCATTGCACTAACTACGTGGGCATGTCCAATAGAGCGGGCACAAACCACATTTTAAAATTAATTAATTTTTCTAAGCACCACCGGCCTTGGCTATGAGCCCTCGCTTACGCCACACCCCGCTGTCGCCTCGGTGACATTACAAATCGCACTCGCCTCACGTTTCACACGCCTCTGCGCACCCCTGCCCAACCACAAGTCCTTGATCATGTCGGCGCCCTTCTCCGCGATCATAACGACAGGCGCATGAATATTTCCATTCGTAATCGTGGGCATAATACTGGCATCGATCACGCGCAGACCGGGTATTCCGTAGACTCGCAACTCCGGATCAACCACAGCCAGGGGATCAGACGGTGGGCCCATTTTTGCAGTGCCCGACATATGATAAATAGTCATTGTGTACTGCCTGATGGCACAGTCCCAATACTCATCCGTGAAGAGCGGCAAGTGTTTGCAATTCGGCAAGGGTTTACTCCAGAAACGCGCACCGAAACGCTTCAAAGCCTGAGTCTCGCCCATGGCTACGGCAGCCTTAACGCCCTCGCGCAACACATTCACATCATCGGGATGCGTGAGATAATTGTGATAGAGCAGCGGATAGCGCAGAGGATTCTTCGATGCTAGCTTTATATAGCCACGACTCTTCGGGCGCAGCATCATGGGGAAAATGCCGAACACGTCGCGATTATTCACCTCACCGAACACCTCATTGTAAAATTCATCGGTCAGTCCATGTGCCGTCTTAACTTGTGTGCCACCATCGGACATCACCGACGCCGAAGTCATCATAAAGTTCATATCGGGCCAATCGTCGCTGGCATTGGCATATTTCGTATTGATAAAGGCCACCGCCTCCAAGCCAATACTCGAGGTGAGCGGCCCATTCTCCGTGATGGCATACCTCAGAGCCGTATTGATGTTCACCATGCGCTTCATCACAATCGAAATGGGATAATCGATGAGGAACGCGATTCCACCCACTGCAATGTGATCTTGCAAATTCTGACCCACGCCAGGCAGATGATTCACCAGCGGTATGCCCACACGATTCAATTCGTCTGCCGGACCAATGCCCGACAACATCATCAGATGAGGCGAACCAATGGCGCCGGCCGAAAGGATCACCTCACGTGTGGCATAGACATTTTGCAGTAGACCGTCGCGTATGAATTGTACTCCCACGGCACGCTTGCTGTGTGGATCTGTCAGCACTTTGGTCACATGCGTGAACATAGCTATGTGTAGATTTTTACGCAAGCGGGCAGGGCGTAGAAAAGACTTGGCTGTGGAACTTCTCGAACCGCGCCTCATGTTGAATTGATAGAAACCGAAGCCAGTTTGTTGGGGCCCATTCACATCCACAATATCGTAACCCATTTCTTCGCCCGCCTGCAGGAAAGCCGGTCCCAAGGGTGTATTGTATGGAGCATCTTGCACTGTCCAAAGGCCTCCTGTAACAGAAAGAAATGTTGTTATGACAAAGGTTTTATCATAAATTTGTGTGCTAACTCACCGGATCCATGATATCTGGTATTGCGCGCCAAATACGGATTTCGTTGATCTTCCGATTTTCTAAAGTATGGCAGAATATCTTCAAATGCCCAGCCGGGATTGCCAAATGAGGCCCACTGATCGAAATCTCTGCGATTACCGCGTATATACAGCATTGTATTCAACACTGAACTGCCTCCCAGCACCTTGCCTCTCGTCCAGCAGCAGCGTCTGTCTTTCATTGCCTGGCAAGCGGTATTTTGCGGTTGAGTTCTGGAAAATTCAAAATAAAATATCGTTAGTAAAATACAAATTTTTAAAGGAAATGGGAGGATATTCTACATTTTAGCAAATAAGTCAAGTGTGCTTAAACCGCTTAATCTATCAAGCTTTTTGTGACAACAAAAGGTACACATTTTGTAACCTGTTAATGAGGTCGTTACATTGACGAGTCTTTTCCATTAAATTGTCATTAAATTGATCACAAATTGAATTTAGTTTCCATCTCTCATATTCCATGCATGCCTCAGTTCGCTCTCTACAATTTTACTCTTCAAAAACTTCACCTTTCGCATTAAAGCCTCCAAGCAAACGTTACTTTAAGTACAAGTCAATTCAAAGTTTAATAATTTTAATAACCTTTAATTAAGCTAACACACAACCTTGACAATAACATTACACCAAAGCGGCATAAGTACAGTAACCCCCAAAAAAAGTGAATTATGCCCATCCGAATTTCCAGTGGCAGTAAGTCAAGGCGCCTAGCCATCTGTCAAACTAAATTAATCTTTAATGCTAGAAAAACGCCTAAATGTGACATAAAAGCTATAGAGCCCAAGCGTTCGGTTAATATATTTTCGTTTACTTTTTAAACAATTCAATTTAGGTTATCGTGCAGAGAATTACGTTTGAATAGTTACTTCCTTTTTTGATATCTTATACTTTTTCCTAATATTTTTTTCGTGACAATTATGTGGCGCTTCTATTTAGTATACTCTTTCATCTAATAGCTCCATCATCATTATCACTTTTAATATCATTAGAGTTGATACAATAGGCATACACTTCCTTCTGCCCCCCGGAATAATTTATACCACTCAGCATAGCTTTGGTTAATTGGATGTAGCTACTTTTCGCTGCAGTTCATCATTATTTTTTTGCTTCTTTTTTTACTTTCTTACTGTTGAATGTTGGCATTTGTTTGCTCATCGCCGACTTTGAATTTTCTTTGGCACTTTGCGGTTCATTTGATTAATGATGGACTTGATGCTCTTGAATGTTTCGTTTTGATTGGAAGTGCCAGAGGTATAGGAGGCGGTTTATGCTGCCGTTTTGTTATTAGTTTGATGGCAAAAAAACAAAATTGGTTTTCGTAAATTTCACTGTTAAGTGGGTTTTTTTATAAAGTGTTTTATTATGTAACAAATTTGTATGTTTTTTTTCTCCCAAATTCAATTGAAAGTAAAAAAATCTTTTCAATTAAAAAAAACAATGGTAACTCTTCTTTAATTTATATTTATTTTGTCTTATTACATTTTGTGTACACTTCCACAATTACTTGAACAAAAGAAATATTTTCAAATAAAAGTTGAAAAACTGTTCCGGCAGTTTGCGTTCATGGTTGATGCACAAATTGACCCAAAAAAACAGAAACTAGAAAAAAACACAACAAGAAGGAGACCACAAAACCACAACAACAAGAAATTGCAACCAAAACCAAACAATGGCAAAAATAATTCAAACAATTATGTTTGCATTTTCAAACTGCAGTGCAGTGAAATATTCAAAACACCAACAGACACAAGTGGCGGACATTTTGATTATACTTCGGGCGGTTCATGGCTACAAATTACGAAAAAAAAAACAATTTAAAAATGGAATAGAAGATTATGTTGCATTTCGTTCATGTTGAAATTGTTTAAGAAAATTTCTTAAATCACTACAACCATATAGCTTTTGATGGTATATTTTGTTATTTCTTTTATTTTTATCACTACTACAATTGCAATTGTTTGTTATTTCGGTTCACTCAACAGTGACAATTGTTATAAGAAATCTTTTATTTATTTTTTGTCCATTTGAATGGGGTCATTTGACATTAGATGGCAATGACCTTGCTTTAATTTCGAAAAAACTATTTACTATGACAAGGTCACGTTTTATTGCGAAATTAAGTAATTTAGCATGGTGACATTTCAAAATTAAATAAAAGACTACAGAATAACCGAAATAAATAGAGCTAAGCAAATGGCAAACTATTTGAAAACGTATTAAAAATACGCAGAAATATTCAAAATAAAAGTGTAACTATTAAATTTGGATGCTAATAACTTGGCTACTAGTACAACGTTATTAAGTCTATATTTTTGTTTAAATATAGAGTCTAAGTTGAGTGTTACAGCACAATAGTGTAGCCACCATTTAATATGCGTGTCACTTTTTCATTTACCCATAGTCACGCACGCACTCTTACGGCTCAACGTCAAATCAAGTCATTTTTTCATGTTCCAATGTTAATAATACAACCAACACAACACAAAAAGCCACAACTGCGGTTTCATTTGCTGCCACTGAAGATGTCGCCGTCGATGCGATGCAGTGGCTTATGCAATAAGTGGTAAAACTGCAGTCAGAGGTTTTGAAATATTTTTGATAATTTTCTTTCATGCCTTTCACAGTTCACATGTGAATTTATTTAAACATTTTTTTAATATATTTTCTTTTCTTTCAATTGTTGCTACTTTTTATTACCTATGGCAAAACACCAGAAATTTCTTTGTAGGCTTGTGCGTTTTAATAATGAGTTGTTAATTTGTAGCTAATTTATAGTCCATTGATTACAATGGCATAGCCGCCAATCCAGGCTAATAGAAGCCTACGAAAGACTCAAGACACAAACGTGATGCATTTAAAGTATTTTTTTTTGTAAATTATGTAACACTTTACAATTATTATTTAAGTGTGAATTTAATAACGAAAAATGTAGCAATTTATGAATCTTTGTGTTAATTTTTCTTTAATCAATCATAATTTTGAAAAACGGAAGACTTAAGACACAAACTTGATTTAATTTTAATAACTTTTAATTACAAATGTGACTGAATACGTTTTTAATTACATCTAGATTTTACTTCTTGTTTATATTTGATTGCAAACGTTTGTAAATGCAGTAAGACTGTTTTAAAGCAATAACTGCCACTCAACAGCCTAAGTTAAACAATCTTGCTAAACAACAATGAATTTTCCTCACGTAGGAGTCACACTCGAGTTCATACAATTGCCACAACATGCAATTTTGCTAATAATTATCCCGTAAACGCGCTTGACGCTGCGAATTCCAAAAATATGTTGACAAATTGCAACAAATGCGATTGCGCTGAGAGTACCACTGAAGAAACAAACAACTGAAACTGCAATTTGTCATAAACAAATTCAATTTTAATTGCCAGAAAACCACTCAACGAAATTATGCACCAGGTGTTAAATTTAGTACAAATATTTTCTAATTTTACGTAAAAGTACAAAGGTTTTCAACCAATTTTAATGAGCTTCTTTTACTTTTAAACCGATTAAAATGTTCAGTTTGTATGTATACACAACAAAAATTTATTCAATATTTTTTTCTTTGAGTGTATATGCCTACACTCTTCAAGTCCATACAGCAAATGTTAACTAAATTTAACGCATGTCGTTGCGCCCATCAAATCATTTTGCACTTGTAGCTACAGTCAGTTTGTTGTTTCAGTCTTTCGTCTGTTATTGATTAGAAAACATACACACACGCGTACATCTCGAGGCAGCCCGCTCTTATGAAATTCGCACATAATATTTATGTACGCAAATTAAATATTTAGTAAAGTAATTTGCAGCTAAATGAGGAAATTCATATTTACAAATTGAGGCTGCTCGCTTACTACTTATCAACTATAGTGTATGAATGGGTATTTTGTGTATTTTCTCTTCAATTCACTCAACGAAATTGCTCAGATCAATGAAATCGTATTCATTGTCTTCAAGCTTTCCAAGTTTCTAAAGCCACTCTGCAATTTCTACTACTTCTAACGCCTCATTACTCACATTAATGGGGAAAATTCAGCATTTCAACATCAGCAGTTTTTGGCGCTTTTGTACTTTTGTTTGTTGTTCGTGGCTGCTTCTTCGGCCTTTGTTGATCGAAACAATTGTCACTTGCCGGCTTAGGCCATACACTGTGGTCTCCAGTTGGATGTTCCACTCCTATTTTACTACCAGCTTTTTCACATACCTATACCAACTATTTAAAACTTATCACTCAAATATTCACAACAAAAACTGTTTTGACGTTCAGTGGACATGCAAACAACTGAACTTTCGCTTTCAGGTGGCTGACATAGTCATTGTTGTTGTCTGTATTAACAGAAATTATTCGGAAGGTCGCATTTTTTCCTTATAACGGTGCTGAGTTGGCCGTGACAATAAAGTTGTTAAAATGATTTTGATTAATTTGTGTTCTTTGCGCTCGTCTTTTGTGTGACATTTTCATTTGTTCACATTATTTTTCCCCCTAATTTTTTAATGTAAGAAATCATTATTAATGTTTTGTAATTCACCAGTTCGTTTCTTGAGTCTTCTGTTTTTAAAGAAGTGGGAAATGAATATTGCGGTACATTTGGTTAGTAGGGGACACATGTGACATTATTCTCAGCAGGCGTAACGCATATTTTCACAAGAAACATTTCCACTGAGTGCATTGTGTGAAAATAATACGAATTTGTTAAGCGGGAAATAGTCTACAAACATTTTTCTCAGACGTATTGTGTAACTTCGAAACTTCCATAAATCAATTGAAATTTTAATGTGGAGACATTTTTGTAGCTCACACTTGTAGGGTTTATTGTTTTTATATGGTGTTTGCCCAGAATTCTTACCAAATTTACATATTGATGAAAGAGTTGATTGATTCGAAAACGATACAGGCGATACTTTTTTTTGGAAAACAACACAATGTAAAATTTTACGGCGGCTTATATTTTTATCAATTTATGGGTACATTTTTTTTAATGAATAACATTTCTTTTAATTAAAAACATTTTTTTAATCTGCAATAACTTAAAAACTTTTAAATTATTTTACTTTAGTTTTGAATTTGGATCTTTTTCGTGGTATACCAAAGAATATTCATATGATGTTGTGAGAAACTAGGACTATAAAAACTATGCCAACCACATCAGCAATTGCATAAGCCTAAATCAATCAAAGTTATTTATATTTTTGCCTGTCCTAATTGAATCGATTCAAATAGTTCAACTATTGTTGGCTGTTGTCCAAATTGATTTAGCTGCAATAAAACGAAAGCAAGTTCACTTTGGCATAAAAATGTAATTGCTGTTTATAAAAAGTAAAGTGAATGCCAAGGGTGATTATTGAACGTGAATTGAATTGTGAACAATTTACCTAAATTTCCAGTAAGCTGAAAAAATGTTTCATACAAAAATATAAACTGAAATAAAATTCGTACTTCCTAAGTAAAAGGCAGTATTTCCTTTGTTTTTACAAAAGTAGCAAGAAAGGCTAAAAAATTCCGTACAAAATACAAAATAGGCCCAAGTCAACCGAAACAAATTGAACCGAAAATTAACAAATTTCTACTCAAGCTTTCATTCCACGCTTTAATCCGAAAACAACGAAAATGATAAGTCAAAAACTGTTTAAAATTGCAAATCATACGTTCCAGGCGCACGTACTCCCATCACACTGAACTGCATCGCAAAAAAACAACTTCCCAGCTCCGTCACCATCGTCGACTCCATCGTTTCCAACTCGGCCCGGTTGCGAAAGGAATTTCACTGTGCAATGCACACAGTCAAACATTCACCACATTTACCGATTAACCTACTTTGCCCGACCGGCAGACCGGTTTCGATCAACCCAAATGCAGTTTTATATTATTGCACTTATGCCATTTTTATCCAACTCAATCACAATGGCAACGGCCACTCCACAACTTGGTCGATTGTTTCCCTAAAAAAGAAGCTGAACCGCTTCCGCCCGTTTGCGAATGTCTTTTAAAGGCATTGGCTTCCTCTTCAACTTATATTCACTCAATTGAAAACCACAAACAGCAACAACAACAGCCAATGTTAAACCAACAATGTTGCCACTTTGAGTGATTTTCATGTTTATACACTTGCAGTGCACTGTTTTTTTCGGCTAGAAAATTTTGTAATTTTTCGGATGATTTCAGCACTACTGTCTGCTAGTAGAACCGGCTTTAAATGGTTTTTACTACTTGTTGTTGTTTTTATGCTAGTTGCAGTGTTGTTTTTGTTGGTTGGCTATTTTGATATTGCAACTGCCATGTGCAATATGCCACCGCACGATCTAAATCATAAATGGCGTTCGTTCGTCTACAAAATATTGAATCAAATTTTGTTTTTTAAGACTTTGTTGTCGGTTTGTTTTTATGTTTAGCTGCGAATTATTGCAAATTGCCGTTTGATTAATTTCATTCGCACTGATAATTCAATTAATTTTTTTCTTTCGAAAAATGGGGAAATATGCTTTTTTAAATGAGCACTGTGGATTGCGGATAGGCTTTGATTGCGGATAGGCTTTGATTGTGAGTTGTAGTGATCAATTTCATTTACTGTGTGCTTGGTGTGAAAATTTTCCTGAAGGAAACTTAAAAAAGGAAAACAACGCAAACAAACTGCTTTTTGATAGACCAAAAAAAACACTTAAGATATGTGAAACTTTGAGAAAGAACTTGTTAATTTTTTTTAACTTATATGAGAAAATATGGAAACATTTCTATGTTAAAGTAACTTTTTATTTGCATAGGAAACAAAAATGCTAGAGCTTTAAAAAAATCTTGCAACAAAGTTACCGATTTCTCTATTATAGGATTAAAGATTAAGTGATCACTCAGTAGCAATTTGCCGATAGAGGCAACTTTCGCTTAGATAGCCCCATGAAGATCTTGTCAGTTTCATATATTTTGTGAAAATTAAGACCTAAACTCTAAAGAAGCCATCGAATGTCTGCTTAACGTTTGACACACTCAGAATAAAAAAGCGATGAAATGTATGGAGCGTCAGTACATTTCATCGCTCTACTATACTTTTCTACTATAAATCCTTCCTTTATACCGTTTGCCCTTAAGCCTCTTTCAAACTAACTAAACAAACAGCATTAAATGTATAATCGGAAGCATTTAAAGAAGAGACAATAAACGCACCTTAAATGCGTATAATCAAAGCGAATTAACAAAAATAATAATATCCGTCAACAGCAGACAACACAACAAAACAAAACAAAACGCCTTGAACACAAATTTCGAAAAACCCCACCAAAATTTCGTTAAAAAGCAAAACAAATATTAAAACAAACCTAAACAAATGTGTAAAGAGAAACCAGCCAGCTGATAGAGGCGGCATTCAAACGCCGGCTTTGAGTTTATTTCTGTCTAAAATAACTGACAGCTATTGAGTGCGCGTGAATCACACTCGAAATGTGCACCAAAAAAAAACTCACGTCATTAGGGAGATAATATGCTAGTTCGGCTGGAATTATGTAAGACTTCAGATTCGAGTATTTTTTCTTGCCAGTTTCTCAGCTCTGCAGCCACAAGTGATTTTCCTTGCATTTTTATGATGTTGTTGATATTTTCGATTGCCACACAATCTTTTTCGTTTTTGTTTTGTTATTAAAATTTTATAGCACGTGATATGGATTTATTTTGAAAAAGTGAGAGAATTTATCACAAATTTTTATAAAAAAAAAAAAAAATTTCTGATTTTTCTTAATTTTTTCACATGGAGAAATGAGCTGCAAATAATTATTGATTAATTACAAGAGTTATAAAACTAAACAAATATTGTCTTGCAGTAAAAAAAAAGCTGCTACGTGAATGTTAAAATTTTTTAAACGAGCTCAGCATATGTTTAAATTGTATAAATTGCTGACATATGACCCAACTGATTATTAAGTATCCAATAAATCTCGATGTGCATTTCCTTTCTCCCAAATTCCATTTAAGCTCATGGGACAAGCCCTAAATGGCAATCAGCTGTAAAATAATCCAAATCTACTTGCCTAAAGACACACCAAAGAGACCAAATTGATAATAACTGGTTTCCAAACCTAGTCAATAAAAAGCCCATGGAGTGCCAAATTTAAATATTTGAATAAACTAAAAAAAACTGCATTTCTTTTCGAAGAAATTTAGAAATTAATATTAAAGCCTATCAAAACAACAAACGTGAATTGAAAGCTGAATGTAAACCACAAGCCCTTAAAACAACAACAAATGCCCAACTGGTCGAAGTGAATAGCACCAATAACAGTTCGACAACAACTGATGGGCCATAAAATTGATAGCATTTTACAATTAATTATACAAAATATTTGAAATGGAAATTTTTAGGGGAAATTTTCAGAAAACATTATCTTAACATTTAAATACAAAATTATTTAATTTCAACAATAACAGAGCGTACCGTAAATTTATAAAAAAATATATATTAGTGTGGCTCATGTTTTGATTTGTAGAATTTCTGTCGCTGTTCAGCACAGAATGATTTATGGTAAATTTTCCTCTATATCATTATTTTAAATTTTTTCTTAAATACATTTTTGTAAAATTACGCACTCAATGACTAAACTAAGACTTTTTTGTTGTGGCCATTATCACCACATTTACATTTTTGTTGTAATTTGTCAGACATGTGCGAAATTTCTTTTCCGTTTTTTTTTTCATCTCTCCGCTCGTCACTTTCTGTAAAACATTTTCATTTTTTTTATGCAAATCGTTGTGATTGATTTGATTTGGACTTAAACGCTCGCATGGTTTAAGTGTAAGTCTTAAAGCGAAACCTGTAAAGTCATGATGACTACTCTGAGTGGCGATTATGGCCCAAAATGAACTTACTGCCGTGTTAACAATAAAGTAATTTTAATGGCTAAGTAAAAAAAATGTTTTTGGTTTGAGGGGAAATTAACAAGGTTGGTAATGGAAGATAGTTCATTTAATTATGGACTTAAAAGTTACAACACTTGGCTTATAAAACTTGCCTTGAAGTGAATACTTAAGACTTTAATAGTCTTTAGTTAAAATTAGGGTCACGATAATAAGAAGGGGTTCGCCAGTTTATAAGTTTATTTTTGTTGTGCCCCACTCACCGGTATTTCCAATCCATTTTGCTTTTATGCAAATACAACGACAACAGCGGTACATCCGAAATTTCCGTCTCTTGTCCTCCCGCCTCCAATAGAAGAATTTTCCAATGCGGCACCTCCGAGAGGCGTGAAGCTAAAACGCTGCCCGCCGAGCCGCCGCCAATGATGATGAAATCATAAGCCCGATCAATTTGCTTAACATTAAAGGGTCGATTCTCCGGATCGAACAAATCGTAATTGTAGTAGGCAATGGCGGCTATAAGGAATGGCAAAATGGCCAATTTGCCCACACCAATAATTGCGGTGCCCACTTTAATGGCCCCTGCAATGGCCAGGCCCAATTTGGACGCACCTATGGCCGCAATGCCAGCCGTGGCAACTTTCGATGCCGAACTGGCCTTGAAGATGAGACCGCCCAAGGCACCCAAAGCGGGTACCACGACCATTTTTGATGGTTATTTCACAAATTTATATTTTTTTACAAAATTTCCTTTTAAAATCAAATTTTGATGTAAATTTTTTTGAATTTTCTTAATCGAATTCACTTGCAAAACGCAAAAAATTCCATTACGCATGCGCACACGTTTTCTGCGTATTTACACTTTCTTTTGCTTTTATTTTTTGTTACTGTGCTTTGCTCTTGTTATTTTCGATTATAAATTCAATACTTTTGCTTTGCCACTCCAGTCACGTTCGTTCGTTTTACCCATTTTTTCTTTAGTTTGAAAAAAAATGTACTCGATTTTTTATAGGTAAAATATAAGTATGTATTTCCAATAAAGCGCATGCGCCGCTTGCTGCTTTGTCAATTCGCTTCCGTTTGAGTACTATTTTTTCTTTCTTTTACAAACCAAGACAATTTGTACCGCCGCGTTTGGTGTTTTCGTCCGCTCGAACCGCTTCGTTTCGCTGTCGTTTTACTTCTGAGCCAACATTTGTTCGTCTTCTGGTACAAAGTGGCCCATCGCACCAAGCACATTGTCAAAGTTTTTGTGGCAAGAAGGCGCGAGTGTGTTGAGCAGCTGCGCGCATGCGCTCAACACACTCGTTTCTGGTCTTCGGCGAAACGGTTCGATGGCAACGAAGTGCTTGAAGCTGCTGTCGGGGTAAATGATTCTTGCACTTTTTGTGTGTGTTTATACCGGTTCGTAAGTTATTTTCGATTTTGAGGAAAATGTTACACATACGCCTACCATAGCGTATACGTAATTTTTTTAAGTTTTGGTACACAATTTATCAATCATAGTATTAACTAATATTTGTGCTTAGTCTCAACTTAGTTAGTGTTATTAGGCATTTCACGCCTCCTATTTTCACTCTTGATTTATGTACCTATCAACCATAGAGTCCATTAGTCCATTAGTCCATGAGAAAGATTAGGAAATTCAACGATTTGTCACTGTACAATTGGTATTAGAAAAAGTCTCTACCCAAATTTCTTACCTTAGAGTCAAGCTTTTAAAGGCACAAACAGTCTTTTATCAATACCGCTTCACTGTTGTACTTTCTTTTCTTCCCATTTATTTGTTTGTTTTTTTATCATTCATTTCCGCTTTTTCGAAATATTTGCTTACATACGTCCTTCACACATTCAAATTTTTTTCAACTTACAATTGCCTATCGTAAAAATACCTTTCAAGCATTCAACTTTTATGTTCGCAATTGCACCAAAAAGCATATCATGCATTCAACTTAGCCCTCGCGGCAAATGTCAGCGTTTGATCCAATGCATTTATGTACTTTCAATTGCTATGACAAAAAACCACTCAAGAAGGTCACTTTTTTAATTGAAGTTACGCGCTTAAATTGACCAATTGGTGTTGGTCCAAAGCATCGTTCATAAAGAGATTTGTTAAGGTTTTGAAACGGCGTTTAGCAGCCACAGTGGAAAAAGCCAACCAAAATTTTGTAATTTGTAAATAAATAAAAAGGTTAAATATAGTTTGCTTTAATTGTATTGTTTATTGTTTTGTTTACAACGCGTATAGTAAAGCAAAATTCGGCGAACTATTTCCCGAAACCATAAGTTCAAAAATAATTTTGGACACTCAAATCGAAAAAGTAGGTATGACTGAAAAATGCGGGCCTTACTATTTTCTCAAAGTCATATCACCTTTCAATAATTCCAATCCACACCACTGTACCAATGCTGTCCAGTTAAACACTTCACCGGCCTTTTTTTATGGCACTTAAAGAGTTTCCGCCTGTCTTGTGTACGGCTGTAGGAAATATCGCCCAATGAAAAATCGCCCAAAAACAAAAATGAAAAATCGCCCAAAAATTAAAAAGGAAAAATCGCCCAATAATAAAAGGAAAAATCGCCCAAAAACTGAAATGGAAAAATCACCCAAAAATTTGGAAAAATCGCCCAAAAATAAAAATGAAAAATAGCCCAAAAATATTATATAAAAAATTTTTGGGCGATTTTTCCAAATTTTTGGGTGATTTTTCCTTTAAAATAAAAATGAAAAATCAAACAAAAAAAGTTTTGGGCGACTACATATTTTGTTAAACTTTGTTCTTTTTCTTCTTTGTGTTACCATATGTTAATCAGGTGGTGCATTTGAAAAGGTATGTTCAGAGTTTTGTTTTTTGATTCGACCCTTTTTAGGGCCACCGAGTATATATACAAACAGAGCGATGTTAATTTAATGACATGGGAAATGTATGGAATAGGTGTGATGTACTCTTTGTGGGGAGTTAGCGCCGCGGGCTAAAAATGTTACCAAAAAAATCGTGCGATTTTTTGAGGTAGTGAATAGGAGTTATGTGGTATGCTGTATACTGGTGCCATAAGCGCCGCAGGCAAAAAATTTTAACAAAAAATCGCGCGATTTTTTGTTAAAATTTTTTAAGTTTGGATTGATGTGTGCCGTGTTTTAACAGTTTCAATGTTGCTGAACTCTTTCCATAAGGTTGTTGCGATTTTACCTTTATAATTTTTGGGCGATTTTTAATTTTTGTTTTGGGCGATTTTTCCAAATTTTTGGGTGATTTTTCCATTTTAGTTTTTGGGTGATTTTTCCTTTTTTTTGGGTGATTTTTCCTTTTAAATTTTTGGGCGAAATTTCCTTTTTAGTTTTTGGGCGATTTTTCATTATGAAATATCGCCCAAAAACCAAAAAGGAAATTTCGCCCAAAAATTTGGAAAAACCGCCCAAAAAATTTGGGCGATTTTTCATATGAAAAATCACCCAATTTTGTATGAAAAATTTTTGGGCGATTTTTCATTTTTGTTTTTGGGCGATTTTTCATTGGGCGATATTTCCTACAGCCTTGTGTACACATTTAAATAAAATATATGCCTTCATGGCCGCAAAAGTTTAAATTGAATTTTACCAAATTAAGTACCATGCGTGTGAATTCTCACGTCAGCCATCAACTGAATGTGGTGATCAGTTCGAAAGATGTCAATTGTGAATTGAATCAAAATTTCGCACTAATTCGCCTAATGCCATAATGTCAGTCAATGATTAGGTAAGCTTCTCTCCCAACTGACACTCGTTACATATTAAAGCGTAATTGTCATTTCCATTTTCAGGTTCACATACGCATAACCGCTCTAGTTTGCATAAAACGAGTTTAAGGTCAAAATGGCAAGTGAAAGAAGATAAACAAAATGTGAATTCATTATTACGGTAACAATAATGCCGCACTTAATTTCTAAACCGACAACAATTGCAGGCCAAAATGAAACATTCAACATTTGCGTGTTAACATAACAACAGCAAAAGGCGATCTTATCAAATCGGGGGTTGAGCAAGTGTGTGTGTCTGGCAAAAGCGGTTAACAAGTGTTTGACAAGAGCATGGCACGCAAAGACTTTTTTTAGGTTATCATGCAATGTTTGTATGTGCTTTTAATTATTCTTTGTGTACTGTAGGTGGATTTTTGTATGATAAAAAATTTTAAGTTAAAATTAAAGAAATTGAGTTTATCAAGCTATCATATTTTTGTACTTAAGTATGAATTACTTATGACAACAACAAAAGAAAATATAATTTAAACAATTTATGCGACAATGTCGAGAGGGGACATACATTACTCGTAATGATCACACACCAATGCATGCATGTGTTTGTGTTTTTTCATTGTCTGTTAATGAAACTTTTCTTTTTTTTTTTTTAATTTTCATTTCTTACAATAGAAATTTCATGCATTCCATGTCACATCGATTTAAAGATAAAAGAAAATATTTCAAAATTGCAGCAGCACAAGTGTAACTGCAATTACCCGTAGGTACTTTAGGAAATCTATTATGACAATTTTTTTTTTGTTTGTTTATGAATTTCTTACATTTACAATAAAATTGTTGTTTTCTTCTTTAATTTCAGGTAAGCTTTGGAAACTAGTCAGAAACTGGGCTAACACAACTTGGTTGGCTTCAATTTGTGGGTAAGCAAAATGGACGCTGTCAAAATATCAAAAGAAAGGTGAAGTCAATCGCAACGCGAAATGTCAACAATATAAAAATTATGTGACAAAACTTGATTTATACTTTGTACGTATACAAATAATAGAAATTTGCGAAAAATTATATGGCAGTGATGATTTCTACTCATATATTGATTACGCAATTTTGACAGTCGCATGTGAAACTGGGAGGGGACGAACCGCCATTAATCATGGTCAGTTCACAGAAGCGTTGATAATTTTGTTAAATTGCGATATTAAGATAACGTAAGTGGTGCACTTGGCCTCAGAGGTCAAGCGATGGTCTGTTGATAATTAAAGAAAATTGTATTTCGACCCTTGACTAATTTATAAATCCCGCAAATCCCATGTAACACCTGTAAGACGTACGCGTAATCCACAAATCCCTTATCAAATCGAAATCGAATTTCAACTACAAAAGAAATCAATCAAATCTTGTGTCTACTCAAATTAAGCCACAATTAAAATGTGTAATTGTAATGGCAAAGAAAAAAAGAAAGAAAACAACAAAAAAACCCTGACACAAAAGCGGATATTCACACGCTTCATGCTGGCGCTCAGCGGAATTCAAATTTGAATTCGACTTGAAAATAGCAAATTCGATGCGTGTAATTAAATCATTTGTGCCGTATGACACCTGCTTCAGAGCTACTGCCGCACTTCGCTGATCGGTTTTTTTTTTGGGGAATTTTTTTATTTTGTTTTTTTACAACTTGAGTTGAATTCAAATAAAATTTTGACAATCGAAAACAAGTTCAATTAAAGTACTGCATTGGAATCGTATATTTGGTAATAGTGAAAGTTTCATTTATTTTTGGGTTTTGGTATGATGTGGTGTGGTGTGGTATTGTGCGAAAAAGCCATGACGAGGGCTTTTAATATGTACGAGAAATGAAATCATTCGTTAATTGTAATTTATTTTTAAAGTAATTAAAAGAATGGTATTTGTGGTTGGCCATAGTTCAGTGTGTAGAACATCTTACTTGAAACCGGGTGAAAAACAAAATCACCATCTCTCGCCAAGAAATGGCAACCTTACAAATATGCCGTGAAGATACTTCACTTGGTGGTTTCGTGTCTGTGTCTGTAAATTACAGAAATTAAGTCCTCTCTGTGGAAAGTTGTTGCCAGAATTTATTTGTATGCCCTGCACCAACGGAAATAATTTTTGTCACAATGCCCAAAGCCCAAAAGGAGGCGTAGTAGGTATTGAAAAGTATAAACATTTTTTAACATCATAACCCCCGAGTCGATTTAGCAAATATGCGTCTGTCTGTCATTTCGCACTATACTATGCTCCACAAAGCAATCTTAATTTATTTGCATTAAAATATAAATAGTTTTGAGAAAAAAGAGGACAAACTATCGAAAAGCTTGTCAACACTGGCAGTAGTCTACTGCTCTGCTACATTTCATATCGACACTTTTAGAGGCACTGTATTCATTAAAGGTTCGTGTACAAATAAGCTTTGTTCATTACTTTCAATGCTTTCCAAACTAGCAATTCGTTTCTGATTCAACTTGCCAATTTTAACACAACGTATTATTTTTTTTATGCTGTTGCCACTAAAAGTGTTTAAATCAAAAAAAATAAATAAATCAAAAGTAATGGAAATTACATTTAATGTTAATCGTTTATTGGGTTAACTTTATTAAAATGAAAAAATTATAACATTTCGTTTACACAGACAGAATCACAAAATTAATTACAGTTTTTTACTAAACACAAACCTAACTTTCTAGAAAATCAATTGCAATTACAATTCATTGTGGTTAATTTCATCGACATCTCCAGACCAATCCTCCTTAATCATGTCCGCACCCTTTTCACCAGTCATAATGACCGCAGCATTTGTGTTCGCCCCAACAATGTCGGGCATAATACTCGCATCGATCACACGCAAGCCCTGAGCGCCATGCACACGCAAACGCCAATCGACCACAGCCTGAGCGTCGGTACTCGGACCCATTTTGGCAGTGCCCACAGGATGGTAGACAGTAGTGGTCATGTGACTGATGTAGCAACGCCAGTACTCATCAGACTGATAGGGCAGAGGATTGCAACGTTCCAAATCGATCTTGTGCACCGATGCCTCACGTTGCTGGAAGGCTTTCGTCTGCGGCAATTGTGTGTAGATTTTCAAAGCGCGTATGTACGTGTCGACATCACGTTCATCGGACATGTAGTTCGCATGGAGTTTGGGCTTATCCAAGTAGTTGGCACTACTCAACTCAATGTGACCCACGGAAAAGGGCTTCAAGTGCAGCAAATAGGTGATGTAGGTGTTGGTATGCTCATTGGCGGACAGTATGGATTTTGCCACACGTTCATTGAACCCAGTGGCTGCCACATAACCTTTCAACTCGGGACTTTGCATTAGACTGAAGAAGTTGGTAGTTTGTATATCGGGATTGGGTCCCTTCAGCGAAGTTGTATTGATGAAGCCAGTTAGGCTGGTTGCCTCATGATGAAGCAGCTTGCTATGGCGACCCATAATGAGATTGTACATGGCATCGACCAGTTCCTCCTCGGTGGGTTTCCTAGCAGTGGACTTATCGATTTGGAAGACAACCGGCAGACTGGCATGATCCTTCAGATTCTGGCCCACGGCCAGGTCAAGTACCACCGGAATTCCCAGTTGTTTGAGATGTTGAGAGGGACCGACACCTTAAATTTCAAATCAAATTCAATTGAGAGTTAAAAAAATACAAAAATTCTTATTTACCAGACAGCATTAAAATTTGAGGAGTACCAATAGCGCCTGCTGCCAGCACCACTTCCTTCCTCGCATTGACCGTATATTCTGAGCCACCTTTCAGTACAAAGGTCACGCCCGTGGCCCTCTTCTTCTCATCGAAGTTTACACGCTTCACATGCGCATACCGAATGACATGTAGATTTTTACTTTCCTTCCTCAAATGCGAACCAGCCGTTGTAATGCGCCGTCCACCGTCCTGTGTGCCCAATATATCGATTTGACCCACCCATGAACCTTCGGTGAAATCAGGCGCACTGCCATAGCCCATTTCCTGCATGCCCTCGCGTATGGTCTGTCGAAATTCATTATCCGAAACGTAATTATTCAAGCGCATCGGACCACCTGTGCCATGATCTCCCGGCGTATAACCCTCCCGCTCCGAACGAAGATCTTCTGCCTTACGAAAGTATGGCAAGACATCATCATAGCCCCAAGTGGGGTTACCACGTCCACGCCAGTCATCGAAATCGAAGCGTGTGCCACGCGCATAAATCATTGCATTCATGCCATTAGTGCCGCCCAACATTTTGCCACGCGGCCAATGGCAACTTTCGCCCTGCATGGCCATGCACGCCTTGCCATTCGGTTCAGTGTGATATTGCCAGTCCCAGTCGGAGAATTGGGTGGCCATGTGCCAGCCAACGAACTAGGAAATAGAACAGAATAATAAATTAAAATAATTTAAATAACCTCGAATCAACTTATGTAAATGTTCGGTACTCACTTCAGTCTCCACAGGCGGATCACCGCCCGCTTCTAGGAGTAAAACTTTCCAATTTGGATTCTCGCTTAGCCGTCCTGCCACCACAGATCCAGCGGAGCCAGAACCGACTACTACAAAGTCATAAGTCCCCAGGCCTGGAAAGATATATCAAAATATTTGAAGTAACTTTTTTTTTATGGCCCCAACCCACCATTGCACTCAAATGCAATAGCTTCTACAGTAGTGGAGTGACAAATCCAAAGTGCGATTAATTTATCATTTGTTTAGCGACTTAAGATTAGAGGAAAGTTGTATAATATCATGGAATTTTTTCAAATTATTCCCACCTGAAGTGAATGTACTAGTTTCTATTCTACAATTTAGTTTCGGAAGCCTCTCAACAATTTCAATTATGTAAAATCAGTGGTGCGATTTGACGTGTTGTTTACAGTAAAAATCAATTGTTTGTGCATTGCATATTTTGTTTAAGTGTTGCACCTACTACAAACGTGTTTTGTGTTTATAAACTGCAAGTTGTCAACATGTCAGAACAATTGTCAAACAAACTGACAACATTCCAAAGTGACTGTGACTGGGGAATATCAATCGGCAAAACAAAAAAGTAGAATTGATGAAGAAATCGACGAGATGATAATCCATTTGTGAATACAACGACTTCGATTCTAGCGGTTCCTTAACCAAATTCTCACCTTCCTTAGTGATCTTCGCGCCATAATCCTCTGGCCATCGTGTGCGATCACTAAGCGCACAAAATTTCGTTATCAGAGTTTGCAGCAGCAAAGTCATTAGAGTATTTGCCGGTCCTGCTGAACCGGCTGCACACTGGGCGCTTAAAAACTCCATTGTCACTGGACACTTTCGTCTCAACTCAAATCAGAAACTCAACTCACCGGTTCTAGGTTTGCTTTGCAACTAATTGTTAGATCTGAAAAGTTTCACCATGAAAGCGCAATCGCAATTTTTACTTATTCATCCTCGTTGAATTAACATTTTTCTATTAGAGAATTTGCATTTCTATAAATTTTGTCATAAATTGTCGAGACCTTTGCGCTCAGTCTCCGACAGCTGCTTTCGTTATTGTGTGTAGTTTCAACCGCTTGTGTTTATTTCAACAGAGAGCTTTTTTTGTTCTCTTTGTCACTGCATTTTTGATAAGCGCACGCTCATGTTATCAGCGTACTCCGAGTCGTACCGAATGTGTTTTGGCAGCTTAATTGGATTATAATTTATATTGCCAAGATTGGCTATTTATAAAGCATTTGCAGTAAGTAAACAAGTCGCACTATTTGTTGTGATTGTGGGCACGGCGATTAAGTATGTATTTTAATTAAAATGTGAATAAGTTGTTGTAAGTGTCACTCTGCGTACTTAAGTATTTGTTTAGTTTATCAACACCATAAATGAAGAATGAATCCACTTCAGTAAATTTCTATGGAAAAAAGTTATTAGATTAATTTCGATTATAAATCAAACCAACCGACTCTGTTCCGTCAATAAGCGTACTTGTAATAAATAAATCGTAACAATTTCGGTCATAAAGTAATAAGACTTCACCTATTTATTTTCTGGAATAAGTAATTTCTCAGCCATCGTCTATAAAAGTTCAATGACTTTTCAAACGATTTCTGTTAGACATTTGTGTGATCAAAGAGCTTTACCGTTGAAGTGGTCATATTGGCTTTCTAGAGAATTGCTGCAGCGTCAGGCAAAATTTTTTTTTGCTGAACTGATTCCAAAATGGAAGAACTCTAGCGGTTGTGCTTCAGCTTCTATAAGGAGAAACGCGTCTCCGCGAATATCTCGTAAACGGTGCATCCTATGGGAAATCTCCTGTAATCGTTTCAAAGAGAGTTAACAGTATTAATTCTCACAAAATTTGTTGTATTAAAATTCATCTAAGATCGACTATAGGGTATTACTGCTGAGTGTGTTTTATTTCAGTTCATTGTTTTTATTTTAAACTTGTTTGTGTGCAATACAAATTTTGACAAAAATACAAAACATATTAAAAAACGACTTTACAAAATATTTTTGTTTGTTTTATGGAGAATTTGAAAAGCACAAAAAATACCAGTAATTACTGCTTGCAAATGGAATAATCTGATTTTGCTAATTTTAAATCGTGTGCAATAAAAGTATTGTCACTAATCCAGAATGCCAAGATTTCGCTAAACTTTTTTGAGCATATATTTTTTTAAATATTGAAAAAAAAACTAAGTTATTTGCACAGTTTCAACGTGCATTCACATTTCACGAACAAACTTTACAAATTAAAGAGACAAGCTTTAGGAACAAGCTGCCATAAAGATGGTAACTGGGCGTATGAGTGACATTTACTATTTCTCATATTTATTTCACGAGTTTTTACTCAGGGGTTATCTTTTCCTTACGATTAAAGAAGTTTCCTCATTCAGTTGACCTAATTCCTGTTTGATAACAAATAATAAAAAATAGTAAATGATTTGTATTTCAACATTTTTACTATCTCCAAAATGCCCGTGTAAATAAAAGGATTGCATATTGCATTTCATTCAGAAAAAACATTAATTTTATTTTTCGATTTACAACTCATGAGAATGTTCATTCTTGTCACTGTCCAACCAATCATCGCGTATGAAGTCCACCGCACGTTCCGCAATCATTACCGTGGCTGCATTGGTATTGGCACTAGGCACATTTGGCATGATGCTGGCATCGGCTACGCGCAAATTCGACACACCACTCAAACGCAAAAGTGAATCGACACAAGCGGTGCTATCAGTGTCCGTAGGACCCATTTTCACCGTGCCCGTATGATGGTAAACGGTAGTACTGAAATACTTGGCATAGCAACGCCAATAGGCATCGCTTTTGAATTCGAATTGATCGCACTCCTGGATGGGTATGTGAGCTATGCTGGCGTCCTTCGCCCTAAAAGTGTCGGTCTGCTCAACAAACATCAAATGATGTATACCGCGTAGAATAGTCTCCATATCCTCGGGGTGATCGAAGTAGTTGTGGAATATTTTCGGAGGATCCTTGTAGTCTGACGAACGCAAACGTACTTTGCCACTGGATTTGGGCAGCGAAAGTACCGTGTAGACCATGAGCAGATGTGAGGTATTCAACATATCACGTAGAGGTGTTGCGAAGGCTTTGCTCATTGTCAAACCGTTGAGTAGAGTTTGTAGACTATCAAAATCGCCACGACGACAAAACAAATGGTGATTCTCAATATCTGGATAAGGACTAGTGCTACCCTCTATCGTATTTATGAAACCGGTCAGTGAGAGAGTACTGGTGCTTGACAGTGGTCCACGGTTGTGTATCAAATACTGGTAGATATTGTCCAACTTTTCCTTAGCAGTAATTGCCGGCGCAGTGCCCGGCTGTAATCTGAAAATGATGGGCACAAACAAGTGGTCCTGCAGATTATCGCCAATGTGCAAGTCGTGCACAACGGGTATTTGCAAGCTCTCCAAATGCACCCTAGGTCCAATGCCAGACAACATCAGCAGCTTGGCCGAATCAATTGTGCCCGCCGACAATACTACCTCCTTGGTCATGCGCACAGTCATCCGATGCTTTTGTCTCAAAACAAACGACACTGACTCCACGTTCTCGCCATCAGCATCGAAATTAATTTTCGTAACTTGAGAATTCTTAATGACATGCAAATTGGGCCGTTGCGAAACTTTACCCAGATGTCCCTTGCCAGTACTCATGCGATGACCATTTTCTATTGTGCCTGGCAAATTCGAGTAGCCCGTCTCGGAACCTTCATTGAACTCCTGCACATGTGGTATGCCCAGCTCCCCGGCAGCACTGTAGATCATTTCTTGTATTTCGTCATCGAAACGCTGGTATTCATTCAGCGTAACATAACCTCGAGGATGCGTCTCATTGCCCACGGGCCTTACAGATTTCTGAAAGTACGGATAGACATGGTCCCAGCCCCAGTCAGGGTTACCCAACTCCAACCAGCCGTCATAGTCCTGGCGATTACCACGCACATACAACATTCCATTAATAGAGCCAGAGCCGCCAATTACTTTGCCGCGCGGCCAATAACACGTTTGATCCTTGAAGGCCAGACATGATTTGCCATTCGGTTCGGTGCGATAGTTGTAAGTGAAATTCGAATTTTGTATGGTGAAGAACAGATTGGGAATCTGTGCGAATTGCTTGGTTAGTTGCATTCTTAAGTATTCTTTTCTCCCACACTTACCTCCGATTCTTGGGGCGGATCTCCACCAGCTTCCAGTATCAGCACTTTCCAATCGGGATTCTCACTCAAGCGACTGGCTATCACCGAACCGGCCGAACCAGCGCCAATCACAATGAAATCGTAAGTGTCCAAGCCTTTATTTAGTGCACGATTTCCATAGTCCTCCGGCCAGTATTCTTGCGGAGAAATTGCACATTGTGCGGTGAATATGGCTTGAATTAAAGTAGTCACCAAAGTATTAACTGCACCCACACTTTGGGACGTACACTGAGCATTGAATAATGTTGTGGCGGACATTATCGTAGTCAATCGACGTTGCTGCACCAACTGAACTGCAACACTGCCAACTTTCGACTGCCTTTCGTGGAGTGCTTGTAGGTACTTTCTTATCAACTTATGTTCACAGAGCCATTACCTCGAAGAGCACTTACACTCGTAACAAATCATCGTGAAAAAATCGCATTTTTTGTATGGCTGTTTGCTTTCTTGAATGTTTTCTTTGTATTTGTTGAATTGATTTCAATTTGTAATTTCTGTTTTAATCATTATCTCGGTGGGCTGGATTTGTTGTGTTCTGAAATCAACTGAAATGTTAACCAGCCAGACCAGCTTTTTGGGTTGATTGTCCCCACAAACGCTGATTCGCCGCTACTGTAGCCGGTTTTTCATATAAATGCATTCAAAATAAATTTGCACACAAGTGTTTCGTATTAATTGTATTTAAGCTAATATTTGCCTGGCTTGTTGAATGGTAAATATATATTCATAGCTTTTTTTCGTACAATTTATAGTAGCACTGTTCATAGATCCAACATCGAAAGTCACTTTACTTTTAAGTGATTTTTGGTGTTTCCCTACTGTACTTTAGGCTACATTCGATTAGGTTTTGATCTACATACATTTTTACGATAACTAATGACAAAATAAATTGATTACTACGTATTTACGGGTGCTAATCCTAATTGTATTTGCGATTAATGAAGGGTAGGTAGATATTTTTTGAATATTTCTAAGTAAGTGATTTGTAGTACAATTGGAATAGTAATTTTAGATTAATCTTAAATCGACAGTTTCTCTGCTATTCTAAATTATTTTTAAATTTAAATAAATGTCACATAAATCCAAAAGCAGTGCATCCACAAAGAAAATAATCCAGAAGTGATCGTCCACAGGTCCATTTTGCGAAATAATCTGATCGTCTAACGCTTGCCTCAGTAGTTCAATCGTATTACATCCAAATAAAGACAGAAGAATCGAGGTCATTTTGAGATTTTTTTTCGTATTTTATTTAAATTCCAAAATCGTTTTTTGTCGTTTACCAAACATTTAATGTTTTTGTGATTGTTTTCTAAACTTAACGAATAATTCGAATATTTTTGCATATAATTCTTCGGAATCCTTAAGCTGATTTAATATCTATTAAATCCATTTTAAGTCAATAGCCAACTGAAAACTTAAAAAGTACCTCCATCCTATCCATGTTCTATTATTCACATCTTTTGATGATTGCCTTTCACCTCTTCTACCTTCTAAAACCTTGATATTTTCTTTGGAAATTTAATATTAATTTTATTATTTCAACCAATTGTTTGCTACAAGTTATGAACTATTTTTAGTTTATTTGCCTTTAATTCTAACAATGAATAATTATTTTAACTAAATAACATTTAAAAGCCGTTTTTTTTGTTGTTGTTGGCAAATTCCAAACCCACCCAACCGACAAAATTTACTAAGTTCTTTGTCTAACTTGCACCTAACGTCGTAAACCACTGTTCATAACCGCCTTAACGAGTTGCGTTGGCGCTGGTATCTGCTGAGTACCCGCGGCCGCAATTAGACCGTTGCGCTGCACTGCGTTCACATTGACATCTGCAATGGATGCGTATTTGAAATGTCAAATTGGACTGTTTTGTCGCTTCGAGACTATAGTCTCATTACCTGTCTGCTGCGCTGAACCATCCCCGGCCACTGGTATCTCCAGAGCACCCTCCAATAAGCGATCCAATAAGAAGTTTACATTTTGTCCACCAGCCGCAGCCGCTGCAGTAAAATCAGCCAAATTAAGTGTCAAATCACCAAATCGCAAATTGCTACCCTCACCCGAAATCGGTAAATCAGCAACGACTATCACATTGTCCGGTGAGGGATTCTGCGAGCTAGCCAGCAGAACGGTGTGTGCCAGCAGGCAAAAGCCAATACTGAGTATAATATTGCACTGGGTGGACGACGGCGACGACATTCTTGTTGCACGTTCGAATCGATACTGGACTCAGTTGTGGTACGAAAGTTATATAATTATTCGCGTTGAAAATTCTTTGCGGTACAAAGCGCACGCGCGCCTTTTGGCATTTTGTGCATTTGTAATTGCAGCCTGGCACTGCCGCATTTAACCCTCACTTACTCACTCACTGCCGCATTTGGCAAACTGGTATAACTTGAACTCTCACAACTGCATTCCGTTTACGAAGTGTTTAAACAAAACTCTTGTAATTGCTCATTGTTAGTTGTTATTGTAATATTCATAACTTGCGCGCCTTTTGTCAATTGTTTATTTTTATAAAGTGAGTCTTGCGACTGTGTTATGCGGAATCGCTTGTGTGAAAACCGATTATCAGCTGGATTGTTCGTATGGCTTCAATGAATTTTTTTGTAAATTTTACTTCTTGTGCACCCTAGACCCCACATACCTCCTTAAATAATTGTAGCCCAAAATTAAATCAGTTGTAAGACCATGTAATTCCGGAAATGAATCTCAAAAATAAATATACAACGTTTAATTCCCTTAGTGCCTAAAAGCCATTCGGATAATGTTGCCAGTCCTCCTTTATCATATCGGCCGCCTTCTCCGCAATCATTATAGTTGGAGCGTTTGTGTTGCCCGTGGTTATAGTTGGCATAATACTGGCATCGATTACTCTCAAGCGACGAATGCCGTGAACGCGCAGACGTGGATCCACCACGGCAT
Source organism: Heteromyza rotundicornis (assembly GCA_951394025.1). Taxonomy (NCBI): domain Eukaryota; kingdom Metazoa; phylum Arthropoda; class Insecta; order Diptera; family Heleomyzidae; genus Heteromyza; species Heteromyza rotundicornis. The sequence continues at coordinate 25,375,819 of OX596010.1, forward strand.
CGATGTCACTGTACGTGCCCATTTTACACGTGCCCACCGGGTGGTAAATGGTTTGCGAATAGTAACGCGCTATACACTCCCAGAAGGCTTCACTTAAGTATTCGGCCTCGGGACAATTGCGCCATTCGTAAATATTGAGAGTGGCATTAATGTGACGCATGATGACAGTCTGAGCCAATTTGTGAGCGAATTTCAGACCCTCCACCTGAAATTATTTTGATATCAATATTTGGCGGCGTAACTCATTGCATGCACTTACCATCACCGCCATATCCAAGGGATTGTCAAAGTAGTTCGCATGAATGCGCGGATGAGTCCTTGCGTTGCTTGACTGCAACTCCAACCAGCCACGACTTTTCGGACGCATCAGCAGCGGTGTGATAATAAACGAGTCCCGGTACACAATCGGCTCGAAGGCTTCCGCATAGTTTGTGAATGATATGCCCGCTGAACGACGTCCAATCAAACCACCGTCCGAGGCATAGCCATAGCTGCCCATGAAAAGCTGTACATCCGGCCAGTCCAATTTGGCATTTTGATATTTGCTACTCCAGAAGCCCATCACCTCACTGACGGGCATTGCATAGAAAAATCCATTCGCCTTGTGCAGGAACGAATCCACCGATTTGGTATTCAACATTTCGGGCACAATGAACGAAAGCTTATGACCCGTCACTGTGTTGTCAATGAGGTAATTGGCACCCGAAACAGAAATATGATCCTGTAGATTTCCACCCACTCCCCGTAAGTTCTGTATAACCTCAATGTCGTGTTCCAGTAATTGTTCGGCCGGTCCCACACCAGACACCATCAAGAGTTGCGGACTGGCAATGGCGCCTGCCGAGAGTATCACCTCGCGCGTAGCATAGGCGGTATATTGAGAATTGGAATACTCAAAAGTAACACCTTCAGTCTCTTTAGTCTCAGGATCGATTATCAACTTTTCGACAAAAGCCTTCAGTACTATGTCGAGATTGGCACGACGCCATACTGGTCGTATATAAGCTTTATTAGTGCTGCAACGTAGACCCTCACGTAGAGTACCGTGCGGTACTGCGAAACCAGTTTGGCTGCGTCCATTGAAATCGCCATAGGGATTGATCTATGGAGAATTCGGTAAGATGAGCATCCATTTATGCACATCACCCCTACGTAGTACGTACCACATTCAGTTCCTTGGCCGACTGCAAAAAGATTTCCAACAGCGGCGAAGTGAATCTATAATTTTCAATGGTAATCGGACCACCATGTCCATGATAAGGGTCATTTTCGAAGCCCGGCACACGCATATCCTCCATTTTGCGAAAATAGGGCAAGACATTATCATAATTCCAGCCTGTATTACCCAACTCAGCCCAGTGATCGTAGTCGCGCCTATTCCCTCTTAAGTACATCATGGCATTTATCGAACTGCAACCGCCCAGCAGTTTGCCGCGCGGCCAATAGCACTGTTGATTCTGCATGGCCAGACAATAGCGTTCCGACGGCTCCGTGCGGTATTTCCAATCCCACGGGCTGCGCTGAAATGCCGGATACAACTGCGGCAAATCCATAAGTATGGGCTCATCACCGCCCGCCTCTAAAAGCAAAACATTCCAATGCTTCACCTCCGAGAGACGAGCGGCCAGCACACAGCCTGCCGACCCGCCACCGACCACAATGAAATCGTATTTGTCACGCAAACCGGCGACATTTATAGGACGCACGCGATTCGGCAAGTCCACAATGTCCGGACGGTATTGAAAGATGCCCTCGCGTAGCGCCAGTATGATCACAGCACTCGGTGCAGCGGTTAGCACGAACCGCCACATCGTCACCATGCCATCCAAACTCAGCATATTCGCGCGGTAAATATTTTCTTCTTTCAAAGTATTAAAATTGGCAATTTAAGTGGAACTTTTGAGACCGTCACCGTACCCAATAAAACTGTAACTGTTTCAACGATTTGACGTTGAAGTTTATTACAGCATGGAAATTGTGTGAAATCATATTTGTTTATCGACTGCTTTTCAAAGAATTCTGCTGATGCATAGCAAAATTATGCACTGACCCCATTGTAGGAAAAATTTCACAGACTTTGGCATAATTATATTCGAAAAGTGATGGGATCAGCAATAATGGCTGAATGTGTAAAGGGTTCATTCACACGATATCGAATTTAAGTAGTAGAGACAATTAAAGTAAATATAAAAATCTGTGGTAACTGAATGGCCAGCTGCTTTGAGCTTCGAAAAATAAATACAGAACCTCAAGAAGTCAAATCTCTTCGAATTCGTATTGAAGGCATTTAATTCTGTTGAGATTCTACTGTATATAAATGTATAATCTACCCTACATTGTGAATACTGCTGGTGAAAACCAATACAAATACTAAAAAAGTTCATACAAAACATTTATTTTTACAACTTGTTTTTAAACCACTTCATTCTGTAACCAATCTTCCTTTATCATAATGGCACCCTTCTCAGCTATCATAACAGTGGGACCATTGGTATTGCCACTGGTTATTTCAGGCATAATACTCGCATCGACTACCCGCAGTCCCCGCACACCATGCACACGTAACCGAGGATCGACCACAGCCCTATTGTCTGATACGTGACCCATTTTACAAGTGCCCACCGGATGCCAAGCACTCAAATAGAAATACTTTATGTAACACAGCCAATAGTCGTCTGTATCGTACGCCAATAAATCGCATTCCGAAATGGGCACATGCACCAGTTCGAGATGATACTGCCGAAAGGTTTCGGTATGAATCAGTCTCTGAACATATCGTACGTAGCGCAGTAGAGTGGCTTTGTCGTCCGGATGCCTTGCAAAATTGTTATAGATGCTGGGCGGGTCCAGGGGACTAGACGTTCGTATGCGTATACTGCCGCGCGATTTGGGCTTAAGTAGCGAAGCCATAATTTGCATTATGCTGTGATTTCCCACTTGGGCAGCCGTAGCCTGAACTATTTCGTCCTTGACACCCAGAAATTTAAAGGAGCTCACATCACCCTTTGGCAGTATGGTGTGAGAAACCAAATGCAGATCTGGATATGGGCTTGTGCTCGCCTCATTCGAGTTGATGAAACCCATTATGCTGTAAGTGGTGGCCAAAGGACCCTTCTGGTTGAACAAGTAGTCGAACGTATTTTGATTGACTGACTGGCTGCTTGGTGAATCCATTTCAACACCAAATTTAAGCAATAAAGGCATCATGCCATGATCGTGCAGATTGTCTCCAACAGGTAAATCCTTCACCACTGGTATGCCCAGGGGGTGTAACAGCTTTCTTGGTCCAATACGTGAAAGCTGCAGTAGGGCAGGTGATTGTATAGATCCAGCGGAGACTATCACCTCCTTCGATGCATTCACATGCATTTGATGAGTTCCACGTAAAATGAAATCCACACCCTGCACCTTTCGTTTGGAATTAATTCGTATCTTCGTGACGAAAGCATTTTTTATTACATGCAAATTGGCACGCAGTCTGGCCACTTTACCCAAATACGTTTTGCCTGTACTCATACGGCGGCCCTGCTCAATTGTTGCCGGTATATCACGCGTATAGCCTATGGTAGTGCCGCCTGCTACATTTTGCAGGCGTGGTATGCCCAATTCACTAGACGAGTTGAAGACAATTTCCGACAGTTCCCTGTCCTGCTCCAGCTGCTCAAATAAGTTCAGAGTTAGACCTCCTGTCGGATACGTTTCATTGCCCATATAAGATAAGGGTCATTTTCGAAGCCCGGCACACGCATATCCTCCATTTTGCGAAAATAGGGCAAGACATTATCATAATTCCAGCCTGTATTACCCAACTCAGCCCAGTGATCGTAGTCGCGCCTATTCCCTCTTAAGTACATCATGGCATTTATCGAACTGCAACCGCCCAGCAGTTTGCCGCGCGGCCAATAGCACTGTTGATTCTGCATGGCCAGACAATAGCGTTCCGACGGCTCCGTGCGGTATTTCCAATCCCACGGGCTGCGCTGAAATGCCGGATACAACTGCGGCAAATCCATAAGTATGGGCTCATCACCGCCCGCCTCTAAAAGCAAAACATTCCAATGCTTCACCTCCGAGAGACGAGCGGCCAGCACACAGCCTGCCGACCCGCCACCGACCACAATGAAATCGTATTTGTCACGCAAACCGGCGACATTTATAGGACGCACGCGATTCGGCAAGTCCACAATGTCCGGACGGTATTGAAAGATGCCCTCGCGTAGCGCCAGTATGATCACAGCACTCGGTGCAGCGGTTAGCACGAACCGCCACATCGTCACCATGCCATCCAAACTCAGCATATTCGCGCGGTAAATATTTTCTTCTTTCAAAGTATTAAAATTGGCAATTTAAGTGGAACTTTTGAGACCGTCACCGTACCCAATAAAACTGTAACTGTTTCAACGATTTGACGTTGAAGTTTATTACAGCATGGAAATTGTGTGAAATCATATTTGTTTATCGACTGCTTTTCAAAGAATTCTGCTGATGCATAGCAAAATTATGCACTGACCCCATTGTAGGAAAAATTTCACAGACTTTGGCATAATTATATTCGAAAAGTGATGGGATCAGCAATAATGGCTGAATGTGTAAAGGGTTCATTCACACGATATCGAATTTAAGTAGTAGAGACAATTAAAGTAAATATAAAAATCTGTGGTAACTGAATGGCCAGCTGCTTTGAGCTTCGAAAAATAAATACAGAACCTCAAGAAGTCAAATCTCTTCGAATTCGTATTGAAGGCATTTAATTCTGTTGAGATTCTACTGTATATAAATGTATAATCTACCCTACATTGTGAATACTGCTGGTGAAAACCAATACAAATACTAAAAAAGTTCATACAAAACATTTATTTTTACAACTTGTTTTTAAACCACTTCATTCTGTAACCAATCTTCCTTTATCATAATGGCACCCTTCTCAGCTATCATAACAGTGGGACCATTGGTATTGCCACTGGTTATTTCAGGCATAATACTCGCATCGACTACCCGCAGTCCCCGCACACCATGCACACGTAACCGAGGATCGACCACAGCCCTATTGTCTGATACGTGACCCATTTTACAAGTGCCCACCGGATGCCAAGCACTCAAATAGAAATACTTTATGTAACACAGCCAATAGTCGTCTGTATCGTACGCCAATAAATCGCATTCCGAAATGGGCACATGCACCAGTTCGAGATGATACTGCCGAAAGGTTTCGGTATGAATCAGTCTCTGAACATATCGTACGTAGCGCAGTAGAGTGGCTTTGTCGTCCGGATGCCTTGCAAAATTGTTATAGATGCTGGGCGGGTCCAGGGGACTAGACGTTCGTATGCGTATACTGCCGCGCGATTTGGGCTTAAGTAGCGAAGCCATAATTTGCATTATGCTGTGATTTCCCACTTGGGCAGCCGTAGCCTGAACTATTTCGTCCTTGACACCCAGAAATTTAAAGGAGCTCACATCACCCTTTGGCAGTATGGTGTGAGAAACCAAATGCAGATCTGGATATGGGCTTGTGCTCGCCTCATTCGAGTTGATGAAACCCATTATGCTGTAAGTGGTGGCCAAAGGACCCTTCTGGTTGAACAAGTAGTCGAACGTATTTTGATTGACTGACTGGCTGCTTGGTGAATCCATTTCAACACCAAATTTAAGCAATAAAGGCATCATGCCATGATCGTGCAGATTGTCTCCAACAGGTAAATCCTTCACCACTGGTATGCCCAGGGGGTGTAACAGCTTTCTTGGTCCAATACGTGAAAGCTGCAGTAGGGCAGGTGATTGTATAGATCCAGCGGAGACTATCACCTCCTTCGATGCATTCACATGCATTTGATGAGTTCCACGTAAAATGAAATCCACACCCTGCACCTTTCGTTTGGAATTAATTCGTATCTTCGTGACGAAAGCATTTTTTATTACATGCAAATTGGCACGCAGTCTGGCCACTTTACCCAAATACGTTTTGCCTGTACTCATACGGCGGCCCTGCTCAATTGTTGCCGGTATATCACGCGTATAGCCTATGGTAGTGCCGCCTGCTACATTTTGCAGGCGTGGTATGCCCAATTCACTAGACGAGTTGAAGACAATTTCCGACAGTTCCCTGTCCTGCTCCAGCTGCTCAAATAAGTTCAGAGTTAGACCTCCTGTCGGATACGTTTCATTGCCCATATCTGTTGTGGCCAACTCATAAATATGCTTAACATCCTGCCAAGACCAGCCGATGTTGCCCAATTGCTGCCAGCGATCAAAGTTCTCTTGATTGCCTGGTAGAAATATGTTGCCATTTATGCCGCCACTACCGCCTATCATCTTACCATGTGGCCAATAGCATTTGCCGTCTTTCATAGCCTGGCAGCATTTAGAATTTGGCTCAGAATATTTCGTATAAAAGTACTCAGTGCGATGAAGGGCTCCACTGAGACTGAAGATCTGACAGAAACTAGCAATTAACATGGAATGCTTTTTTTATATTTCCAAAAACGATTACCTCTGATTCCACGGGCGGATCTCCACCAGCCTCCAGCAACAGAACATTGACATTAGGATCTTCACTTAGGCGACTGGCAACCACCGAACCTGCTGTGCCAGCTCCCACAATTACAAAGTCATAATCTATTAAGCCGTTAGTTAAGGCTTCGTTCGCATAGTCTTCGGGCCAAATACTGGGATTTGATATGTTACATTTGGCCTCATTGAGAGCTGCTAGTAAGTCATCAAATAAGGCATTGGCTATGCCAATACTCGGTGCCCCACAGGATTCGTTGGAACAGTCTCCAGGGGCAGCCCATGCGGTGTGGGTGCAGATCAAGAGTAGAACTGTTAAGCCCAAAAAAGGGTAATTAAATAACAGAATTACACTGAAATATTTTTTATTGTTTTTCACACCTGAGATCATTAACCGAAGATTTGTTCTCATTGCGGAGTTTAAAAATTCAAATTCATTCGTAGTTCAACGGCTCACAATCCAACTTCGACTGATACTTTTTTCTTCTCTATGCTCGGAAGAAAGTGAAATTGTGTTGCACTCACATTTTGTATTTCTTCTTGCTCTTTTCATTGTTTATTCTTTGATATAAATTATTAAACATTTTTTATTATACTTGAACATTTCAAGATAACCAAAAAAAACTTTTTTAATGCGAATTTATAGCGTTTTTTGTTCTATTATCGTTGAGCTTCTACCAGGTGGAAGATGTTGTTGACTCCACAGTACTTTTATTTTAGAAGTTACTTCTAATGATTGTTGTTGTTTGGTATATTTTTTTTATTTAATTAAAATTTGTATTATTTAAAGCATCTGTTAGTTGGCTGTTAAATTGCAGAAAGCTCTGCTAGAGCTTTAACATTTCCCATAACAGTATTTACAGTAACTTCGGGTAACATAGCATTTACTGAAGATCGAACGAAAACTTCAACTTCAGTTTTACCCGAAGTTTAATTCAGTGCGGAAGTAACGATTTAAAAATTTAAATTACAAGTAGGAGACTTTTATTAATAAAACTAATCCTTTTTACACTTAATTTTCAATTATTTTATTACTTTAAAATCGAATTTCAATAAATAACTAAACAATTCTTATAAATAACTTACAATAACTTAGAATAATCGTTTTTTAAAATACGAAATTTTAGAAAATTTCGTTGTAAATGTCAAATATTAAACAGTTAGTAAGTCAACTAAAGCCTATTGCGTACAAGTATAATATGCCCCACCTAAGTACTTGCCCTCCCTTTCTCTTATGCCCACTAAACTATCGTATTCTTAATCCAAAATTCCTTAATCATATCCGAGCCCTTCTCAGCAATCATTATCACCGGGGCATTTGTATTGGCGCTCACCAATTTCGGCATGACACTTGCATCGATCACCCGCAGGCCACGTATGCCATAGACACGCAATTGTGGATCGACTACGGCCTCGGGATCCCAATAGGGACCCATTTTGCATGTGCCCACCGGATGGTAAATGGTCACGGTATACTGCCGTATCATACACTCCCAATAGGGATCGGTGAACATTTGCAAATGCTGACAGCCCGGCCATTTGATTGTGTTCAGGCGTGAGCCAAAACGTTGCATGGCTTTGGTGCGCGACAAGGCCACCGCAATCTTGACACCTTCGATGAGAGTCTTCGTGTCGAAGTCGTCTTTTAGGTAGTTCGGATAAATGAGCGGATAATCGAAAGGATTGCCGCTGCGTAGTTTAATCGAGCCAATGCTGCGTGGACGCAACAACATCGGTATAATACTCCAGGCATCGCGATTGTTAATCTTCTCAAAGACCGTGCGATAGAAGCCGTCCGTTAGGCCATGAGCCTTGCGCAGCTGAGAGCCTCCATCTGAGTTGGTGGAGCCCGAAACGAAATGGAATTCGATGTCCGGCCAGTCGAGTGTGTCATTTGCATATTTCGTATTCACATAGGCGAGACCCTCAACGCCTCCGAGTATAGTTAGAGGGCCTTGACCGAAAACGGCATACTGCAGCACTGTAGACATCGAATGGAAACGACTCTCCACAATGGAAACGGGCTGATTGACCAGAAACGTGAGGCCTCCCAGGCCAATGTGATCCTGCATATTCTCGCCCACATTGAGCTCTTTGATAAGCGGTATGCGATGCTTGGCCAATTCCTTACGCGGTCCTATGCCCGACAGCATTAGCAGTTGTGGTGAATTCACTGAACCTCCCGACAGTATGACCTCCTTTGTGGCACGCACATGGTACAGTTTCTGATCCTTGACAAATTCCACGCCAAAGGCCAATTTCGTAACAGGATCAATCATAATTCTCGTAACATGCGAATGCATTGAAATGTGCAAATTCGGACGCAGCCGTGCCGGCCTTAAAAACGCTTTGGCCGTACTACAGCGACTGCCACGCCTGGTGGTGCCTTGGGCTATCATGAATCCCGTTTGTTTTTCACCATTCAAATCGCGATTTTCATAGCCCATTTCAACGCCTGCCTCGACAAAACTGGCAGCCAGAGGCGTGTGATAGGGAGCTTCGCCCACAGTCAAATAACCGCCCGTCGAATGATAGGGAGTGCTGGCCAAATAGGGATTAGTGTTGTCCTCGGACTTTTTGAAATAGTACAAGGCATCACGATAGCCCCAACCAGGGTTACCCGCAGACTCCCAATTGTCATAGTCAATCTTACTGCCGCGCAGATAAAGCATGTAATTGAGTACACTCGAGCCGCCAAGAACTTTACCGCGTGGCCAATTGCAGCGTCCATTGTTCATAGCTAGAAATGGAATTAATTTAGTGTAAAACAAATATTTTTGCTGTTAGCCCGCGAGCTAACTCACCCAAACAAGCCGTGCCCGATGGTTCCGTTTTATACTTCCAATCCATTTTGCTGAGCTGCAAGTAACCCGCCATCAACGGCACATCTGAAATTTCTGTCTCATCGCCGCCCGCTTCTAGTACAAGAACATTCCAGTTTTCCACTTCCGTCAGGCGATTAGCCAATACCGCACCTGCCGAACCCGCACCAATTACTATGAAATCATAATGGTCGCGTATCTCATCGCTGGGCAAGTCGTTCGGTTTCGATTCGGGATCCATGATTTCCTCGTATTGGAAATACGCTATGGCGGCCACAAGCATCGGCACGAACCAACTAGTGCTGGTGGCGGCCGTTACAGCACCGCCTATGGCTGTTGCGGCGCCTACGATGGCGCTCATTTCAAATTTGTTTAGTGGTATTTGTACTCTTTAATTGTGATTAATATCCAAAACCATTTTCGTATTCAAATCGCTGTAGGTATCTGTAAATAAAGAAGAAATTATATAATTGAAACGATTCCATATCATAACTGGACAAATCTCATTATACGATCTGAATAGCAAATGATGTTCCACTTTTCAGATCTGAGTACGACTAACTATTCCGCATTTCAGCCAAGTTACTATTTCGTAATAGCAACAATTTTTAATTATTCCCCACACATTCGCTTTGTCGCCAGCTGGAGGCGCTTCCGTCGCTTAGTTGGCTTCATCAATTTCGTTTTTTGAATTCATTTATCATTTACCCACATTTATTTTATTTTGTGCATTTTGTGGAAATTTTCAATATGAAATTGGAATTTTGTTTAACTTTACGTGCGTAGGAAAGCTTTCATACGTTTATATTGTCGCCATTCGTATTGTCATTCAGACGATGACAAATGTTACCATTGTACATGTTCGAATGTAAAGTTCCCTTGCAATCATTGGATTGCAGTGGTGGAAACAGTTTTTAAAATTTTGGGTAATTTTGGAATCTGGATATAGAAACTGGCATTTATTGCATTTAATAAATCTATGGTTAGCCCCATTCAAAATCTTCATCGAACAAGCATATGCCTCTTAATTTGATCTCACATTTCAACACTTGACATCCAACAGCACTGCACAGAGTAGAGTGACCCTCGCCTCAGATAATTAAAATCAAATTAGCGCGCCAAACATCAATATGGCAATTAACCATTTAACGGTAAATACTAAAAGCAAAGTTTAAAGCCCGTTTCATAATCCAGCTAAATGCCGGTTAAAGTCAACTCTGCACGACAACGACGACTACGACCGGCTTCCTACTAGGGAGCAATGCATTACTTGGAATTATTTGTTTCCATTTTTTTTCCTTTCTATACCTTGAAATGGCTTAAAAGTGAAATTTGGTTTGTAGCAATTGAATTTTATAACGTCATTACAGCAAAACACCATCGTGGACGGAGTAGTGAACGTGCAACAAACAACAAAGTACATGTATTTGGCTAGAAATAGCGTGGCAGCCACAAGTTGTAAAGTTCCTCTCTTTTTTGAATTTGTTGATTTGTTTGTTGTGGAAACCAGTTTTTACCGCCTAAGCGGTTTTTTTGTATATTTTACTTTTTTTACAGCATTTTTGTATGGTTGCGTGCAACATATGCCATGTTGCTGTAAAATCAAGTTCAAGGCAGACACACACACACACACACATGCATGAAGGATAGCATTTATTTTGATTCTGCAATCTTTCGAGAAAATGTTTGAGAAAATGTATGGCTACTTCCGTTTATGCACACAAATGTCGCCTCTAAATAACTCTTCTTCTTCACTAGTTCACTTTCAGTAGAATGCCGTTAACTGTCACAGTTTTTAATTTTTTTTTGTCAACCATAAACGCCCAAACCATCATTGTCCAAAAACCAAGCCGTTCAATGGGGGCGTCAGTACCTAAAATAAAAGACTCTTGACAATTTCTCTTTGGCAGTACATTCTTTTCAAGTGCGTGTCTTTTGTGGGACACACTTTGGTTTCGAAATTCTTAACTTGGCTTGTCTACCGCCTTTTTGTGGTCTTTAAATAAATTCTTTTAGAACATGTTTATTTAATTATCATTTTCGTTACTCACTTCTTATGCTTGTATTTCTTTAAGGTTACCAGCTAACATTTGTAATTTGATTCACTTCAATTCGTTTGTTTATTCAACAAATTTCGTGAAACTTTTATGGATTTTTTTCCAATTTATTTGGATTTCTGTGTATTTTTTATGTTTCACTTAAACCAGCTGACGTGACAATCTCCACGTACTGCTCTGCTGCTTACTTAATAATTAACTGCTTCTTCTTCTTTCCTATTGACTTCTATTAACTCTTTTAAGGTTTTTCAAACAATTTAAAAAAACACACTTTGCTTATTTTTTATCCACTTTCTTTTTTCGCGTGTCTTGTTTAAGTCTTTTGATTTTGTTATAAGTTTTTTTATTTGGAAATTAATTTTGTCCCGTAAGCCAACTGGTTCGTTGGACGTTGTCTTGCCGACTGTCTACTGATCTGCATTGCTCTTCAAAGTTGTTAGCTGTTTTTTTCCTATGCCTGGTTTCTGGCATGGCCATCGCTTGTCTTGTGGCCACTTGTAACAATGCAGGAATATGTTTAAAAGAAGTAAGCGGAGATTAAACTCTCTTCGGAGAGTTGAGACCGGTTTCGAATGGACAAAGAAAAAATGTTCTCTTAAGACATTGTTAGTGCTTAAGAGATAAAAAGTTGTGATAACAAAGCTCCTAAAATTTATAAAAAAAACAGTTTATAAAAATATACAAACTATTACAAGTTGTGAAAAATTCAATAACTTTAGAATTAACAATTATTGGTTGAAAAGGATAATAGGTACGATATTTTTAAGCATAAATCTAACGATATGATACGACATTAACGGGTCCTTTGATAACATCAAAAGTCTGATTCGTCCGATTCTCGTCCTCTATCTAACCATGAACAGATTGCATCGACGACTAAAATGGAAATTAATGTACGAACGAATATGGATTGTTTCGCATACCCCCCTTCCTTTGGACAGTTTCATTTCCGGTCTCAATGTTAGGAAGTTCTCTATTATTGGTGGAATCTCCAGAAGAGGTTATTTTTATTAGCCGTAATCACTTGTCCTCTGTTGTCTTTTCATTTCTAATGTCGTAACTGCAATTAGCTACGTGTGGACGATCACGTATTCAACGACCATTCCAAACACCCAATGCTTTCGCTATAAAATCCACTCTTTTTGTAATACTTCAAACAATGGATATTTATCAAATATTGACAGCTGTCCAAAGCAAAAACATAAATCATTTTAGCAGACATTCTAAGAGAAAACTATTTGATATTACTCTTAAGCTGAGACATTTCTCTTGAAGTCTTTGTGGGATCTCACGCAATTATTAGCTTTGACAGTTGAGTTCAAGATCAATGTCAGCGCCTGGCAGTGACATGACATTTAAACTGCTTAGCTGTTACATTAAAATTGGTGTACATTTAGTCAATTATAAGTAAAGTAAACTTGCGTAGTTTATTCTAATTTGGTAGGCGGTTTCTCAATTTTGTGGAAATCTATTTCTCTTCACTTTAACGATTCTAAATTAAATTTCTCTTTCTTATTTGCTTCTTTGACGAATTGCAGGTGGCTGCTGCGGTTCCACCAAAAAGCGCACAATTGTGGGCGGCTGGGCATGGGCCTGGTGGCTCGTCACAGATGTGCAGCGTCTCTCGCTGGAAGTGATGACTCTGAATCCCATGTGCGAGAATGTGGAAACGGCTCAGGGTGTTCCACTCACCGTCACTGGCGTGGCACAGTGCAAAATCATGAAGGTAAACGATACATTGTTGCTTAGGCCTGCAATTACCTCAAATACCTATTATTTACAATTTTTCTTTTAATTTGAATTTTTTTTTATTAATTTAATTTCTTTTGCTATTTTAATAGAATTATCAAATTGAATTTCGTACACAAAAATATATGAATTTCTTTTTATTTTAAAATAATTGCAAAAAATAATTTATTTTCCAAACTAATTAAAATTTAGACAATTTTTTAGATTATCGCATTTTGTTGCAAATACTTTGGACGAAAAAAAAATGGCATGTTAAAAATTTATGAACAACTTTTTTTCCATTTTGCAACAAACACATTTAATGATTAAAAACATAAAAAAATTAAATCAATTGAAATATTTCGTATATTTTATTAATACAGTTTTTTTTTTATTATATTATTGTATAAACCGTTTAGCTTAAAATACCTAGAAAAAGTAGAAAGAAAAAAGTAAGTTTGAATTAAAATTTTGAATTTAATTTTTAATTCTACTCAATCACCATCAGAATGTGCCTTTGTTGTTGTTGTTGTCTCTCTTGTCAACATGTCGAAAAATGAGAACTTTTTTGATCATAATTTCATATACAGTACAAGTTTTATGAACAAAATTACTCCTAGTTGTGTTCTATTGTATATTTGTACAAATATTACTTTCATTTAGGGTACACCTAATTATTTTTAATTAACATTTTAATTTCACTTTAAAAGTTATTGTTTTTAATTTTTATTAATTTTTTATTTCTCGGTTGATTAAACTTGACTTATTTTGATTTGCACCTATTAGTCGAACGATTATGCCAATGAAAATGATAGTGAGAAGCAGGTATGTTTTATTTATAATTATTTCTTTATATTTCTTTAACAGTTTAAATTAAAAGCAAATTTAAAAACATTTTTTTCGAATTTCTTTAAAAGCTTATCCCCCATTCGATAGTTTTACAATATATTGAATAGTAAACCGAATATTCATTTAAATTTTTGTTCAATATTCAAAGCCTTCCTTCAGATTTCGTTAACTTAATTCCAGTAGATAACATTGGCGCATATTCATAGACAAATTTAGTTGCTACTAAACATTAGAACAAACTTAGTAGCGGTAATTTCAGTTTAGTATGTCAACTCTGTAGAGTACTACAGTTTAGTTGGAACTTAATTTGACTATGAATATGGAATATTATTAAGCTTTTAAAAAAAAATAGATCTTGAAAAAAGGAAATGTTTCCAAATCTGCAACTGATAGTATAATTTTGTAAATATTATTTTAATTATCGATAATTTTTTGATTGTGAAATATGCTTGCAGTTTTTCTTACTTGTATTTATTATTTTATTTATTTTTCGGTGAATTTCTGTTGGAGTCTCTTTATTTTCAAGTATCAGTTGAATTATTATGAAAAAGGTATGCTTCTATTTACTTAAATCTATAAATTATTTATGTTTTTCATATTTTAGTTTTTGGTTTTTATTTTAATTCATGTGAAACATTTTGTGTAAATTTACTACCATTTGATTTTGAAAAGAAACATTATCAGCTACATTTGTAATTTACATCATACATTTATATAGCCATTTGAATATATTTACAGCATTACCATTTGACCATTCCATCAAGGTTTCTGCTCTAAAATGTCCAAATTAGTCACGTTCGTCCGATACAAGTTTGCCTAATAAAACCATATTGAACTGATATTAATTCACTGCATTCCAGAAGGACAGAGGGTCAGGCAAATAGACCGGCAAAAAGATAGACAAATTGGCAGACCTAGGCGCTGTTGCACTAATAACTTTTCACTTCACCCAAATGATGAAATTAGCAGTTCCTTCCGCTAATGTTTAATTACATTGTTATATTTTCAAATATATATCGAAAATTATAAGTCCACCACAAGCACTAATATTTCCTCCGACTTAAATAATTTCATATAAGAAATCTTTGAATTCTTATTTTACATTTTAAACGAACTAAAATGACATACATACGTACATAAGTTGACAAGTATCCTCAGAGAGTTGGTAGACGATACATGGTTGTGCTTTTAATATTACAATATTCTCTTATGTTATCAGTTTTTCAATTTCATTCTGTGATTTATTATTTGTGTTTTGTGACTGAAAAAAGAAATTAAATGTCACATTTGTGCCTTCGTGTCATTTGCTTATATCATCGACTACAACCGAACATCCTTATTTATTTCGATACTTTGCAACATTTGTGGCTGTCACTTAGATGTCAAAAGCAAGTCATCGAATACATTTTTGCCAAACTCTCAACATGTTAACAAGCAATGTAGTTAAATTTCAAATTACTTTGTGCTAAAAAAAAATACAAATTTTCATAAGTATTGTACCTACATTTCATTTTGTGTCCGTTCCACTGTTTTGTTAAGGCTTTTTGTTAACGCTGTCCAAAAACAAAAAAAAAAACTATTACACCAAGCCAAAACAAATGCAAATAACAAAAAATGCTAATTTCACTGTGAAGAATGTTAATTTACTAAAAAAAAAACATACTCTTGTATTCATAATCGAATTTTAGTTTTCTTCAGAGGATTGCTTTTAGGGATTAGAAGGCATTTCCATGGAATAACTAAAATTCCATTATAAATGAAGGATATAGAATTTAAAAATTCAATTCTTACTAATGCCCTTTTCACTTTCTTTTCTTCTCTCTCTCTCTCTCTCTCTTTCACTCGTTTTGGGTCTGCTGCTATCTTTCCTTTGCAGATGATGAACGTGTATTATTTTCACCATCAGGCTGACGAACTACTCGGTACGGCTAGCGAACAATTTCTGGGCAAGAGTGTCAAGGAGATCAAGCAGACCATTCTGCAAACCCTGGAGGGCCATTTGCGCGCCATATTGGGTAAGTCCAAGGATGAAGTTGGATGAAGTTGGATGAAGATTTGATTTGACTAACTAGCAATGGGTGGGTGGAGTGACTATTTGTATATGTTGAGAGATTGTTTGATTGTTTTTGCGGTTGACTTGATTTTAGGTTGCGAACGTGTGCGGAATTTTTATTTAAACGCTGGGTTAGTATAAACTGAAAGCGTTTCGAACTTCTCACATCCAATCACAATCTTTGTAATTAAATGTATTAATTTCCTTTACGTTTTGTTTTTCATTTTCTTCTTTCCTTTCCTTCCTTTCCTTTCCTTAATTTGTTTTTTCCTTTCGTAACAATGTCTTTGGTTTTATTTCCTTATTCCTCATACAAGTATATGAAACCCTTTATGCTCGTGCCTTATCCTTAAGCTGTATAAACACAACATTCGTTAGATTCCCTTTAGCAATTTCGCAGATTTTAATGTAACTCATTTCCGCAGTTCGCCCTGAATTTCGTTACACATCTGATTGCGTTCTGAGTCCTTGGAGTGGTTGGTGTGCTCTCCTTGCATGGCTAATAATACTGAACATTTGTTTTGTTTCATTATATTCTTAAGTTCGGTGAAATTCCCACTTGAGCTGTGGCTGCTTTTCTTTAAGCAGAAAGGAAAGTTCTTCTACGTCGGTATTTGCCACTATGCATCCACGAGATGGCGTAAAAGCAATTAATAATAATAAAATGAAAGGAAATCTTTTGGTTTCAAATTTCACATTGAACTTTAACAATAACGTGGAATGTGAAAGGATTAAATGTCATTTCTTCATTGGACCAGCTCAGTCCGAATTAAATTTATGAAACAAACTTTAAAATGGGAATTCATCCTGCCCCATTGCTAGATAAGAAAAACAAAATTAATGGAAGACTAGCAGGTAAAAACGTAATTCTTCTAACGTTTTATTATGTACACCAAAAGCATAAGAAGCTAACAACACCAATTAATTACAAACCGCCTTATGCTTAGGACATAAGAACAACAATTGTGTTCAATTTATAGCAAAGTTCAGTGTCAAAATGGCCTCAAGTAAAATGAAAAGACATTTTTTTAAAATAATGGCCTTAACAGTGCGTCATGGTGTCCTTTACGAAAACACCCCCACCCGATAGACGATGTCAAATTTCAATGTCAAACCAAATAAATATTAAAAGTTCAATGCCATGTGACCATGTGGCCGCTAAGAAAAAATTCAAAATTTTCCAAGTCAACATTGACTAGCAAACTGACATATCGATTGGAAGTTAATGAGACAGAGAGCACCTAGAACCCTCTGCAGTTGGTTTCTTTTCGATTCGATTTGCCTGTCTCAAGTGTATATGGCAAGTAAGTACGTAAGTAAAAGCAAACATCATTCAACTGGCAAAGTGACAACAGAAACGATATGGGAGTGGGTAAAAGTGCCGGAGGACATTTGTAAATAAATACAATGGTTAAAAGCTCAAAATGGAGGGAGGAAGAGCGTGGTGAAAGCAAATTCGACTCTTATACGGGAAATATAACATTTCTTTGCCCTCCCTTCTCCTTCATTCTTCCGCTACACGTTATTGCTGCAAATGCCTCCTCTATGCATGTGTAGTTTCGTTTTTCTTTTCATTATTGTAATTGAAAACGACATGTTTGCAGCCTTTTACTTACTACAGAACAGCTGAAGGATATTGCAGCAGCGTAGTTGTTGCATGTTTATGTTGTTCTATTTCCTCTTTTTGGCTGGCTGCCATTTCATTTAATTTTTCCGTTTGTGTGTCGGTGGAGACTTTAATGAAAATGTCGAAATCGCGTTTTGCTTGTCCTTTGAAAAATAGAATAAATGAATCTTGGCCTTTTATAGACTTTTTTTTATTATCCTTTGAATTGTAAAGAGTACGTAAAGCGAATCAAACAGGCTGGTTACTCTATTATTGCGTGGTAAAAGGTGCCGTGGTATAATAAAATTTTTCTCAATGTTTGATGAACACTTCAATCACTGGTTTGTCTATACAAGTTTTGATTAAAGTGGCGATTAACGTGGTAACTGGACAGCACTGAGCAAAAACATAGCAGATATTCAAGTGTTTCGTTCCCATCCATTGCGTTACAGTTCCGACACTAATTGTTGTACACTAGGCCTATCGTAAAAGCTTGATGTCCAATGAGGCAGTGTCCAGTTACTATTCCTACTGTCGGTCTACCTACCTCTCGATTGAAGGATAAGATGTATTTGGGTTGCTGTTTACTGTAGTCTGGCCACCTCATTTTGGCAGTTTAGCTGTGAGTAATTTGTGTGCTTGCTTCACGATCAAAAAGTATTTAGACTGTCAAACTAAAAATAATTTCCAAACAACATCCAACCTTAGCAAAGAAATTATTTTAAAAATTTTTTTGACTTGAACAAATACCACGCTCGAACTTACAGTTGCATGACATCACAGTTCTATAGCCAAAGTTCAAATTAATTTATAGCTCAAGCTAATTTCCACTGAGTTGGAGAATTGTTTCTTTCTTACGAGTCGAGCATAGTCAAAGCTTTTGACATTGACCATTTACGGTTTAATTTTTTTGTTTACTTTTTTAATTAAATAAATGTGCTCTGTAAAGTGTTGAGAAATGTGTTTTCTATGCGAAGAAACAAAAATGTATACAAGTTTTCGAAGTGTATTTTTTTACTTGAGCGAATGGTCGGAGAGATACATATTTTTATAATTCACTTTTTTTATTTCCCTGCAGTTCATCTATTTTTTTGTTATATTTTAAAAATCATAACCATTTTAAGTTGAGAAAAAAGTGCACCATCACTTTGACCTTAAAAACGATTTTCCAACGAAATCGAAAGTAAATAACTTGTTTTCTCTAATCAACGGAATGCTTTGTGAAGTAGTTGATAACCCCCAGCTAAAATTTAAAATTGGAATAATTGCAAAAAGGAATGGCTGCATTTTGCAAATTCATCTACCCTTTCATTAGTTTCCATAATTCACTACGGTTCCCTTTAACTACTCGAACGTTTGATTGAACCCAATCGAAACCCACTCAGTTCAGTCGCATTCAATTGTATTCAACTGAAATCGCTGAAGAGCGAAGCGTATATTCTAATTCACATCATACATACATATATTTTCAAATAATTCAAACACCACATCGAATGCAACGTGAGAACATGTGCCCGCTGACTGATTATCGCCATGATTGTTGTGGCTATAAATTAAAAACTAACATTCACAACCCGTCGATTGGATAATTATGGTGTTGAGTTTGAGTGGGGAGAAAAAAGATGAAATTAAAATCCATTACGTGACAATAATTGATAGGAAGATTTGGATTTTTTCTCTACATTTAAATGAGAACACTCAAGCTTCAATGTCTGTACTCGTTCATGCTTGTGAAAAGGTTGACTTAAAACTTGATTATGAAATGCAATAGAAAAGTTTCTTCACTTGAAACACACATAAGTATTATGGATTTTTGAATTACGTACCTACCTTCCCTTCTACCCTTTCTAAAAAAAACGTTAAAAAAATTACAAAAAGAAAAAAGGTAATAAAAGCTTTCACACAATTTTATCTTTTTAATGCCAGACACGTCATTAATGCAGTGAGAGTAAAAGCACTTGTCTTTTAAACACTAACTAGTCGCTTTTAAGCGTCTTCGGTAAGTTTTCAAATTACGAACGTGGTCTTCAGTGTTCAGTGCGCCATTTGACATTATTCCAATGTAAAAATACATGTGCAAGTCCTTGAGTGGAGTGAGACGTTTAATGCGCGTTACTCATATCCTTCTTAGTGGTTTAATACAAAATAAATCGTAATTACAGTATAACGACGCGTGCGTTATTAATAATGAAAACGACCGTTCGTTATCGACCATTAAACGTACTCGTAAATACACGATTTCATACAGTGTCGTGACAAATTTCGAACGACGATCAATTTGATTGGATTGTCATAGTAAAAGAATGCTTAGCGCTTCTTCAAATCTCAAACAATTCAATGAACCAAAGCTATGTTGAGTTCCGACTTTATTTTGAAAAGCAAGAAGTAATTTCTTCCAAAGTATTGAAGTCAACGCGTTTTTGTCCACCACAGATGAACTTTTATAATTGAACTTGGACTTTTTCATAATTTATCAAAAGAAAAGTAATTTTGAAGGGTGACATTTTGAATAAATTCAAAATGGAAATATAATCCTTATCGGAACGCACAACGATTTTTCGGAATGCCAACATGAAAGCGCATTTCGTTCGAAATAGCAAATGTCACACCACAGAAAGTAGAGATGTCAAGAAGGATACAGCAGCAGCAAAATGACAGCATCCATCATTCACACTCGTGGACCACATGCGTGCCCTTACGAACAGGACGAACGCCTCCTGCCAAACCAAATAAACCGAAAAAGCGTAAAAGTAGGGTGAACCACAGCAACCATCTAGCTATCAAACCCATGTGCCAATCGCCCAATAACAACCATACAAAAACAATTTCCATCATTGCCACAGATTGTGCGTGTGTGGAGTGAGTGTTGAGAGGAACTGATAATAGTGTCATTTACCACTATACAGCATAAGTACTATGGTAGTGTTTTTCCTACTCCTATTCTCTGCTACATATGTGAGTACTTCCGATGCTAGATTTGCATTCAAATCGTAACGAAGCTGTTCATAAAGCATTTCACTTTAAGTTTATGGCCGCCATAAAGCTTTTGCTAACTTTTGGCTTTCGCCGTGTGGGGTGTGGAGGTATATATGTATGTCGGTCGAATGGATGGCGGGTGGCCAAAGTATCGTGGTATTTGTTTCGCTATCGGTGTGTATCTATGCAGCTGTATCTCAACATTCCTTCCCATAGCCAAATTCATTCATTCACAAACTCACACAGCAGGAAAAGCTGTTGTGCTTCTGTTCAACGAAATGTTTACCGCGTCGCTCGTTGCACTGTACATTGCCAGTGGAGCACGAGTCAGTGTTCGATGAGCAACGGATTTGTCAACACGCTTTTTAAAATCGGAAGCAAAACCCTCTGTGAATGGTCATTGGTTCTTTTTTGTCGTATTGAATGTGCCTTAAGCGTGAAATCGGTGAAAGCAAATGTTAGACAATAAATACAAGAAAAAAACAAATTGTGTTTTAAAAAATTGTGGTAGAATTAAACAAAAAACGTGCATCAATTTGCTATAATTTTTTTCGATTTTTAAACTAGTGGACATTAAAACGATTTCCAAAAAAATGTAGTTACAAACATTTATTTAATCGTCATTCAAGCAGATTATTTTCAAATCAATTTCTGTTATTTTCAAGCTCGAAAAAGTTATAATGATTTAAAATAAATAAAACAACATAAAGTAGAATTAAATAAAATAAAACACATACAGAAAAAAAAGATTTTTTAAACAAAATAATATAAAATAAAATATTCTAAAAAAATTAATAAATAAAAATTTATCAAAAAGATAATTCTGTCTGCCTCTTCGTCTGTATGTCTTTGTGACTTATTCCTTTAGTGATGCTACACTTGGACATCTATTAAATATTTTTCAACTACACATGGTTTTATGTTTTGAATTCTAAGCTCAATGCTACATATGAACGGAATCGGACTTGGGCATCACCCATACAATTCAATATCCCAATGAATATTTTTTACTGTAAATGTACATTGGACAATTGCTTTAATTAATTTATTATTTCCCTGAACACAAAAATCTTATTTAGGGCCAGCAAAGTGAACCGAGCCCATCTAGTTGTATACAAGTAATACTGATTCAAGCCATTTAAATGCCGTATAAAACGATATAAAAAAGCACATCATTTAAAATGTATCAAATTACTTTTATTTCGCATTGCCATTGTTCACAGTTTGTGTGGCCACAACACGTGCGCTTTTCCAACCCGCCACTACAATGGAAACTAGAAATTTTATAAAAGTTCTAACTTGTTTGAATAATGGAAGTTATTTGTGTATTTTTCAGAATGTTTCTCATTTCGTATCAATTTAATTTTCTATAACATGCTTTCAAAAAATGCAAATCATTTTACGCCATTTAGCTTCAGCGGTTCTCAAATAATATTATTCACATGATACAAAATTACTTGTTCGGAGAATTGATTTATTTTGTAATCGATTTTTGATATTTCCTTGGAATTGCATGTGAAGTTGCCAGACTCGAAGACCATTCAAATGATTCTCTTTTCATTGTATGTGAATTGTTTACAAGTGCAACACCTAGCACAGAGTCAGTTAATTATTTAAATGTTTTGTTCACTTAAACTACTATTTTCTCTTTACAAAATTCATATTACTCTATTAATGTAAAAAGTATTCGCTATGGAATGTGACCATTACATAAATTGCAAATTTAACTAAGCTTCACTACGAATTCGAAATGCCCACCACAACATCCATCTCAAGTTAAACCCATTAAAATAATTGTGTAATTTTACAAACAGAATTCTCCGAGTGCACAACTCTCGCATCTGAAATTAACATGAAAATGTCACGTGCATTTCCGTGAACGTCACAGTTTAAAATGCAACATTGTGAAACGCGGCTCCAGGGTTGTAAATTGCAAATGGCACGCTTTTGCTCTCAGCACTAATTGGCTCTTCCCTGCTGAGCCAAATTAAATTAGTTGCCATAAAGCAAGATGCAAACACGCTGCTGCTGCTTTGCTTTTGCAACATGCAGGACAATTTATGGCACATAATCAGGTTAGACACAAATTCTACTAGAAAATGGCTAACAATGAAAAAGAATAGGCAAGGCAACTTGAAATTTTCAGTATTTAAGATTTAATTAAATTTTGTATTTAAAATGTTATCCTTTCAGGATGTACCCTGAAATTTATACTATGACGAGCTTTTATCTTATCCTAAAGAGTTTAAAAGCAGATTCTTTTTTCAAATTACGTACACGTCATGTCGTAAAAACGTTTAAAGTGAAATAACCGCCATAAAGTACAAAAAGTATTGCAATTGCGAATGAAATGTCAAGTGATACGAAGAAAAGTTTAAATTAAATTTTAATTTGTGTTGACATGTGAAATGTCATGAAACCAAATGGCGGTAAAAATGGAATTAATTAAAAGTTTAGTGGGAAATATACCATATTTTATGGTAATTTCTCAAAACTTTTGTTGTTTAGTACAAGTGGATAAGGTTTGTTAAAACAACCTAACTCTTAAAATAGTTTTAGGCAAAAAATTGTATCAAACTAGAAGAATTTCAATAAAATTTCTTCCTTGACATACATACATACCTCATTTACCTTAGTACCCGCATAAGATAATAAAATCAATTTCCCCCATTTCCGTTCCCTTTGTTTGCCTACAAATTCTCCTTCCACAACAAAGTACCATTTTGTACATTACAAATCTCTCGGCTCATTTGCACCTCCTTTAACAAACGACCGCACTTCTTTGCCGCACCGCCTCCGAGGCTTTAAGTGTTTGTGTGATGTGATTTATGTCACTACAGTTTTTAATATGAGGCTTTTTGCATATTTGCCTGACTGCTTGGTTTGATGTGCTTTTGTCAAAAGTGACGTACAAAATGCCCCATTAGCTGTCAGACTTTCGGTGAAACCTGATAACAAATTTGGCTTTTGTCTTTTGTTATAATTTTTTTTTGTTTTCATCTTCTTGGTACTGTTCATTGTAATTTTATCGTTTTTTTTTCTGCTGTGCCAAATTGCAATACAGATAAAAGTTTGGCGGGCAAACATAAAAGTGATACTTAGCGAAAAATCGTTCAGAAGCATTTTCTTGGCTTTCATTTTTTGATAAATTGTCACCGAATGTTGAATTTATGAGGTTTCACAAATTCTTATAAACGTTCAATGGAAGCTATTTTAATGAATTTAATTTTTTTACGTTTTGGCAACGTTTTTTATTCGACTTGACATTCAGTTTTCTCGGAACAAAGTTGCATAAATAAATTAATTTAATTAAAGCCCAGAATTGACATGATAATGCCCCTGAAATCAATTAGCAGCCCAACAAACTCAACGTAAACCGCCTTTAAGACTTTTGCCTAAAATTGTCAAACTAATTGAACTTTTTTTTATGTATCGACCCACCAACACAATTGAAAATAGCGTGAGACATTTACTGAAATATTTTAGTTGAAGTTATTGGTAGGACATGTTTTTCCGAACATTTGCAGCCAAGCCCATTGGAAGCGATTCAGGCATGCCTTTTTCGGTTGACTCCAAGACAGAAAATTAATTTCAATTTACATTTGCCCGAAATTAACATTTAAATAGGAAATATATTCACGAAGACAAGAAAATGGTGGTGGTTGTGGCATCATATGGCACACAATTGAGGTTGAGGAGGACAATTGCGAATATGCAGACAAAATTTCAGGTTTAGCTTAAATGTATGTGAATTTCGTTTTAACGAATCTGAGCATGAATGTGGCCATCAATTAAATGGCCACACTTTTATGATTTATAAAAAACCAAATCTAAGTAAAAGTAAATTTAGGTACGTCTAAGCTTAAGTGAGTGAGTGTCAAACCGCCTAAACCTCAACCAAAAGCCTCTATCGTTTTTCACAATAAAAAGTATAATCTAAAAAAGTTTTGTTTTCCAAATTTTCTATTCATAACGATGACTTGGAAATCCTCAGATTTAAGTCTCATGATATTAAGGCCAGTGTGCTAAAAGTTTCAATCCCGCATCATTAATTTACCGTAACAAAGTTCTTTTGAACTATTCAACAAACTGTAAACGTTTCCGCTATCCTCATTCCATTTCGTTCCTTCACTTTGCTTACTTTCATGTGATTGACATTTTTATCTTATGCCACGAAAATCCAGCAACTCACGCACAAATTGAAACTCTGACACTTGCCGAGACTTTGACAATGAGTTGACAACTGTCAATAAAGAAACCATCAAAGAAACTTTTTTCCCAAACCTTAACCTAAAAATTCATTTCGAAAATAGCCCAGTCGACTTTCACATCCGTTTCCGTACTCATTTCCGGCATTGCTGGGTTTTTTCTTTTGGTTTACATCTTTCATGGGGCACAATGAGTGGTTTTTGTGGTTTTTTTTTACACAAAGCGATTTAAATAGTTGGAAATTGTTTGGTCAAACTTTTTGTTACCAAAAAATTTAAAATCATTTGTATATAATGACAGTGATCGATGGAAATATAAAGATTAATTGTTGATGGAAATGGAACTTTGTAGTAAAAGCTATTAAATTGATGATAGTCCTTTGGAGTCGTTTTTATTATTTTACTCTGCACAGTGTCATCATTTATCAATTGATGTCTCGGCTTTTTCGCTGGAAGCATTTAATTCACTTTCATTTGACATTAGCAAATTAATGCAACACTCAAATCCATGCCTTGTTTGTCTGTCGAATTGACAATATTCATTCAGTAATTGAGCTTTAAGCCGCTCAAAAGTGCCTTCAAGCACGTCCTATTTCAGATTTTGAATGAGTTGCCAAAGTGCTTAAGGGGATTCTTAACCAATGCAAATACAATGGGTTCGCTTCTCCCAAAAGCCACTTGAGGCTGTTTGTAAACAATAATTCCGACACGCTTCTGTTGCGAGCGTTTATCTAATCCGACAAGAGTGTCGTGAGGTTATATTTATTGTGCTTGTTTTTAACAAATGGAATTTTTTGTCTCTTGTACGCTTTTATCACCTATGATGTCATTGTTTTAAACTTTAAAGTCAATCTGATAACATTAAGTTACGTTCTTTAATATTATAGCTATCAGGATTGTATTTTCAATGATAAAAAATGATAAGAAAATTACTGCAATGACGTCAAAGAGTTCAACAAATTGATTTCAATTAAAAAAAAATCACAGACACAGGCAATTGGAGACTAAATAATACCAGTAGCATGTTCTTTGATGTAGACAATTTGAAAATCGATAAGAAAATATTGTTTTCACAGAAAACTTATAAGTATTACAAGTCAAAGCTTGGAAGTTATTATTATCACATAACGTTCTGGTATAAAAAGACAGCAAAAAAGGAGCAGTGCCCGAAATTATAGCAAATTGTTGTATTTATAAAAACAACGTGAATTTATTTCTTAAAATTTCTTCAATAAGTAGTTACCAGTTAATGATTTCACAGTTTTCAAAGTGAAAGCTAAGAGACGCTAGTGCAATTATAGTTTAATAAACATTTAAAAATAAATAAAGGAAAATGTCCTTTATGTGGATGGGCGCTTTCAAACTTTCAATGATTATTGGCGTTACTTACGTGGTGGTTACCAGGTAAAGTTCTCTCCATCCATTTGGTATTATTATTTTACTGCAGTATTTATCCTACAATCCCTTATTCCTTCTATTATTCTCGAAATACTTTTAACCCTTCTATACGAAATCCCATTTCCCATTTCATTCATTTTTCAACTATGCTCTGTCTCTTTCGCACCTCAACAGGAACGCTTACAGTCGAAGAGGTCTACAAAGATCGCGATCAATTCGCGGCCCTAGTCCGCGAAGTGGCCGCACCTGATGTCGGCCGCATGGGCATCGAGATACTCTCGTTCGTTATCAAAGATGTCTATGACGATGTCCAGTACTTGGCCTCCCTTGGCAAGGCGCAAACGGCTATTGTTAAGCGCGATGCCGATGCCGGTGTGGCCGAAGCGAATCGTGACGCCGGCATACGTGAGGCAGAGTGTGAGAAGAGCGCCATGGATGTGAAATATTCGACCGATACGAAAATCGAGGACAACACACGCATGTACAAATTGCAGAAGGCCCATTTCGATCAGGAGATCAATACGGCGAAAGCCGAAGCTCAACTTGCGTACGAACTGCAGGCGGCCAAGATACGACAGAAAATACGAAACGAAGAGATCCAAATCGAGGTGGTTGAGCGACGTAAGCAAATCGAAATCGAATCACAGGAAGTCCAGCGTAAGGATCGTGAGCTGATGGCCACCGTCAAGCTGCCCGCGGAAGCGGAATCGTATCGCGTGCAGACCATAGCGCAGGGCAAGCAGTAAGTGGATAGGATGATTTAATTGTGTTTTTTTTACTCAATGTAATACAATATTTTCGTTTTCCAGATGCCAAACAATTGAGGTGGCTCGTGCCGAAGCGGAAAAAATTCGAAAGATTGGTTCAGCCGAGGCACATGCCATAGAATTGGTGGGTAAGGCGGAAGCTGAGCGTATGCGGATGAAGGCTCATGTCTACAAGCAGTACGGTGATGCGGCCATCATGAATATCGTATTGGAATCTCTGCCAAAGGTAAGTGTAGTAGAGCGGGTAACAGAAATTAGGAGCCTTCGGTGTTCTGGACTTGAAATAAAACTAAAATGAAATTGCATTATTTTTTCAATTTGCGCTCAGATCGCTGCCGAAATAGCTGCGCCACTGGCCAAGACCGAAGAAATCGTGCTTATTGGCGGCAATGACAACATAACCAATGACGTATCGCGCCTCGTAGCCCAACTGCCACCAACGATCAATGCCCTGACCGGAGTCGATCTGTCGAAGGTCCTCTCGAAATTGCCGGGGGCGAAGGCGTGAAATTTGGTACACGCCCTTGACGATGGTATGATAATGACGTAAAAATGACGTGGAAAAAACGAAAACGAATTGACGCCAAGCATCAGCGGGAAATCAGCAAAACCAACAAACTACCAGAGAAATAATAAACTAAAAAAACAAAAAAATTAAATGACTTAGAAACAGAGGAAATAGAAAATAAGTGGGAAAATAGCAACGGAAGTTGGCAACAGAAATGCGTTTGAGAGGATAATGGAAAGAAAGTACACAGTACAGTGGCAAAGAGAAAGGCAACGCTAGGAAATGACTTGAGTACTAAACGGGCAAAAGACGCGAAAATTGCTGAAAACAATCTTAAGTACTTTCTTCATTTTGTGTACCCATTAAATAGAAAAGGAATTCTATGTTAGGTGTAAAGAAAATTGTAAAAAGTATGAAACGAAACATTAATTTTTGTACTTTGTTGTTATTTTGGAATTTTTGTAACCTCTGAATTGATCATGTCTTTCATAACTATAAGCACAAAGTAAACAAAATAATTAAAGATTTCCATTGTATGTATCATATAAGAAAGAAAGAAAGAAAGCTAAAATAGTACCGCAATTATTGATTGAAAAAAACACACACACACAAATAAACATTCTTCCGTTCTAAGACAAATGATAAGTTATGTTAAACAAAAAGTACTAATTACCGCAACCACCCAGAAAACAAACACTCGAACGACGTACTACAAGCAACATAAAAGCGTACTTTAGTATATACATACATATGTACTTCATAGTATATGCATTTAATAAATATTTTTTGAATATCGAAAGGGAAAAGAAACAATTTCAAAACGCATTTTGTGGCCTTTTTTCTACAAAGCACTCGAAGCCAATTTCAAATTTAAATAAAAACAAAAGAATCACAATTTTATGTAAAAGCAAAGATTTTAATTGTTTTTAATATTAATAAAGTGTAAACTTATTTTTATTATGCATTTTTTACAAACAACAAAAAAAAGAAAAAACGCACACACTCACAATCTACTAAACATTTTGAAGACCATCCAATTTTTTACTTAAAAACAAACTTAATTTTTGTATTAACTGAACGTAAAGGCATTATTGAATTGAAACAAAATGCTTAAATAGTAGCTACTACAAAGGGTATTTCGACTGCCTTAAATTTTGAAAAGCTATTTTCACTTCAATAGTGC
Organism: Heteromyza rotundicornis; assembly: GCA_951394025.1. Lineage (NCBI taxonomy): Eukaryota > Metazoa > Arthropoda > Insecta > Diptera > Heleomyzidae > Heteromyza > Heteromyza rotundicornis. The sequence continues at coordinate 25,404,481 of OX596010.1, forward strand.
TTACTGCCAAAGACTTAACGTTTAAAAACATAGAAGAAGCTACTGAGCATTTATTGTAAAACATCAAGTTGTTGAAACATTTAGCCCACAACATTTTTCTTTCAATATAACATTTTAGTAAAAAAAAAAGCTGCAAAACAAAATAATTTAGTTAAATCAATTTTTGAACTTAGTTTTCAAATATCATTTATTTCATATCACGTGTTTACTGTTTATTTAATATTATACGCTTTTATTTCTCTTATACGTACCAATATAGCATGTTTTTGTTACTAATTTTGTCACTTTTTTAATAAAAAAAAAAAATAAATAAAACACTAAAACTTTGTATTGTATTCAATAAAGAAATAACATAAAACAATTGATATTATAATAATTCTTTAACATCAATTTATAAAATATACAAAATTAAAAAAAAACTCATAACTTTGGACACGCCACAAACAAAATCTCTAATACTAATTGTAATTTTAAACAAAATTTACATATATTTTGTAATAAATGTAGCAATTAACTAAAATTTATGAAAATAAAAATTATAAAATTCAAAATTTAAAATTAAAAAAGAAAAAACATTTGAAATTGTAACAAAATTTATTTGTAAACGATTTGTATATTCTGCGAAAATTTAAATAAAATGTACTTTGTGTATTGTCGAAAGGGACTTGTTTGATGTGGAAATTCGTAAAGGTAAGGACAGGACAACCAATTTGACATTTAATCAAAGGTTGTCAATTTTTGATATTGTTTAAATGAGTCTTCAAGTATTTATTGGGAGGTCTTTTATTTAGGAGAGAAACACAAAAACCCGCACAACTCGTTGAAAATGACAAAACTTTCATTCGAAATATATTGAATATGAATCCTTTCGAAACAGTATAATGGACAACTAAAAAGTATAAACATCTAATTTTATAAAGGTAGGTACAGTGTCGAATACAATGTCAATACTGCATCGTTTAATAATCTTTTTAGTGCTTCGAATAATAACCCTGTGCAAAACCCTTTTCATGGCATCAACCAAATTAATAGGATTTGTATCTGAAAGTGAGTTTTGCTCCTTAGCATCAGTTTCAGTCCCTGTTCAAAGTTAATCACTTGATCTCAGTATTCACGAGAAAAACATGTAGGTACTTAAAGTTTCAAGTTGATATCTCCAAAACTGCGACCGCTATCGTGCGGACGGACAGACGGACATCGCTAAATTGACTCGAGAGTTGATGCTGATCAAGAATATATATACTTTTCCATACCGGACACGCCTTCTTATGGGCGTTACAAACGTTGTGTCAAAGTTAGTGTGCCACAGTGAGTGTGGGGGTATAAATATAACATCAAACGAGTTTTTTGACAAATTTTTCTCAGTGCAAAGCTTTCAATACATGTAAGTTCGCATTTGATGTTGATTGATGATGAATGAACTGAACTGAAATTTTGTACCGACTATACAATGTTCGTATGTATAGTATACATACGAACTACATTTATGACATTCGGCCAAACACATAGGCAATAATTTAGGCCGAAGCCGATTATGGGCCGAATATGAAAATGTAGGCCGAATGTACCTGTTTTCAGAACTCGAAACAAGTCTCAAATGGAAGAGGAACGTTTTGAAATATGCGATAAGAAAATCGATTTATTAGCAACTCTCCTTTTTGAGGGTGAGACGAAGTGATATTTACTGTGGCTAATCATGGCCTGGTCGGCTGAACAGGGTTCAAAATCTTGAAATATAAAACTTAGCTTAAAAAATTGTGTAACTGCCAAGAGTATTATAAATCAAAGGGCTGGAGCCACGCCCATTTTTCCAAGTTTAAAATTGTTTAAGTCGTTAGACTCGACCCAAGAAGCATCATGCTAAATTTCTTCTAGCTCTTGGGGTGTGTGAATCACTAAAAGGAGAGGGTACAAAGCCCATTTTTCAAAGTTTGAGAGTTTCCTGATACAAAATGTACACCTTCTATCTTATCGGGAAGTGAGAATAAAACCACTGGAAGAACATACACCAACCACCACAAATACAGTTTTAATAATATTCGCCTTCGCATTTTCGGCAGTATTTAAGGACATTTAATAAGCGTAAAACTCTTGAAATGTAGAAATGAAAATAGACTTACCATCCATGCAACGAAGAATTCATTAGTTAACCATACATTAGTCGACCATATTTTCCAAATGGCAAGGTGAACATTCTTGTTGTAACGAAAAGTAGTTAAAGAAAAGAAAACAAATTTAAATTTTTTTCATTTCTAAAACGATGTATGTACGATACCAAACCGTATACCAGCTGTCCATTCAGTTTATTATCTATCAACTTAGTAGAGTACTAAAGTTGAGGTGGAACCTAACTTGACTGTGAATATGGACCAATGTGTTCTAACTATTACTTAAGACAAGTACATTCAAGAGAAATGCTAAATGGCTAATACGAAAAAATCTCTAGCAAGGTATAAGAACTGAGCGGTACTTAAAGGGGAATTAATTGTGAGTTAAAAGGTAAACTTAAAAGGGAAATAAAATCAAAAGGAGATGGAAAAAATTCATAAATAAAATTACTCCTCACGCACGCACGAATTTAGTAGAAATCTTTGAATTGTGATTGGAAAAAAAGCACAAATAGTTGGTTTTTCTTTTGTTTTTGTTTTATGTTGAATTATTTTATTTATTATTAATTTGATAAACATAAAATTAATAATCGTATGCATTTGTGTATATTTAAATATATACTTATATAAAAGTAATTATTTAATATAGTTTTTCTTTAAATTTTTTATTTTGTAATTAATATTAAGTATTAATTAGTTTTAAGTTTAAAGTGTATGCAGATTTTATATTACTTTTTAAAATGTTCCTTTTGGTTTGTGTACAAAATTTCTTACTAAGTATACTTTTCTTTTATACTTTTTTGCCTTTCAAATAGTTTTTTTTTTCTCTTTTCTTTTTAGTTGTAAATTTTAGGGGTATTTTTTTTATTCTAATGTCGAAACAAAGGTAAAAAAAAGAATTTCAAATATTACGCAAACATGCACTTGAGTAGAATAACTGTTAAATAAGGGGAAATTTGAACAAAAAAACGGTGAAAAATTTTGAATTTAATGTATGAAAAAAAGTGAGGTTAGAATGTGAATGCAATGAGAGAATGTGAGAACGGGAACGTGTGAGTGAACGAAGGAGAACGAACGCTTGGTAAATAAAGTAAACACAAATTTGTTTTTTTTTTAATTTAATTTTTTGAAGAATTTTAATTTATTTCTTGAAGTTTTTCTTTTAGTTTATTTATTTTAAAAGTTTCTGTTTCAAACTATGGTTAGCCCTTTTTGTTGTTGTTTAAATTCAATTAGTAAAATCGTCAGCCTCGCTTGTCGTTGCCGGAGGTTCGGGTCATTAGCTTTACAAAGTAGCGGGATGTGCTTCACAAATAATTGGGTAGGGAGGGACGACGGGATTCAATATAAATCGTTGCTACCAAAAGGGGAATTTTTGTCTTTGAGTGAGTTTTTTTCTTGTTGTTGTTTGTTGCGGTTGTAGTAGTTCTGGTTAGTTTTGTAAGAAATCTGTTTATACAAATATTAAGTTTATGTGTAAATTGTATATAATGCAAGTATATAGTATTTTATATATATTTATATTTAAATTTAAGTTATAATTAATATAAATGTGTGTGTGTGTGTGTGTAATTTGTTGTTTATGTTTGTTGCTTTAGTTGGGAGGGGGCTGTTGTGGTATTCCTTTGCCTTATACTCTTTCTTATTTTGTGTTTTGTTTTTTCTTTCTTTTATTTTGTTTATTTTTATTTTTTTTTTGGATGCTTGTAGTAGTAATTTATACTTTAAATATATTGAATTTTTTTCTTTAATATTGTATTTTCTTAATGTAGGTTTTATTTTTTTAATTTAAATTGTATTTTGTTTACAAATATCTTTCTCAATGTCTCGATACTCGCTAACCGTCGCGCGTTTCTATTTCAAATTCTTCAATTCTTTCTCAAAATTGTTCTTTTCGCCGCCGCGTTTTGCTACGTAATTCTCTGGGGTTTCTTTTGCACATAAACTAATATTCCATAAATATGATTTTTTTCTCTGTTTGCTTTAATTGCTTTAAATTACAAAAAGTTTTCGCACGCATTAAAATACGCTCAGCGCTTTAAATGTTTTAAATTTTTTTTTTGTTTTTCCTTTTTTTTTTTTTGTAATTTGCTCGCCTTTTTTTATTGTTTATTAATTTTTTTTTTTTGCAAAAATTCTCGCTTAAGAAAATTGAATTCTTTATTATTTTGTTGTTGTTGTTCTCCTTTTTATTTGTTAGTAATAGTGGTTAAGCTGTTTGTTGTTGTTGTTGTTGTTTGCAAAAATCCTCTCTGTCGCTCTCACGCCTTAATTGTCTACATCGTGCTCTTCAGCATTGTCGTTCTCTTCAATTTCCTTGAATTTCTCCTCGCGTGGTTTGGCATTGCCAAAAATCGCAGCCGCCTGCTTCGTCTCCGCCAGAGCATTGATGGGCGCTTGTATGGTTCGTGGTTTCAAATTAAGTCGTGGCCTGTCACTATCGTCTGCTGGGAAATGTCAAGAAATACACAATAAACCAAGTTAGTATACAAATTGCGAATAAAAAATACTACAGAATTCTTAAAATCATAGTTGACTGAAAAAATAGTTGCTAACAAAAATTGTTGAGAAACTCGCAACATGTTCAATAAGTAGGGCTAATAGTTTTTAAAAATTTTTTCAATAATTCAAAAATGTTTGTAATTAAAGCGTTTTTAAAAAAACAAAACCCTGCAATGTCAAATGAAATTAGCATTCTGGAAACGTTTCTACATAATTTCAAGGATTTCAAGCCGTTTTCTCAATACATCTGGTGACAGACACTTTTATCCGGAAGTTTTTCATACATTTCTGCAACTCAATGCATATTGTTTTTATGGAAATACTAGACCCCAACCGAACCCAAAAGGCAAAAATAATATTTTTTTTCGTGACAAATACTAAAAGTTTATAGAAACAAAACGAAATGGTCATTAATTTTGATCAGTCTGCAAATTCTACCAATAACTTGCCACCTTCCAACACGAGTCGCTGAATTTTTGCACCCAAAAGACAATTAATACATGCGATCGCTTACCCAACGCTATCTAAGAATGCCTCAAAATGTTTCATGTTAAATATAGATTTTTTTTTTTTATCAATTTCACAATTTTTTGCCCTAATGCAAATCCCTGTCAAATTAATTTTGCATCAATTATGATTTTATGAGTTTTCCAAAAGGTTTTTGTTGGCTCAATAGCTTAAAGTGGCCACACTTAATTTTGTTTGTAAATACGTCAAAAGTATGAAGTTTCTTTGCGCTGCAACTATTGCGATTAGCAAACGTTTGCCATAAGAAATCGCATATTTCTCACGCACCTATACTACCTAGTGGTGCGGAGCCCGTCGGTGGACGCTCAGCTTGATTGTTCGGATTGTAGTGCGAACGTTCGCCGCGCTCGCCACGCTCTCCGCGATTCTTGCTGAAGCTGTTGTAGCGATCGTTGTTGCCGCCAGCACCGCCGCCATCTCGACTGTTGCCGCTGCCGCCACCGCCGCCGTAGCTGCCCTCGCGCTGATTGCGATCATCGCGATTGCGATCAAAGTTGCGATCATCGTTATTGAAGTTGCTATAACGGCCACGATTCGATGAACGATCTGAAAAGGATTCGTCTATTTCAATGCAAAAATTGAAATGAAATCGAAACGAATGTGGAAATTTTTAGAACATGTTCGGAAGAAAACAACGAAAAAAGTAAATCAAAATCAAAATCAAAAGAAATATACGTGTAAGGATAATCAGAACAATTTTGTGGCATGCGTGTGGAGTCCGAAAGGGTCAGAGGAATTTCGGAGGTTATATGTTGTATGCTACGTGAGGTTGTTGGCTGGGAACAAGAACTAAATGCAAACGAAACATATAAATACAATTCTATAGCAAAAGTCTCAACAAAGGTACGTTTTTATGCAAGATATGTATATGGAATGTAATGAAAGACTTCACACAATTACCGTTGTATCCTCTGTTCATGCCACCACCACTACCGCCGCCGCGATTTCTATCGTTGTGACCATAATTATCATTGTACGAACCTCTATTGTCGCCGCGATTACCGCCACCACCGCCGCGGCTGAAGCCACCTTGTTGACCGCCTTGCCTGGGCGGGCCACGTTTGTTGAAACCGCCGCCACCAGCTCCGCCAGCACCACCGCTGCAATCAAACAAAGTATTACGTACGTTAGTTAGTAAACCAAGCGATCCGATCCAATCAATAAGCAAAAACCTCGATTTCGCACATTTTTCTTTCCAAGTTTTGTTGGAATATGAATTTTGGTAAAATTAACAGAAAAACCACTCACCGATCATTTTTCCTGCGATCAGCAATGTCGATTCTCAAAGGGGCCGACATGTCGTCCACCTTGATGCGCCCATCACATTCCAGGGCGCGTTCCAAGTTCTCCAAATTCTCGAATTCCACATAGCAGAAACCCTTGAAGGCGTCCGTTTCGCGATCCTTCACCAGGCGCACATTCTTCACTTCGAACGATTGGAAAATCTTAATGACATCCCCTTGCACTAGCTTTTGTGGCAAGTTGCCGACATAAGCGATGAATGGAGCTTCCGTGGGCAACTGCTTAGCAGGACGGTCTCCGTAGTTTCTGTAAAGGTGCATAAGTGGAGAGAATAGAAATTTCAAAATAATAACAAAAATTAGTAGACGAAAGATCACAACGCCTAACGCTTGAAGAGCCCATTCAAGTAGTAACCAGACTTTGAGCAATGCGTTCCTTAGAAAATGGTTTATATATTTGAAGCTAGAGGGCGCTAGCATCGGCCAAATGGACTATCCCGATTTAGGATTGCTGGCTATTTTTTTTTCACAGAGTATATAAATCCACGAAATGCATTTTAGCAATCATCTACGAAGACACACCTCCCGTAACGAGCAAACTACCCGGAAGACTCACGTTGCAATTACCTCTTTGACACGTAAAAATAAAATCCAGCGATAAAAATTTAGCAATATTATATAACCGCGCGGAGAGAAACAAGTTTGAGCTGCGGAACATTTGCCCCTTTCAGCGAGCATCCCGCTCAGAAAAGCCACCTGTAATAGCAACCAAAAAAATCCAAATTACGCATTCAAGTGGATTTCAGGTGCATGCCTGATGCCGAAAAGCAACCGGAAGCGAAGTTTTTTTTCAACGCCCCAGTGGACAAACTGAAAGAACCGGGCGTTGGCAGAGCGCGGAGTAAAGTAAGAGCTCTCCTGCATTCTCCCAAGTATTTTAACATAAAATAAAATATAAAAGCATTTAATTATTGCGTGTATTCATTTGAAGAAGAACGGAACCTCAAGTTTGATATCTGGGCATTTTAATAAATGCGGTAGAAGCAGCGGCCTCGCGGCGACGTCACTGAAAGGCCGATGAACACATTTTTGCAAATCGCTCAAATTACCATTGAGAAAAAAATATTATTTTACTATGCCTAATTTTTCGCATCTTACCATTTCGGGTAAATATCTTAAATTTCTTTTTGCTAACTTTTATTTTAATATTTTTCCCACATTTTTTTGTCTGCTCGTTTTCGTTTTCATTTCGACCATTCATTCCAAGAAAACGTCGCAAAGTCAAACCCCAAAATATTTTCACCATTTTTAACACATTTCCAATTGATTTTTCACTTGAAAATATCCGCCATCTATCACGGTTATATTGCTGCGTGTTTTTCACTAATTTTGAATGCGAAATTCACCGATATTTTGTTAAAATTGAAAAAATATTTACCTAGCGTGATCAAAACTGCCTCTTCCAGCCATGTTTTATTTTTTCAAAATGGTCTAAAGCGTAGACCAGTGCAGTGCTGCCAGATTTTTTTTCCAAAATTCCGTATTTTCTAGTTTTTACTGTAAAAAAAAAATCCATAAAAGCTTTTTTGAGTACTTTGGAGAGATTTTTCGACAACCCGCACAGTAAAATTAATGGAATGACCTTTATGTTGCTTTGAAAACAATTTGTATTAGTCGCAAAATAACTCGCAATAATTTTTTCACATTTTCTTTAAATTTTATTTACAAAATTTTAAAATTTAAATGTCAAAAAACATTTTGCTCTACACAAAACATTTCTCCAAAACGGAATTTTGTCGCATCTGCAAATCGGTCTTAATTTTTGTAAAAATTTTCAATTCGTGTAAGGTTTTTTGAGATTTTTTAAAACTTTTGTCTGAGATTTTTTGTGAGATATTTTCTATGGGAAATTGCCACCAAAGTTCAGAACCACTTTTTTCCCTTTATTTGACAGTTTTTACCAAAGTTTAGAACCTTCTTCTTAAAGTGCGAAAGTTCCGACAGATTTTGTTCAGAAAATCCGTATTTTCAAGAAATCCGTATGGAAATCCGTATTTTTCCTGAAATTTTTACAATTCCGTATAAATACGGATTTTTCCGTATGTATGGCAGCACTGGACCAGTGTTACCGTTTCCTGAAAATGCTTTTATACCAAAAAAAAAAGGTAAAATCTATCAAAAAATTTGTAAAATCTACTTTTTTTTTGATTTAAATTTGATTTAAAGAAAATTCAAAGACTTTCTGTGATCAATACAAATCTTTGCCAGACATTTTCCGGCATTTTTTCGAAAAGCCGAAGATACCCAGACACGGTTACCAAATTCGTGAGATTTATCTCACATTAAGATTTTTGTATGGCTTGTGAGATTTTTAAACTAATGTGAGTTTTTTTGTGAATATTTATCTCGCGTGAGATTTTGTAGCATTTCATGAATGAATTCTTGTATGACAAAATCAGATGCGAGTTCACAAAATCGGATTTATAGTAAAAACTGTACCCTGTAGAAAAACTTCCAAGGAACAAAACAGCATCATTTATAATAAAAAACTTATATATGTATAAGTATAAATATATAAAAAAGAATGAAAGTTAAAAAATCCCATTTTTTCTTCAAATGTATACAAAAAGTACCTTATTTCCTTTTAGGTAAAATCCGACCAAAAATCCCTCAAAAAGAGAAATTACCCTCAATTTGACATCACTGCCTTAACAGTTGTCAATTGTATAGTAAATTATAGAATTTATAGTATAATTATGACAACTATGGTGGTGAATCTTTTACTCTTCGTGGTGAATCTTTTACTTTTCGTGGTGAATATTTTACTTGCGGTGTGAACTCACCAATACCACATTTGGCAACTCTATCGGTGTGAACTCCCCAATACCACGATTTGGCAACTACTTTTTGACATTTTCACGTGTTTGACAAATTGAACAGAAATATCATAACAAAAATTCGGTAATTGATAGTTTGTTTTTTTATATTTTATAAGTTCCAATAATTCAACAAACCGAAATGGGTGGCAAAGGCAAAGTCATTAATAAGAAGCGCAAATTCGTGGGACACAAAGAAGACGATCCCGAATTTGATTTGGCGAAAAAACACTTGAAAAATTCTCATGTCCGTTCTATTGAGAAGCGTCTGATAATTGTGCTGGAAGGGGCTCAGTTGGAAACGGTGAAGGTAAGAGAATGAGAAGGCAATGCAACAGAAAACCATGATTCAATCATTCCTCCTCAGATGGGCAACACATTCGAGTTACTGAATTGCGACGATCACGCCGGAATCATGCGCAAAAACAACCGCGATCCGGGCTCTTGCCGTCCGGACATCACACACCAGTGCCTGCTTATGCTCTTCGATTCGCCGCTGAATCGTAAGGGTCTGCTGCAGGTGTACCTCCGGACCGAACGCAATGTCCTGATCGAAATCAATCCCCAGACACGGATACCGCGCACTTTCAAACGCTTTGCGGGACTGATGGTCCAGCTGCTGCACAAGTTCGCCATACGTGCTAACGACACTTCGACGAAACTGATGAAGGTTATCAAGAATCCCATAACAGATCACTTGCCGGTGGGCGCCAAGAAGTATGCCATGTCCTTCTCGGGAAAGCTTGTGGAAAACTGCCGCGATTTGGTGCCTCGGCCCAAGCCAAGTGAGGACGATGGTGAGCTTGAAGAGGAACCCACCGTGCTTGTGGTGGGCGCCTTTGCTCACGGTGTTCTCAAGGCGGACTACACGGAAGGTCTCTTTTCGATCAGCAACTATCCGTTGTCGGCGGCGATTGCCTGCTCGAAGCTGTGCAGTGCCTTCGAGGAGGTGTGGGGCGTGGTCTAAATGGGTTTCCAAACGTATTTCTATTAAGTTTTATTTAAGTAGCGAAGAACCCAAAATAAAGTGTGAATTTTGTAAATGATTTCAGAGCAGTGTCTTCTTTTTCGAACCTATCGGAGTAGGTTTCTCCAATAAAACGAGTCCATTTCATGTGGATTTTATAGAAAATTTTTATTTTGTTTAAATATGCATAAATGCTGAAATTTTTTGCTATGCGAGTAGGTTGCTAAATGAAATACAAAAAAATTAAAAAGCAAAATTTCCAATCGGATATTCCAACGCGGTGTCTAGATTTCAATTTAAAAAATCTTCGAATTTAAATTAAAATAAAGCTTTTAGTTGATACAAATTCTGATTTAAAATAATTTAATTTTCATTACATTTTCGAAATTAAAAGAGAGAGAGAGAATGAAAGGGAGGAAGGATGTGCTGCTTGTGTTGTGTTAATTTAAAAAAATTGCCGCGCTCCCTGTTCCTGATTGCATCGGCCTGCTCTACAACTATGCCTTCTTCGGCTCGGGCACCTTCTTGTCGGCCTCGCGCTTCGCAGCCGCATCGGCCCGCTGTTGTCGTATCAAAGCCAGACGAGCCAGGTCGGCTTTGGCCTCGCTGGTCTTTCCGGCCGCATGTAGCTTCTCGTAGCGTTGCTTTGCCTTTTGCTTTTCGATTTGTTCGCGCTCGCGCCGAGAAAGTTCGGGCTTGGCCGGTGGTTTCTCGTCAATGGCCAAATTGGAGACCTTCTGCGTGGCCTTCTTCACCGCCCGATTGGGATTCTCGATCTCGATTAGCGACGCTACACCCTTGCGCGCATCCCGATCGTCTTCCTCTGATGAGTCCTCCTCATCGGAATCTTCTTCGCTGCTGGATCCCTCTTTCTTTGCGCGTATCTTCGGTTTGGTTTTTGGTTTCCCAGTACTTGTTCCGGCAGCACCTGCACCTTCTTCTCCCTCGCCTTCCGTGGAAGAAGACTCTTCTTCGCTGTCTTCCTTTTGCAGCTCTTCTGGCGATGTGAAATGACGACTGCGACCTTTGTGATTTACGTACTTTCCGCGTGGCATTTTTCCGAAAATAAATTAATGTCTAGTATTGGATGAATATTCCTGGTTGATGGAGGAAAAATTGTAAATTTTTACAATTTCGTTGCAAAATCTAAAAACGAACGTGTTAACAGTGTTGCCAACGTTGCCAGAAAGATCTGAATTGAAACATTTTCTGCTAGAGTCAAAAACGAAAATAGATACAACAGAAATGTCGGAATTGCATAGAAATTGCTACATTATTGCAAATATGGTACGATCAGTTCTTAAATGTAACTTTTATTACTTGTTTTGAACAAAATAACCGATCTGCATTTGTCTATACTAAACATTTTTGCATCCAAAATTTTTTTGACGCGTAAAATTTGGCGTCAAAAACGAAAAATTAATTTTTTGACTGAATTTTTTTAAACATATGCGCGAACGATTAATGGTTTTCAAAAGGTTTGGGCCTGTCAATAAATTGTATTCGTTCATTTTGTCAAAAATGTGCTCCATCACCCGCATATGCACCATAATATCTTCTGCTGGTTTTGAAAGGCCACCTTCGCTAAGACGGTTAACCCACGTGTAAGTGGCATCAGAGGCTGGGTCAACTCGAATGTTCTCAGCTTCCGAGTGCTGCCGTGGCAGATGTCTGCCATTGTTTGCAAATCGTCAACTTCTGCATGTGCATTTTCACAATCATCAGTAGCGTTGATGCTTCTAAATATTGTGCAATTTCGAATCGTATTTCTACTAACGACTAATTAATACAGTAGAAAATCCATTAATCTGGTAGAACTATTGCGAAACTAATTAAGCTAAATTTGTGGCAACGCTTGCATTTTTCTGCCAAAGTGACAAGAAGTATCTGCTGACGTCATGTTAGATAACTGTAAACGGCCTCATGTCGTTATCTAGTATTCTATGTATCTTGATTCCTTCAGTATATGTGATGCAAAAAATGGTGGTCAAACCCGAAAATGCCGTAGGAAAAACTCTCGTTAATCGGAAAAGTCTAATATGCACCAAAAGCTTATTTTACCCATTTAAATAAGTAGAAATGCCTTCAAATAAACAAAAATCTGAATTGTGGCCAAACAATTGCATTTAAGTTTCTGAATAAATCCCATTGGCCAAACAAAAAAGTGTAAAAATTTTCGTTATTTTCATTTCGCCCATTTAGACAGCCATTTTGTTTCGTACACACGTCGTCGCGCTGTGGTGTTCGAACACTGTAGCTGATTCGCTCTGGCATGCACGCTCGTGCCACCGCTAACAACTTCGAAAGTGTCGGCCGCTTATATTGCACTCGCTTGCGGCCGATTTCGAAAATTGTATATTTGACGGCTTCAACGAGAAACGCGCGTCTCGGTCGCAACGTTTTGCTGAAAATTGCAAAAATTTCTGGTAAAAATTGTTTAAACAAATTGAATTTTTTGAAAATCTGTTAGTTAAATGTGCGCCCCGGTGTTTGCAAGTGAAATTTAGAGCCGGAGCGCAAGAATTGTGGCCAAAAAGTGCGTTTGAAAAAAGTGCGACTCCGCGACACCAGAAACTACGCGAAGGAAAACCGAAAATCGGGGGGATTTCACTCGGTTAAAAGTGTGTGTGTGTGTTGTGCCGCTGCCGCGGTCGTTGAGCATTCGGAAATCTGCGTGAGCGGCCGCCGTTTTTACCCATTGTCCTCCTCTTTTTTTTTTATAAATGTACAAATCTTATTTTCAATCTTTCTCTAAACTTTAGTGTTGAAACAAAAGTGTTTGCCAGCAAAATAATTTCTTGTGTCTAATTGCATGTCCAGAAAAGTGTTAAAAATAATTTCAATTACATTGCAATTATCATATTAAACCACCAACAGTTTGCTGCATTGTCTCCACCAGCCGCAAAATTCGGATATACGCAGTCATTTGGATTAATAATTCACCAAATAGGAGGTACATTTTTATTTGCATTTCAGATCCTCGACATTTGTATATCTTGGGTTTGTGGTTTCTATTCGTAGTTTTCGCTTTTTATTTTTTGTTCTTTCTCTTTTGACATTCCTTCCACCCATCATTCTTGTTCTTTTTTTGCAGCTTTCTTTGTTTTCTTTTTCACCCCTTCTTTGATGTTTAATTCGCGCGCGCGTCTTTCGCTGTGTGCTTGACGGCGTTCCTAGGTTTTTGATTTTTCTTTTACTAGCGATTGTGATTTGCCTTCAACTGCGGTTTACCTTGACGCTTGGTCATTGCCTTGTGGAAGTTCGTTTATAAGGTGGCGTTTGCTTCCATTTGTTTAAATTTACTTATTGTAAAAAAGTACTTGTGAGTGTGGCAAACGGTTTGGAAAATACATTTAAAATTATGTCCCTGTTTCGAACTTCTCTAGTAGCTGGCTAAATTGGATACAAATTTGTTAGTTTTGTGACAAAAATGTAAACAAAAACAAAAGCTCGTGGAAAACGGAAAAACTGCTCTTCATTTAGCTTAAATATTTTCAATTTGGAGATGGTACCCTGTTCAAAAGCAACACTGTCAAATCGTCGGCATGTTCGAATTGAGTTTAAGGCCAACTGTATATGCATCTCTCTCTTACAAAAAGCGTCTACCCCTGCTAGAGTGAAACCTCCGCAGAAGTTCGAATTCTCCATCTTTGTGTGTGCTGCCGAATGAAAACGACTGCGATCGTTCATTGTTCTTCGCTCACTCGCTTCTACGAAGTCCGTCAAAAAATTGTTAATTTTTTTTTTTTGGCGTTTTTCGTCACGTCCGTCGCTCGCTCGTTTTGTGTGTTGAAGTGTGGAAGAAAGGAGATTTTTGCTATTTAATTTTTGTGTATTACTCATGGATATTCTGAACGCAATTTATGAAAATTCTGCACGCGAATTGCGGCTAAACATTTGTACGGTGAAATCGCACAAGTACCGAGTGCTTGAAGGCAAAAATTTTCAAATTGAAATTTCTCAATAGAAAAGTGGATGTATAAAATACTCTGTTCGTGGTCGCCTTGATTTTTGAGTGGCGCTTCGCTGACAAACGAATTTCGACTCGGTGACGAAACGATAGAGCCGAGCACTGCCGAAGCGACGTCTACTGTACTACATAATAATTGCTGCAAAGAAGTGCTCGTTTGTGTAGTATAACGAAATACGTGCTGTACTGCTCGAATGCACCCAGTTACCGCTCTGCGTGAACTGGCAGAAGAAGACAACCGTTGTGGTTTCCACACGCAGGAAGCACCAAACTCCATTCTCCATTGTCAAGAAGAAAAATAGTAAAAAGCAATTGAAAAATTTGTTTGCGTTTTGGAATTTCACAGTCGGCACATAGAATGAAAAAACAAAATACACTGGCGGCGAAACGAACGGACGGACGTGTGCGAATATTAATAGTCGCAGAAAGAAGTTTTTGAAGCACGAAGAAGAAAATAGGTGTTCCGCTGACCGCCGTTTTCCCCCAGTACGACTTGCAGCTGCTGTTGGTGGGTGCGAAACAATTTTCTTTAACCTTTTGATGCAAGAAATTCTGTTGTGAAGATGATCCAAACGAAATGTATGCAAACATGAAATGAATGCCTCTTCTTTTGATTTCTTTCTTTTAGCTCAGTTATTTTTTAATTATGTATTTTGTCTGCAAGTGATGAGCCATTCGAATGGTTGCAATGAATTTACATGAAATGTGAAATGTGTCAACGTCGCGCAATTCGCACATCGCCGTTCTCTGTGTTTGTGTGTATATCTGGGCCCTTTATTATTTTTCTGTTTTTGTCATTCCATTGAACAACAACATAAATGCATTTAATTTCGCTTTCTCCATATGATTTTTTCCATTTTTCTCTTCTGTTGTGCTTCGTGTGAGTGAGATGTCTGCTTTGTACGTCCATGCAGTTGTTTCATATTCGAAAAAGGCGATGCCGTTGTTGTCTCGTTTTTTTCTGGCTCAATGTTGCAATTTGATAATGAATTTTTTTTTTGTTTTTCTTGTGTTTTCCTTAGAATGTATACGGGAAAAGATTTTAGCCGTGGTACAAGAAACTAATTTCTGCTGTGATTTTCTTGGTGACCTAGCATTAGTTGGTGTCATCAAAAGGATCGATGACCCTAGAAAGGATGCATTGTTGAGTGTACTTCATTATTCCCTCATCTCTAGATCCGCCTAGATGTTTTCTTTCCGCTTTATGTGGGTCACATTCTTTCATATATATGAGCATATGCTTCTGCATCTTTTGGCATTCCTGTTGATGCATTCCTAATGAGATACGAAGAAAAGGAGCACAAGGGTGGGAATTGTTCTTTTCAAATGAGCATCATTCTATACACAAGGGGAGTGAGTTGCGTTACTTTGGCCACGTAAGTCCATTATCCAGCAAATGTTGAATGCTTTTCATTTCTGTAAAATGTATATCTACGATTTTCGAAAAGGCCATTAAAATGGAGAAAGTTTTTTATTTTAACGCACATTTCGATCGTCATCAACTGGGAGTTTTTACGCTTCCGCGCTTTTGTTGTCTCATCGGAATTTCGCAACCGGTCGGCCTTCGTTTTTGTTGTTGTTGCTGATTGCTGTGAGTATTTTGTTGCTACAACATTTCAATTACCTTTGGTAGTCACCGCAAACACCTCCGTCATCATCATCATCGCCAACGCCATAGTCGGCGCTTCACGTCATGCGGTTTTTCTTCGTATTCGTATTTTCAGTATTTGTATTTTGTACTTCTCCATACGTCCGTCGCACTTGTCCATTTGTCGGTTCGCTTTTGAATTAATTTCGTATCTGGCTGGCTATTTTCGCAGTGGAGCGTTTGATTTTTGTATTGTTGTTTTTGCTATTGTGTATGTATGTCGATGGGGCTTTCGTTTCGCACCAACTCGTGTTGGACTCTGAACTGCACTTGACTGCCCCCGCTGGTGGTCCTTCACATATACTATTTTTCACCAGTTAAATTCTGTTGTGTTCTCTTTGCTCGTTCGAATGTGATTATAGCAATCGTAGGCATTTCTGTTGCGGCTCCTCATCCCACTGTTTTTTTTGTGTAGATACACTAATGGCTGATGGCGTATTTAATTGTATTTATATTATTAAAAATATTTGCGGTATTCACAATGACACAACGCCTGGCAGATGAATAAAGAAGTCTCATTACATAGAAATTGTTTTGTTTTTTAAAGTCAAATTTTGGCATGGATTTTACAAGAAGACTCTAAAACCTTACTTTATATTACTTAAATTAAAAATAATGAAAAAAAACTGGAGGGTTGGGGATAGAAGTAATGGTTTTTTTTTCAAAACTCAAAAAAATCATTAACAAGAACTCTGAAAAAAAAATGTTGTAGCTAAATTAATTTCATATTTTTAATTACATAATATAGTTATAAACAATTTTTTCTAAAAAAAAAAAAAGACAAAAAGACCTTACAAATTTGAAAATTTAAAATGTATTTTTTAATATCTTTATTATCAAATAAAACTAATTTATTCTGTTGTCGTTGCTGAATACACGATATATCTTTACTAACAGATTCCATTAGATGATATAAAATTATTTTTAAAGAAATTTTTTTTGAAATATTCAAATACGAAATCCACAGTAATTTTCTTTCCTCTTTTCAGCACATTTTCCACACACGTCTCCTAAATCCAATGCTTCGAAACTTTTACCTAAAAGCGTTTGAAACAAAAAGACTACAGACTCTTCTACAATAAGTTTTGCTGAATTGCACACAAACAATTATTTTTTATAAAAATACAAAATGACCACATATGGTGATAGCTGATTCTCGATTCCATATTTGCTTTAAATGTGCGGTGAGTGATGAAACCTCCCCTATTTTAATTTTATTTTCATAATTTGTATTGGTTTTTCTTATTCAGTAGTCTCAATTTCCACTTTGCAGTTTCCTTTGCCATAAAATGCAGTCAACAAAAACAACAAATGCCAACCAGACTGCACCCAGCCAAGTAACGGAAATGTACAGCGTCACCTATAAACTACTTTACTACCACAACTCCAGATTACAAAAAAGGATTTGAAATTTGTATAGGGAAGGAGCAAAAGCGCTCAGCGATATTTGAAGATCGCTGACGCTTCACAAGAAAAGGTCGTGGAGTGGTCCACACCTTTAAATCAATTTGACTAAGAAGAATAAAGAAAAAGAACAAACTACGTTTTTATACCAACGCCACCACTATCATCATCATCATCACTACCATCCAAAGTCCCTTGCTAATCCTCTTGTAGATACATTTTTGTAATAAAAAAAAAAACCAATTCGCTGAAAAATGTCACAAGAACCACCGCCACGCAATGACCCCTACGTCGAGCCGGTCAACGGTATCGTTCAACCGGCTACGGTACCGCAATCGGACCGGCCCGGTCGCAATACCAACCAGCTGCAGTTTCTCATCAAGACAGTGATGAAAGCCATCTGGAAGCATCACTTCTCCTGGCCATTCCAGCAGCCGGTAGACGCCAAGCGACTCAACCTGCCCGACTACCACAAGATCATTAAGCAGCCAATGGACATGGGCACGATAAAGAAGCGCCTCGAGAGCAACTACTACTGGTCCGCAAAGGAGACGATTCAGGACTTCAACACCATGTTCAGCAACTGTTATGTGTACAATAAGCCTGGCGAGGATGTCGTCGTGATGGCGCAGACGCTCGAGAAAGTCTTTCTCCAGAAGATCGAATCGATGCCCAAGGACGAGGTCGAACTGGAGCCGGTGACGCCCAAAGGTGGCAAAAAGAAGCCACGTGTCCCCGGCAAACCGGCAACGCCAAGTGCCGCTCTACTCGGCACACCCGCCTCATCGATTTCTGCCTCTGCGACGGCCGCGGCAGCGACGGGCACACCCCGACCGGCTGCTCGTCCGCTGTCGGCCCTGGGTGGTACTGTCTCCTCGACGGGCGGCACGCCAACGACCACACCCGCCATTCCACCCATTGGCACTGTGCCGCCGCAAACAGTGCCGGGCAGCACAAACACAACGACGACAGCTGTGACCGGTTCGACATTGGCGGGCGCAGCTAGCGGTGCTGGCAGCACGCTATTGTCCACCGGCAGCATTCTACCGGCTGGCGGTGTTCCTGCGCACGGTTCGTTAGTGGGAGCCGGCGCAGTGACAGCGGGCAGCGGAGCCGCAGTAAATTCATCTCTGCTGGACGGCGGCGTGGCGGGTACACCGGTAGCAGCCACTGCCTCGGCCGTATCTGCGTATCATGTAAATAGCACGGCGGTCGTCGACGCCGTCATACCGCCACAGCAGCCGGCCAAAATGAAGAAGGGCGTGAAAAGAAAGGCGGATACAACGACGCCCACTGCGAATGCATTTGAGTCGCCGTACGCGCAAATCGATTCCAAGAGTGCGAAGATCGCCACACGGCGCGAGTCCAGTCGACAGGTAATGAATAAAAAGGTAGGCGAGAGAGCGTGTCGTTGTTTCCAAAAAGCGTGCTTTGCTCCAATGATTGCTTCATCAGCCTGGCTGAATAGACTTTGCTTCATTTCGTCAATTGCTTACAATTTTTCGATTGCATTTTGCTACTCCTTAAGATCATCTTCATTGCAAATTAAATACTATCCTTTCCTCATCATCCTTCACTTGCTTACAAGTTTCAATCAATGCAAGCCCTTTTGCTTTTAGCACGCTGCCGCGCCACGCCTACTTTTACAAACCATATCAAGCTCACATTTCTGCCTTGAAACTATGATTTATTTCTTTGAATATTTTCGAAACTAAATTTTGTTTGCCTAAATTTGCCAGGATCTAACATTCCAAGGATCCGCTTATCCCATGTCGCCACTTGGCGTCGCTGGCGTTCCTGGCATGGGCGGTGCCGGTGGTGTCGCCGGGGTAGCCGGCGCTGCCAAATCGAAAGAGAAACTCTCCGATGCCCTCAAGTCCTGCAATGAAATCCTCAAAGAACTCTTCTCCAAAAAGCATTCAGGTTACGCTTGGCCCTTCTACAAACCGGTTGATGCGGAACTGCTCGGCCTGCACGACTATCACGACATCATCAAGAAGCCGATGGATTTGGGCACGGTGAAACGGAAAATGGACAATCGCGAGTACAAGAGCGCGCCCGAATTCGCCGCCGATGTACGATTAATATTCACCAACTGCTACAAGTACAATCCCCCAGATCACGATGTCGTCGCAATGGGCCGCAAACTGCAGGACGTCTTCGAGATGCGATACGCCAACATACCCGACGAACCGGTGGCAAATGCGGCCGCAGCCGCTGCAGCGCATCACGCATTCTCAACGATGAAGCACGACGCCTCCGATTCGTCCTCGGACGAATCGTCCGACACCGAAAATGAATCCAATTCGGACGAGGAACGCAATGCCAAGCTGAAATTGCTCGAGACGAAATTGCTCGATTTGCAGGAGGAGATGCGCAAACTGGTGGAGGAGGCCTCCAACAAAAAGAAGGCCAAGAAGAAGTTGAAGGAGAAGAAGAAGGGCGGCGGCGCCAGCGGTGCACACGGCAGTGGCTTATCGCAACTTGGAGGCGCCTTGGGCGCTGGCGGCGCCGGCGTCGCTCCTGGTGTGCCCGGTGCCAATTTGCATGGCCACGACCTGGCTACAGCCATGGCAATGGGTCAGATAGGTGCCGGCGGCGGCAAGGGCACGTCGATGGCTGCGGGAATGGCCAGTGCAGCTGCTGGCGCAGCAGCCAGTAAAGGTGCTAAAGTCAAGGGACAACGCGGTCCGAAGGCAGGCGCTGGTGCGGCCAGTGCCGCAGGAGGGGCAAGTAGCGCAGCCAGCGCTAATAAGCGCGGTAAGGGAAGCGCCGCTGCAGCAGCGGCCGCAGCGGGAGCAGGCGCTGGAGCGCGCGGCACCAACAAGAAAAAGCCCAGTCAAGTTATGAATTTTGATTCCGAGGAGGAGGATACGGCGAAGCCGATGTCATACGATGAAAAGCGACAGCTATCGCTGGATATTAACAAACTACCGGGTAAGTGGGCGGCTGGAGCAAATGTCTCTGCATTCCTATGGCTAATTTGTACCTTTCTTTCTCGCACGTCAGGTGACAAACTTGGGCGAGTGGTGCACATTATACAAAATCGCGAACCCTCGTTGCGCGACTCCAATCCCGATGAAATTGAAATCGATTTCGAAACACTAAAACCATCGACACTGCGCGAACTCGAGAGCTATGTGGCATCGTGTCTACGCAAAAAAACTCGTAAGCCTTACTGTAAGTTTATCCCAATGACACGCACTACTAGAGAGAACAAAACAAACAAAAAAATGATTATCAAAAAATATGCAAAATGCATAAAAGCAACAAAAACAATGACTACAAAAATGAACAAATGTTTATATTTGGTTTTTTTTCCTAACTAAAAATCGACTAATTTTTCGTTACCGTGAATAATTTTCCGTTTTATTTTCAAATTAAATCTTTTGTTACATTTAAAAAAAAAATTATTTTCCAAGCAAAGCTCTTCACTTTCACATGCAAATAATAAATGTGTTTTATGTTCCGTTCTGTTTTTCATACAAAATCAAATTCATGCTTTCCACATTTGTATCCGTCCTTTACAAAAAAAAAACTCCTATCAATCTGAAAGACTTCACATTTTTGTTATTCACATTTATTACAATCACACACACAAACACACATACACACAATCATACACACACACTCAATCGCTCTCACGCTCCCAAGTAGATGTTGGTCTATCTATTTCGTATTGTATAAATTATAAATTTTTTCAAAATTCTCATTAGGACTAAGCTCCTTAATGTGAGCATCAATTGCAAATGCTACTTACTATGTTTCCCCACCCCCCCTCTAGCCATGAACTTGGAAGCTCCAAAACATTTAAGCTGGCCATGTAAAATTCCTCATTAAAAATATGACCTAACTAGAACATTTTACAGTTTTTCCTCCTCTCCCTTTAAAAAAAGATTAAGTGCCATCACATTGATTCCTTTGGAAACTCCGTCAAAGTCTTTTGAACAACATTCAACAACATTTCCCGTTTAGATTCCCTGTTATAATAATCCCCCTCTTTCGAATCCTCGATTTTGATCCTTTCAATTCATTTATTTACAAATCAATCCAAGAGCAACAACATCTTCAATTTTACATTATAATTTGTATTTTTCAATATTTTTCAATTAAAAGGTGAAGTTCATAAAATAACGAAAAGAAACACAATTTTAAATAAAACAAAAAAAAAATACAAAAATATAAAAAATTACAAAAAAAATGGAATTTACTAAAAAGAACAAGAATTTAAAATAGTAGTGACTGTGTTAATTGGATGAACTAAGCACCATACTTTTTTTACATACATATAAAATATATATGACGTGGTTTTAATTTTTGAAATTTTTAATGTACTCTTTACTAGTATCTTTCCTATTGCAAATTATTTGAAATTTTCATTATTATATTGAAAAAAAAACGCAACTTGTATTCTACTCTAGTCTATTCTATTGGCATGGTAGCAGCAAAAACATCTTTTCCAAATTCTCTAATTTTCATTATATTTTATTTCAGTTTAAGAAATAGTGTATTTTGAGCAGCTATGAATGAGACAACATAGTGTTTTTAAACAAACTAGGCAGCAACTAATCGCAAACCTTCGTCGTAGGAGTTCTTGTTTGGCTTAGAGACCATTTCAATGAATGGTATTGCGACCAATTAAGAATTTCAGTACCGAAGTCACTTGCGCTAAGTTGGCCCTCACGAAATTACAAGTCTCTGTCATTAGTCAAATTAATGGGCTCGCTTTTATATATTTTTTGCAATTATCGTGAACACACAGTTACCTTGGTACTGGGTAATTTAACTATTTTTTGTGGCTGTTCAATTATCAAAAATGTGTGTATACGACTAATGAATGCATGATGCTTTTTTCAAAATTGATTTATGTTTTTGTAATTTTTTGTATTGTAGTTTATTCTATTTGAATTAAACGTTGTCACTGTTAAATGATTTAGAAAAATACGCAATGTGAAAGAAAAAAAAACACCAACAACAATTGCTAATTTGAAATTATTTAATTTTTACGTTTTACGTTTTAACACATGAAACTAACATTGTGCTTTTAATTTAACCCCCAATTAATTCAATTGATATATAATTTTTCCAATTTACTATAATTCCTTTCCAATTTGTATTTTCTTTCTCTTTCGGCAATGTATAGATAAAAAACCATCGGGTAAATCTAAGGATGAACAAATGGCCGAAAAGAAACAAGAATTGGAAAAACGTTTGCAGGATGTTACCGGACAATTAGGCTCTAGCAAGAAGACAGCCAAAAAAGGTATGTACATTTTCATAACAAGAAGAATTTAGAAAAACTTTGCGCATTTTGATATACCGATCCCTATTCGCGAAATGAACGTAAGGGCTTTATTATATTCATAGCCATAAAAACTCGATTTCGAAAAACTGTCGCTTAGGTTAATTTTGCGGCTCGATATTTTCCATATGATATTTTCGATATGATTCCAGTCAATAGTCCGTTCAACTCCCATTTCGTTGCAGTATCATTTTCGAGTTTATTTCCCCAATTCCATTCCATTACATTTCTCACTGTGTTCTACACAGGGTTTTCTACGAAGGTTTTTTTTTGTATTTGATGAGACCAATTTCAAAGTCGACTCGTAATTTATTTATTCCTCCTCTTGTCATTTCAGACGAATCATCGAATAAAGTTGAAGCTGTACAACCAACAAATCGCCTATCATCCAGTTCTAGTTCTAGCGATTCATCATCGTCCAGTTCGAGCGATAGCAGTTCTAGCGATTCAAGTGATAGTGAAGCAGGTTAGGACGCGATTCATTAATATTCTCTTACTACCCACAACATTTATTATCTTATTGTTTTAATTTTATTTACAATTACGATGATAACAACAAAAAATTCTCTTACATTTCTTTTATCATATATACAATATGCAATTAGAAGTACATATATAGTGTATATATATACTCGTATGTATACAAACATATGTATATGTATAAATACATACAATACAACTTTTCATAAAAAGGAGAAAGCCACTAAAAAATTACAAGAGGAAATTAGTTATTGATTATGCATATATAGAAATTTACGTAATTACTTGAACATATTTCTTTTATAAATTCAATTTATTTTTTTTTTAGAAAAAATTTTTCATTTTTTTATTTAAATTATTAATTTTTTTAATTTAAAAAAACCGGCACTTTAATTTTTTGAATACAAATTTAAACAAAAAAAACGATGAAAAAATATTAACGAATAGAATTACTCTGTTGATAACGAATTGATTATTATAATTGTAATCGTTAAGTAGTTTCCTTCTATGTACCACGTACATAAATGACTTTTATTAGTATTTTTAACAGAAGCAGTTGATTAATAAAAAAAAACAGAAACAAAAAATGATACTGGCGTTCATAATATGGATATTTCACAAAAAAAGCGCATTACTTTGTTTTCCCTTCATTGTTTGCGTTTACTTAGAAGTGGGAGTTTTTTTTTTGTTTTTTTTTTCTAAGCCAAACCCAAAATCTATTTTCCATCCAGTAGAATATTAACTTACCAACTCCATAATGAGTTTCGGAAGAAGTACTGCAATTGAAAAGTAAAACTCTTGTGTAATACTTGCGCCCACGCACAACTCCCACTTATCTAATGCGAACCGCCGCCCTGTAACCATGTTAGTGATTACTTTAAAGTGAAAATAGATTTCGGATTTTTATTTTCTTTTTCTTAAATTTAGTCATTGCAAAAATATTGAATTGAGTTTGTTTTCTTAATTGAATTGAACTTCTTAAACATTTATTTAACCTTTAAGTTTTAACCAATTATTATGTTTGCTAAGACCACTCGATTTCATTTCGTATGGAGGTCTTTCTCTGTTAGGTTATTATATTTAGTTTGACCCTAGGATTCTCTTAACTCTGAAGGCTTATTTCCAAATCTTATTAACTTTTGATTTGTGCAGATTTTTGCTCTCTTTATTAAGAAAAAAAAACACAATTTCCAGGAAAAATTGTGCACAAAACTGACTGCCATAATTTTTAGAATGAAATTTTCGCATAAAAATAAGATTCTTGAAATTACGCGTTTTTTTGTTTGTCCTAAACCAAAATACTTGAATTCACTTTTGAATATAACAAAAACAAAATTTTAAGAATTTCTAACTAAAATGTTCTTATGAAATTTAGAACAAAGTTCTTCTTCTTAATAATTATAGTGCAATAATTTTAATCACTCGTTTTATTTATGACAAAATCGATGTTGTTTGTGAATTTCTTAAGAATTATTGTGTGAAAATTTAATTGAAAAAAAAAACAAGAAAATGAATCGAAATTTGCATTTTGTTTAACAAAATTGCATATTTTTAGGTGCCGTATTAACTGCAACCCAAAAACTACATTTTGTTTAAAACAAAATGTGAGTAGCGAAAAAAAAAATGTTAAAAAAAAGAGAGCAAAAGTGTGCCTAATTGTGTTTCTTTATACATAGGTGTATACATTTTCTACAGTTTAGTCCTCCTTCTATCTTTCACTTATTTATATGTAAATTATATAAATAATTTGTAATTTAAAAAAAAACCAGAAAAAAACAAAAAAAAAAATCTACTTAAACTACAATTTAATTATTTAAGTTTTTAGGTATCAATGTAATATGTACATAAATTGTGTTTATAAATTCATTCATGTAAAACAACAACAAGAACAACAGCAATCCAACCCAATTTATTGAAATCTTATTTTTCCATCATTCAAATTAAATGTGAGTGAAAAAAATCGTGAAGCAATTGTGTATTGGGGGCAGCCAATCAGAGAGAAAAGTACTTGATAACTTACAAAAACAAAATTAGTCCAAACCACAACAACAACAGCAACAACCAACAACAACTAAAATACAAACAATACAAAACAAAGAAAAAAATCAACAACTAATAACGCCCCAATGTGACGTTCTTAGTTCTATCTAATTTACGCATGCAAATGTGTAAATTTCAAAAAAAATATACTTGCAAACATAAATATTAAGGATGAAAGATTTATGCATAAATAACAACAAGAACAAAAAATTAAAAAAAAAAAAAAAAAGACCCTAATGTGACATTTGAAAAAATTTACATAAATTAAGTTTGATTTAGAAAAAAAAACAAACGCCATTTTAAGTTGAGTTTGATTTGAACTACATTACATTTTCTTTCATCTCAAATGCATTTCCCATTAGTTTTTTTTTGTCCTTGGCGACTGAAAAGCGCCTCTCTTCATGTGTTGCAATTAGACTTGAATTCATTTCGAATATAATTTGTAGAATTTTTTATACGCTTACAAGATAATTTTCCTTTTATGATTTTGTATTTGTTCGTTTTTATATATTTTTAGTTTTACAAAAAAAAACTGTTTGAGCCACTTTCAAAGCTTTCAAAGTTTTATTTGGAAGCAAAGAAAACCAATGTCAAAACTATGAAAATCATGCAAAAAGGAGATAAATAATTATAAGTACCGAAAAAAAATCGCCAACAAGTTAATTTAATCATGAATTATGAGAAAAAGAAAACGTAAAGCTGTAAAAAGTTGGCCGCAAACAATGAAAGCGAAAGTATCCCGCTTTCATGGAATGCAAAATTGTAATATAAAAAAAAACAAAAAAAAAGTCAGCTACAATCCCACTTCAACCACAATCTACAAACAACAATTGCATTAAAGTACATACTTGTCTTGTCTTTACAAACAGAAAACCATTTTTTTTTTGCTCAACACTTTACAGACTACAACCACAAAAATATACTACAATAAAATAGTACAAAAATATATTGGTATAATATTCATTTATACTCGTATACAATTATAAAACTAAAACTTAAATTAAATTAAATGTTATAAGAAAAGATAATAATCAAAACACGTACGTCAGTCGTTCGAATTTGTAAGATGGATGAGGTGTCACGCACCTCTCCCACCTTTTCATAGCCTCCCTCGAAGTCGATATTTTGTGTGTGTCTCTAAGGGCTTACTTGATTCTTTAACATGTTTTTTTTTGTTACTTAATAGTCTACACTTGCAGACAATGTGTAAAAAATATCAGCAAAATGTTCTGAATCGTTGCGATGTATCAAGTTTATAGAGAGATCTACGCATATGTATACTTACTACTTGTGTAATATGTATGTGTGGGAATACCATTTTTAGCGCGTCCAAAATTCTTTCGCATTAATGCATATAATTTGTGATGACACAGAAAGTCGCATAAAACAAGCCAAAAGTCGAAAAAGTAGCACATTTGCAATTTACGATTGTAAATGAAGCGCTACCGATCAGTCCATGGTGCCGCTTTATAGATGTACAAAGCAACCAAAGCCGATTTTAGACATGGTCCGATGTTACGTAATTTCCTATAAATGGGTCAAAATGAGGTTCTGGCACCAACTTTTTTTTATGTCCGGGGGTATTTTAGTTTTGTCATTGCCGGAGATAGTTCGCTTTTTAAATTGTTTTTTTTTCGAATTCCATTTAAGAAACTTTTACTGCGGCTGTGCGACAATGCAACTGAGTGTTGCATTGTCAGGGTGTCAGGGTGTCAATTTCCAATAAAGATTCTCCCACACTCGATTAATAAACTTGTTCATAATTGCAAAACAAATTATATGCATTAAAGTTGAAACCCATTAGACTGAGGATTAAGTCTCAAGGAGGTGAATAAATTTAACTTGGAATATATCGTCGCCTCAAAAGTAAACCTAACTGGTACATGCGTCGATTCAGAGTTAAAATTCACTAAGTGCTTTGGGCCATTTTCTCAATGTCTGATGAGCACTTTAATCGACTCTTTAATCATCGGTTTGCCTATACAAGTGTCGATTAATGTGCTAACCAGACAATGAGAAAACGACGCTCAGCGACATCTCTGAGCATATCGCCATACAAATGTGCAAATACACACCGCAGCTGAAATATATGCAGTTCTATCGCCCTCATAACTGCAATAAGTTCAGTAAATTGGACCAATTTTTGGACTGTTTGAAATTTCGGTGCAGGCCGCATATAATCCAGCCACCATCCTGGGACATTGACCATACAGAATCTGGACCTACATTCGGCGCTTAACTTGAAATACTTTTGGAAAGTATCAAACTTGCGGTTTTAATAATTTGTGCGGATTTTATGAACTATACTTATATAAAAAAGCTTTTGTTTATAAATTAAAAAAGACAAAACCAAACTGTTTCTTGTGCTTAATTTTGTAATGAAATGTAATTTTTACTTTTTGATATAATTTTTTTTTTTTTTTTGTTAATTTTAATGAATTTGTTTGTGTGAAATTCCTTGCAATATGATAACATAAACAGCGAAAACTGTTTACGTTTACAATAAACTTGAATAAACTTAGCTTAAGAAGAAGAGGAAGAAGCGAGTACATTATATTTATGGCACACTTTACAATAAGAGTGGCATACAGGGCAATTCGATTACGAACGGTTCATAGCGCGAAGGCGGCGGCGAGAGCGCGTTCACATTTAATTTTTCGGCTGTCGGCTTTCCCCTTTACACATTGTTTGCACGTTTTTTTTCTCGAAACTAATATGAATATTATTTTTTTTAAACAAACTACAAAACAATAATACAATAACAATTACAGTTCTTACAACTCTATAAATTATATAATGTGAAAAGGCAAAAAAAAAGAAAAAAGTACTGAATCAACAACAAATGTTAAATGTACAATTTTGAAATTGTCAAACGAGAACGAAAAACCGTTAAATTATCCCTCCACCACTTTTGTCTTTATTTAAGCGTCTTCTTTTTCATGTTTTTTTTTGTATTAATTTTATTTTATTTTAGACTTTTAACATTTTTGCATTGAAAACGGTAACATTTTTTTAACGCTAATATGAAGAAAACATATGTATGAAATGTTAATTTCATAAAAAAAATTTTAAAACATTAGGAACAAATTACAGATATTTCTAAATATTCAAAACTAAACAATATACATTTTCCACGGGAGTTACACAATCGCTTATGCTAGTTTTGAACGAGACGGTTTTGTAGTACGTAGTAGAGAAAAAAGAAAACAGAGCGTGTCCTATATATACATTTAGAAAAAACCAACCTCTCACACAAGACAAAATATATCTGACCAATTTACTTGAATTTTCTACTTTGCCGTAGTTACGTAAAAAGCAGACAAATTAAAAAAATGGCAGCTCAAATTTTTTGCAATTTTTTTAAAATCAACCTTTTTTTGCCTAACATTCTCTTTACAGACACTGTTAGTGACATTGTGAAATAACATACATAGGTGGCAATGTTAGTGGACCGCTGCTGTTAAAAACTCACACACACACACCCATATACTCACTCAAGCAAAGTAAAAAGAAAAAATTCGAAGAATTGCACACACACACACACACACACACACATGCAAAGAAACAAAACATTAACAGACATTCATACATAAATTAGCTAAATGAAATTTTTGCAAGTACATATTTTGTAAATGTACTACTACTCACTGAAGAAGAAATGCATAATAAAGAAAGTAAAAAAAAAACAAAATCTAGTTGTAATTAAAAAGTCAATATTAATATTAAATTTAATCAAAAATATTAAAAATAAATATGGAAATTTCCCCTAAGAAAGTCAAAATTGTTTGGAGTTTCTGTTACCAAATTTGCACCGAGAGCAACTGCGGTCTTCAAAAGCCGCAACAACGTTTGTTGCATTCAAGCGCTCTGTTCATCGAACATACATTTTAAAGCGCGCTGTTATGTTAGTTAACATAATGTTGATAACACATTGATGCAGCTCTTGAACTGCTATCATCATCAACAGCAACATTTTGCTATAATGTTGATTTTTTATAAAGTACTTTTGAAATAAAATCCACAGTACAGTCACTCGAAATGACACTTGTTTATCTTATAATTTACCGTTACTGTAAAAATTCATTTTAACGTTTACTTACAAAAAAAAAATTATAGTTAAACTTTAATGTAAGCTCTAAGAAAAAACCGAACTTGTATGTTGAAAAAAAAACATTATATTAAAAACAGAATTATTGAGAAAATACCCCCCGGAATTAAAAAATTAAGTTTTGTATTTGTTTTAGTTGATGAATTTCACAATAAAATCGCGTGGTTATGTTATAAGTTTCTCCCACACCCCCATTTTTTCTTTTTTTATAAAATATATAATACAATTATAATTTTTGTAAAAGAATTGAGGAAAGGAAAATTCCGAGTATAATTTTTTATTTTACTAAAGAAAGTATAAAGATTTTTAATCAATCATTGCTAGCGCAAAATACACATTAACATATACATATACAAAAAGAATAAACAAATTTGCGACTTTAAAAATAACATAAAATTTTATTGAAAAGGAAATTTCCAATTCGAAATGAATTCAGTTTCAATTTATATATATATACATATATAAATCATAATACATAATATAAAAAGCATATTATCTTATACATAATTAATACCAGAACAAACAACTACAAGAAGAAAAACGAGCGTATTAAATTGAAAATTAAAATGCAAAGGCAACAAAAATAAAAAAAACAAAACAAACAACAACAAAAAACTTATTAAAACGTATAAATTTAAATATATTAAATAAGTTATATGATTAAAATTAAAAACAAAATCCACAAACAAAAAACCAAATGCGTGTTCTTTATTTTCGAAGAAAAGCTAAAGAAAGACAAACAATAACCTAAAATGGCGTTGGTCTATCACAGTTGTATTTTTTTTGGGTTCTGTTTATTAGACTGTGGTTTGTATTTTCGAAATCTGTTGGCTGCCCCATTTCCGTTTTTGTTAGTTCGGAGTTTGTCTTGGACGTTTCGAATGTCCCCGAACCAAAAAATTTAATTGTTGACAATTGCTTCACTCGTGCGTTTTTTCACTGACTTCATATCACTCACAGGTATTTATTGGAAATATTTTTGAAACACATTTTGCAAATTTTTATTCTTAATTTACTAAAGCACCATCTTTTTTTTTACCCAAAAAAATGTCTTTTTAGGCGATGCTGATGGTCGTCCACCGCGCAAAAAGAAATCCCGTGATTCGAGTGGTAGCAATGTGAGTAGTAATATCCATTGATTTTACTTTGCCATTTACTGATTTCTAAGAATGCATCCAAAATTGTTGAATATGAAACAAAAAAGAGGTACTTCACATATTACACAGGCCGACAGCATTTTTCACACTTGCCAATTTCAATATTTGCGATACGAAAGTAGACAATGCATACTCAAAATAAAGGGTCTTTCAACATTTGATCCTTTAACATTCTTGTAACAAATATGTCAGCTAAGTGTAAAAAATGTAAGTTTCGCACTGCAAAGGAATTTGTTAGAAATATTGAAGGATAACATTGTGAAAGTACTTTTATTTAGCCAAATACAAAATTCAAGGCGATCGCATTGAATGTGTCTAATTTTATGAATATCTTGCAACAATTTTGGATAATTTCCATTGTATTCGAACATAAGGCCACACATTCACGAACCAAGCATTTGTGTATTAACCACATTGGAAGCACGATTTCGTCATGTCTCTTGTTGTCTTTCGAGAGTGTTTACCAAATGTTTGAATTTTATGTTTTCTTCTCCAACCTCATCTCCTTCTGGCCCCATTCGCAGGTAAATAATCCCACAGCAACTTCAACAGCAGGCGGCATAACTTTAGTGACCCCATCAGCAGCTGTTACTGCCGCTTCTGCAGCATCGGGCGTTATACCACCGACAATTGCCTCACATCAGCTGCAGACCTCGCTGGCCGCACAAACAGCTGCGGCAGTAACACTAAGCAATGCAACAACAACAACATCACAAATTGGCGGAGGAGCAATAAGTAATGCAATGACAATGAGTTTTCTTTAAGTTTGTTTGGTTGCTAATATATTTTTGTTCATTGTTTTTTCCCCGTGTTGCGTTTTGTCTACTATCTACACGTCGTGGTGCTCGTGTCGTGGAATGGTTGTAGTGAGTGTAACACCAACATCAGTGACAGCAACTAACAACAGTAACGCTTTAGCTGCAGCAGCAACGTTAAACAATAATAATAAAACGTCAGCGGCGGCAGCAATACCCAGTTCGCTTGCTGCCTTCTCACAGGCGGCAGCAGTTGCTGGTGCCACAGTAACAACGATGAGCAACAGCAGCGGTGGCGTCGGCGGCACAGGTAGCAGCAATGGACCAAATGACTTGACAATGCCCACAGCCGTCGGCGTTACAGCATCAACGATTGCTGCTGCGTCAGCAACAGTTGCTGCTGCATCTACAGCACACACCAATAGCAACAATAACAATAACAACACGAACACAACCAATATCGGGGGCATACGCATCGCTAGCAATTTGCACAAACTGCCGCCTGCGGATGTTGCTGACAAATCGGCCATCGGAGCCATGGCGTCGAACGTCAGCATAGCCACCACCGCCAACTCTTCAGCAACATCACAGGCGGCAGCAGCTGCGGCCGCCACTCTCGTTGCCGGTCTCAAACAAATCCCGCAATTTGACGATCCCATCGAACAGTCGCTGGCATCGCTGGAGCAACCGATGCTGTCGGCTAAGAGTGTCGCCGACAATTTCCTCATGGCCGCGGCCGGCATGAACGCACATCTGCTACAACAGCAACACGGTCACGGACAACAACAAGCCACTCAGCAGCAATTTGCCGCACAACAGCAACAACAACAGCAGCAGCAACAAAATCTCCAACATAGTAATGCTGCCGGCAATCAACAACAACAACAACACCACCATCACATGGAGTTTATGTCGGAGTTGCTGTCCAAAGGCGCTGAAAATGTGGCTGGCATGAATGGTAACCATTTCCCACTGATGCAACTTGGCCTGGTGGAGGGCTTCAACAATCACCTCAATTCAATGGCCGCTGCTGCCGCCGTTCAGCAACAGTTTCAGCAAGCTGCTGCGGCGGTGCAGCAACAACACCAACAGCAACAGCAGCATGCTCACAACAATGGATACAATGTGAACGACCTGACAGCGGCCAATGTCACGCTCGATGGGCTCGGCCTGGGGCTGGGCTTGCCGCACGGCTTCGATCAGCTGCCACAAATGGGTGCGGGACGTGGTGACAGTCATCTTCTGGCCGCGGCCACCGCCATGATGATGGGTGGCAGTGCCGCAGGCATGCCGGGAAGCCTATCTCTGGGTGGCAACAAGAAGGACAGCATTGCCGATCAACAAGCGCCGCACAACAAGCTGCTGATTACGCCCAAACCTATTGAGTCGATGATGCCCAGTCCGCCAGAGAAGAAGCACCACCAGCAAGCAGTGCTGCCACAGCAATCGCCCTCGGATCTGAAAATACCCTCAGCTGGCGCGGGCAGCGGCTCTCATCAGGGCAACTTTGCTCAAGCCTTCAAACCGGTGCACGAACAGAATCTGAAAAACGCCAGCTCGTGGTCGTCGCTTGCGTCGGCGAGCTCACCGCAAAATACGCCCACTTCGAACAAAGCCAAACCCGCCATGGACTCGTTCCAGCAGTTCCGCAACAAAGCCAAAGAGAAGGCCGATCGCCTGAAGTTGCTGGAGGCTGCCGAGAAAGAGCAGAAGCGGCAAAAGGAGGCGGCCGAAAAAGAGCAGCAACGCAAACAACATAAAACTTCGAACGTTGCCGCCGGTGGTGGTGTTGCGGGCAATAGTGGCTCAAATAGCAGCAGCGCTGGCAGCGTCGGAGGGGTTGTTACCGGCGGCACGGTCGGACACCATCAATCCGCTTCAGTGGCAGTCGCACAACCTGTGCATGCACACACACATGCGGCTGTGACTGCAGCGCATATACTGCCATCGCCCATGGATGTCGTGGAGAGCGGAAGGTGAGTCAAAACGAAAAGCATTTCTCTGCTTTATATTTAATCTTATACAAATTTGCTTATGTATATTTTTTTTTTTTGTAGAAAAAGCGTCCACGACTCGTCCCAGCCTCAAATATCACGTGTGGACGACATTAAGGCATCACCTCAGGGCTGCGCCTCACCTGCTAGCGGCGCCGCACAACAATCACCACAGGATCGTGCCGCTGCAAAACGTGCCGAGCTACGACGCATGGAACAGGAGCGAAGGCGAAGAGAAGCGGTAAGTTGTGACTTGATCTTGGGGGAGATTGTTTCTATTATTTGAAATATTTTTAATCCTTACTCTTTGGTTTTTTCAGATGGCTGGTCAAATCGATATGAATATGCAAAGTGATCTGATGGCCGCATTTGAGGAATCGCTTTAATAAAATTAAGTGTTGAAAAAGTTTAAAATTATGAAATGCAAAAGCAGCATCCTTCCGCAAATACAAGTGTGAAGTGAAAGGGCAAGTTTCGTACGGCGAGAGAGAAATGAAGTTTTTAACCATTAGAAATATGAAACTCTCACAACAATATAAACTAATTGAATCTAGTATGTAAGCTAAATAAAAACAATCAATTATCAAATAAAACCGAACGACGCATGAGCAAAGCAGAGGAAGACTTTAACGAGAAGCGCGCCGATGAAGTGACGATATGGAAGAAGGTTGAATGCCGCGCGCACACACTTCAACCGAAAGCAGAGTAATTGTGGAACGTTACTCTAACACACAAGAACATACAGACAAATATACACAACAACAAAAAAAACCAACAAAAGGCATATTTCCTTTTTCTAAGAGAAAAATTAAAAAATCTAAAAACCATTTAGTTTAAAAAAAAATTCATTGTTACAATTTGCAAAAAGAAAACAAAAAAAAACACAAAATTAACACGCATATATACATGTCTATATAGATAGATACAATCTGGTTAGATTGGATGTATCTGTACGGATGGACACTTCTACATATGTAGTTGTAGTAACTACTAATTATTATGATGATAAATATATGTAATTACGATTATATAATATACACACTAACTAACACAAAAAAAAACACAATAACAAATACAGTTATACAATTTATTTAACTATTGTACTATGTAAAAGTTACATGCAAAAACAAAAAGAAACTGTAAAATTTATCAAAAACAAAAAACAAAAAAATATAATAACAAAATTTCTATAAAAGAAATGCAATTTTCGAGTAAGTTCAACTATTTACCAACAATACATATAAATGTTTATATATGTATAATAAACATGTGTATGTAGACAGATATATGCAAGCAATTGTAATTTTTAACATAGGGACGCATACAAACCCCACTTTCAACCCCCCCCCCCCCCATACAACTAATACATACACAACAGATGTCCAAACACAACCACACACACACAGAATAAGAAAAACCAGCAAACACCCAATCAATATCTTTTGTTATCCATATTTTTTTTCTTTTATTATTAGTTTTATTAAAAGTTCTAAATATTAAAATGAGTAATCATTATATTATTTCTTAACTACATTTATATATATATATATACTATACGATCTATATACTACATACATATTATAAATTTAATAATTTCTTCTCTGCTGTAGAATGAACATTCACTTGTCCATTCGAAAATTAGATATTAATTGTTGTATTTTTGTTATATAATAGTGAAAGCGGAAAAAAGGAGAAACAAATCACCCACAACATGATGAGCAAAAAATAGTTTTGCCGAGTGTAATTCTTTTTTTTTTTTAGTAATAATACAGAAAAACAAAACAAAAAATTATAAATTTAACTTAACTTAAAAGAAAACGCGTAAATTTAGTAATTAAATAAAAATTATAAAATAATAAAAATTCAAAAAAATTCAATTAAAACAATTGTTTTTTCATTTTACAAAAGAGGGAGGGGCTGGGTTCGAACCGCGCACAAATCATATTCCGGAGAAGATTTATAACTTTAATTGAGGTTCTGTGCCAACTGGTATATCTTGAGAAGCGAAGATGTAAGTTGAATATAATTTTAGCGTGATAAACAAAAGTCAAATTTTGGCAGAAGAATGTTCTCACATCACAAATATAGAAGTAAAAGGCCTTCGCGTTGCAAATGTATTTATTGTTTTATTTACTGACTAGCTTATACCCACAGCTTCGCTCGCAATAATTTTGTAATTTCATGTTAACGTAGAAATGTTATATGTATTATTTAAGCAGCTGACATAAAAATAGATTTTGCAAGTCATCCCTCTGCCCATTCACCACCCAGCTCCAAATCCAAAATTTCAGCGAAATCCCTTGAATAGGACCCGAGTTACAGAGCTTTAAAAATTTTAAGGCGTGGCAGTGGGCGGACTGCAAATTTTCATAATCAACATGTTACCCATTCATTACCCAAAACCACATAAAAAATTTCAACAAAATCGGTAAAACACTGCACTTTAAAATAATATTTGCCACGCCCACCTCGAAAGCCCAAATTTAATGAAATGGCATATAGCCTATAATGAGGTTACCTACATTTTGATATGTGTTTCATTAAAATCGGGCAAGTGTTTCTTGAGTTATAAGGGATCAAACATACATACATACATACAAACCTACAATCAAACTCACAAAGAATTTTATATAAGTAAGAGATTTCTTCAAGTTTATCAAAATTAAACATTTCGCGAGTCATCACACAGACATCAGACTAATTCTGAAAAATGGTTGAAGACTTAAGGAATGCCCTGTAAAAAAAAAAATTCCAAAAATTATTTTTTTTTTTAAATTATCTTCGAATTTTATGAATACACTTCGTAGAGGGTCCACGCATCCACCAGAAGATAAATATTTGTCTCCCCTTTCATTTACAAAAGAAACTAAGTGAATTCAAAACCTAGAAGCGCAGAAATTTAGAGTTGACTATAGAATTTCTTAAAACGCTTATATCTCCGTAACGGAGCGTCCTAGCATACCCAAACTTCACAAAAAAAAATTCCAAAAATACTTTTTTTTTCTAAATTATCTTCTATATTTATGAATACACTTCGTAGAGGGTCCAAGCATCCACCAGAAGATAAATATTTGTCTCCCCTTTCATTTACAAAAGAAACTAAGTGAATTCGAAACCTAGAAGCGCAGAAATTTAGAGTTGACTATACAATTTCTTAAAACGCTTATATCTCCATAACGTCTAATTTTTTAATTTTTAAAATTATCATCTAACATGTCCGGTTCGTTTAGGTTATATTGTAAATGAAAGGTGAGATAAATATCTATCTTTTAGTGGAGTTTGGAACCTTTGTGATGCGTATTTATAAAGTCAGAAGAATTTTTCAGGCTGAAATTGGTACTCATTGATTTTCTCATGCAGTTGCTTAGTTCTAGGGGTTTAAAGCAGAAAAAAAAGGTTTCCTAATGTACGTACACCAGAAATAAGTTTTAAATTCGATTACAAAATTTTTTACATCATAATTGTTGCATATATAAACTTTGAACGGGATTAGAAAGACAAAAAACAAGTACGCTTTTTTCAAATTTTTGTGTGAAATATACGGTTTTTGGATCGAAAAAAGATACGATCGTTAGGCATGTCAGTCTATACTACAGAACTAAAGAAATGCATTATTATTATTGTATGTGTATTTTATTAAATTTGTGTGCATTAAGCACTTTTTTTAGCTGCTTTAAATTGCAGTTGAAAAGTTTATATAATTAATAACTTAATTGTATGACAAGAGAAATGATAAAACAGAATAATTTACAAAAGTATACAGCTTCCAGAATAAGATTTCCATCAAATGTGCAAGATTTTCAAAGGTTTTATCAAGCTACGCACAGGAACAACAACTAAACCGATCTACAGCCAAAAGCTAAACATAAAAATAATTACAAAATAATTGTATGCGAGAGAAAATATTTCACAGATAAGCTTCAGCGAAGTACGGGGGAAAGAGGCAACGCAACAATAACAAAGGCGACACGAATCTTGTATTCGCCTAGGCACCAACCTTCGAGGTGAATGCGGCCAACTGAGCCTTGAGTCCATCGATTTGGCAAAGCAGTTCAATGTTCTGTCGTTCCAAATAGGCGGCGCGTATGGCGATCTCGTCTTCCTTGATGCGACGACGATCACGTGACTTCTTGGCGGCGGCATTGTTTTTGCGGCGTCGTTCATAGTAAGCGGCATCCTTGGTCTGATGCATGGATGAACCGTTCAAA
Organism: Heteromyza rotundicornis; assembly: GCA_951394025.1. NCBI lineage: Eukaryota > Metazoa > Arthropoda > Insecta > Diptera > Heleomyzidae > Heteromyza > Heteromyza rotundicornis. Next base: position 25,441,769 of record OX596010.1, read on the forward strand.
TCGGCATTCGAGCCGGTGGACGAGGTGGATGTGGTCATTTTCTCAAAATTTCCGGCATTCGAATCGCAATCGCTGGACTCTTCGGCGGCGTTGCGTTCCTCGTTCTCACTGTTGTTGTTGGAAGAGCCGTCGTTGAAGCTGCCACTGCGAGAATTGGTGCGTCTCATCTTTGGATTGGTGATAGTACGTGAGCCGCCATTCGAGTTGCGAATCTGTTCCAGTACACGCTTTCGGTATTCAGTATAACGCTCTACACGGGGATTGTCGAGTAGAACATCAGTGGCGGCGAAATTGGCGGCGATAACCAGGGGATCGCGTGGAAAGGCCTTGAAGGGGCGTGTGGTTTTGACATCAGTGCTGGCCAAGGCTGCGGCGGCGGCAGTGCTGCTGGTGGGTGTGGTGACATGTGGCTTGTGCGAATATTGCTGGTGGCTGCTGCCGAAGCGATTGTTGCTGGTATCTGGTGAGTGCGGCTCGGCCACATCAACATGCATGGACGAGACTGTAGCGGCTGCAGCGGCGGAGGCAAATGTTTGGAGCAGATTGGATGCAGCTACAGGAGCAAACTCTTTCCTTGATTCTGTCGGTGGGAGAGGAGGTGACGAAGCGGAAGTTGGTTCTTGCTTGACATTGCCAGGATAGTAAAAAGCCGGATACAAGGATGCGATAGCCGAGGGCAGAGTAATGCCAGCATGAGGTTGTTGTTGTTGGTGCTGCTGTGCTTGGGCCGAATAAAGTAAATTAGTGGGTATCGCTTGACTGCCAGCCGGCGATACTGACGGAGAGTTGGTGGAGAAACTGGTGTTGGTTTGATAAGGCGATGGGGTCTTTCGTGGCGTCTCTACGGAATCACAACGCCGCGAAAGATCGAGCACTTCGGTGGGTGCGCTGAATGCTGATTTGTGGTGAGCGTTGCTGCTGCCAATCAAATGTTGCTGCAGCTGCTGTTGATAGGCATAGGCGGAGTAAAGGTCCATTTTCATGGCAGGCATTGGTGGCGATGGTGGTTGATGGTGCTGCGAATGATGTGCGAGATGATGGTGCGACGAGTGCAGCATGCTCGAGCGATCTGCAAATGAGAAAATAGTAAATTTAGTATTGATGGAATTGATATGTAATAAAATAAAAGAGCTTAATTTTAGTTAAGATCCGAAGACGCTTTAACTAAATAAAGTTCGTTCAAATTAAGCTCGAAAGCTTGCTTGGAAATTCAACTAACCATTTTTGCGATCAAGCAAGAATTGTCCGGACATGATTTTCTCGTGGATCATCATTTTTTTTATGTTGTTGCTTTAATTGTTTCAAACAAATTCTTAGTCCAATTTTTTTTTAGCACTCTATTAATCCGTTAGCTTAGTTTTTATAACCTTGTAGAGTGGATTCCCACTAAGACACAAACAAATAAGTTTTCTGAAAATGCTGTTGCGAGTAGCGCTGTTAAACTCAAACTGATTTGACTACGCAACTAGTCCCGGCTTATATACCCGCACACTTGCTGCAACGCCGACGCAGTCCGCATCAATTGCTTTTACTGACATTTCATTCAGATCCTTGGGACATGTCAGCGTCCTCTCTCATTCCAACGACCAACCCGAGCCAGGTAGATGATGCTCAACCAAAACATTTTACGGTTGACATTTCATCAAATGTTTATATAGTATGTATGTGCGTATGTACTGTATGGAATTGAGGCAAAGCAAAAGGGTGAAAATTCCGAAGGATGGTGCAGAGATACAGAGAGCACGAAAAGAGAGTGAGTGCAGCAATGTTTTGTTCTTCCACTAAAGGGTTCTGCTTTCACCCTCTCCGCATCATTTTCCCTATATACAACGAGTCTTCTTGTATATAATTATGATTGAAAATTCGATGGTTATTCTACGAAATATTTCCTCAATTTGTTGCAATTGTTTTTGCGCTCGTTTTTATAAGACCCTCGCACTTAACAATTCATAACTTTTTGCCGTGATGCTGTGTCGTCAGGGTTTTGGTTTTTTTCTGTGGTCGCTGCAATATTTTTATGAAAGATCCTCGTTGAGGTATGTACTTAAAATACATTTTATGAGCCTTTTGTTTAATGAATGTAAGAATCTCTGATATTTTTGTAGCGTTTTTTACGATACACTTCGAATGCGTGAATTTATATTCTTTAAAAAAAGGGGTTACAAACCCTTTTAGTCAAATGATTTTCTGATTTTTAATGATGAGTTTTCCACGTATTTTTTATGGTATATTTTTGTTTATCAATGTTATGTGCATAATTTGTTTTTGCTTTTAAAAGGGTTTGAAAGTATAATTTTATGGGTGTAATAACGGTACCGTAGCTGGTCGGAAAAAAAATTATTATAGTTTAAAAAGTACCTAATATAATTAGTTTGTTGCCAAAGGGTATACTATACTCAGCTAAAATTGCTAAAGTTAACATGCGATTCAGACTTTAAATGTTGCCAAATTTAATAATAATCTTTTCAATTCAGTTCATCAACCTGTTAAATGCAAATGCTCGCCATCTAGGAGAGGTCTGCTGATTAGGTTGCTAAAAAGTTCGTGTCTCTGAAAAGTTCGCACAAAAAAGTTGACAGTTTGACAAGTGTTACACAAAGAAAGGAAAAATTATGCAACTGTGCAACATAAAAAAAAAAAATAAAATAAAAAGGATCGGGACTAACAAATTCTGTAGATATGGTTAAAAATTAGTGTGTCCCCGTTCTTCTGGATAAATTCTTAAAAGTTTTTTAATCACATTTTTGTACAAAATACAGTTTAGATTGGATTTGGAATGTTATAAAAGGATGTAAACTCATCACGCTAGACAATTTAGAAATTTCATAAAACTTACGCCAAAGGAGAAAAAATGGAAAAAAGTTTTAAATGGAAAAGTACATACAATATACTTTTCCATACCGATCACGCCTCCTTATTGGCGTTACAAACTTCCGAACAAAGTGAATATAACCACTTAAAAAAATTTTAAAAATCACGTTATACGTATTTGAAAAAAACTTTAAAAACTATTTAGCTCAGTCTACACTGGACAAACATTTGTTCAACCATCTTGTGTCCACTTAAAAAATAAACTGTATTTAGTCTTTATGACATCAAAAAACTTTCTTCCACTGATAACTAGATAGCTGATATCAATGGCTTGAATGGCTAAAAACAAAACTTGTTCCAAATTTATTGGTTACATAAGCTTAAAATCTGCCACTCTTCCTCCATTGACATTTTCTGATCGTCTGCATTTAGTCAAAAAACCATGACTTTTAAACAAATATTTACACCCAAAGGAATATTGATTCTTTCAATGGTTTACTTCCGTAGTCGCCACACAACAAAACTCTTTCTTTTAACCAAAAAAACAAAATTAGAAAAAATCACCGAGAATCCCAGTTAAACAAAGGCTAAACATGGTTCTGTGCATGGAAAATCATCAGTTCTGGTGACGCCTACTGACTGCGAAAACAAAAAAAACGACAAGAAAGAAGTGCAAACAGGACACTTTCGACGCATATGCGGCCGAAACAGTTAGGGCAATATTTGCATAAAATGCAGCAACGTGCAATGGACTGGCTGTATGCATACTTAACCGTTTATTAAATACAGTTGCCAAGGATGCAAAAGGGAATGCGAAATTGCTTTAACTCAGCTTAGTGCGAGTATTTACAAATTAACATAAGCAACTTAAGTCCATTTTCGGTTAGTCCTTAAGAAACGAGAGCAATCTGCACATTCACAGCCCACACGTCGGCTCAATAGCTGAAGCCTCGATTTCGAAATCAATAGGATGTCTTAAATAGAGTTAATTCCAAGAAGATAAACTCGATCACTTCGAACGAGTGCTGAGTTCATTTCGCAATTCTTTCAAGTTCCAAACATGTAGTAGTTTGCGAAATGCAAATGAAAGGATTCAGGCTAATTTCCATAATTTGTCACGGACAATAATTTCGCAAGATACGCAAAAATACATCAACACGAATACACAAAAACCAAATACAAAATTGCATATTGATCGTGGGCGAGGACGAGCGCAGAGCACAAGGATTTCTGCAGTTTAATAATACGTTAAGTAAAGGATTTGACAATGCAAAAACAGGATTTACTACGAATCCTGCTGAGCGGACGATTTACCGAGAGTTCTCTTGTTACGGCTGCGATTATTGCGACGGCTAGGCGAGCCGAGCCGAAAAGAGCGCGCGATTAGTGTGAAACAAAGGACATGCAGGATTTTAATGGGTAAACAAAGCGTCTAATCACAATCACAATGCAAAATGGCAAGAATGTTTGTTTTTCGACGCTGGGCAATCGGTTAAAACTCGTCTGGAGAACTTTAAGGTACCAAAACTAAAGCATAAAATATATTTTCGAAATTTGAAAATATATTTTGAAAATTATTTTATTTATTTAATTGATATTTTTGATGAACACACATTCTACCTGCCGAACATTACACTCTTTCAAAATTTATATTTTCAATTCAGTTTTCAACTGCCGACTGACCGTCATAAAAAAGAGTTGTTGCCAAATGAAAAGACGTTCGCGGAATTCTAAAAAAAATATGTTAAAAAAGATTTGCAGTCCACCTCCGAACGATGCAATTCCTGTGCAATCCTTTCACGCTGACCTTGTGGCCGTTTTTTTAGATGGCTTCTGCAACAGCAGTATTCGCACTGCGTAATGAATAGAGAAGAGGTTAGGCTGTTCTTTCCTGAAAGATGCAATTCCTGTGCAATCCTTTCGCATTGACCTTCCGTTTTTTAGATAGCCGCTGCCGACTGCTGCGTATTGAATAAAAGGCTTGCGGCCATAAAATCATAAAATCCCATAGGTCATAAAACGATTCAGGAACGGGTTGTGTCCTGTGCCTTGTCTCGGGGTTCGCTCATGTCAACACATTTTTTAAAAATTATCCGTACACATTTTATTGCATAATTTGTTTACTTGTTCGTTTTTTAAGAAACGATCGTTTCTTGGGAATTGGCTTCGCGGCTTTTGTGAGAGCCTGCCAGTTTTTTACGAAAGTGTCATAAAAGTGATCCGTAAAGGGTTTTAGATTTTTAACTAAATAGTGGCGACTAATTAGTTTAAAGGTGTGCGTATGACCTTTAAAAGTTCTTCTTCTGTAGAATTCGATTTTAATTTTTCATTAGTAAGATGTACGATGTTAGAAAAAGTAATTAGGAAAGTGCGGTATATAAAAGATGTGGAATTGTTGTTGCATGGAAATCTATACAATATTTAAAATTGTTTGTCTGTTTCCGTTGGATCTGAACATTTTTGGAATACAATATGTATGGAGAGTTACTTAAAATGGAGTTGTTGGTCCACTATAAATACCATAGTTCGGGTAATACCATTTTGTTGAAATTTTCTAGGTGAAATATTTTGAAATAGTAGCAAATTTTGATGTAGCTGATTATGAAATAATGGGAAAGTCGTCGATGATATAATGAAATTATAAAATTTTATAAATTCCCTAAACTTCCTTCCCAACAAGAATTTTTTCGACAGTATTCCGCATTATAATATTGCGCAATTAATCCAATGAAAAAGTACGTGGTTTTAGCCTCGTTCTCTGCTATTTGAAGTGTCAAATGCTGATAAATAGAAACGCACTTCTAGTTTATAGCGTTTATGTACTTTGAAGCACAGCCTCACACTGATATGAAAACGATCGAAATTCGAAATTTTAAAGTTTGGGGTAGGTCAGTTTTTTTCGTGTTGTTTACCCACTTCTAATCGTAGCACAAGTTAATGTACTTTGAGTTTGTGTACTTTGAAGCACAGCCTCACAGTGCTATAATCGCCTCCAAAATTTTCAATTTCGAGGTGGGTCAGTCTACGTATTTACCTACGCATTTCAATTCATAGCACATTTTGCTAAGTGAACATAGCTTACAATTCACCTAATATTTAAAGAGAACGATAAGCCCATTGTCGACTGACACTTGTTTTCATTCCCATCCCAACAAATTGCGGAAACTTGTGTTTGTCCAGAATAGTAAAACAATGTCAATCGTACTCCTCAACATAAAGATTTTTATTTAAATTACGATAATTCATAAATACAAAAGCAAGAATAAAAATTAAGTGCAGTGCAGTTCAAATATTTGCAGAAGAATAAATGTAAAGTTCAAGTGCAGAAAATGGTGGGGATGGCGTAAAGTTCAATTGCAAGTTGGAAGAAGTTGTCACATGCTTGGGTAATTCCCCTAATCCTTTTATTCCGAACAATGCGCTTGGTCAACGCCTCTTAGGAGTCGATCTTTATTTGCCTCGGCTGGTTAAATTCTAGCAAAACGATCTTGTGTGGAAATTAGTTGCTGTTAACAGAAGCCATACTGAATTCACCAACTCCTAAAATTTACCTGGTTCAGGATATACGCTTAGATGGACAATTTGTCAAATTATCATGCAAATAGTTCAAAGCCACTATTGTCTATTTGCCTGTCTGCATAATCTTCTGAAATCTTCCAATCACAATTAGCCAAAAAGACATGCAGTCGTCTGTTCTTTTTGAGGAATAAATATAATTTTTAAGATATTAATTTCCTGTCTGCAGCATTTCTGCGCCGAGCTTCACCTTAAAAGTATCAAAGCCATTTTGATGCCAAAACCGCACTAATTGAACAATTCTGTTTTTGTATTAATTTCCACTATGACAATCATTGGACAATCTCTTCGCTTCGTTGGGTAAGTGCTGGCAAATATTTTCATGAATGAATTTTTCCACAATGCACTCGCATACATTTAAAAAATATTTCAAAAAACTGCATCTCCTCAAAATGGTATAATTAGGTCAAAGATTATTTGACCGATGGCTTTGCCAAAACCCAAGCAGAGCCTGAGGATAATAATTAGAAAGGATTTCCAGCTAAAGTCCGAGCAACAGCAGCAGCCAAAAGTATCTTGCTTCCGTTGCTGGTTTTGTTGCGAATCCTTTAGTTTTTGGCATGTGCAAATACTTCTTCAATGGCATTAGAATGCACTTTGAATGAGCTCTGCTTCCGTTCTTTGCAAACGGAAGTATGTACCTGTTCGGTTTTGAGCGGTATTGTAGTTTTTTGAGGATGTCTTTTTCTTTTTTTCTTAAATAATACTTGTGTTCGAGTAGCATTTGCATATCTAAACATGAATCTAACAATTAGCAGAGAATATGCCGCAAAAAGGTTCGGCTACAGACAACATTTCACATGTCTGCATTTAGTCAATTACTATTGTCATTGCATTTGTCTGCTTGAAGTTGGCACTCCGGTAATACGTACTATATGACTTATTGTGTGCTTTATTAATCCTTGTGCATTTCCTTATTTGCATAAGCCTTGCTTAGGCCTCTGGCTGGACTCAGTGAGTCCCCACAGGTAAATTGGTCGCTTCGTAATACGTCAATATTATGATTCAAGGAAGGGCACATGAAACGTGTTTGTATGTTTAGGATATATCCTCGTATGTAAATTGATTTCAAATTCATATAATAGTAAATGTTTCCTAAATGTATGGGCTAACATTTTTGTTATATTAAACACAAATTTTTTATTTAGATGTTCCTAGTGCAGGAATAATGAGACACAGATTAGGTGTTGGGGGTTGTGGGGGATGCAACATGTCCCATGTAAATTTCATCGGTTATCGCCATATAAGTTTTTCTATAAGTAAGTTAGTTTAATGTTAGTTTAGTTTTCTATACAAAAAAATGGACCCCGAAAGAATATATATTCTACAAAATTTCAAAAACCTGTTAAAAGTCAAATTTTTACATTTATTTCAGTTTTACTGTTCCCTCGAGATTCGAGTTGTCTTCTGTGTAGTCTTTGTCATGTTGTACTAACTATACAATTGACGACCTCCCAAATTGACTAACACAAAATATGACAAACACCTACAATATAAAATGGAATTTAAATGGACAAAACTAACTGCCACTTCCTTACGCCAGGCCATTCATTGTCCATTGTCATGTTCACAGATTTTGAAACCGCCTCCAAAACCGCTATTCAAAAGGAACCATTTCAAGGAGCTGTTTCTGGGAGGAAAACAGAGTCAGATAAAAGAAACGGAACTTGAGCATTTTGCATGGATCATTCGCTATGATGGACTGTCAACAGTTATTGTTATTAAACAACAAAAAAATAGAAACTGACAGTTCTTTATTGCCATTGAGCATTGAAACCCAAACAAAGAAGGGAAAATATCTCACGAGAAATGATTTTCATATAAAAATATCGCAAATTAGCTCGACAGTTGCAAAACGTTCTGTCTCATCCAGCATCCATGCCATTAGATGTCAATTGTCCTGATATTATATGGAAATCATATAAACCGTTGGCAGTGTAGCCCATTCATCATTTACTTGCACAGTTTTCCACAAAAATGTTGTTCAGAAATCATCAGTTAATCAAAATATGAATAATCCCACATAATGCTTACTGTACCCTTTTTCATATGAAATTCTTAAAAAAAACTCTGCTCTGGCACTTTGATAAGCACTTTCGTTTTATTATCTGTCATCATGGGTGATGAGCATTAAACGTCACATGATCCATTGTTGTGGGATCTTAAATCTATCTATATAGAAACCAATATTAAAGTACCGTTGTGTTTCCATGGTACTCTCGACACTTTCGCACAACTGTTATTTGAGAGGTGTCGAAATGACATTTGCAATTGTCACTTTCGCTGATAAAATCTCTAAACTCTTTTCCGCATTTTGCGGAAGTGTGTTCCGTTTTAAAGACCTTTAAGCTGCAAACGGAACAGATTGAATAGTTTTTTTTGTGTGAATTTTGCTCATTTTGCCTTTTGGCACAATAACTGTTTTATGCATATTCCCTTTAGTAGGATTAATGTCCGAAATATGAACTCCGTGCCGAATCCGTTCTTTACACCTTTCATTATAACTTTTCGAAATTTTTGCCAAAAGTGTTCTTTTATTTAGTTCCTGGGATTATAAACCCTTTAATCGGTTTAAGTTTTTATGCATTCGTCGTTGTCTTTTTGTCTGGGACACACGATTGTGCAGAAATTCCTTAACAGTAACTGTTTTTAAGGTGGAAAACTGTAACTCGACTTGAACTAAAAGAAAGGATACTTGAAAGGCATTTTGAGAAAGTACTGGTGATACAATGCATGTTGTACTTATTATTGTGGAATATTTGGCACTATGACCCTTGGAGAATATTGGACAACCACTACTAACTAACAGTTAGTAGTTCGGTAACTGCTACTTCTCAAGGAGACAGCTCCATTTGTGAGTTGCAGGGTCTTACAGTTTAGTGCGGGTTTCGAATGGCAAGTGAAATAAATTCACGGACAATTATACTCTCTCAAATTTACCATTGATTGACGAGAGGAGGTGCCGTGTGGATGAAACTGGTTTGTTTTTCGCCCCGAGCTGCAGTTGAACTCGACACTGAGCTACGGTCACCACCTTTTAAATATTCTGATGCCATTAAGGAGACTTTTCAAATTTAACTGAACTTGCACAATCTAGCTGAGTGGCTATTATCAAAGAAACATTTCATTTAGGTTGAAAGGCTGTCAGTTTGCTCCCCTTCTAGTCAAAATTTCATGTGGAGATGCACCCAGAATCTTTATCTTCATAAATATGCTACAAAATATAAAATTTATTTCGAAATTCTAAATGAATGACGCCATTTTTGCGCTGCCACATTTTTCTCCAAAACTTCCTTCTTCTGTATGTATTTCTCTTTACATAAGAGCATTCTTCCATGTAGTCTTCCTTCCCCTAATGAATGTGTACCAAATCAAACATGGAGTGTGCAAACAAGCTAGCCAAAGTGGCCTGCGGACGGAATATTGCCGAACATATTTAGTGCTGCAGGATAATAAATAATGCAATCGCAAGAAACCAATCAGGGCTGAGAAGAAGATGAAGGGCAAGGGAAGACCATAGCCATAGCAGTAGCACCATCAACAAGGGGGAATCCTAGCAAACTCACCCTTGATGAGGGCCAGAAACTTCATTTTTGTTTTTCGTCAAATTCTGTGACTTCATTATCCCAGCAATGCGTCGGCGGTGAATCGCAGCTGTCTGGACATACGCTGGGTGGTAATATTGGGTTCAAGGGAAAGGGTTGTTACTTAATTAATGCAACTAAATGAAATGTGCGTGTACGGACATATCTATCCCGTTGTCATGTGGTCACTTTTGCAAAGTTTTACCGAGTCTCGGTTTTGTCGGTGATTTGATGCGGTGAATTGCAGCAGCAGATACAATTGCTGGAGTTGGTTTCGTATGTAACCCCTTTTGCATGCGTTGATGAGCAATGACGACCTATTGTTGTCAGTTCCGTTCATCAATTTAGTTTTTCTGTTGACATATTTATTTTGTGGGAGAAAGGCGTAAGTATGGAACAAGGGCTATTTTTTTTTTGCGGTAAAATCGATTTAAGACACAGACTTGTTTGTCTTTGGGGAAATTTAATTGCAAATTTTTGGTCATCCATTTGGATCTTAGCCCACTTTATGAGGGGCTAGTGTAATAAGAAAAGGAAGCATTTCGTTGCGGATTGAAGGGACTTTTAACATTTAAAGGGAAACATTTACGTGGATAAATTTTAGTTAACATACCATAAGGGAGAACAAGTACGGTTAGATTTTGGCAAGTCTTTAAAGTAGAGATTGTCTGGCTAACAGTTTTCATCTACTTTACCGTTCGAAAGTCACAAACATCTACTTGAATCGAATACACATTTATATAGTGTAGCGATTGAAAAAACCGACTCTGGTAACTACCTCGTCAACTAGAATAATTTGTACGCATTCACACTAAGACGCCGTTGGAGTTTGACCAGATTTGACAGTACAATGAATCAGCACGACACTGGCAACAAAGCAAGCGAGCCAACACTAATCATGCTAAGAGCAATGGAGATGCAAGCGCCTCAAATTACAAAACGATCGAAAGAATTCAAGGATCGGACAGATTAGGGCACAATTAGCATGCAAATGTCCAGGCCACAGGGGCAACAATTAATCAAGTGACAACAAATTGCATGGACGAGTAATAGACATTGTTACAAACGCAAAGCCGGCGTAGAAATGCATCATTAGCATGGAGTAACGAAGAAACCGTAGCTAAACAGTGCTCTGAGAACACATGCTGGAAAGTTAGACCACTCAAAAATAATTAATTTACTTAAACCCAGTACGTATTCTGAACGAGTTCGCTCTGGGAGTGAGGCTGTATTTTTGTTTTTACTTATTTCAACAAGGAACATCTTCGTTTACTGAGGAACTTCCGTTGTTCGTAGCTCAATTTGCCAAATATTAGCATGCCTGAGCTATTTCAAGGCAAAATTCAAACAAAAATGAGCAACGGATGTAATAGTTCTGTACCCATTCGAAAATATTGTATTTCATTGCATGCAGATAATGATCCTATTGACAGTGAACTGAAGTCCATGAAAAAAAAATCTTAAGTCAGTAGAGCCCTTTAATGCACGTCCTTCTACTGTTTGCAAAGAAGATTTTTTGATAAAAGAAAAAACCTCAATTAAATAACATTTTCATTGTCAAAATATTGGTAAATGTGGTTTAGCCATAAATTGAGGATATCTTTTGATATCCGAAGTTTATGTGGTAATTTACAATAGATTCACTATTCCAGAAAGATTATCGCATATTTTTTGGCTTCAAATATTAAGAAGGCTGCGTGATATTTCGAGTATTTGATGTTTTGTCCTTTGAGGACAAAATATTTTTATTTGATATCATTTTTGTAAGGCTTTTCCGTATTGGCCGTTTGGACAGCACGATACAAAATACGTGGCAGAAAATTGATTTTAAGAACCACAAAATATTCTATTTACATGACGATATAAATTACTTAGTAGTTTACTGATAGTCAGCTGATGGAAAAGTTTTTCTTTGGTACAAAAGTAAATTTTGGTTTTGTTGAAAGAAATTTTATTGGAGAGAAGCCAAATTCATTGATGGAATTATGTGGTCATTCTTATCATTACTGAAAATTGAGTTTTGCCTTTTTAAGGTTGGGTCGCTTTAAGCTGAAATCTTTATTAAAAAATGTGTAACCAAAATTTTGAATTTATTTATTTAGTGATACATCCTAATTTCAAGTGCAAGTCATTATTTCGTAGCTGCAACGACATGGCGCTCACACATTCCCAGAAACAATTTGGTTTTTACTTAATATTTTCATATTTATTTTCTTCTTTGCACTCTCGAAGCATTTGGTCTTGAAAATATATTTACTTTGGCGACCACGTGCCCATTTATTATTGTTATTATTATTACAATGCCAGCAAGCAGGACAGCACCTACGAGTTCAAGGAATCTTTTAACTTCTTTCAATTCGGAAATGAAACTCAAATTAGTTTCCACAAACATCAAGTTGCAATATGTTGAGCATTATGATCCCACAGGACAATTTCATTCAATGCGCCTTCTTGTACTCTACTGGACACCACCAACGCGCATTGGTGAACGCCCCTCGAGATTAATGATCCTCACTTCGACAGCAGCACGGGCCGTTGTTGTTATTATTTTTACTTTTCCCTAAGACTCTCCACGAGTGCAAAATGCAATTATTTGTTTATTTTATATTTGAATCCTTTCATTTCGCTTTGGTATTTCGTTTTGTTGTTGTTCTCGGGAAAGTCTTTTCATATGTGGGCTTGTGAATTGTTCAGCTGCAGTTGAAATACTTTCGTACGGTATTTTTTTTTGGTTTTTGTTGGGATCTTGACCACATTTTCGAATCGAGTTGTCGAGTAGAGATGAGTTCAAATAGTGAGACTCCCAAATGTAATGACTTTCTTTTTGTGTTTAAATTAATGAACATTTTTGTAGCCTTTTCGTTGGTGTCCGTTTACGTATTTTGCTTTTCCAGAAGTGGCCGCATGTGTCCAATGTTGTTTTAACGGATCGTGTGCTGTGTTGTTTCTGGCAATTGTTTGGAATTTGACATTTCAGTGTGCGCGCAGCGCCTAATGGATTTTAGTTCCGGTTTTCCGCATAAGTTTTGCATTTGAATGCCTTCTTCGGATTCTTCTAAAAAGAGCCTAGCATCGCTCGGTTAACAGTTCTTTTGTTGGAACAATGATTAATGTTGCGTGTTAGGAAAGTTTCACAAAATCATTTATGCAAATATGGTAACTTCATCCATTGAGTTGTAACAATTTGATTGTAGGCAATATGTTCTCAGATCTTCAATTGTAACTCTCCGACTGAACGTGCCGAATAGACAAAGCCATTTTCCTTTTCAACATTAGAAGACATGATCACCAATTTCGTGTTTTTTAGAGTCAATTTCAAAATGCCTTCTTTCTTCAAATTGCAATGTGTGGTCTCATAAACAATTGTGTTAAATACATCAATGCCATAAATACAAACTACAATTAAATTATGAATTCCGGGCGCAATTCTGGAAATCGCCTCAATCACCCAATCAGTTAAACAAGTCCAGTTCGTTTTTTCATCGTCCTTTCTATTATTAAGCAATTTGTGCACTCAAAATGTGCCTTTATTGTGCAGAACAAAGATTTCATAATAGATAGATTGGTCAAACTGTGACAAGAGGATGTCAAGTATTTGGTAAAGAACAATGCCCAGATAAAGGTGAGTAGCTAATATCCAAACCAGCTCAATGCTGTCCATTATTTCGTCCTTTATGTGGGTTGTCATAATTTTCTGGTAATTCTTGTCGTTTACTCACAAAAATCCACACGAAAATGTTTTCTTAAAAAACTCCTAAAATTGCTGGAAGCGTTACGACAAACAAACAATGGCCAATCAAATACTTTGCCAACGGGCGGTAACCAAGATCGCGTGCTCAAAAGTATTTGGCTATCCTTTTAGAATTGTCCTTTTGCCGCTCAGCAGGTGGAAAGGGAAATTTAGCGAGAAAATAATAATTTTTGGCACTTTTTACAATTTTCTTGGGGTTGATTTTTCAATGGAATTCAAATTAAAATCGATCACATGACTTTGCTCAAATCTCTAGGGCTTATCGCACGTCAATGATGGATCAACCCTTTTCAAAGTGAAAAGTGTGTTTGGCATGAGCCAAAAAAAATATTTTCTTTGTAAAATTATTACAATTTTTATTTCAAAATTTTGATTTCGCATATTGCTCTCGAATTGCTTATAGTATTTGAAGAACGTGATTTATGAAAATGTATTGTTAACCTGATTTCAGAGTATTATCACTTCGACGTTTTTTAATGTTAAAAAAAAATTAGAGAGTGAACGGGCTTTGGCATGCTGAAGCTAAAAGCACACACAACCAATTTTTTTTTAATATTTTTATATGCCAACAATTAATTTCTAAACTAACATTTTTTTACCGTTTTGATTATATTTGTAAATAGTGATACTTATTTACATATATTCCAAATTTCAAAGAATATTTTACTTTAAAAACCGGAATATTTCTTACAATATGAATGTAAAAGTAGAGTATTAAAATCTCCATCGCAAAAACTAAACATTTCTGTTTTCATATTATACAAAAAAAAATATGGCCTGCAACTGTAACTAATCCTAGGGGATTAGTCGAACGGCTTTCTTATGAAAGGCATAGTTGACCTTATTTAAACAAATTTCTTAAGCCACATCAATATAATTCAACCCGATTTACACGAAAAATAGACCAAAAGTGCGAGTGCAGCTCTTTCGCGTGTTTGTCTCAATTTGCCTAATCTCGTCGGATTTAATTTAAAATGTCGCACTGTCCGTTCGCAGTCGCAACGTGCCCCTTCTTAATCCACGCTTTAATCCGCACATACGCCGATCACGGCGAAACACTCCTTCGCTTCTTCAATGTACCTGCTGCTGCTGACTATGCCGTGAGTAGCACATGTCAGTTAACCTGAATAAAACGGAATATTTCAATCCCGAAAATGTATGGGATTAAGTTTCCCTCCAAGTTCCTTTAACTCGTTTAAGCTACCGGATTTAGTGACCGAACAATTGAGTTTTATTGGGCTGGCTTAATTAGGACAATTGTTTACAAAATTTACCTTTCGTCATGCTGCGAAAACAGCAGCACACGCCTCCGTAAGGTATTTCGTGAGCAGGCAACAGATTCTTTGCTAGTTCGCAAAGACATATGCAATTTCAGAGCTCAAAATTCCACTTAAAAACGATTTAGTGCTCGGACGACCCGCGAGTGGATTAAAATTAGCAAATGCAAACATGGTTGAACCACAGAACGGCGGGCACGAGTTTTCACAGACATCAACAAAAAATCAGTTTTATTGAAAAACAAAACAATTTCCAATACATACATACATATTGGAATGACCAAAATAGCACTAGAAATGTTTTTTTTTATTAAATCTGTGGAAACTGTTTCTGACATAACCTCACAAAAAAAAAATATGTGTGGTAAATTCAAAGGGTTAAAGAAATATTTTTGAAATCCCGCATTTACGAAAACTTAAACTAAGTACTGCCGTGACCTTTAAAAATATTCCTAACTAAAACTGCCACTTCCGTTTTAGAGATGCCTAAAATTTGGCTGTGTCACTTTGCCACTGTGCTGACATGGTACATCAGTCGCCATATTGCATTTTATGTCGCTCTTCAGTTGGGGGAGTTTATCTGCGACACGTGACCACATTTAATATCAATCAACAATCCAACTAACCAACCCTTTCCATGCAATTTTGCTCACATAGAGTTCGGTCGATTTTTCAAAATTAACAAACGCTGCTCTAAGCTCTGAGGGTTATGCAGTATTTGGAAAATAAATTTAATATTTGATATGTGTTGCATATCATGAGGGAGGATTGTGGTTTGCAAAATATTCGTGCGATCACATTGGCTTAAGAGAAACGTTCAAAATGGCGGTTTTCTGAATTTGTGTGGATATAGTACTTCTAAGACTGCTCAAATTTTAAAAATCATAAAAATATCTTCAGATTTTGTTTTATAAAAAGGGCTGCAAAATATGAGGCATCCGCCCAGATTCATAGTGGATTAAGAACATTTTCTTCTCGAAGTAAAATTTCAAAACGCCGATATTAAGACGGTACAAAGTTCCTAATTTTGGAAACATTTTTTTCATTTTGCTTTTTAAACTGTGTATGTTCGCTCATCTCTCTAGAGCTCTGTAACAGCACACAATCCTTCTTAATTAGAATCAAATTTGCAAAATCATAGTTCCAAGAAGAATTGCCAAATTTTACACCGAATAAGTATTTCTTTGTCGCCCATTTCTTCAGTGTGCATGGCAAAGGACAAAAGCACAATTTTCTGCTCAAAAAAATCGCACATGCATGTCCGAAAAAACTATCCCTTAGCCGCAGACTTATGTCCATTTAAAGGGGTCTTAATTGTTCGTTAGTCTTGACTCGACAGAAAATTTGTCGTTTATTCCTTTTTTCAGTCGTTGCTAATTTGTTGCAGTCATCGGGTTTGTGTATGCATCTTTAAGGTGCATTTCGTTTTTATTTTGTTGCTCATAATGCCTCAATCATACGCCGTTATTTCATTTGTGGTCATTTGGAGTGTTTCTTCCGTCGGCAATCATCAAAGCGAAACAAACGTCCTCAAAATAAAGGATAAAGTTGACCTTTTTGTGTGGGACATGTTTGCTTGGTTAACGGAATTTGTATTTACCAAGCTAACGGTAGTTTGAGTTTTCTTTACTCCCAACGCTATTTTTCACGTGGGAAAGTTATGGCGACAAATGATCATACTTCATACTCAGTCATGGAACCAAAAACTAAAACCAATACATCATCCTTTTAAGGGTGATGTAAACTTCCGTTAGGAACAAGCCAAAATACTAGTCTAAAGTTCAAAATATGTGCATCAATGGAGAGTAAAAGGTTTGTTTATCTTAAGGCTGTCGGGGTTTTACTTACGGCGAATGGATTTACTTCAATAAGTACCAACATAAATCCACTAATAACAGCAAAAAACAAATATAACGGTGTATGATTGAGCCATCATGACCAAATAACAAAGAAAAAAAAACACCTCAAAGATGCACACTGGTAAAATACACCTTCAGCATTTAATCGCCGCAGCAAATTAGCAAGAAAAAATTGTAGGAGACAAATTTTGTGCTGAGTCAAAACTAACAATGCTTAAAGGTAAATGCGAAAATGCGCTTAGAATGCAAATGCTTGGCTGTCAAAAATGGGCGTAAAATGAACAACCCTCAAAGACGAAAAGATCATTTGGCATAACATTCGACAATGCTTCTTTCGACGAATAATGTGATCCCACAAATACAATTCTTAAAATCGGTAAAGTACATAAACGTTTTTCTTTTTCGGATGAACTAAAGCGTACAAATGCATCCAAACTGTGGCCAACCCGAAACAAAAAAGGTCGAATGTCTCTGTTGACTCAAGATTACAGCAGACGACAAGACGGTTTACCGTTTATGCAACAATGCCAGAATTGATCTTTTGTTGCACTTGACGTCATACTCATGCTACCGCTGGATAATCCATAATATAACTTCAAAAATGTTCAAATGAAACGTTGTGAATATATATATATTTTTAATTTAATAATTTGCAAATGGATTTCGACAAAATTTCATAATTTTCTAAATAAATTTTAATTTTGTATTTTCACTTTTTGATAACATGAGCCAAATCGTAGACACCGCGCACACACTTCAGCTTAACGCCGGGAACATCCTGCAAGCGGCCCACACGGCACAGCACGATATTGTGCTCCTGCAAATTGTGCCCCTGACCGGGAACATAGGCGACCATTTCCTTGCCAGTGGAGAGACGCACTAGAACGCATTTACGATTGGCGGAATTGGGTTTTTTAGGCTTCTTGATTAGAGTCTTGAGCACGACGCCCTTGGCAAAGGGTTTACCATCAAGCGGCTGACGGGGTGGACGCGTCTTATAATGTGGGCCAGTGCGATGCATTTGTTGGAGCGAGGCCATTTCCCGTGAGAGTGAGGTGAGAGTGCTGTTGACAACTGTAAAGAAAAAAGTGTAAAAAAAGGTAAGTCAAATCTACATAAACATTGGCTTACAATTAATCTTATTTTGTATGGCGTTTTCGTGAGATGAAACTGAATTCCGAATTTCCAATTAAATACTAAATTTAATTTCAAACTCCATTTTCGGAAACTCTGCTTCCCCTTTGATCAGATTTGTGGGTGTTAGTAAATAAAGTGCGTAGGTACATAAGCCACGAAATGTATGAGTAAAACTTAGGGGTTGCTATACTTTTCATAACGTTCCATAATTAAGTATGGATGCCAGATGGCAAAGCCTTTATATAACGGATTAAATCTGCCACAAACACTCACACCACAAACAGCGCAAAATATATTGTAATTTCAAAAACTGCAGGCAAAGGTCAAGGCCTAAACGAAAATGCATTTTCACTTATGACGACAAAAGATAAAAAAAAAATAAATAGGAAAAAAAATAACAAATGAGAAAAATGCAATGCCAAAATTCAACACAAAAGGTAGAAAAAAAACAACAACAATGGTCATTGCTATCATTGTGGCTAATCTCTGTGAAAATTTTGTGTGTCGGTCAAGCCATACAAATATGGTTTAATAATTGCAGGCAAATGGCTGTGGACGGACAGACTGGTTGGATGAACAGCCGGACAATGATCATTCTCTATTAAAATTGCAGCAATCCTTTTGGAGGCACGCATGCGTCATGCGCATCGAAACTACAGTATTCGCTTTGCAATCATTGTTGTAGGAAGCGAAATGAAAGATTGATTGAAATTGCTGAAGTGAAATGAAATGCTTTCTTTTTTGTTGTTCACTGCGAAACAGTTGTTCTCAATGTTGACCCAAAATTGTGTGGGAACGGGTTGGTCCATCGTCATTTCAATGCACCATTGTTGTCGCAGTTCTGTAGCGCGGCTTCATTGGTCAAATTTCAAAAACTAAACTACTTTTCTTTCGAGTTTCTCATTGTTGGTCATATTTTTTGGATATCATTTTCGCATGAATTTGAAATTTTAAAACGGAAGTGCCTTTGATTGACAATTTAATTGCGTCGGCGGTTAGAAAAAGAAAATATTTCAAGGACATTTTTTTGGTTTTTACTCATAGTAAACAGTCAGAGATTAGAACAGTTGACTTGTGATGTTGCGATAATATGCCTGCATTATGTTTTTAACTTTGGTCAAGAAAAATATTAATGCTCCAAATATAAACTGGCAAACTTGACCACCCAAAACGCTGGTAATATTTCGTGGACATTTTTTATAATCCTTTGCGTTGTTCATTATGATCCGTGTTTACTTTACTTGCTCATATTTGGTCAAAATGAAAATGGTCACACATACTTTTAATCCTCATTTGAATACCGCACTGAATGTCAATCGATTTTCGTATTCATTGTGTAGGGAATCACCACAATAGGCGGCAATGAAAATTGAGAACGTGATCGTGTGAACGATTTGATGGGCATTTTTCCCACATCCTTTGTTCTGTTGTCCACCTAGCAGAATGACAGTTGCACACCTGTGTGCATTGGGGTTGTTATTGTTATTTTAATAATTTCACTTTTGAAAAATAATTTTTCAATTATATGAAAAAATGGCAAAAGTGCAAAAAATACGATGCTTAATTTTAGGAATGAGTTCTTTGTTGCCTCCTCCAAACAATCGGTACCATACATAATATTTAATATTAGTAATGCATTAAAAAAATAGTATTTTGTTAGTATGTAGATCAGCATTTGGAAGGATCCATTAGGTTGCGTAAGCATGTACTAATCACTTAAAATGTTTTTTTTGTTTTGCTCCTACAATTGAAATAGTCTACTGTAGTGTCCACGACGTATTCGGGGGCTACACGACGACACTAAGAATCACTATTAAAATACATTTTTTACTTGACATTTTGAAATTTAGTTAGATCGCTTTGTAGGTAGCCTGATTAAGTAAACTGAATCTGTTTGGCCGAGTGAATAAAACTACCCAATGATGACTTGAAATAAAATATTGCAAAATCATTTCCAAAAATTTCAAATACAGAATGCACGAGCCAGCCACGCGCTAAAATAAATCCTTGGGATTTTAAAATCAACACATCAATAAATAAAAATCAAATTGATCAAACACTAAACGACCGAGGAGTAGGTATTCCAGATGAAAATCCGACTGAACAAAAGCCGGTGCAAGGCAGCTAAGATGATTTGCGAAATGATCAAAAACAAAATTGGAAAAAAAAGGAAAAAGGGTTTGATTGCTTTGCAAATAAGAAAGCGCAGCACGAAGCACCTGCTATAGAATTGGAGGCACGAGAGCAAATGAAGTGCGTCGAGCCTGCTGCTCCCCTGCAGATGAAAAGCAGCTGATAAGTTTATTTACATTTTTAAAGATACACTCTAATAATGAACCATTTAAATGCAATTAGGAAAACTATTTCCTGTTATACCACAATGCATGTCCCAATTGACTGCCGAGATTCATTCGCGTTTACCTTGTGTTGTCAGTTGTTTCGTAACATTGAAAGTTTGCCGCAGAAAGTTCATGATGATTTCCTGTGGTTGCGATTCCTTGGTGCAAAAGTTCTCAAATCGTTACAGCTTGTCCAAAGAGCTGTCTTTATTGTTGGCGAACTTTTTTCAACAAAAATACACTTCTTTATTCAAAACTTGTTAAAATCTATCAGACCAGCGAAATAAAATTAAGTGCGTGCGACGGTTGTTGAAACAGCTGTGCGCAAGGCTGCCACCTTATTTAAGATTTTTATTATGACAAATGTCAGAAAAAGGTAATAAAACTAAAAAAAAAGCGTGAGTGCAAAACTGAATTCCATTTTTAAAATAATGTGAGAATTTATGTTATGTTTATGCTTTTGAGCAGTAATTACATAAACCCTATAGCGTTCAAGTAATTTTGGAATGATGCCAAGCAACAGAAACAGAACGTTCTAAAGCTAGCATTACACGGTCCTTAAATGTCATCACTACAATGACGCTGTGACGTGAAAATAACGTCACAGTATTGTAAATTCAAAAAATTCAATAGACAGCAAATGAACACCACAATGAAGTGACGTCAGAGCGTCATTGTAATTTAGGGACCGTATAATTTTACCCTAAGAAAATGCAAAACTATCTTTTTGCCACAAACCACGAATTATGGCAACTCTGTTCGGCTTCAAATTTTCATAGTTTTGTGATTCCAATTTTCGCGCGGTGCATTTGATTTTTACAAGTTATACAAAATGAAAATACATGGCTTTGGCGACGAAGTACTTTTTGATGAATTTCCAAAAGAATGCGGTGTGAGTATATGTTTAATCCGAATTGATTGATAACAACTAAATCCCTTCTCGCCTCGCGCAGCCCAACCAAAAGGTTTTCATTACCAACCTTTACTTAATTACAACGGAGACGCTGCCAAAAGAAATTCCAAAAATTTACACCACATATAAATTAGCGACTCAGCTTGTCCTCTACTTCAGATTGAAGGGAATGACTGTAAGTAAATGAAATCCTGCGCTCCTTCGAATTGTTCATAAATATAAGGTTTGCATATCTAGCAATTATCCGATGATAATTTTGTTATATTACACCCTTCCGTGCCAGTTGAGTTGGTCTTAAATAATGAATTGATGAGCGTACTTGCAGTTGAAGCTAAAGAAGCAAGCCGGAATCTGATTATTCTCATCCAGAAAGGTAAGGACCAGTTGTTGTTTCTGAAGATTAAAGTTTTACGTTTGCATTTCTAGAAGGCAAAGTGACGCATTTATATGCTGGCATAAATACCGACATACGCAGTGCGGTGATGAACAGAACATTTGCTAATTGGATCAGCCGAGGCGTCGAGAGACTGTACATGGAACTTAAACGCGCCACAGAGATAAGCGACGACCGAGAAATGAACAATGTCATTAAAATGATTGAAACAACCCTCAAGTAGTTATTGCGTATAAGTTAAAATTTTCCACTTTTGAATAACACAACATAATTGATTTAGAACTGGAGAGATGGCCAAAATATATCTCATTGTGCCGTTATTGGGCTATGAACATTTCATTCAAAAGATGTTCGAAAAATTCCGCTCTCAGGTCGCTCTTAAAGGCACACTACATGAATTGTACAGTAATCTGACGAACCAGGAAAACTTGGAGCGAAAAACCGACAACGCAAAAATTATTATCGACAGCGAATGCCCCACAGATGATCTAATAAAAATGTTGAGAAAAAAGTTTCAAAAATTAGGGAAAATGCATTAATTTTTATTTTCCACTTTCAGTCAACATAAATTGTTCAAATTCACTACCATAAAAATCACTGAGCAAGAAACTCCGAATTCGAATTGGGCAATTGGATATTGTGAGCTATATTGGTCCCCTTTGCCAACGCCCTTTCATTTGAAATTGCTTGCCACTTTGGTGCATCCAGCCCACTTATATGGCATTACAGATACACACGCCCTTTCATTGCCAGACTATCTGAAGCAGTTGTGCGTCGCTAGTAAACCGATACCACAATTGAAACCAAGTCCGATGAAGTCAAATCATACCAAGAGTCCGCTGAAGTCAAATCAAACCAAGAGACCGTTGAAGTCAAATGAAACCAAGAGTCCGTTGAAGTCAAATCAAACTAAGAGTCCGTTGAAGTCAAATCAAACTAAGAGTCCGTTGAAGTCAACCGAAACGCAGAGCACTGTGAAACCGAATCAATCGAAAGAAAATACCAAGTAAAATTTAACAATTGACAAAAAATAATATATAAAATTCTAACTGCTTTGCTAATTTCAGCACTTCTCTAAATCCAACCGGTGAACTACCAACCAAGGAAGACATTAGTCCCGACAAGAACACTACGGCGGTATTTCGCATACACAGACAAGAGTTACAATATCTGCCGGAATTCGAATCCGATGATTCGTCGTGAATTAAAGACTTAGGGAATTCACAAGGGTCTCGTATTTGTGTATTGGTCGTATTGTTGAATTGTCGAGAAAATGTACGAAAGTTTTGAAAATGTTGTTGCCCTTTTCCTTGCAAAAAGAATACAATCAACACAAATTTGCAACTTATCTGTGTCAGACAAAAAAAGTTTCGTATTTTTAAGTAGAATAAGTATTGTATTCTACTTAAAAACTTTTTGTCTGACCTGAATTTTAAAATAACCTCTAGAAAAAAAGTTATGAAGAATTTTTTGAAACATTTTTAGACCAACTCCATATAAAAATTTTTACAAAATGCTGAATATCTCGAAGCTGTGATTTTCGACTGAAGCTACGGTCAGATTAGGCAAATATTTGTCCAAATACAATCAGAAAAATAAAATACTGGTTCAGTCCAATACGATTTTAGTTGATTTTTAAATTATCTGAGTGTATTTGGGAAAATATTTGCCTAATCTGACCGTAGCTTTAAGTGATTATTGCTTTTCGCCACTGTGATGTTTCTACGACTCTCGTATTCGTTCTTCTTCTTCTTAATTGAAAAGCAAGTGGCGGAAATTGTGAAAATTTGTTTTAGGGAACTACTTTTAATGAATAAACGAGCGCGACTTGCCAAAAATATTGCAACATAGATCGTGGATACCACCGAATTTAGGTTCGGTTGAACATTTGCAATATATTTTGAAATGACAGTACTAGAGTTTTCCTTCAATGGCTGTGCTTACAACCATTGTATCTTTTTCAAATACGACTATATGAGACCTTGTGCATTCCCTTACTGTGATTCTATATTTCTAAAAAAGTATTTTTATTGACAGTTTCACTTGAATATGCTCGTATAGTATTCTTCTTCCAAATCATACAAGTCCATAGCCATTTCGTCGCGCAGCTTCATCAGTTTTTTATCACACTCTATTTGCGTCGACCGAAACAGCTGCGAATTATTCGTTATTGCCTCGTTGACCGAATGGAAATCGTTGAGAATCAAATACTGTTTAATGTCGGAGACCAGCTTCATTAGCGATTCGCCCGCACGGACTATAAGAAATAAATAAATTACAAATTTATTTTAAATAAAACATTTGTCTTTTTTTTGTGAACTCACCAATATTGGCAGCACGTACTTGCATCTCGTATGTGTCTTGCTCGCATTGTGTGGTTTTGGAAATTTGTGAATCTCCTTCGCCGCGTGCTAATTTTATAATTTCTGGAAGAAAAAAATCAACATAAATGTTATAGAAAAACACTTACAGAATTTGTAATTTTTTTAAATGAAATAAAAAGTAACATATTATATCCAGATTTCCCAAACCTTCCCTTAGAAGACGGATTAAAATTTCAGATATTTAACGTAAAATTTTAATATTTTTTGAAATTATGTGTTGTTTTTTAAATGTTATTATTTTTTATTGTAATGTAAATTATAGATTATAGAATTGCTTTGGATTGTTGGATTTTTCGACAACTTTATATTAGGTTCATTTATGAGTCACAATTATTGGAGTGTAGATAACACAATCGCATAAACCTCCAACCCATGGCCCACACTTTTATACGAACTAATGACCATAGTCAGCCTTATCAAAATATAATCTCTATGGACGAATATATTGAAGGTAAATTTCGCTATACTCTTTTATAACTTTTCGGTAGAGTAATAATAAGGTGTGCTGCAAAAAAAGTTTTGAACACTTTTCACTCAAATAGGCACAAACTACTTACTAAAATACAGTTAATACAGTTTCATATAATACATATTAAAAAACCAAAAACAACAACGAATTTCTCAGTTTCTCAGTTGATAAACAATTTTACAAAAAAGTATTGTAAATGCGTAATAAAATATTTTAAAAATGAGAAAATGGAGGGGTTGAAAGAGTTTACTTTTTACATATCACGTTATATTATTTCCCTATGACTGTTTACGTTTTTAATTGACGGCGACAAAACAATTTCTGTTTCTTAAATACCTTTTAAAGCGAATTTGTGACATTCTTCATGATTTCATAACAGACGGAAATTGTTACCAGTTGCAGCAGCACTGGGAGTAAATCGCCGCAAAGAACACGTCAGTTTAACAAAAGTATAGAAGCAACAGAAGAGCCCAAAGCAGCCAGACAGAGTGTAGACGTGAAGCAGAATACACTTGTGCTAACAACAAACATTTTGTTGATAAACAAAAAAAATTACACAAAAGTCAAATTAAAAATAATTGGTTCGACATAAAAAATAAGAAAGAAAATTCACTTCCACTTCCGCGATGGGAATGACAATTTCGAATCTGCTGAATTATTACTTCGGCAAGGAGGATGTGCGCATTCTAATGGTGGGTCTCGACGCGGCGGGCAAGACCACCATACTCTATCAGCTGAAAGTGGGCGAGGTTGTCACAACGATACCGACCATTGGCTTCAATGTGGAGACCGTGGAGTACAAGAACATTCGCTTCACCGTTTGGGATGTGGGCGGACAAAAGCGCTTACGGAATCTGTGGCATCACTATTTCGTTAATACACAGGCGGTTATTTACGTGGTCGATTCGTCCGATGTGGAGCGCCTTCCTGAGGCAGCCGAGGAGTTGCATCTAATGTTGGAGCAGCACGAATTGCAAAATGCGGTGCTTTTAGTTATGGCCAATAAACAGGATTTGCCTAATGCCGTGAGCATCACGAAGGTGGTGGAGCAGTTGGAGTTGCAGAAGATTAAGCAGGATTGGCATGTGCACGGAATCTGTGCTACAAGCGGCACTGGCTTGTACGAGGGTCTCGATTATTTACGTGGAATGCTGACCAAGCGCAAAAGTATTAAAAATTAAACATTTTTGAGCGTTTCAAATTTGTATACCGTAGTTTTGTGTTGTGCATATGAATAAAAATAGTCCTCTGGCCATAAAGGACATTTCCTTCGTGGACTTTGTCTTCTTAATAAATCAGTGATTTTGTTTACTGTAACTATTTTTCAATTTCATAACTAGATTTTAATTTTATAAAATTTAAATAAATAATTATTAGTAAAAAAAAAACAAACAAAAAGAGCGCATTTTATATTGCAAATGACGAAATAGAAAAGAAAAGCTGACGGATGATTCATGGTATTTTTTTATATTGTTAAAGGCAAACACAAATGGGGAATCCCCCTCCATTCAAGTGGAATATTTATTTTCAACTCTAATCTCTTGGGAATCTAAAGCTTAAACGATACGAAACAAACAATTCAAATGCTTCTTTTCCTGCAACTACAAAATTCTATTTGTTGGGTTTTTTGTTAAACGAACTGTGAAGTTCTTCAAAGAATCTCAGCAATGAACACATCAGTGTAACAAAATAATAGAAGCTGTAAGCCACGTACAAACGAAACAAAATGAAATTAGAACCTAAAATATACAAAAAATTCACTTCAACCTTCTCGGACCTGGCGAGAAAGACCACAATACTCCATCATCTGAAAGGGGATGAGATTGTCAAACTCATACCGACCACCGCCAACAATGTGGGAACAGTGGTGAACAGGGCCGCTTACGGACAGCACTACCACTGCCAACAAGCAGGATGTGGCGGGAGAGTTGAAAGTTACTGGGCTCAGTGCTAACACAACTAAGCTGGCAAAATTCCTGCAGCAGCGGCTTATTGGAGGGACTATAGCAACTGGAGCAAATGTTGAAGGACAGTCGCGGCAAGGGGCAATGGTGTGTGAATAAACAATTGGGTTTGTTAATTGTAATTTTTATTCTTCCCCTTTACTTACCTTCATAGTTTTCTAGCATGCTCTTCACGTCGTCCTTGAGACGTGTGTTGTACGATTTCAGGAGCGCCTCTTTTGACTGAGGAAGCGACCGACTCATTTTGAAGATTCCAATTTGTTGTGATTATAATTAAAAAAGGTGTAAAATTTGTATAAATCCAAAAATCTACAAAATGTACGAATGTCGACATAAAAGATAAACCAGCAAAAATAAAACCGCTAACCGGTACTGAATAGGTATTCAGCCGCTGTATTCCGAATTTTGTAGTGCTGTTTAATTTTAATATTAATGTTTGATTACACTAACGTATTTACACTTGGTCTTGAATTTTATTTTGTACGTTTTGTATCAAAATGTAAATAAACAACACTCGGAATTTGCCATTTTTTAGTTTTTGGTGTATAATTATTTATCTCGTTCTCACTACCCAGTTTTCATACTCTCTTTGCCACACTTTTCATCAATAACTTGATAGTATAAGCTGGCACTATCAGGCACTATGACAAATTTTAAATTGAATCCGGTATCAGGTTTTTCTTTATACCGCATATTAGCCGCTGTACAGAACCAGCTGGTTACGTTTTGTTTAGCATTTTCTGTTCTTAATTTTATTTTCAATTTGATTGTGGACACGAAAAGAAGTTTCGAGTTTTTACTTGCAGACTATCGCACAAATAAAGCGTAATTTATTTGTATTTTCCGCTGATTTTAATTTTAAATGTATTTGTGAACCTTTAAAATGCGTGTCAACGTTTTAATTGGTGTTTTATTGTTGTATGTGGTTGGGTCAATTGCTGCACTAACCGATGTGGACAAAGTTTTTCATTATCAACCAGAACAGGTGCATTTGGCATTTGGCGGTAAGATACATTGATTATTTATTACATATTGATTTATATTTTAGTATATGCTTGCATGTTCAATTGCTATCAATCCATTAAACAAATGGTCCACTATCATCACCTTGTAATTTTCGATAAGAAATTCCGTTTCTTTGGATGCCATTACATAGGAAATATAGTGGGCTGACTATTTTTCTACTTGGTTAAATATTCAGCATTTGTTGAACTTGATATCGTATCTGTCGTCGTGGTTTACACAGATTATATTGCACGTAACAAAGAATCTATAATTAAAAAGTTTTTTTTTCATTATCATATATCACACTCGCTATCGTTCCGACAACATTTGCAGGCCATTAACATTTATATATATTAGTTGAAAGTAAAATTCGCAAATTAAAAAGTAAATACATATGTATGTATGTTTGTGTTTGAGTGCTGCGACTGCAGTTTTCACAAATTACGTTAAGCTTTGTCGATAGAAATTTACAAAAACGGAAATTATTGTTTACGATACTTTGTCCTACTTTCTATGAATTCTCAATGAAAGATTTGCTTTTCACAAAGTTTGAACATTTTTTGAAACATGTTTTAGCTGATAAGCAATGGACCATATGGGGTATGGGGTGGCCTAGGCAAAAACGGCAAATTGATAAGAAAACAATAACAATAGAATTGAATTTGGAACGTACCATTTTAATCATGAAAAACGCAAATTTTTTCCCACAAATAATTCAAGCAAAATATGTATCGCATTTTACTTTGCATTTGCAGAGCAACCTAATGAGATCGTGGTGACTTGGTCGACTCGCGACGATGCAGGTGAATCCATCGTTGAGTATGGCATCGACGAATATACTCTGCGCGCCAATGGGTCATCGCAAAAGTTCACCGACGGCGGTCCTAAGGGAAAGTCACAATTCATACATAGGGTAATGGAAGAAATTATAATTTTTCAATTGTTATTGTTTTCTAAAAATATCGATTTGCTCTTTTTCCCCACTCATTTCAAAACCTTAGGCCAAATTGTTGAATTTGAAAGCCGCCACCAAATACGTCTACCACTGTGGCGGCCTGCTCGGTTGGTCGCCCAAATTTGAATTTCGTACCGTGCCCGCCGGCAGTGATTGGACGCCGAGTGTGGCCATTTTTGGCGACATGGGCAACGAGAATGCCCAGTCGCTGGCGCGACTCCAACAGGACACACAACGAAACATGTATGATGCGGTCATACACGTTGGCGATTTTGCATACGACATGAATACGGACGATGCGCGCGTTGGTGATGAATTTATGCGACAGGTGGAGACCATAGCGGCCTACGTGCCGTATATGGTGTGCCCGGGCAATCATGAAGAGAAATTGTAAGTAGAGGGTGGGGAAGTAGATTCAAATTGAATGAAGAAATGTTTCTTGTTGCTTACAGCAACTTTTCGAATTATCGCGCCCGCTTCAGCATGCCAGGCGGCACGGAGAATTTATTCTATAGTTTTGATTTGGGGCCCGTACACTTCATTGGCTTCTCTACGGAAATGTACTACTTTCTCAATTACGGCCTCAAACCGTTAGTGTTTCAATATGAGTGGCTCGAGCGCGATTTGCAGGAGGCCAATAGGCCAGAGAATCGCTTGAAACGGCCTTGGATCGTAACTTACGGCCACCGGCCCATGTACTGCAGCAATGAAAACGGCAACGACTGCACACACTCGGAGACGTTGACACGAGTGGGTTGGCCCTTTTTTCATTTGTTCGGTCTGGAACCGCTTTTCTATAAATACGGGGTCGACGTGCAAATATGGGCGCATGAGCACTCCTACGAACGTCTTTGGCCCATTTACGACTACAAGGTTTATAACGGGTCGCTGCAAGAACCTTACCGAAATCCAAAGGCACCAGTCCACATAGTGACCGGCTCGGCAGGTTGTAAAGAGGGGCGGGAACCATTTGTGGATAAATTACCCGAATGGAGTGCATTTCATAGTCAGGTGAAAGGAACTAGTCTTTCGTATTATTTTTGTTATAAACTCGAAATATTTGCAGGATTATGGCTATACGCGTTTGAAGGCCCACAATAGAAGCCACTTGCATTTTGAACAAGTTTCCGACGACAAGGATGGCGAAATAATTGACTCCTTTTGGATTGTTAAGGACACGCATGGCAGCTACGAGCAGAATTGACGAAGTGGGCATATCAGTAAAAGCCAAAGGCATTTAGTACATTTTTCTAAAAGCAGAACAAATAACTCGAAATAGTATCTCACAGTATTACTAATGCAATACAAAATTAAAATTGAATAAATGGCAACATTCCACACAAGGAGGCATTCACTATCATCAAACAGGCAGCAAACAACCGCGGCATATTGATGCAAAGTTCAAATTTTAAGCACAATTTATATTTTTAATTGTCCTGTCACAATTTCCTTATTTTAAACTTTTTACATAGCTGCTACATTGGTAAATCCAAGCAGTGCAATTTGTTAAAATCTCAAGCAGTGTAATTAAGTTACACTAAGTTGAAGCGTTGTTTAATTGTAGTTGTAAAATAAAATAAAAAAAATAAAATGTTTTTGAGTTAATATTCTTTAAATTCGAGTGTAATCATCGGTCCACCTTAGTGACCTGATTGCCAAGTTAGGAATGACCTATATATAATTTCTTATCAGAAAAACTTTCACTGCTATAAATGTATGTCTGTAATTTGCACTGCAACGTTTTTTAATTTGCAATTTCGATTTTCAAGAGTCCATCCAAGACCTTGTTGTAACTTGGTCTACGCGAGATGACACTAAAGCGTCCATTTGTGAATACGGTATCAATACATTTGAGTTTGTGCAAAAATCTCCACGACCACCACAGAAATTTGTGGATGGTGGCAGCGGAAAGAGTACGCAATATATACATCGCGTAAGCCCCACATTCCTGATTCCCACATTAATGCTATACAATGTATTGATGAGCTCCTTGCAGGTAACCCTGGCCAAATTGCAACCCGACACTCATTATATTTATCACTGCGGCAGTTCGATGGGTTGGTCTGCCCAATATTGGTTCCACACGCCTCGCACTCACACCGACTGGTCTCCCTCACTCGCCATTTACGGCGATATGGGCAACGAGAATGCTCAATCGCTGCCGCGACTCCAACAGGACACACAGCGCGGCATGTACGATGCCATTTTACATGTGGGTGACTTTGCCTACGACATGCACTCGGAAAATGCCGCTGTGGGCGATGAATTCATGCGGCAGGTGGAGACGATAGCGGCCTACGTGCCGTATATGGTGTGCGCCGGCAATCACGAGGAAGCTTAGTGCGTCTAAACCAATTTAAATGTGAATTTCCGTTTATTTGTGTTCTTGGAATTTACAGCAATTTTTCCAACTATCGTGCCCGCTTTAGCATGCCAGGCGGCACGGAGAATCTATTCTATAGTTTCGATTTGGGGCCCGTACACTTCATAGGCTTCTCCACCGAACTGTATTATTTCCTAAAGCTGGGACTGAAACAGCTAGTCTTTCAATACGAATGGCTTGAGCGCGATTTGCAAGAGGCCAACAAGCCCGAGAATCGGCTGAAGCGGCCTTGGATCGTGACTTACGGCCACCGGCCCATGTACTGCAGTAACGACAACGGTGATGATTGCTCTAAGCATGAGACGGTGGTGCGAAAGGGTTTGCCCGTATTTGGCTTCTTCGGTCTAGAAGAGCTTTTCTATAAATACGGCGTTGATGTGGAGATTTGGGCGCACGAACATTGCTACGAACGTCTGTGGCCCATTTACAACTATACCGTCTTTAATGGCTCGCTGGCGGAACCTTATCGTAATCCCAAGGCGCCTGTGCACATCATAACTGGTTCGGCTGGCAACAAGGAGGGTCGTGAGCCGTTCTTCAAAGTGATACCAAAATGGAGCGCATTTCACAGTCAGGTAGGTCTCGAAGTCTTCACTGGACAACTCGTCTGATTCTTATTCTGATTATTTTCAGGATTATGGCTACACACGCATGAAGGCACACAACCACTCTCATTTATATTTCGAGCAAGTTTCCGATGATAAAAATGGTTCTATTATCGATGCTTTTTGGGTTATCAAGAATAAACATGGTGCCTACGACTCAACAGGCTAGATCACTTATAAATATTGCAAATTTTATTATCAATCTTTTCCATTATTATATTTTTTTAATATTTATCCAACACTTAAATATCCAATAAATACACCAATATGCATTTGAAAAGATTTTAAAATTATTTTAGATTTAAAAAAAAAATCCATCTGGACACGCGAAAATGTTTCCCAAAAAGTTAGTCGCAAATGCTTCCTTGATTAGGATACATACGCAAATCTCTTCCACTGATTTACTATGAACTCTCAACACTTCATTTGAATAACTTTGACGCCTTGTAATTTTATAGAAAATCTGAACGACATTGTGGTAACTTGGTCAACTCGCGATGCTACCAATCAGTCCGTGGTGCTTTTTGGTGAGAATTTCAACGATCCGAAGGCCCTACAGAAAGTGAGCGGCACATCGCGCTTATTCGTTGATGGTGGACCGATGCAGCGGTCCCAATACATACACAAAGTGGCGCTGAAAAATCTAAAACCACGTACGAAGTATGAATATTCTTGCGGCAGCGATTTGGGATGGTCAGCACGCTTTTCTTTCCTTACGCCACCTGGAGGCAGCAATTGGCAACCGAGCTTGGCCATTTTTGGCGATATGGGAAACGAAAACGCCCAGTCCTTGGCGCGTTTGCAGCAGGACACCCAGATGGGGATGTATGATGCTATTATACATGTTGGCGACTTCGCGTACGATATGGACACTGACGATGCCGAAGTGGGCGATGCATTCATGCGTCAAATCGAGTCCATAGCGGCCTACGTTCCGTATATGGTGTGTCCGGGCAATCATGAGGAGAAGTAGTAAGTGCAGAGGACTTTAATACTTGATAGGCCCGTACATTTTTCATAAATACTTTGCAGTAATTTCTCCAACTACAAAACACGATTCAGTATGCCGGGTGAGCGTGATAGTCTCTGGTATAGTTTTGACCTGGGTCCGGTCCACTTTGTGTCTTTCTCCACCGAGGTGTATTATTTCCTCGACTATGGCTTCAAATTGTTGACCAAGCAATTCGAATGGCTGGAGAATGACCTACGCGAGGCCAACAAGCCAGAAAATCGCGCCCAGCGGCCATGGATCGTTACATACGGTCATCGTCCGATGTACTGCAGCGACGATAAGGAGTACGATTGTAATAGTAAGCTGGAGACGTACATACGTCGGGGTTTGCCCATATTCAACATGTTCGGTTTGGAGGATCTGTTTTATGAAAATGGTGTCGATGTTGAAATATTTGCCCATGAGCATTTCTACACTCGCCTTTGGCCAATTTATGATTTTAAGGTGTACAATGGTTCTGCCAAGGCCCCATATACGAATGCTAAGGCCCCAATTCAGATCATCACCGGATCTGCTGGTTGCAAGGAGGAACGCGAACCCTTTTCGGAGGTTCTCCCTGAGTGGAATGCCTTCCACAGCAACGTAAGTACTCATAGGTGAGAGTTGATGCAATGACGCATGTGTGATATTTGAAAAATATTCCAGGACTATGGCTACACTCGCATGAAGGCCCACAATCGTACTCACTTGCATTTTGAGCAGGTTTCAGACGATCAAGACGGCGCCATCGTTGATTCCTTTTGGATAATCAAGGACAAGCATTGTGCATATACTGAAATGTGATTTTAAATTAAAAATTTATATAAACAATTGAAAATGTAAGAACGTTGCCAGGGGCATTTCATAAATGACACGCTATTTCACTTGTATTTTTAAAAATCCATATTAGTTGAAAAAATCTCTTAATTTTGACTTCTACAACATCCTTTCATTACGTAGTATTTGGATGTCTCAAATATATATTTTCCTTACTTAATGGAATAAATTGCATCCAATGGAAAAAGAGTACACACTTTGTTTATTTTATATAAAAAATTTAATTTATTCTAAATCAAAATATTTGTCAGCATTGTTTACAAGAAACCACCGCATTGAGTTAATAGACGGAGCCCGAAATACCAGGACCGTACTGATAACCAGCACCAATTGCACCAGCCACAGGTGGCACCACTCCGCCGCCCAAACCGCCAAGTCCACCACCAACAATGCTGTTGGCGTAATTACTGGAATAGTAGCTCGAAGGATAGCTGTTGTAACCGCCATAGCCGCCGCGAGAGTAGGGATAGCCGAGGCGGGAGCTGTAGTATGAGTATGGATTCGAATTGTAGCCACCATATCCGCCACCGGTATAACCGCCATAACCGCCACCGATGCCGCCATATCCGCCACCGAGGCCGCCATATCCGCCACCGATGCCGCCATAACCGCCACCGAGGCCGCCATATCCAGTGCCTAAACCGCCATAGCCAGCGCCTGCATAACTACCATAACCACCTGCACCGAGTCCTCCATAACCGCCATAACCGCTGTAGCCTCCATCTTTTGGTTCGCGATTATCAAAGTGAGATTTACATTTTCAGATTGCACTGAAATAAATTTTCTATAAGCCTGAACATACCTAATCCCAATCTCGAATTGTAATAACCGGTCGAATCCAAACCGCCTCCGTAACCACCGTAACCGCCAACACCGCTGTATGGCACATAACGCTTCTCTTGGTGCTTATCCTGCAGCGGATTTAAACTGCTAGCCTCGCCCACCAGTTGCTGAGTTCCTTCCGATGTACTGGAATCGGATTCAACCTCGTCAGTAGCTCTTGCTGCTGCGGCGAGTACAAGCACCGAAGCTAGTATGGCCTAGGAACACACAATTCAAAGAGTTTATTTGTATTATCACTTCCAACACTCTGTAGCCTATAGTTCGTCCTTCCAAAGAACAAAAAATAACTTACAATACACTTCATGTTGTCTAGGCTTAATTTAAAACGGCGGCAGTTTTTTTTTGTATAAAGAAACTAAGTTCGAACGCTTCTATTAGCTTCTAATCGGCGACTAATGTTGGATTTGCATCGTTTAGAGGCTTTTATACCTCAACAAGTTTTGGGCTCGTGTATTTTCACAAGCTTAACTTTTTCCGAAACATAAATAAGAACTGCTCAGAGCTCAGCGACGACGTCAATGCTTAAGTTAAGCTTGAATTTCAGCGGGAACTGTGAACGTTTTCTCAAAATTACTGGTCAAAAAATATTATGAATTATTTCGCATTCACAATTTTAATCTCCTTGTCAATCGCACTTTCCAAATGTGATTACGTTCAGCTTTTTAAATTAAATGATTTATAAATTATAATCTTAACCCGTCCCATCCATAACCTATTTGCCATCCCGTAAATCACAAAAAACAGGCCAATTAAAGCAAGAAGCTCAGCCTTGCCCCAATTGAAAATATTTAGCCTAAATAAGCTTCACCCTAAAAAAAAAGTATTTGAAAACGTTCAGTCGACTTTTCCTCCACTCAATCTATTGCCAACTTAAATATTTTTCGAAACATACCACTGTGCGTGCAGTGCTTACCATTCGATTAGCAATGGTTGGTTTCATAGCCGAATACTAGGCTGGCATATGTGAAAAATTGCGTATACGCCACGATGCCGATGCGTCAAAGACGTTGATTTCAGTTATTAAAGAAGCATTGTTTTCAGTATTTGAAAATTTCACAAGCAACAAGCAGGTAAGTGCCTACACTCGTGTTGGGCTGAATGAACTATTTTCAGCGGCCCATTTTGACGGTCAGCGTTGATGAATCTCTGTGAGCATGTGCAGGCGAACAAAGCCTTGCTTTATTTTCCAGAAAATGGCACCTTAAAAGTATCAATCGTTTTAAGTATGTGAAGCGTGAAGCACGCAAAAACCAATTTTGACCTATTACAGTTTCAATAACTGACGTACTCGCGCTGACAGTTGAAATCATAAAATTTCAAAGAATACGATGCTAAAAAAAACTATAAATTTCTGTCAAGAATCACCCAGTTCGAGGCTAATTCACCGCAGTTAGTTCACCCAGCCGCAAATTGCTAACTAGCCAATAGAATTTCGCAGTAGTTGTCCAGATTTTGTACAAAAAAAAAAGTACTTTGTATGTCTTTTTTAAGCTAATGCTGCAACAAAATTATTCACTGGTTATTGTCGTACAATCAAATCTTTTGTTAAACGAAATAAGCTGTAAGTACAAAACGTACCATTATTTTTTAGGCAAATATCATAACATACCAAACTCACAACACATGTTCATGATCTTGATGATTGCCAGCAACATCGAAGGCAACGAAAAGCAACTCAAAAGCCAAGTGACAGTGAAATGACTTTTTTTGCACATATTTTTGTTGTGATCTGCGACTAAGTGCTTGTACTTAAATGCCAGCCAGCTTGGCGCGACTTTAAATTACATTTGTAAGTTGAAATGATTGGAGTTGTGTTGTGTTGGCATGGAATCACTGTAGTGGTGGAGATCAGTAACGAGACAGACAATTGGAAAATTAATCTGATTACATGGGGCTGAGTGCCGCTTTAAGATTAAAACGTTCATAAAGTGAAATAAAACTGAGTGGTTGTGGCTTATGAAAAAGTTCTATTTAGGAAAGGTACAAATAATTTATAAAAATACGTTTTTTATTTTATCAATAAAGTAGTTTTAGTTTGTTTTTTCTTTGTTTAGTTTACTTGCTTGCAACATCACAATGAAATAATTACATATTTGAGAAGTTCACAGACATAAATTTCCCACTAGCCATTACACAATAATTTTGGACACAAACAAAAAAAAAATTCCATAGTCTATTTTATATCTATTGGCCATGACCCGTTCTCAGGACGGCACCGCCCGCACCATTACCACCATTACAGAATGTTAAATCTTCAGCTCTTGCCCTTGGAGTAGGAGCTGATGCCAGATTTGGGAAGGAATCGCATATAATTACAGAAATCACTTACAGAAATGTTAGAAATCACTTACAGAAATGTTAAATCTTCAGCTCTTGCCCTTGTCCTTGGACTTGGAATTGCAAAATTCCTTTCCTTGGACTTGCATTGAAACGGTCTTCTTCCTTTTTTGGCTTTGCCCTAATAAAAGAAAACGATCAATCGTTTATCACAATACAAATACTTGAAAAATTTATTTATTTATTTATTATACTTGAAAGAGGAGTACAACAACTAAGCAAAAAAAACTCAGTCTGGCAGAGTGTACAGCTGTATAGCTGTTTCGGATCCAGCCACGGATCCTCGTCAGCACTCTTTGGAGTAGTGGAATTTTAAGAAATCTTTTCAAATTTATTCTTGAAAAGGAAATTGACTGCAAATAAATTAATTTAAAAAAAAAATAATTGATAGTACGTAATTTTCCGATTTACCTAGCGTTTAAGTCATTGCGATATGTGGTTGCCTGCATGTACCAATTGGTGCTCGTTTCGGCCAAAACCTCGGCCAACCAATCTTCCAGGACCGCTCGGCGGTACGCCCCGTTTTCTCTATCCGAAAACCAGTCCGGGAACTCCCTATTGGTCGCCGCAACCACTTCGCGCAATATCACATCCCAACAAGTTAGGCTGCTTAAATTGTTGTCGAAACTTTCTTCGAACTGCAGTAGCTGCGTACGTGTCACTTGTCGTCCCACATCGGTATTGAGTCGTCCGAACCGAACCAAGAGCGCATCGAGCACCCTTGCGCGACCTTGTGCCTTTGCGGGGGTGACCAGGTTGCTGAAATTACAAGAAGGTTTTAAAAGATTTTGCACCCATGAATATAACTTATGATACTTACTTCTCGGCCAACAATCGAAGGTGCGGAGCAGCTGTTGGCAACACCAACGGTGGCCTGGGCAACGGTGGAAATTCCATAGCATCCAACCGAAACTCCCCGGACCATCTCTCGAAGGCGCTCAGTTCCGCAGCAATTTGGCGCGACACAATTTTCCGCAGCCGTTGCACCGTCACTGGCCCTCGGCTCGTCCTATGGATTTCCGCCAAAAAACCTTCCAATCCGTCCATGTTGAAATTTGGTAAATCCATAGGTGGAAAATGTGGGTGATAGTGGCGGAAATCGTTACGCAGTTCCCGTATTGCCTTAAGGAAATCGCGAAGGCCATCAACGCACTGTATTACACTGTTCGCCCGCAACCCTTCTAAGAAGTTGATGTCGTTGGAAAAATGGTCATTTTCCCAACGGACATCATCCAAGGCCAACGGCTCGTTGACATGTTGCAACATCAACGAGCACCCCCTTAGGAACTCCACTGTTGCAGCAGAGTCCTCTAAAGTGGTACCATCTTCTCCTAAAAAAAAAATTAAATGAGATTATTGTTGGAACTATAGACTTATTTTTATTCAGTAGTTACCTTCAAGGTTCCAGGACGAGCGCGCTGCGTCTATTGCCCTCACCATATCTTCCATTGCCAATTCCAATTCATATTCAAAGCTCTTAATGTAAAATGCAATACAAATAGCCGAATGCATTATGGAAATCATCAATTGAATTAGTCACTGTTTGCTGTATGCGACGATTTACAACCGCAATAATTGTCACATTAACCATAAAATATGCGAGCGTAAATGCGAAAACAATGTGTGATAAACCATTGCAGACGGCGGCAGGCGACGGCAGACTATTGAGCGTGGTGATTTATTAAAATGTAGAGTTTTCTGAATTCAAAACGAGTGTTTTTTTATGAAGATGCAATTCCCAATTACCATTGGTAATAGACAGACAAATGCCCACATCCACCAAACCCAAGTCTCAATTGCAGGTTACGTGAACTTGTTGCATTTGTGACATTGTGCATTGTGTCCAAAATGCGACAACCTTAACATTTTACGAAAATTAACTGTGGGAAATTGTTTAATTTTTAGCAGTAAGACAGCAGACGGCTTGCAGCGAAATGCAAGTACAAGTTCAAACGAATGAGCCAAGCCATGTAAGATATAAATTTTGACATGAGTTTTGTACAAATTGAAGGTTGTTTGCTGGCGGCCTATGTAAGTAGGTAACATTCAATTGGGGCTGGTTGGTTCGGTAAAGTGTGGGCGTTGTTAGGAATTGAGTGAACAATGTAAGGGCGTATGTGCAATTTGTAAGCATCAATGCAAAAAAGGAAATCATAATTTGATTTTAACTACGAGTGTTAGATAATAACAAGATATGAATTTTAATAATGTTTACCGCGGGGGTTAATGCTTCATTTAGATACACAAAATGTTCATATAGTTTTTTTTCGACTGTCGTTTATTTTATTTTACTCCGAATTTCAATTGGTCGGAAGTTAGGTATGGAAAAGTACTTGATCGTTTCATTAGAAATGCATCACCGGTTCCTTATGTTAATTTCGTGAATTTTGGCCATTTCAAAACAAATTTGTTAAATTCGTATGAAAGTTTTCAAAATTTGGCGTTACTTACCTCAAGTCAGAATTCATATTAACACTTGCTGGCTCTGGTGTTTTTTCTTTCTTTATTCTTTATTAATGACTTTACATTTGCAATATAGCTTATCGTAGTTATTGATGATAGTATATAAATTTCTTTTAAATATAAATGCAATTCAGTTGGTTGGACAACGTACGACTTTATGATTTTATAAATTTGCAATAGTTCTAAGTACCTACTTGTGTAAATAATAACTTTTCTTGTTAACTGTTCGTTCGGTCTTCTGCAAAGTATTTACGCAAATGATCTAGCCCAAAGAATACTTTTAATACGTGAAGTGAAGTGTCCTTGCTTCAAACGAAGTACGCAGCCAGCTGTGCCATCTTATCCTTGGGCTGTCTGGGGCCACCGCGACCGCGGCCTCCACCGCCACGACCTCCTTTGCTACCGCCACGGCCACCGCCAGCACCACCTCGGCCGCCGCGTAAATTAACCGGACGCGAGGCAACGGCCCGATGCTTTTCCACTAAATGCGAAAAGTCGGTAGAGCAAAATACGCAGCCACTTTTCTCCTCGCAGCTATCTTTGAATTTTGTCTTATCCGACTTATAGACGACATTGACTAGCTGTGCGCCGCATTCATTGCACTTGGTATCTTCCACCGACACTTTAGTGGCGCCTTTGAAGCAGTTTATTATGACATCGCAACGGTTGCAGCCCAACTTCCAACTGGGCGCCAGTGTGCAATCCAAAACGAGTATGCCATTTTCGCATTCGACGCAGCCCGAAATACCCAGCGTATTCAGCGAGTGTGGGCAGGTGGGATGGGTGCACGAATTGCAGCCGCCATTCTTGGGCATGTCCCTGAAGGGTGGATGATTGTAGCAATACGGACAGAAGGGATACGAGCGCCCCTTGGCACCTGTGGAAAAAGCCAATAGCTCAAAATCGTCCAGCGGGCATCGGAACTCGCGAAAGACCTTAACATTGCCCCCGTTCGGCAGCGAATACGTTTCATCGCACTGCGAACAATGCAGTCGTGCAGGTTTGGTTTGAATGTACTTCATGTAGCGCCTACATTTGCCGCACCTCGAATGTGCTTTGCCCGTTTCCGCCAGCGGTGAGAAGGACACCTCGAACAGCCCATCCATATTGGAGATATTTTGCACGAAATATAAAAATTTCAAACGAAATATTTCAATTGCATGACGCAGCACGGCATTAAAGTCAGCCGAACCCTTGGCAATGAGATTCAACATACGCTCCACTTCGGTGCGCATGGTAGGCAGCACAAGTTCCGGGTCGATCTTTTGGTAGCCATGCACCAGCACAATGCCCAGCGTCGTTGGAATCAGCTTTCGACCCGCCTCGATTCGCACATAATTACGCTGGCAAATGTTATTGATATGCACGGGAATCGAAGCATCCGTGCCTATGCCGTGCTGTTCCATTAGCGTGATGAGCTCTGCCTCCGTGAGATAGTCGGGAGGTCCTGTTTGACTTTCCGCCAGTCGGACATCGTTGATAGCAACTTTTTCGCCTGCCACAAAGTTCGGTATGGCTTCATCGCGTCCGAATGCTTGCCAGGTCATCACTTTCGTAAAGCCCGGATCCATGAGTACGTTGGCAGTGGATGAGAATGTTTCCATGCCCACAGTCAGCTTCGCGGTCGTGGTGCGATACTTTAAGTCGCGCGAGACCGTGCCCAGAAAGTGACGGCAAATGAAGTCGTAAACGCGCCACGTATCCTTATCGAAATCGCCACGATTGGCCAGTTTCATGGGCGTAATGGGCGGATGGTCGCCCGCATCTTTGCCCTTTCGGGGCGCATTGAAGTCGCCCAAAATGCCGCGCGCTTCATCGCCAAACTCGGAAGAGGGCTGAAGCAAGCGCAGAACGGCATGTAAATCGAAATTGGCGGGATACTGGTTCGTTTCTGTGCGCGGATAACTGATGTAGCCTTGCGTGTATAAACGTTCTGCCATTTGCATTGCCTGGAAGGGACCAATACCCAAGCCAGAACTGCAAATACGCATCAATTCAACAGTGTTCAACGCCTGCGGTCTGCTTTTGAATTGTTCCTTTGAAGTGACGCTCTCCACAAAAGCCTCATTGTGCTCCTTCACGCGATTCAACAGCATAACGGCAATGTCCTTTTTAAAGACACGTCCACGTGCCCATTCCAAAGTGAATTCCGGCTGGCCCGCAAGCATCTGCAAGTACCAGAAGCTCTCTGGCTTAAAAGTTTGTATGTCGTCGTGTCGCTTCACGCAGAAGCCAAGCGTCGGCGTTTGGCAAGGCCCGTACGAGATCAGCGACGAATCCAAATCGCCATAACGTCCCTGGAAAAATTTCGTCTGGAATCGCGTAAAGGCGCAGCCAATTCGTAAATCCAATTCCTGACGTGCATCCACTGATTTGGCCTCGTTCTCATTTGGATGTCCCAACGTTTCCATTGCCCCCTTGATGTCCTTGTCGGTGATGGCCGAAAAATGGGCGCGGTACGTTACGCTGTTGCTGTAGACGTTGGGTATGACACGCGACACAGCGTCCATGACTTCAAAGCAGATATTCTCGCCCTCCTTGTCGCAATCGAGCCACAGCACAAGGTAGTCGCAGTTTCGCGCCTCCTGTGCGAGAAACAAGCGCATGTGCTGTTTCGGGTTGGCTTCCTTTTTCTCCGTCGGGCAGCCAAACAGCTCCGCCGGATCGACCTTATCCCATGAGTTATATTTGCCAACAAAGTCAAGCGACATTACGTGCCCACATACCGATGTCATTCGAAATAGGACAGACTCGTTGCGGAAAGACCCGGTCCATTCGTATGTGGAACAAGAGTTGCTGGTGCCTATGGAGAACATTTTTAAATGATTTTTTTTCAAATTACAACCGTTTCATTAAATCAATTAGAATACCTTTTTTACTGGAGCTCCTTCCATTGGACAAAATAGTTGCTAGGGATCCAGCAAGGGACGGTTTCTCCGCCACCATCAATACTTTCTTCATTATTTTGAAGTCTTCTTCTTAGTTTTCGTCGTATTTCACCAATTTTCATATAGCAATTTAGCAATAATTGAACTTTTCACAAAATCACAAATTTTCACAGGTGAAAATCCAATCCTGTAAAAATAATTCTGTTGTTCTTTTTAGGTTGACATTCGACACTTTCGCGGATGACATCAACTCGGAACGAAACAAAAGCAATTGAAGAAACCGGTATTGCCTATTGTTTTTAGAAAACTCGAGAAATTTGAATAATGAACAATACGGCAACTACAGGTACAAATTTCCCAGCAAACATTTCTGTTTGATATAGATTTTAATATGATTTGATATCAAGCCTTTCTTGAATGTCAGCCGTTTGACAATGATTTCATAACACTGTGCAAGTTGAAAATTAAGAAATAATATTTTTAAAAATATTTTCAAAACTATATATCGATGGTCATACAAAGAGTTAATAAGAAAATTTTGCACCAAAAATCCATACAAAAAACAAAAGTTGGCAACTCCATGCTTTGCTTATTTACATGTTCATATAAAAACTGCCTAATTTCGGTATGCCCAGGTCAGTGTAAATTCTAAAAACCGCATGGAAATGATATTTTAAATAGGCTCTTTAAAATTTCCCTTTACACCACCATTCAATTTAAATGGGCTGCTTTGAAAATATATAAAAATTCTTAATCCTTTTTAAAACACTTACACTATGGATATTGGTAACTGGTACCCTTGAAATAATCATCTCTAATAACAATAATCATCTCTAATAATTTCACATGTGCTTCTATCGCAGACCGTTTTTCGTTACTCCAAAATATTGTCCAATTTAGCGCACAAAATGAAAATAAAAACCGACAAAAAAGCAGCAAAACGCGTGCTACTTGCAAACGGTGGAGAAAATAAGGAAAAAGTTGAAAAACCAGCGAAGAAAGCCAAATTGCTCAATGGAGTAGCAAACACAACAGAGAACGGAGAAAAGTCGCTGAAAACAGTGGACACCTCCATATTCCAACACTTTAAGGAACTCACCAATGAAGAGGAGCAAAAACGCATGGAAGCGGCTCTAAAACTGCTTCAGCAGTTGAGCAAAACCAAGGATTCCGAAAAGGTGAGTTGTGGGACGCGACGATGGATGGATTCATTGACTAACACCTTTTAACGCATTTCAGCGTCAGAAAGAGCTCAGCTACACACTGAAACGTTTAATACGCGGCTGTGGTGCCTCGACAAATGCCTCACGTGAATATGAATATTTGTTTGTTTGTTGGGGTCTTCGCTATCTTCAATCTTTTTCAGGTGCTGGCTTCTTCACCGGGTTGGTGGCTTTTCTTAAAGCCTTTAACGAAGTGTCCATAGAGCAAATATTCGATACTATGCATAAGGAACTGCACGTGGGTGCCACGATTGCAAACAAAGTAAGTGCTCACATGTTTTTTGAAATCAGCGAAACTATTCTCAACAACAATTGCAGGAAGATGCGGATGCTGTAGTGGGTAAAATTCTCATCTGTGGCGCATTATTGCATGCAGGACGCATTGTCAGCGTTAATATCGAACATCTGGAACAGATTACCAATATTTTGCTGCAGTCCACACGCCACCGCACGTATCATTCTTCATTGGGATTCTCCTTTATAATTGAATTGTTGGAAGTGGTAAGAAATCCTTCACTGCAGCTAAACAGTTTAGTCGCTCAAAAACTGATGAAACCTTTTCCGAATTCCCACACCCAGCTAACACAAAAACAATTCGAGTCTTCTGTCTGGCCACTTCTGCACAAGGAACTGGTAAGGCCCTGGCCCAAACAGACACTGCAGTCGGTGCATTGCCTGATTGCGGCGCAAAAGAAATTCCCCGAAATCATCAATGCCAAATTTTTGAAGGCGCACTTTGGTGGCCCCGAACTCCTCAATGCGGACAGCTTTCAATATTTGCATAAAATCTTCTGGGAACACAGCAACACCAACATACTGACACATCCGGCATTCGAGCTGTTCGGAGTGTATATTGCGGGCAATACCAAGTTGACTGAGTTCTGGCAAGAAAGCGTGGATCCGGGCCTTAAAACGCCCTCAAAACTTTTGGAAATTGAAACTTTGAAAATAGCCACGGACATTCTGAACAACTTAAATGTCGCAAAGACGAACGTGGTGGATCTATTGAGCGACAATTTCATGAAAATCATCATCGAGGGCTTGCGTAATCTCAAACAGAAGAAAGACGAGACGCTCAAGGCATTCTATACAGAATTCCTAGAGGCTTTGGTGGCCTGCTGCTCGAAATTGCAACAGGATGTGCAAAGGGTGGCGGTCATACGTCGCTTGATACTGCCACCGGGCGCTTTTAACATTGAGAAATACACCAGCACACGCATACTGCATCAGCTGATCAATGGCCTGGGCGAGCAGGGCGTGGTGGAAGTATTCAAGTTGTACAAAAGTATTTTCCTAGCCACCTTGGCCAAGAACCCCGAAAATTCCTCGGAGACTTGGTTGAACTTTGAGCGCCTAAATGCGGGCTACATGCTGCAGCACTTGCTCGCCCACAAATCTGTGCAGAACTCCTACGAATGGCGCGAACAGCAGTTGTGCTTCCTGATGACATGTGGCGTTTTCTATGTCACCGATAGCGCAGAGATCTGCAAAAAAGAAGCGTCCGCTGACTTCAGCAAGGACTTTGCCGAACAATGCAAAAACATGTTCTACACCAGTCTCCAGAGCAAACTGACCGATCTGCCGCAGGAGAAGCGACTCCTCTTCAATCTGGTGCACTACTGCAATGAACGCATGCAACAG
The DNA here is from genome assembly GCA_951394025.1 of Heteromyza rotundicornis. Lineage (NCBI taxonomy): Eukaryota > Metazoa > Arthropoda > Insecta > Diptera > Heleomyzidae > Heteromyza > Heteromyza rotundicornis. The sequence continues at coordinate 25,486,398 of OX596010.1, forward strand.
AAACATGCTGGCAAATATTTTAGAATCAAGAATTACGATGAGACTCTGCAAAAGTCTTGGCAGACCATGTTTGCGGCCGTGTCGTCGCAGCAAGAAGTCAGCGCCAAGTCGAAGAAACAACAGAAGAAGGAGAAAACTAAGGATGCATCTGAGAGCAGTTCGAACGATAAGCTGGAATTGGTTTTTCATATTTTACTTTTGAATATGGGCCTGCAGCTGTTGCGCGAACCGGAAATGGCCGCTCCAGCCATAGACGATTTGCTGAAGTGTATGGAGCGCACTAAGGAGCAGCAGAAGAGCAAAAAGAAAGCAAAAGTGGCCAAAGGCTCTAACGCAGAGGTGAGTTCATTAAAAAATTTTCTTTTTTTCTAAAACCCACTTTTTCAAACTTTTTTTTAAACTCACAATAAAAAAATATTTATTTATACTTGATTACCTGTAATTCTTCCTAATTTTAGGACGAAGAGCCTGAATGGATTGAAGTCGTGGTGGATCTATTTCTGCACTTGCTTTCACAAAATGCCAGCGCTTTGCGGAATATTGTCAATGCGCTGTTTCCGCATTTGTGTGGTAGTTTGAATTTGAGCTCCATACATCAGATTCTGGCCATGTTGGACATGAAAGACGGTCAGAATCCCCTGAGTGCCAAAAGTGAAATTGAAGGAGACGATGCTGAAGAAGAAGAAGCTGAGGAAGAGGAGCAGGGCGAAGGCGACAGTAAAGTCGAAGTTGATGAAAGCGATGATGCAGAATCAGCAAACGACGAAGAAGATGATTCTGAAGAGGACGATGACGACGACGACGACGATGAAGAAGAGGATGACGAAGATGCTGAAGAAGTCAGCGCCACCGATAAGCTGCGCAATGTCATCTCGCAGGCGCTGATGGAAAGCGGTGCGGCTGTCGCGGCCGACGATGATATGGAATCGGTTGATTTGAACGACATGACCGAGGAAGAGGGCAACAAACTGGATGAGGCCCTAGCCAATGCATTCAAGGCAATGAAAAAAACTTCAGGCAGCGCTGCACAGACCAAAAAGTCCAAGAGCTATCGTGCAAAAACCACCACAGTGATGCATTTCCGCATACGTGTTTTGGACTTGCTGGAAATCTACTTGCACCAGAAGCCCACGCTGCTGATTTCCATCGAAATAATGCTCGCACTTTTCGATATGCTCGAGTTTTGCGTAGTCGAAGAGCTGAAGCCGCTTCAGAGTAAAGTGGAGAGAGTGCTTAACAAGCTCACTGCTCTGAAATCCTATGCAGCCGATGACGATTTGAAGCAAGACAATTTGGTTGACTTCATACGTCTCGTGGTGGAGAAAAAGGCCCCGGCTGTTGCCTTCGATTTGACCAATAAGCTACGCAACAAATGCATTGTGTTCCTCATAGGCAACTCAAACAAGATTGCAGCTGCCGACAAGCCCACTAAAGTGCTCGCTCTTTGCCAGGAGTACCTGGTTGAATTTGTGAAATCACGCAATCCCATTGTGAATATTACCCTGCTCTCCGATATCTTCAAGTTGCGCTGGCAGTACATTTGGGAATTGGCCGTTGCTCTGGTGGAACAGGGCATTTCCATGCAGACACGCACCTTCCGACGCATACAAATCTACGAGATTCTCTCTGTGCTGTACCGAAACAATGAGTTGCAAAAACTGAACGAAACCACCACCAAAAAGGAATTGAAAAAGATCGAAAAAATCCTGAGCGCTCACATTAAGGCCCTCGCTTCCATCGAGAGCGCCAAACATTCACCCAAGGAATTCCAAACGCTGTTGGAGCTTTTGCTGCATGCTCAAAAGGCCCACACACGCCTGAATTTGCAATCTTCGATATGCTCGGCGGAAATCGGCGAAGCAGTTCAAGGCATCCGACGACATATTCGCTTGGAATCGACGCAAGTGTACCAGCGCTTCTGTGCCGCCTTCAAGCTGCAAGTCATACGCAACAATGAGGTTCAGCTGGCCACGAGTAAACAAAACGGTATTGCGGCCGCCCAGGCAGATTCCGATAGCGATGCTGATGAGGAGAGTAAAAGTAAAACGCCGCCGTCAAAGGATGACCAGTCAAAATCGTCCAAGCGGAAACAGTCTGGTCAAGATTCACGGAAACAGAAGAAGCAAAAGAAACAGCAACGCATAGAAGCGGCGTCCAGGGGCCTTAATGGTGGCTTCGCCTTTGAGCAGGCAAATGACTCGGCCAGCAGCGATTAATCGTAAATTAACGTTGAGGCGGTGTCGTTTTTAGATTTTAGCTTAATTCGATAATTTTTACTATTGAAACAGTTTTTTTTTGCAAATATATTTTAATGCTAAAAAATATGTTTCCAGAATACTTTAATTTTTATAAATATTGTTGTGAATTTACAAAATTCCTAATATATTTATAATTTGACGAAATACGATGTTTTGTACTTTGATTAGTGGAATTATCTTCAGTCCGAAATAGCCTTTCGCAATTTCCTCATCACATCATTGCCGTTTCATTCAAAAATTTTGTTTCGGTCCCTTTTCATTTCGTTCTTATTTCACTTCCATTGCGTGCCATTTATAAGTTGGTTCCAATCCCATTTCCTTCTGAAAAATTTACTTGAGGCCCTATTACGGTTCGCAACTCAACTCAGTTCAGTTCGAAATGCCACGCCTATCTTTATTATTATTTATTTATATAAACTTCTGTGGGGTTTCCAGGTGATCTGACTCAATAACAATAAAATCATAAATGCAGATAAGTGGACTTAATCGATTTGACTTCTGAACGGTTCAGTTTTGTCAAGAAAGCATCGAAGTCTTCAGTGATGGGACTTTTGACAGATGCTAATACATCATATTTTACTATCGAAATACTTATAATTACAAGAGTAATTTTTTTTTATTTGAATTATTACCGTTCACAGTTATTTAAACGTGGGCTTTACAATGCTTTTTTAGAGAAAAATAGTTATTCGATGGTTATTTAGAAACTAAACCTTCGAATGAATACCAAAATTGATTCGATAGTTTACTATCGAATAACTTGAAAGCTTTTATTCGACGAGTGCGCATCACTAGAGCTCTTCCATTCGATTAGATTCGCTAAATTTTATATCTCAGGCAGATTTAAATAAAATAATACAGTACACTTATTAACAAATAATCCTGCCACGGTATGGTTGCTTGGACGAATTTGCGTAAATTTACGGCCGTTGCGGTTGGAACAGGTGCCGGCCTGGCTGCTTACTATTACCAGCAACTAAGAACGAATCAAACAATTGTCCATTCCTCATGGACAAACACCGATAAACCGGTGAACTCGTGGGCTTTGTGGGATAGCAATTGGGATTGTCGCGAACCAAAAAGTCTGGTGCGACCGGTGAGGAATGATACGCCTCAGGAAGAGAACCGCTTCAACAGTGAATTGGAAAAAGTACGCACTAAGGCCACAAGGCACATTATACTTGTACGCCATGGGGAGTATTTGGATGCGGGTCCCACAGACGACACGCACTGTCTAACGGAACGTGGTCGCCTGCAGGCAAAGTACACGGGCCAGCGACTTAGCGAATTGGGCATAAAATGGGACAAAATAATTGCCTCGACAATGACTCGTGCCCAGGAAACGAACAATATAATTTTGAAGGAAATTGAGTTCGACCCGAAGGAGGTGAAGCATTGCAGTTTGATACGCGAAGGCGCACCAATAGCGCCGCAGCCGCCGGTAGGGCACTGGCGTCCCGAAAAATCGGTGGGTTTGATTTCTTAATTATTCAATTTCGTTTTCTCACTGTCCACTATGCTCTTTGCAGCAGTTCTTTCGGGATGGGGCTCGCATAGAGGCAGGCTTTCGTCGCTACTTCCATCGTGCCTTTCCGGATGAGAACAAGGACACGTACACACTTATTGTGGGCCATGCCAATGTCATACGCTATTTTGTTTGTCGCGCCTTGCAATTTCCACCGGAAGCTTGGCTGCGCATCAACATCAATCATGGATCGATCACTTGGCTGACCATCAGCCCATCGGGCAACGTCTCCATCAAGCATTTGGGCGAAACGGGCTACATGCCCGCACAGCATTTGACCAATAGAATACCGCGACCAGCTAAAAACGTCGTCTAAGAGCTATTCCTCAACGATAATTCCCTCAATTGCCATTACGATTATATACTAGAATTTGCATAGCAAGCATTTAATGTGTATTTGGAGTATTGCGAGATTTGTATTTTCGATACCGTTGCTTAGTATTTATCATTCTTTCATGAAATGGTTCTCATATTCAGTCCGCTGGTGTTTTCTGAAATTAACACTTAGATAAAGCATTTCATGTGAATTTACCTGCCGTTTTACTATTATTCATTCATATACACAAATGTATTTTTATAATTTCTATTTGCTTTTGTATTGCATATTGAATTAATCTATCAGCTATGTTAAAACTTGTAAAATATTGGTTCATGTAGACTTTTTCAGATTTCCTCCTCACATCATATTTCTTCAATTATATAACTTGTCTGAAACGTTAATAATAAAAACAACAATTTTATAAAAAAAACAAGTGAGTAAGTTTCAGTCGGTCAGAGCCCATTTACATTTACTGTGGCAAAAACTTCCCTATATGTATTAAAATCCGTCATCTTGAATTCGGGAATTTCGACAACGAATTCGAAATAAGCGACCCAAAAACACCCGGGTACCAAGTTTCATACTATTCCGGTGAAATGTTGAAATTTCGGTAGCCATTTTGAGCCATACAAGTCAGATCGGCTTTGGCCTCGCTGCTCTCGAGACAGTTCGTGCTTAGTCGACAGTGGCCAAATTGGTGACCTTCTCGATTTCGACTAGCGACGTCAAACCCTTGCGTACATCAAGAAACCGTGCCTGAATTTAAGTAATACATAATCTTTTGTTGATCAAAATTAAGGTTGTTCAAAGTTATGACCGAAAAATAAGTATTTAATAATCCATCCAATTACGATTCGATTGCATTGAAAATTAACACAACTTTGCAAATGACATTTTCGCGATTTCATTTATTCCGCTTTTTACATTCCGAATCCTAATTAAATTTGTAAAGTACAATTGCATTTCGATGCATATATGTATGTACATCGTCGCAGCATTAATTTCACGCCGCTTTTAATTGAATTTTTGGTTAAAAACGAAATATACGGCAATTTGCATATTGCCCATTCCCTGCAATAATGACACAACTCGAAAATCGAAATTATGGAGTCATTAATACCACTGGGATCCTCCACGGTGCTAGCAACAAACAATTAAATTTTTGATGTATTTTAACCTTTTTTAAAAACTATCCAAGTGCTTCCATTCATATAAAATACCCAAACTTAATGTTTTAAATCGTTATTTCCCCAGAATGTGATTTTATGAGTTATGCCATTATTGCATGGAAATGAGCAATTTATACTTACGAGTATGTGTGTATTTGTATGGATGCGAAATAGGTTGCTTCTCGAACGCATTTCCGGTTCGAGTTATTACAATTTTTGGCAGCATGGGTAATTGGAAAAACATGAAACATTTTTTGGCTAATTTATGCAAAAGTGAATAATTAAAATGCGCCAATGTATGCGTTGTAAATGAATTGGTGTCTTTTATTGAAATTAAATTTCGGATGATTTAATAGACAGGCAACAAATGTACAGTGTTTTCATGAACAATTCTGATGATACGAGAAGTCTGTTGTTACCCTTAATTTCGACATCCTACCGGTACAACGCATTTCTTCTGAATAAGATTATTTCAGCGAAAAAAAAGCATGTGTATGCATTTTACAGTTCACAATTTTGAGCGTAACATAAGAAAAATCCCGCATGCGGTTAGGAACAAGTCGAGTTGCACAATAAATGCAAATGCAAACAAAATGTTAGAAATGTATTGCAAGAAACGACATTTGTTGGGTTTCTGCAGTCTACAAGATAAATAGTTTCCAATACACTTGGGATATGTCGTGTAATAGGAGTGGTGGCGACGATATTGGACAATTTAAATGCTTTCGTATCTGCCATGTGTGTGTTGGTTAAGCACTTGAATTGTAATTGTGGTGCATTTATCATTCGAACTAGATGGGATTGCTGTGGGTCCTTGACATCTATTTAAAGGAGTTTTTATCTACTTTTTTTTTCCAAATTTAAACCCTAAAGAAAGTTTTTTTTTAAATAATCAGCGAAATAATTTGGGAAAAATTTATTATTTTTGTTCAATTGAATTTAATAGCAGTAAATTAAATAAAGTTGGTTGCTGTTAAAATTAGTGGACAGTAATATTTATGAGAGACTTTATAATTCAAAAATAATTAAAAATCATTAAAAATTTAACACAAAAACTAATTGGAGCTTGGGGATTATTCTGTATGTCGACAATCGACAACGTTGTAAACTTTATTGTACAAGTTGCAAATAGTGCCTTTCACCTCTTCCAGTTATGTGTTTGTCTATGCAGATCCTATTGCTGTTCAACTGGCCCAATGTTAATTGAAATATTCGCAGAAATAGTAAATTGTTTGCAATTTACTCCATTTTGAGATTAGCATCTCCAATTTTCCTTCATTAGCTTTTCTATTGTAGGTGGTTTCCGTGCCAAATTTGATTACATTGGGGATTGTGAGCAATCGGATCTGTTTGATTAATTGGCTTGAGTGATTGTGTCTGTGTGCATGGTTTAGCATTGCACAAATATTTCATAATTTCTGAATTACGTGAAATTTTTGGCAAATTCTATTATAAGTTGTGGTTGGTGCATGACTTAGGCGGCTTCGAAGAAATGAAAGTTGTATATGGAAACAACTTTTTCTGCTTTTTGTGCTACATGACACGTATGTACATATCTACTTCCATATCTAATGTTCCTGTTCAATATAATAATAGCCACCCAAAAGCAGGAATGCGACTGTTGCTTTAATGGATGGACCCCATTTGCGGTATGGTATTTGCAGATTATGTTGTTTGAATTACTATGTACTACGTGCCTCAAGGGTGTAACGAACTACAAGAATCGAATAATGCACAGTGTAAGTGGCAAAATGATGTGAGGAAAACGAAATACAACAAACCAACAAGAGATGTTAGTAATCAAGAAGAAAATAAATGTAAATAGGACCATACGGTCCGATCGAATATAAAGTACCCTGTACGAGTACGAACCTTCTTCAACACGTTTCTCAGTACCTAGTTCAATTAAAATTTGGTTAAAGTTTAGTTGCAATTTAAATTTTTACTCTAACTTTTTACTAGAAAATGTTGTATAAAAAATTGGCGCATAATAACGTGCATTATGGTGCCCTCCTTCCTTTGCCTTCTTCAGCAGCTTACGGAATTAACTTTTTTGTTTTTGTTTATTTTCGGCACTTCCTTCCTGTTCAAGTTCAAATGTTGCTTTGGGGAAATATAAAAGCTATTTTTATTTTCGCCAACTATTATTACGTTGCCTTGATTAAGACGTGAGTTTTTTTATCCGAAGGAATTCCCGTAGAGGTATCCCTTAATTTTTTCCACATTCCGTATGGAAAGGAAACTTTATTCTTATTGTGAGCGAAAAGTTCAACAAAGTCTTGAGGAATTTAATTATCACGATTGTGTTGCTGCGTGCTTAATCCGTTTTCAATATCATTTCGCATTGTGGCTGGTGTGTGCGTGATTTATTTTCCCAAGTTTAATTAAGTGAAAGGCTCATGTTCTGAAGGTAATGAAATTATTGTATTCAAATGGGATATTTTTGAAAAATCTTTAGGATTTGCGCAGAAATTAAATTTTTCCGAATGCAAAATAGAAAAAAGCCTGCAAATGAACTCTTTTGATTACTGAGGACACAATTGTTAAATTGATTGAATGGAACTGAGCTGCAGATGGAAAATTGTGAGTTTTAATGTTTTACTTACCTTACCCAAAGAAAAAAAACAATATCAACAATATAATACATGTTTACTTTTCATATAATTAATTTTTGAGGCACTCGGGTTTTTCAAGCACCCTGACAAGACACATATTGAAAATTTCCAGTTATTATACAAAAAGTTAAAATATTTTTAAAAATTTAATAATTAATTATACTTTTTAAAACAATTTTATTACATCTTTTATATAAAATTAAATTTATTTAAATTTTGTTTTTATTTGGCAATACGTTCGTTTTGTTTTTAATTTGTGTTTTTTTTTGTATAAATGCTTCTGTTAGTTGTAAAAATCAATAACTAATTTATGTATGTTTTCATGCGGTTCTGTTTTCAATTGAATAAATTTCTAAAGTTTTTTACTTGTATTGCACATTAAACTTAAAAAAGAATTATTGTTCGTTGTTTGACATTTAAAAAAAGAAAAGAAGAAGAATCTAAAATAACAATTAAATAGAGACAAAAATAAATATTTTTTTTAAAAAGAATTAGGTTACAGCTTAATATTGATACCAGGGCTGGCGGCGCACCCATTGCAAACGTTGGTTGGTCTGGTCGGAGCGTATCTTTATGCTGGCACCCTCGGCGGCGCGTACTGTTTCCTTGACCTGATCACATAAAATAAAATTAAAATTCAGATTCCTTGAAATTACACTCCCTTCCCAATATACTTACGCTCTGCATAAGATTTTGAGCATTGCCCACCAACATTTCGGTAGCCTCGCGATCCTCGTCTGAGCCTTGGCAACCCAACATGGTTGCCTTGACTGTGGACAAGATCTTCAGCTGTGTACCGATGGTGGGTATGCGTTCGCACACTTGCAGCAGATTTGTGCGTATGCGACGATCGGTGCACTGGCGTGCCAACTCCTTCGCCAGGCGGGTCACATCTTCGGAGGCCTCAGCAATTTTCTTTGCGGTTGCAATCAGTTCGCGTTTGCTGCCGCGCGAATCGGAAAGCACCAGTTCGCTGAGACGAGCCATTAGAATGGCCATACGCTTGGCAGCCGCAATGATTTCGTTGTCCTTGGAAGACCATTGACGCACCTCTTGGTGGAGACCTCGTGCGGCAATCTACGAGTTTGGTTGAAGGGTGAGAGAATCAATATTTTGTTCATAGGTTCTTTGGGTAGGTTGTGTTCGTCATCGATAGGGATTTCGGTAGTTACTTTCTAACAAGGAGACATACCATATAATTCCTTCCATAACATTTCCTCAGGCACTTGAATGTTTTAGATAATTTGAAAATACAAATTAAATCAAAGTTACCAAAGATTGGAGATTTGCTTGTGCAACTAAGCTACACCATGTCCAAAATGAGGCCAATTGAAATGTTACTGAAGCGACTTCTTGAGAGGACTACATTGATTTTACTACACTCTTGTACACTGAATTTAGCACTTCAACTCATCTGCTGTAAAATTCAAAGATTTTGCCAACACAACTTACCAAAATAGGTTGATTTGCATGAGGCATTGTGAGGAAGACTCCCTCATCCTCATCATCGGTCTCTGGTGGTGGTGGACGATGAGGCGCTAAGCCCTCACGTGGTAGAGGTGGCCGTGGTGGAGCACGCTCAGCTATAGCAAGAGATGAATGGATTAGACATGGACTCAGATTGCATTTTAGACCCAATACACTTACCATTCTGACTAGACAAATGCATAGCATTCAACTCGGAAATCGGTGGTGGCAAACTGCTGGGCAGTGGTGGTGGAGCTGGTGGTGCAATAGCATCGCGCACCTCACGTACATCTCCGAGCAACTGTGTGTTTTTGAAAATATGAAATTTGTCAAATCAAGTGATTGTGTTAACACAAACTTACCCTTTGGAATGAGTTCTTCCACGCATGTGCTGCCGCTGGGTCGTTGATGTTCGTCGCCACTAGTTTGGCGTTGCCCACCATAGCCGGCAGTGAGCTCTCCAAGCGATTAGCGGCGGCATTCAGTTTGGCGGTAAAGATGGGATCCTCCGAATTGTCAGCCTCTTGTTTGGCCACGAGTAGCACGCGATTTATGAGACGTGCGATGTTCGAAGTATTATCCACCATTTTCTGTGGTTGCCTGCCGTGGATGGCGTCCTCGCAAAGTTTGGCATACACCTGCATGTGCTCCTCGGAGGTCTTAATGAACTCGCCCGGATCGGTGGCCTGGTCGCAGAGTGTGCGCATGCGCAGCACTGTGTCGGCGTACTGCTGTTTCAGATTCTGCAAATGCTCATCGGCTGCCTTGCTGGCGGGATAGTTCATGCGAATGCGGCCAGCATTGATGAGTTGCGGTGTGAGCGAGTCTACTTGGGCAGCCGAAGAGAGCAGTATCTCCGCTATCTTCTTGTTGCCGCAGGCACCGCCAGCGGCCACCATGCGCGAGGTTTTCGAAGCACGATCGCTGAAGGCCTGCAGGTTGTTCGACTTCTGATTGAAGTTTTGCTCGCGTCCAGGTGTACCCTCGGGCAACATGACGGCATCCGTGAATTGCTTCAAGGGCGTACTGACGTCCATGAAATCCTGAACGATGCGGTTGACAAGAGCATTCTGCACGGCCGCCTTGAGTTCGTACAGCTTTTGTGTCAGCTTCTTGGCTGCCTCTTTTGCGGCAGGAGAATTGCCAGCTGCCTGGCGCTTCAGACGTTCCACTTCGTCACACAGTTGCATGATCTCGGCCTTTTGGTGACCCGGACATCCTTCGGCCACCTTGCGACCCTCTTCCACAATCAGATTAATGGCACGTTCACCCAGACCACCATCGTTGATCTCGGGATTTTGCAGCCACTTCACCGCCTGTTCAAGACGGCCCTGTATCGTATGGGCGGTCTGCTGAACACCGGCCTTGTCCACACCCACCACAGCATTTTGAATCAGTGACTGCAGATTGCCGAGTTTCTCGCGAATGCCGCGTGCCAAAGACTCTGCCTGTGGTGAGCTACCCTTGCCATCGTGACGCAACTCGCACAGACCGTTTGTCATGGCGGTAATTTCGTCAGCCAACTTACGTATCGGATAGGAATCCTGCGGCAAACAGCGTTCCGAAATTTCATTGGCATTTTCAATTATCTGCCGTAGGGCCTTCTCGCCAATGCCTCCTCTCAAAGCATAAGGATTGTTTAGCCAATCGTTGGCCAACTCGGCTTTGTTGTTGATGGCATTGTTGAGCTTCTTCAGCACCGTCAAATTGTCCAACTCGCTAGTATCCTCGTCGTAGGTGGTCAGCTGTAGCACACGAATTATTTCCTGTATTTCGTCACTCATACGCGATGCCAAGTAGTTACGATTCTCGGCAGCCTCCTCAGCACCCTTGCCCTGCTGCTCCACTATGTGGATGTACACCTTCATGCTGCAGATGAGAATAGGCGCAAGGATCTTGACTTGCTCCAGACAGCGTACCAATATCTCACTGTGCACTTGATGTGTCAACTCCTTCTCGCGATCACTCACTTCACGTGACACCTTGCTCAAGCAGGGCGACAGATCCTTGAGGAATTGCACCAGATCTTCCATGGTATTGATGACCTCGGCCACGGCCAAGTAGTCGAGCACTCGCTTGCACTCTTGCACGATCTTACGCACCTCCGACTCGTCGAAGCAGAGCAGAAGCGATGAGGTGCCCTGCAGTATGCCGCGACTTCCTTCAATGAGCTTCTTACGTGCCGGTCCCGAAAAGGGATCGCCACGCAACATACCGGAAGCCTCTTCCAGCAGCTGCGCGGCAGTCTCAACGCGATACAATGCCGAGGGCATGTCTTGCTTGAGGATGCTGTCATCCGAACTGTTGATCGTTTCGCGGCCAACTTTGACCAAATTGGCCACGGCCGCCGATACCACTTGTACCGGTCGGCTAAGATCGGGCATGGCATTGCCATCTTCAGCTTCTTCGTGTAGGATGACCAAGCGAGATACCTGAAGAAAGTGAAAAGGTCAAATTTATATGAAACTACTCAGCTAACCACCATCTGTCCGAAACAGAATTCTCGAATAGATTTTGATTGATCTCTAGTCTCGAATGATCGATGGACTAATTTGAATGAAGCCAAACTGAAAATTCTTATATAAATAAAGACTAAAAGGAAATATTTTAATCTACAAACGAAAGCTTCTTAACATAAACATTGCAGATTCTATGCTGAAAGCGATAGTAAATGCAACGCCCTCATAATAAACAATTTTGAAATTTCGTAATGAGACACACAACAATAACAGAACTATTGGCAATCTTCCCAATACAGCGAAAAAAAAACACCTTTCAAACCGAAAGAGAAAAATCAACAAAGCCTAGCGACGAAGATCACAAGGTGGAACTTATTTTATGCGCACCGACGTGGGTGTCTTCGCTCTGGATCATTGCAGATTTGTAAAACAGACCGAATCGAATTAGTCATCGCGGGTAGCACAAAGCGATCATTCAACACATCACTAAAGAGCAAAATTGACAAAACTGTGTTAAAAATAATGTATTTTTAAAATAAAGCAACTTTCGCTATAGCGAAAAATAATTAATGTTTCAAATTATGCTCAAGTTCAGACAGAAAAGTTTACACACAGCGTTCGGATATCTCATATTTATTTTCGTATATATATTTTTTTGTGTATTTTGTTTATTGCTAAAGTTTATGGCAAACATATTTTACTACTGTATTGGTCGATCTAAAGCGACTTAGTTATACTCTACAGAGGTTTCAGAACCGATTGAAATCTTCATCAAATGCCTTTTGTGATCATAATTACTTTTATTTTAGTGTTTTTGGGTTTCTATAAATTATATTTTTATTCGTGTTCCCAATGGGCCTTTGGAAATTCATAATCGCCCCACAAAAATGTAACCTAAAACGTAGCTGTAGTCAATATTGGCTCAATTTGAAATATAATTTTTTGAAGTAAAAAATGCAATAGAAAAAACTTGTTAAACTGTTCATGCCTAAAAATAGCGTCTTTCGGAGAGGCGTAAAGCAAAAGCTGTCAACATTCTGCTACGGAGCAGGTGCTAATGCTTTGGCAAGATCATCGCAGTCACTTGACCTACGCTTTATTTTCATAACCGTTTTTTTGCCGGTTGATTAAACTATAAAAAAATACTTGTTTGCCTTTTATAGTGCGGCGATGCTCGGTTCGATAGTAGCATATGACCATAAACGATTACGTGGGAGCGGTTTAAGCCAAAAGATTTTGGACAAATGACACAGAACGACGAACAGATGTTTCCTTTCCTATATGCTTGAAATGTCAATGCTCATGGAACAAATTAGTTTTAAATAAATAAAATAATTTCATTTTCTTATTTTTTTTTTATTCTTTAAATTTGCCGAAAATATTTCTTTAATAAAAAAAAAAGTAGAAACTTGTTTCTTAATCCGAGCATTTTAAATACACGTAACAAAAGTGTTGATGTATTTTTGGAAATTATTTGAAGAGAAAAACATTCAGTATTGCTTGATTTGATTTGATTTAATTTAAACGTTTGGAAACATCATAAAAATAGAAAAAAAATTAAAATTTATTTAGTAGCAGGTAAAGAGGCGTCAGTCAGGTCAAAAGAAATAGTTTATAGCTCCAATGGAAAATGTATACAAAATAAATATAGATTAATTTTCCAAATTGATTCCAGAATCGATAACAATATGAATAATGTTCGAAACTTGGAATCTGAAATAATAATTTCAAATGAATTAAATTAAACAAATTATTTCTCTAAATTATATCCTGTTTAAAAATCCGAATTAAATAAGTACGTAAGTACACAATGATTGCAGTTAAATTTTAAAAGGCACTCCATTTTTTAATCATTTTTTTTTTTAAATTTGTTTAACTTAAATTTTTTTCAGTTGAAAATATGATTTTTGTATGATGACATTGCCTTGGTTTTATATCTGAGTACATTCAAAGTGACCCAATTTTTATTATTTTTCCGATTTCATCACTGAAATTAATATTAATTGATTTGGATATACCAAACGAAGCTTCAATCGGCTCATTGACTTTAAATGATGTAAACAAAAAATGCTTCCAATCAATAATGATATTCCCCAACGGCAGCTGCCACTACTATGGCCATATGAGAAACACTTCAATTTAGATTCATTTACGAGTAGATAAGAAATTAAGAGGCTTTGTTTGCTACCGCTTTTGGCTGTTTAGGAACATTGAGCTGATCGTATGGTTTTTGGTGTTCTGTTGTTCTGTTTTTGCAAATAAAATCTAAGCAGAATAATTTCACTGAACTCACCTGCTGGGCAACAGGATCCAAAATGCTTTCGATGGTTTTCGTGTGAAACACTGGCATCTTTTACTGCTATTTGGTTTCCGTTTGCTACTCTATTGGTTAAATTTTCAATTGATGTGCTGCAATGTGTACTGGAATTACGTAGACAATCTATTTATAATTTAGAAGCAATTTAGAATATACGATTCCGCTGTTGCTGGTCACGCTGCAGTACGTATTTGATCGTTCATAACTACAACAATGCTATGGCATAAGTAGATATGTAGTACTTTTAGTTATGCCACATAAAAAATATCCGATCCTAAAAACTTTTTATTGAAATTTTCTAAATATTATGTCAGCACTCCAAGGCAAAGACGACGCGTCATTTGTGAACAATTTGTGTGTGCGTTTGTATTCAAGATATGAAAATGTTTGCAACTCACAATTAATGAGATTGAAGGCGTTATTGAGATTATGAAAGAAAGACTTAAATGGGAAAATGCTAACTTGTTGAGAAATCGAAAAAATATTTACATTTTCTTACAGAATGAAGAATGAACCAGATAGAATTTTTAAGATGATCTATCTTTCATATTTTTTTTTTTCTACATTTTGTACAAAAAATTTTTTTTTTAAATTATCATGGATTTGACAAAGTGGTTTTTTATTGTTGGCAATATTAAATTCGTTTCCATGAAATTGCGATTGTGAGAAAATATACAAAATATGATGCCTTCTGAAGAAATTCGAGACATCCACAGCTGCGGTTTACGAGATAGGTACACTCAAGAGATTCATAACTTTTAACCATTTAAATTATATCTGAACCCATTATTTTGCAAACAATTTTCTGAGATTCCCCACCACTGACTCCTCCTGCACAAACAAATTAAATGAATGAATCAACATAATCGATAGAAGTCATTTGTGGGACACGGAGAGGCAGCTCAGACCGCTGCTATTTTGTCGGTTTACGATGACGAATATGTGACGTCATGCGACTACTAAGAACAACAGACATACCCATACCGATGATAACGAAATGGAAAGTCATAAAATACACTGAGCGAAACTGCCAATGCTACTCTCACACATTCGCGAATTGGAAATTTTTCATTTTTTGACAAATACATTTTTTCAGTGTAGTTTACATCGTGTGTTGTGGCTTTAACCAGGCCAAAACGCAACCTAAGTGACATAAAATATTGCATAAGGAGGATAAATTTCATTAGGAAAAGTGGGTAGAGAATGCTACTCATAGTATCGATTGATTTTCCCATAATATTTTCATACTAAATCGTTCGCGGCTGTTGTGATTTCGCTATATGTATCTATGTATTCGCCAAACAGTGATTGCGATTGATTTGTGATACTTGCATATGGCATTGGAGATTAGTTTTGCTAACAAACAACAGAAAATTCTGGAGAAATATTAAATTATGTAAATACAAAAATATGGTGGGTGTGTGGTGCAAATTTCGAGGAAAATATTTGATTGTAAATATTTCCTAACTATTTGGGCACAATAGGCCGTAATACGGGTGCTAGGTTGGCGGGTGCTTCTTGGGTAAAATATATGGCGAATCCGAACGAATAGCACCGTTTCATGACAAATTATTGCTTGGCACAGGTGGCAATTTTCACAAAAAAATAATTTTTTTTTCTACGATATTTTTAAAAATTAATTAACATTTTTCTCCATTTGCCCCAGTGTACAGTGTTTACAATATTACAAAAATACATACATATATATGTATCGTATCGCTTTGTTGACATTTCTTGTTTTGATTTAGTATGTATGTAAATATGACAGTTTGGAATGTTGAGTTGGCAGTTTCTTAAAGACGCGCTGCGTTGATTTATAAGAATTATGTCACCTTATCAGGTAAGATAAGTTTTTAATCTAGGAATTTAACTAATATTGGAATAAGGGAATAAAGTAAATTAATAACATTTTAGTTTCGGTATCTGGTTTATGAATTTTGGAAATTTGTTCCTAACTAAACGGTGGTAAACTTGAAAAATGCACCATCGTCTTCCATGTAATTCTAGTCAGACTGTTTTTGATTTTTTTATTAATCTCTTAATTTTGGTAGCATTGAGAAACGAAGAGACCCACAGAGAGCGAGAGAGTGGCGTCTGAGTCATCTGCTTGTGTAAATACTCAAGAACAGCACCAATACACGCACTAATGGGCCCCCCCTTTTGGCAAGATCGAATTTTGACATATCTACGTAGCACGTACATACACAATTTATATATAGTATAGACACACATTTTCTTCATTTCACTTTTTTCTTCCAAATTTGGAACACCTTTATTGTGTTAATTTTCTTTTAATTATGCATTAAGTAACTTTTTTATTACGTTACAAACTTTTTTTGAATATAATTTTTTGTGTAAACAAATTTACAATAACAACAACGACTACTACTGCAGAACAGCCAGCAACAGCAACAATAATTCAATTAAGTAAATTTAATTTAAACTTTGTATCCGTCCGGTTTCTCAATTGTCAACTTACTCGCCCGATTGTTCTTTGCAAACTAAATGAGTGAGTCGGTTTTTTCACATTCAATTGTGTGGAGCTTTTGCTTTAGACGCGGTCAGTCTGGCGGGGGAGCACTACTGTTGGTGTGTTTGCGTGCGCTCTTTGTGGTTCTCAATTGCGCCGAAATATTTCTGTGCATACTCATTGACGATCAGTATTCGATTGCTTCCTCAAAAAATTAGATTTTTTGTAATTCAGAGGAATAATTCAAATTTTATAAAAGTATATTTCTTTTGTACTTCGTCTAATATTTTTACAAATATTTTTGAAAATACATAGGAGAAACATTTATTTACATTTAGTAAAACAATTAGTGACCACATGAATGAAAAACTGTCTGCATTGGTTGCAATAATATTCTCAAAGATCGCTCGTAACATGATACTATTTTTAAACTTTCTCTTTCACATTGAATATTTTGTATCTCTTTGGTATTTTTGAGAAACACATATAATTGAGCAATTAAAGAATAAACCAGCAGCAGATTTATATTCAATTATGATTTTGGTTCGGGTCCTTGCTAAATATTTCATTCAACTTTATTGGTTGACAACATTCTTATCTTATTGTACCAAGTTTAAAATGCAAATTGATTTACTTTAAATGATATTAGCAAATATGTAATTGTAACATATATCACAACTTAAGTGCTTAAGACTTGAACTTGGGAAGGTATATTCCTTCACAAGCAAAAATTATGATATGTACTTATTATCAGCTTAAAAATATTCAATTTTGTACGATTTTGTATGCATTTGCTTTAGGAAGTTTAATTATAATTTGAAATTAGTTTAATGAAATGTGCATTTCAAATTCAATTCTATTTCAATTTCAATTCAAATCATGCGCCGCCGCATGACGGACAATTTTGAATGTGCCACAACAATGCCCCCGAATGTTAGTTCATTTTGTAAGTAGGCATGTAGGGAAATAATCTTATTTTAACGGAAACTTTGCGATAATTGAAGAAATTTTTCTTTTAATTTGAGATTAAAGTGTTCTCTTGGTATCACAAATACAACAACTGATGAGCATGTCTAATAATGCTCGTATGCAACTGTGTATTTCACCCAAAAATTAAAAAAAAATTTAAAAAAAGTAAATCGATTTGCAAAATTAGTATTCCAGTATACATTTATCTAACCAAAATTAACAAGAACTAAAAAACAAATTAAATACCTTGCGGTTCATTTTCATCACCTGGATAGTCTTCTTTTTTCCATTTCAATATCTCCATCTGTGGTTGTTGCTTTACATATTTCCCTTGAAGAAATTGAACGAAGGAATTCCGGTTTGAGGTTTTTATAGAAATTAACTCCAGGATATTTCAGGTTACTTTTGACAGAATCGCTTTCAATGATCCACATATAATCGAGTCTTGTTCGATGTAAAAGTTTTTTTACTGCAGGAAAGACTTGTTCCACCGGTGCTGAAATTCTTGGTATAAACGCAGTATTTTGGGGAAAAACCAGTACGCAGTTTTGGAGTCTAAACAGGGTATAACATAGGTACAAGATAGGAAACAAGATAGGAAACAAGAGTTCATTAGCACTAAATTCAATGAAGCATCATAGTTATGAAATATTTTTTCCCTCCATTTTTACATTAATTTAATCAACCCTACAGACCCTACAGAATTTATAACATCTGCGGGTACTAAGTCTGGAGAAAAGACTGACCATTTACATAGTGGATCAATTCCATTATGCTGGTTGTAAAATTCACAGCTTAGTTATGACAAAATTCATTTAAATTTAAAATAGTTTTCAGGCTTTGCTTTTGAGGCTTATCGAATATAAATCTATATTTGAACTGTTCCGCAACTATTTGCATATTTACGAGGCACAACCTAGCTACGAACACACGGACAGATACATTTGACATTCGTTTTCCGCAGTTGTTCTTAGAATGCGCTTAGATATTAATTAAGAGAGCATTTTCAGATGTTAAATGTCACGACAAAATCCACAAAAGAGATAAATGAGCACTAAAGCACAAAGTGGCAGCGGCAAAATGTAGACAGAAAGGGGCATTAAAAAAAACCGCACAAGTGTGCAAGTTTGGAGCCTTCCACTATAAAAAGATGGGCGAACTATGAAAACAAACAAACAACCTTGGCAACCTTGTACTATAAAAATTCCCTTTGCATTATTTTTTAGCGCCTCTATGGTTTACTTTTTGTTTCAGATTTATTTTCGTACTAGTATATGTGCAATTTTAATGCTTTTGCGGAGGTGTATCTTTCGGGCCGAAATCTAGCAATCATCATCGCCTTCTTTTCCTGCTTCTTCGTGGCTGTGTACATCCTGCCTTTGCATTGCAAACGCCTAAAATGATGATGCTGCAATGGCATGCATGCAAACGCTATAATTTCAGCAGGACGTTACAATTTTTTGTTGTGGCTGTAGGAGTTGGAACGAAACAAAAAAGCTGAAAATTCATGATGAGTATTCTGAAAGTCACGAAGAGCGGAAATTATTAGCTTCTGTTTGGGTGTAATATGGTGTCGTGGCGTAATCGCAGTGAATTGTTCCCCATTTTTTTTTTTGGTAAGCTATCTTGCTCATCGAATGTCTAAAATTCCAGCACTTTGAGTAGCTTGTCAACCAGTTTTGATGTCTCGAAGGGTATTAGCAGCAACCAAATTGATCCAATCCCAAATTCCAGATTATGTCCTTTGGGCCTTTGGAACTTCGTACAGTAATTTGTCCTCATATCGATTGAGCTAGATAAATCAGCGTGCAGCTCTAAGAGACGAGTGTTGCCACTTTATTCATTAAATTTTCGTAAGCGAGTGTATTTTGAGTCTGTAAAACCATTTTTTTTTAATTTAAAAAAGCCACTACTTTGAACTTTTTTAAACATGGAATAGCCTAACTGTTGGCAGATAGGCCACTCAAATGTTGCGTTGACAAAGCAGCAACAACAAATTTGAAACAAAAAAACACTGGCGGCAACTCTACCAAAGCCACTTTTTGTCACGAATTTCGATTAATTTTTTTTTGCCCTTTTCAACGAAATAAAAAAGGCACAGCGTGACACACACCGCTTCCGTTCATTTGTGTAAAGTGTCATGGCCGCAACTTCCGTCTGCGTTGTTGCACTTCTGCTGTTGCTGTTGTTGTATTTCAGCTTGGCGTCGTGGCGTGAAATCGTTCTGCGCAAATGAGGCCAATTTTCTAGTCGAGTTAATAGACGGAAAAGTGCCTTTTGGAATTTGTTGCCATTGTGAAGGTTCGTGCTGTTGTTTATGCTCTTAGTCGGTAGTTGGGGATGCTTTTGTAACATCTACGATATGTTTATGTTGCTGTAATGACTTCGGGCATTTCATTGTAGTTACATTGGTTCAATCTCTCTCAAAGGGCGCTCGATGTATTTCGATATGGTCAATTGGTCATTTTGGAAAGTACTTCAGTGTTTTTACAAGAAAAAAGGTCGAATTGTTAAAGTTATTAACGGAATCCTCTAACAATGACCCATACGCATAAAAACTAGTTGATAATTTTTCAATATAATAACAAAAAGTCATACATAGTTGTCAGTGCCAGCCGCCAAGTTTTTAAATCTAAAATTTGGCAGTGATAGAATATTTTCCTATCACTTAATTTCAGTGTACAGTGCAACTGATACTTACTGATACTTAATTTAACGTTATCGCAAAAAAAAAGAAAATTCTAAGAACTTTATTAAATTTGGTTGCCCTTTCAACTCCTCCATAATGAGCCTATTCAATTTACGAGGAAATAGGCGAACCTCTCAATAAAAACTCTTCATTTCGTATCATTTCGATTTCAATTTGAACTTCATTCACCATTAATATTAATGAAGGATTTTGACGAAGCGCGCGTGGCACTATGACACAAACCAATCACAATAAATAAATCATTGGCAATGATATGATATAATATAAGCACACTCGATGCAAAATATGCGAAAGTAGAAGGCATATTAAAACACAGAAGTGATGGCATACATTTTTTTTGTAGCATAAACACAGGCGTGCAATTTCGTTACTAGGGAGAACATTCAATGTCGTCATCATCATCATCGTTAAATCAATTCATAAATATGCGCACATATGATATATTAATTTCAATTTATTATTACGAAATAACAACAGTATGGCAGGGCTGATGACTTTGATGATGATAAAGTGGCAGCCATATGTCCATATAAGGAGCCTGTGAAAACTGACACTTGTGACAATGAAAGTGGGAATTTAATAGAATCAATGTTAATAGTGCGGTTGTAACGTGGTGCTTGGAAAAAATACTTTAAAAAGCTTGAAAAAACATAAACAAACTCTCGGAAGCACGTACACACCAAAGGGGTTGCCATAGAATTTCCACAATGGCATCCCTAATGTCATTGCTCTTGATTTCTCTACAAATTGCTGTTAAATTTCTTTGTATCGCTACAAATGAATACTTAGGTACGTTTCCTTCCAAAAACGACCCTTGCCTTCCATTACTACACCCATTGGCGATGCCACTGCTGCCGACATTTGCGTAAATATTTGCCGACATTTTGCACAAAATTTCAAATTTGTTTTGTAAATAAGCAAATAACAATTGTGGCCCCGACAAGTTTAGGGGTGGATTGGTGGCAGCGAATACCCATACCAGGCACCAGTCGGATGTACTTTTATCAAATTGTCACTTGGTTTCTCTACTGCCTCTCAACCGGAAACATGCAGGAGACAACTGTAGAAAAACAAATTTCGAAAAATCAAGCTGTCATAAAAGTGAAATCCTTGAGGAAATGTCAATAAAAAAATGTACGAAACAAACTTTCGCTTATATCCAGTATATATAAAGGGTTAAGTGGTTAACAGGGACGTCGGGCAAAATATTCAAATGTTGGCGCTTAAGGCAGTTGAGCAAAATGTTTCCCATTTTCCACTTCAAGGCAATTGTTTTGTAATTTCTCTTCGTTTCAGTTGTTTTCCACATCCCCCTTCCAAGGGAAATCTGGGCTACGCCTCTTCATCAGTTGCCCTTCTTATTGTTATTGTTTGGTTTTTTGTTTGTTCTTGGTTAAATCCTGCTGTCAATTTTCCATGCGTTGGCATTCTTTTGTTGTTTTTACATTACACGATATTTAGGGAATTCCTTTTTGCCATCTTTGCCACGAAATTGTGGCAATGGTAGTGTCAATGAGGTCCTTGCGTTCAGTTTTCGTCAATTTAAAATTGTAATTTTGAAATGCCGAGCTGAAAACAATTAGGAAATTTGTCAAAGTTTATGCAGCGGATGGATATGGGAAATGGAATGTGGAAAGTGATGAGCATTTTAAGAGCAGGCGGGCAATTTATTTTCCTTAAATTTGGTTTAAATTTTATTTTGCCGAAATTCATAAAAGTACTTATAAGTTGAAGGAATTTGTGGAAATTTCAGTAGAAAGTTGAAAGTTTAATTAGAAGTATCCAAATGATCGTTTTTTTTAACTTGAAATTGTTGAATCGGCAAAACGTCAGAAAAGTAAATACAGAAAGACAGTTCCATGTGTTGTGCAGTCGTTGGGATCAAAGAAGCCTTTTTTTGATTAAATATATACATTTACCAACATTTAATTGTGCTCCTTAGGGAAGCGCGCGAACTGTCAAATTTATTTGCACATCTGGGCGTATGAGCAACATTGAATTCATAATTAAGTTACATTTATAGTGAAATCATTCAAATTCATATCTTCCAATCTCAGTCAGTCCCCATTCCATAAACCTTCCAATCAACCTTTCATTTTATGCTTTGATCAGTGAAATGACGTAATTAAATTAGGCATTTCAATTCGCATTAAAACGATGACTCGCCTGAGAAAGGATATTCAAACCGAGCAATCGACGTGCAACCGAGGAAACTAATCGCAAACAGATGTGCTGATATGGGTACATACATACATATGTAACACCGTTCGACATAATTAAATTTTCGGAAATTCTCCTACATATGAAAGGCCTTGTGCCATGGTGAATTATTATGAAACTAAATGGCTCATTTTCTGAAACTAAGGCAAAAAACAAAAAACCCGTGTCTCACCGTTCGAATAAAAAAAATCAAATTGTGAAAATTACTCATACGCAGTGTGTAACGATGGAACAGTGTTGCACACTGCGTATGAATAATTTTCACAATTATATATTTAAAATGTTCAAACGAATTGAGCTAGCAACACGACGAGACCTGGGTATTTTGTAAGCACTTTTACGTACAAACTTGTGTCGGACGGTTTAATACATACATGAATAGATGCGATTATATTCAGGTATATCCCAATAAACACTTATGGAATTTTGAAAGTGAAACAAACAGACTTGCTAAGGAGTTATAGTGGAAATAGTAGCGCATCTGTTAGGAGATGAATTATTAATTTTTACAAATTACAAATGCCAGTTGAATACAAACATATATGTACCCACGTTAGTTTGTCATTTCTTGGTGAGTGGTGGGTACAAACACATTTTCTTTAATAATCTGTTTTCCTCATATTTGAGTCTGGTTGAACTCGGCACTTTATGATCATAAGCTTAATGTACTAATCGCTGACCTGCGACTAATTGGGCCTAATTGGGCATTTAAGCGTCTAATTAAATGCATTTGATAAGCATCAGATCTGAGAAGGCAACTGTGTTTGTATGGCAATTGTAAAACCACTTAATGTCACAACAACAAACAAAACCAACTTCGACAATGTAATAAGTACAAAAGGCTTTATTGTACATTATTTACTTAGTAGCTCCTTAAAGTACCGAATTCATAAATTAAATTTATTATAAGAATCAAGTTAAAAAATATAAACTAAAATTCGTGTTTCAATAACGACATTCTGACCAATTTCGTGAAAGTACAGAAAAAGCTCTCTGCATAAACTCAAATCATTGTCTTTTACAAATTCGTTTTGATTAAATTCTCAACATGCCACTTTTGCGTGTTTTAATTTGAATTTCAAATACGCCGTGTCAAAATTAAATGAAGCGCCACAGCGTCTAACGAAAATACAACGAAAAGCGAACGCACTTCCGCTTGTGCTACCAACAAAAAAATATGTATATATGCCACAGTTACATTTTTTGTTTGCTCTTGCTGCTTTGTGCTTTCTGTTATGCGAAACTAATTCATATTCAGCGCCAGAAATACCACCGAAATACGCTTAAGTGTGCTTACCGTGTTCGGCGCTTGGGGATTAGTGGTGTGTGGGTAGAGGAGTTGTGCTGCTGCTACTGATGCTCTTGGATTCTGGCATACTCGCAGTTCGGAGTGTAAGGTTAATTTGAAAAATGCAAATTTTCCTCGTTTGAATATGTTTCGTTATGCTTTTGGAAGATATTTCGTTATTTGTGAGGTTACTTTTTTTAATTCCAAAATTGCGTGGGGCCTTCACGAAAAAAAAACTTTTTCAATTAGAATCGTTTTTGATACATTAACATGATTTCAGTTGTATACATCTGGCCTTTCAGGCTGATTAAGAAGTTTCTTTTATGAACGTGCTGGGCTGTAAATTGGGAAGAGGGGGCGAATTTCCTCAAAGTTCCTTTAACTCAGAAGATTAGATTTTATTAAGACTTTTTGAAAAGGATTTTCAAACAAAAAGCCCAAATAGTGCAAATATGCATTTCACAAAAGCATTGCATGGCTCTGTATGAATGGAAGAGCCCACAAATCCACAAGGTAAACTAGGAGCTCTAATTAAATCGACAACTGAATAACTAATAACTAACAATTTTAATAATTTCACATGAAAGCAAACAATTGTGGGAATAACTGTCGAAATTAAATTGCGCCAGTCGAAAAAACACCAACTGAATGCAGAGTATTTGCACGATAAAGGCATCAAAGGTTTTCAACCGAGCAGAGAAGAAGCTGAGGTTGGCAGGAGGAAAATAATACAGTGCCAAGGATAATGCAAATTAGTGTCATGTGCTGCTAGATGTTTACGTTTCGATGCATGAGTGTGTCGCTGTAGAGTTTCATATTTAAGACAAATGCTTTGTTTGCGATGTTTGCTTGTGGCTGTGAATGCATATACTCTGGCAGAGGAAGTATTCTTGAAGGTATTTAAAAATTAAAAGCCACTTGTGGCAATATATCAGCCAAACTTGTTCAAGCTCTGCTCCTTGATATTATTTTGGAAGCATGACACTTTTACTGCTTAAATTTCTTTAAATAAAGGCCACTTGAAATTTTGTTATCACGGTTCACCGAAGTAAATTGCCTTTTTCAAACCTAGTTCCACTGTGGGTGGTTTTTGGGGCTCACTTCGCACTTTTGAATTCAACTTAATTGCCATTTCGTAAATAAATTTCGAAAAAGTGTCCAAAAACCTTCATCTAGCTTACCCTTCCGCCATAAAAACCGCTTGCTTATTGTGAACCTAAAAGTTCGATGGTAATGAAATACAAACAACAGTTCTGTAGGTGGTCCAGTAAACTGTTGTCTGTCAAATGCAATGAGGGTCGCAGAAATTTCTGCGAAAGTTTCAGCAAAATATTTTCAAGTTTACCTTTCTATTTATTTCCTGTTCAATGTTCCTCACTCTTTTCATCCGGCACCGAGGTTACGCAAATTGCGTCAATGTTGCCAACACGAAGAAGGCAGAGCGCGCGAAGTCGTTAAATAATTTGCAAAGTTTTAACTGCGCTTCATTACGGACTTGTTAATGAAGTTTGTCCAAAACACTCACACGCACACACAATACCTACCGCCGGCCTCACATTACCTACAGACTGACCCTTTGGCATGCCATTAAATTGGTTTTTAATTTGTCCCACCATCACTCTTGTCCAAATTAGGGGCTATTCCGGGGAAAATACTGTGGAACTTTGGAGGTCGTTAAAGTTTTTTCGTATTTTTCGTACTCTAGCACCGATTTAACTTTCTTTGAAGTTTTTCAAGGCAGAATGAATGCAGTTCGCGGCACTGAGCGATTGCTGCTGCGAGGCGTGAAATCACTTTAAAGAAGAGCCTAATTTTCCAGACGAGTACACTTTCGTACATATTTCATAAAATCTCCAGACGAAAACTCGACCAAGTTAATTAGTATAAAAAAGTATACTTATAGTTAATTGTGATGGATAAATGCTTGGTTAAATATTAAATGGCCCGTAAACGGACATTTGTGTCCAGGCTATAGGCTGTAGAGCTTTATGAACATTGTTAAACGAAAACTTATAAATTCGATTTTATGGAACACTTAATTTCTGCTCAGTGTCTTAAAGTAAACTAAGGGATAATTTAAAAATAATTTAAAAGGTTTGTAATCTATTTCGACAGACAATATAAAAAACAATAAGGAATTCGGTAACTGGATCCTTTTCAAAGAAACGTAAAAGTTTCCTTGACTTCAAATTATGTGGTAGCAGCATTAGAATGCGTGGCAATACCATAACTACACATGCAACCATCTACACTCATACGTGTAGATGGAGCTATATAACTGGTGCAAAAAACAAGACCCACAAACGCCAACAACACCGAACAAGGAGCTAACAGTTGAGAAAATATTAAGTAAAAGGATACGAAATGAAAGACACTGAAGCCATTTACTAGCAACGAAAACGTCGACATCGGAGTGCAGAACGGAACTCCGTATTGCACTCAAGCTGGCAGGGGACTATCTGCAGAATGCGCTGAAGAAGGAAAGTGCAGAGGAGCAGGGCAAATGCTTAAGTGCATCGTAACAATGGCGACAATGACAGCAATAAAGGATTTCACTTAAAAAGACCACAAGATGATTCTGGGCGGCAAACGACTGCAAAGCATATGAATGGTTTATTTAC
The DNA here is from genome assembly GCA_951394025.1 of Heteromyza rotundicornis. NCBI lineage: Eukaryota > Metazoa > Arthropoda > Insecta > Diptera > Heleomyzidae > Heteromyza > Heteromyza rotundicornis. The sequence goes on from OX596010.1 coordinate 25,512,805, forward strand.
GTTTAAGGGTACATATGTGTGTGTGTGTTTATCTGGCGGAATATGCCAGGACTTTGTAATATTTGCAAAATAACAATAATAATAACGACGTAATAATGTACAATGTGCACGTGTGAAGGAAAAAAATATATTTTTCCTTTTATTAATAAGTGAGTGACACTGAGTGACTAACATTTTTTTCTTTTACTTTTTACATTGAAACTTTTACCCAACGCGCAATTGTGGGCAATTAAGAAGTTGTTGCCACATACTGACAGACACAAGTAGCCACAAACGAATGAACGAGCAAACGAATGAATCGTTTTGTGCTACCAGGAAAATCACCCAATTTGTTGGCCAAATGGCGCCAAATGAAGCTGCAATTGCACAGTTAATTGCGCAAATGATTATTTGTGTACATTGGTGCATGTGTGTACGAGTCCTTAATGAGCAGGAATGCTTTAATTTTATTTGTATTGCTCAAATTGCAATAGTCGGAAAGGAAATTGCTGCTTAATGCGAATTAAAATGGTACACGAGGATAATAATCCACATGTTTATCTCATTATTATGTAATCAAATTTGTAGCTTTTGGTGAATGTCTGCAGTGAGCAATTATTAACTTCAAAACATTCGCAATTGCATGAGGAAATTATGTCGAATCAAATTAGTCTGAATGAAAATAATTTGCATTTAACTGAGTACGAATGTATACATCTTGTTCTTGATGTTCAACCGAGTTTGTGGTGCATGGAATGGGCTTTATTATGTCTGGTCAATAACTGTATGAATTTATGGGAAATCGGGAACTTATTGGGAAATGTGGTGGTGGTTGCATTTCCTCTGGACTATGAAGAAATTTTTGGGTATGATGTTAAATTTGAAAATTTACTAGTTTGGCTTTAAAAAGAAACACAAACTAAAATTAATTCTAAAATAATCTACATCAAAAAACACGTCATTGTGTCCTTTTTGGAACCCTTTTCCGCACGCCTGCTTCGGCATATTAAATCACAATCAGCCACAAATTGCTGCTGTGATTTGTGGCTCGAATCATTGCTGTCCTTCTGCAGAACCTTTTTTGCTGTCAAGTAGTTTTTCCCTTTTTTTTCTAAGCTAATTTCCCCCACACCGTGTTGTGGCCCCATTCGGTACATACACGTGTTTTCACCTTATTGTGGCCTCTGCGGCCTGTTTTATTATTCATGCCCATGTCCGACAACTTAAAATTGACATGTGTAAGGGTTGCTGTGTGGTCGGTCAGAGCCATAGCCAGTCCCACAAAAGACCACAGTTCCTTGGTCGCTCAGGCAAATCCTCTTGAGTCCATAATTTGTTGCACACGGCCAACCCTGACAGGAGCTTCACCACCTCCGCTCAGTAGGTCTTTCAAAATGATAATGTCAACATTTGCCGAGCTTGTTACTCACATTGAAAACGATGACGATGATGATGATGATTCCGCTTTTATCGTTTGTCGTCGCTTCAGACGTGAATTGATATGTATTTCCAAGCGAATTACATCCAATGTGGTTGTTGACTTACATATTTCTTGTTGCTGTTTTGTCTCTAGTCAGTGGAATGTATTTCTCAGAAAATAGCAACGATTGCCAGCAGTGACGAATGGTAGGTGACGGGTGCAAATCGCTGACATATGTTCGGGTTTTTTTCTATGATGTCAGGCGTGGCAGGAGTGTCATTTACTTTGGAACGATCGAAGGCATTTTCATACGAGTAAATTGACTTGATTGCAAGATTTTTATTTTGCCTTTTTAACTCTTGAGTTGGCTTTGAATTTTAGTTTGCTCATTTGTTCAGCTGTTACTCGTTTGATTTATCCTTTTGATCTTTACACTTGGCGTATTTTTTTAAAGTAAATAAGTTTCCTCTAAGCTCAACGGAGAACACTAAGTTGCATATTAGAAAAACTCAATAAATCCTTTGAAAATCCCCAACACAATCCATGAACGAAACGCACGCTATTTCACATTAAATATTATTCGAAAGCAATTTACAGCACACCACAAAGCAATAACCGCCCGCACGCAAACAAACCTTCCAAGTAGACGCAACACAAAACGCTATAAATAAAGTACCCACTGGTATTTGCTATCGAAATAAACACGAAGGGCGCTAAAACAACCAGAAACAACAGTCTAAGGGGACAACATTGCTTCACTTGTACATAAATTGTATCTACTTAATGCCTGGCATTCTGAAAACAAATAAAAAAAGCATGGAAAATGTGTTCATCTCCGGCGCACCATTAGACGTGGATTTACTCGGAAGACATAATGCAGCAGTGCTGCCGAATTGCATGTGGCAAACGCTTACCTCTCTGGGTACATGATATTGCAGCAGCTACGATTGCATGCTTGTTGAAATAAACTCTGATTTTTTACCGTTTATTTTTAACAAATATTTACAACGATTGCAAAATCGTACAACTACAAAAAGTCATAAATTCTGAAATTAAATGTAATATTTGGATGACTGGAAACGAGTACAAGTGGCGAAATGTAATTTAGCTTAGAGTTACGTTACATTGTGGAATTTGAATTTAAAATATAGTAGGGATATTCGTGAGGTCGTGTCTTAAAAGTAGATCGGGGTCGCTGATTACAAATTCAGGTCAATCGCTTCTTACTTCTTAGTTCAATATAATTCGCTGGATCGACAACTTTACAAAATCTAACGAGTGTTTTGCTCTGCTGTGACAGTACTTTCCTCTCATCATAGCCAAGTCTTGTTGCTAAAACACTGCTGCACTCTTACCTTCAATCCCTATCACGTAGCTTTTCATGTTCCTTGCAATAAGAATACAATTTTAGATTTAATTTTAAATATTTATTGAATCATTTTATTAATAAAGGAAATTTACAATAATTTCAATTTGGCATTTTAATAAAAGCGTTTTTATTTTGTAAGTATTTGTGAATGAAATAATTTAGATTGTTTCGTAGAATTGCTTAAAATCTTGAATTTAATGGAAAAAAAGTTTGCAAAATATTCTTTAAAGTTTTTTTTTTCCCAAAACAATGAATGGTAAATTTGACTACATTTAGGGTAAATATATATAAAATAACAAAAAATGTGTCCTTCTCTTACAAAGAGTGCAAGTAAGCTTCAGTTTAGAGTCTAAAGTGTGTTTTGATATGTTTTTTAAAGTTGGAGTTGAATTACGGAAATTTGATACGACTATAAATTTGAAATTAACTATGATTAGGGTTATTCTGTTTTGGTTTCGTTATAGAGAATTTTGATTAATTTGTAATATAGTATGTATGCATGTTAATTTAATATTAAGATGATTTAAATTCAATTTGAAACGTTCTTATGAATCTCGACTGGTTTCGAAGCATTTGATTTAGATTTTGAAAAAGTTCAAGTTTAAGTGTATTTAAAATGTAATTCCTTTAAAAATGTCTTAAAGAAGAGAACAACTTGATTTCATTGGCATTGTATCTTTTTTGGTATTTGTATTCATTGAGTTCACAAAATATGTTGATTATTACTGGTCTTAGTTTGTACCTTAAAATATTAGCGGAGCTTTTGATATTCCTTTTAAAATGTTGATTTAGTTCGTTTTTTGTTGTTGTTTCATTAGCCTAAAAGGTGTTCGTCAGCGTTTCAATCGTAAGTCAGGGAAACTATTGACTTCGGTGTGGGCAATGGTGACGTGGTGTTCTCCTCTTCTTCATCAATCTCTTGTGAGTCTTCCGGTTCGCCAAGGGCATGCACGAATTCGTAGAAGTCAATGCGGCCATCGCCATCCACATCGACTTCCTTGATCATGTCTTCAACTAGAAAAGAAGAGGTTAGATTGATTGAGGCTATGGTTAAACGTGACAGAATTTTTCAAATTATTATTTAAATTGTTTTAATTTGTTACATGTGTCATTTAATTATAGTTTGATTTTTTCAATGATTCCCACTTACTATCTTCCTCGTCCAAATCCTCGCCCAAGCATTGCAGTACTGCCCTCAAATCCGATGCGGTTATGTAGCCGCGATTGTGTTTGTCGAATACGCGAAATGCGTCGCGCAACTCACGCTCCTCTTGATCGGCTGACGATAAGCCGGATTTGTCTTCGTAAGCCATGTTGGAGAGAATATCGACGAACTCCTCAAAGCTAACATTTCCGTCACCTACACAAAGAAGAAAAAAAGGTGGCCTGCTAATGAGTCGGATCTATAAAATCGTCACAAAATGTAATTATGAAATTTGGAAATTTCACCCAAACTCCTATTGAAAACAACTTGCTTTGCAACAGAAGGCAAATTCATGGAATAAGTCCGATATAGCGAATTATTTTGAGAATGCATATTTCCCTCCTTACCGTCAACATCGATTTCCTGCAGCATTTCCTGCAATTCCTCGACTCGTGCGAATTGCCCCAGTGAGCGCATAACGGTGCCGAGCTCTTCTTTCGTTATGCATCCGTCGCCATCTTTATCGAACAGGCGAAATGCTTCGCGAAATTCTGCAAAAAGAACAGACATTTTTAAAGCACAAAATGAGGTTAGGTCGAAAAGGAAATGGACATTTAAAGGTGAAAAGGACACAGATTGAGTTGCAATTTTAGAATGTAATACACGCACATATCGTTGCTCATATGATTAACTGACTAGTCGGCAGTTGTAAATTTGTGCAGTTACGCCAGTTAGTCATACGATAGGCGCAAGTTACTGACCTCTCATTTGTCCTTTTGATATGTATCTTCGATTTCCGCCCTCCGTCGATTCGTTTGAATTTGTGCGCTGAGAGAATTGTCGCGCCGTCACCTTGCGCTTGGTACGCGTACCTCGGGCGGCGCTGCTGACTAAGACACCTTCATTGCTGGAGGCGGCACTGCGCAGTTGGTGCTGTGTGGGTGATTCATCATAGTAGTCATCCTCAATTTGACCATCGTCTTCATAGTCTGCCTCAGGGTCGTCCACTTCGTCATACACCTCGTCCTCGTCCTCATCTTCATCTTCCTCCTCGTCCTCATCCTCGAGATCACCGTAAGCTACTTCATCACCAAGACCCTTTCGGTAAGTGATCCTCGTATTCGCTGTAGACACGCTCTTCTGACGCCGTTTCTTGCTACCATTTGGACTGTAGTCGCAGGATGAGTCTGTATCCTGGTCGGAGGACTGTACATGTGTTCGATGATGTTTTTCACTACGAGTTCGTTGGGTGGCCGCTCCCGGTTGCGCTGCTCCTCTACTACTACGTGATGTCTCTTTTAGGGCTCTTTTACTTTTTTCTGCGATCATCTTGGCTGACTCCACATCGTCGCCGTTGCTGGTGGCTTTTTTACGTTGTCGCCGCTGTCGTTGTTGTGCAGTCGTTGCTATCGATGTGCCCGCCACTTCGTGTGTGGTCCCCGCAGCACCTGTCTCCTCGGCCTGTTCTGTGCTTTGTTCGGCAGCGTTCGTGTCCAATTGGTCAGCATTTGAATTCGGTTCGGTGGTGTCATCGATACTGACTGAGGTGTTTCTCGTCTAATTTGAAAAAGGATTAAAATGGAATATGATTTTGTTCGCCCTCAACTTACCATTAGTTGCCTTATTTCCCTGGCAAACGTTGAACCACTGAAAAAATGATTAACTGCCGTGAAAAGCTTTTTTCCTTCCAACGTGGCGGTGTTAAGTGAATTTCGTTCGACGTCGAGAATTTTGATTTGTAACGAAACGTGGCCGAAACGTCCTGTGCTATGCTAATGTCCCTCCCTGTCTTTGACGTTCGTTCGATATTCCACGCGTGCTTGCAGTGAACGTGCTAATTGACAGCGTCAAGTGTTTGCGGCTTGTCGTTTGACTGCAACATTAATTGGCAGCAATTGTTGACACGGGCATTCGTGGACTGGGAGAGGGTTGCTGTGGTGCAGGCTTAAATTACATTCACTTTAATTAAAGTTCGGACATCAGGCAGTCGAACATGCTGGAAGAGGGTAAATGTAAAATTAAAAATAAACTTTAAGTGAACGTCTGTGAGTTTCAACATTCAACAGTGATAACAACGATTCCCAAAAGCTGTTTCCTCATTTCAGTTTCAAAGCACCCTTCAAATAAATACCATAGAATTGTATTTTTCCTACCAACAATAAACAATAAACATTGGTAATGATAATAGTATTTTATCATCACTTCAAACCAGCTGCGGCTGCTTTATCGGAATTATTCAGGCAACTCCCACACTTTTCTGCTACTTAACTGCTAAAGTGCCCGAGTACATTGAAACTTGGTCGTAGTCTATGTAGTTTTTGCCACTTCATTCTGTTTTCTTTTTTGTTGTAATACGATTAAAGTTTTGTTGCAAACTCAATTGCCATGCAAATCCTGACAACTTTTCGTGGTGGAAAATTGGATGAATAATAAGGTTAAAATAAACAAAAGAAAAACAGAGCCGTACTTTACACTCAAAGAATTTTATGGTTAGTTAAGTGTTTGCAGCAAACGTTTAATGTTTTTAGACCAGATACCCTGACTACAACCTCCTAAGGAATACATTTCGTCTATAAAATGACTCTCGACGCGGTTCACGATTTCAGTTCAGGCAAATGTATTTAATCTAAATTTATTCAGCTTTTGCAGCAATCAATCCTTTCAGTGTATATTGAGGACAATTTTCAAAGCAATCTACTTCAATAAACTTAGTGAGTAATATACTTTTTTTAATAAAGTTTTGTAATAAGGAAAACATTAGTTAACTGGTTAGGATATATATAAGCGAAAGGTAAATGGAATGGGACAGATTTATCTATGATCATTTTAAACTTTTTCTAAATCAACAAAATATTTTTTTGTCTGTCTCTCTGTTCTCATACTGAGGCAAACACGTTGGTTTTGTTCAAACCAATCGATGACCACAATCATCTCTGTACACATGACATGATTATAGGCCAAAAACACTTTCAAGTTTTAAGCCTCATAACCTCCCTCGTTGAGTGGATGCCCAAAACAATGTTAACTAATATGTTCGAAAATGAAACGAAAGCAGCCATCACTTCAGTGCGAAAGGTTAAAAACTGCACCAGTTGAAAGTGCCAAATACCGGTACCATCCTTTACAACTGCTAACTACTGTGTTTGCATCAATGTAGGCTATCGGCACCGTACTCAAATGAAATGCAACCAAAGTGTATTTGAAGCAAAGCCCAAAAACTGCACATTTCGAGTTTGTTCCCACTCATTTAAAATTTTGGTTGTTATGGGGGTTAATTCCAGGGGAATTAGTGGCTACTATAGTTCTGTGGGCTGTTTTGTCTGTTGGTTGTCAGCACAATTTGTGCGTGTTTTATTACGAACATGACTCGCCGAACCAAAACTCGGAGGAATAGTACATCAGCTACACAAAATATACGGGCAAAATTAGTCAATGCAATTTTGGTTAATGTTATGAAAATGTTTAATTAATTCCCTCTTGATTTTGGTCAATGAAAAATTTACTAAAAATGCTCTCAAGTATTCATACTCATATTTTGCAACAACTTCAATTGCTTTTGTTGATTGTGGTTATTTCCTCCACATCCTACCGAAAGTATTTATGCCCAAACAATTATTCCGGGCCACATTTCATCGCATCCATTCCATCCTAAAGCTGTCAGAAATGACAAATTAATGCTATTTAGCAAAACCCCAACAACATCCCCACAACGTCATATTTGCCAACCCGAAATTCTATCATCCAAAAAAATAACAATGCCACGATGGCCGGCCACAAATATGGCTTCAAAGGATAACATTGATGTCTACAAAACGCCAACAACAATGAATGGGTACAATTTGTACGCTTCTGAAGCACAAAATATCCACTTCGTAATGGGCATGGCAGAAATTGAAGCACTTTTATGATAATAACTGCGAAAACCAACGTAAATAGTGGAAAATTGTGTTGTTTTATGGGTAGGAGGCTGATGGAGATGAGATGGTGGGCAAAATACATTTAGCAGCCGTCTGTTGTGAGGGTTGTTATTATCATTTTTGTTGTTGTATGAATCTGAAGTGGCCCTTGTGGTGCCTGTGTTAAGTGGGCCTCAGTCTATGGCTTCTGACTGAAATAATGAAAAATTTCATCAGACATTTGAGGTGATTCAGTCAGTCCTTCGTTATGGAATTAAAATTATTAAAGCTTACATTTTCAAGCAGCATTCGTACATGAACTCGCTTCTGTACTTGAAGTCTTAATTTGAAAATATTTTTGTTTGCTTTGGGATTATTTTGCCACAATCAACTTACTAATAGTCTGGTTATTTACATAAATTTCAAGAATATGTACGTTGATACTTACACAATTAATTTTAAGGTATTCCAGCTCGAAGCTTTGTATTTGCATTATTAGTTGAAAATTTCTTAGAAATAATTTTTGAAAGGTTTCTACTGAACATTTTAATAGCCGATGTATTTTGCATGCGAATATGCATTGTCTATTGTAGGTTCTTCATTGTAATAATCCTTAAACATGAAAGCTATTCAACTTTCTGTTAAATTCAAAGGAATCCTTCCTCCGTTCGATTACCATAAAGCGTCACCAAGTTCATAATCGCTTTTGTAATTTCCCACATAATTCAAAAGAAAACTTTTACCCTGCCAGTTCACTATCGAAAATTTCTGAAACGCTGGAATCCACTGACACAACGTATAAAAAGTAGTAAAGTTTGGCACAAAAACTTCATGCCGGAAAAAAAACACTACTTAAGTGCTTTAAGTTTTTCCACTTATTATTTTCGGTTTTGAGCATTTTTTTTAACTGTGAAGTTCAAGTGGCGTTAGTGTCAAGTTGAGTGTCACGATTTTAAAAAAATGATTTCACAAAATACATTAAAAAAACTTTTGTTGATGCTTTCTTGATGCTCTTGTATGAAACTGCCATAGCGAAAAAATTCATCACTATCGCTGAAACAATTATTTAAGACGGCATTAAGTGGTGTTACCCGTGCTGTTGTTGCAAAAACATGTAAGTCCTCTTGCTAAAGAAAAGCTACAAAAACAACAACAAAAAACGAAAAACACAAAATACGTTTACAAGCCTTTTTTTGGGTGAACAATAGACCGTATCACCTTATAGGGGGAAAAAAAAAAGTTAACCGCACACCATCTAATTCGAAGCATATTTGGAAGGAGATTCCGGAAAAAATTTTCTTTTTTTTTTTGGCCGATCGTAGAGGTAGCGCATCGACATATTTCTTCATATTGTCTCTATTTATGATCCGATTTTAATGTATAATATATCAAAATTTTTGTCTCGAGGAGACCTACAATAATGTCCTAGAGGTCCTTGCTCCTAAGTACACCCTTCTAGTACTTACCCACCAGATCTCAGTTAGTACCACCCTAATGTACCATTCCAAGAGCAGAAAATTAAAGCTCTCGAAAAATCATTAAATTCTTGCAAAGGAAGTATACCGATTATACCATTAGAACTATTTATAAAAAATATAATTAATATTTTTACCGAACGTAGGGGTAGCGCATTGACATATTTCATCATAGCGTCACCATTTATGATCCGATTTTAAAGTATAATATATCAAAATTTTCATACGTCATTGCCCTTAATTACACCCTTCTAGTACTTACCTATCAGTTAGTACCACCATAATGTACCATTCCAATTGCAGCTCTCGAAAAATCATTAATATATTTGCCGAACATAGGAGCAGTGATGCTACATACTTTTTAAAAAATCCCTACACTGGCTGAAAAAAAAACGTATTATTCCCTAAGATTACAATATTGTTTCCCTTTTCCCCCCGTAATTTAATTTTATCAGAGAACTTGGACAAAAGTGAGTGCAGTTTAATTATTTTGCATATTCTTGCCCCCACTAAATTCGTTCAAATGAAAATTTGTTCAAAAGGGAAAACAATGGTGAAGCTCATAATTCATTGCATTTTTAATTCAAGAGTTGCTTTTGTTCATTCCGATTAAAAAACCGTACAAAATTGTTTAAAAATGTCTTTTTTTATTAGTGAATTAAATTACACCCAATTGCCAACGGAGAGCGATGTGATTAATTTCTTATTATATCTGCAGCGTAACAGTGATCGAAGGCGGAAGTTGGATGCATTTAAACAGGAAGCTTTGAACAACTTTATCATTTTGTGGAAACGCGCGGGTATTCCAATTTTATCGGAATCAGCTATTCGTAAATGTTTAGATAAGCTTGTGAATGTTACTATAGAATTGCTAAAAAAAAAACCCTTAAGATGCAATATAAATAAGCATTGAAAGACCTAAATATTTACACAGCTTATCCATGCCATTCTCAAAACACCGAGCGCTTTGTTCATGTAGTGCATGAATCTGCCATGGCGGTCACCGATGAACAAAGCATGGGACACATTTTAACTAAACTCGAGAGCCGGCACAAATACAGCCAACTTGAATCACGTCGAGATTTGATCGATTAAAAGTAGGTTAATAAATAAATTAAAGTGGAGGTCCTTCGAGTTGCTGGACATCGACTTTAAACACTTAATTCGATTTTACTTTAATTTCTTTAATTCATGTTGTAGAAGTTGAGAAGTTTAAAAAGCAAACATTCCAATGTATACATTAGAGTACATTATGATTGTCCTAACTGAGATCTGGTAGGTAAGTACTAGAAGGGTGTACTTGAGGGCAATGACGTATGAGGCATTATTGTAGGTCTCCTGGAGACAAATTTTGATATATTATACTTTAAAATCGGATCATAAATGGTGACGCTATGATGAAATATGTCAATGCGCTACCCCTACGTTCGGTAAAAATATTAATTATATTTTTTATAAATAGTTCTAATGGTATAATCGGTATACTTCCTTTGCAAGAATTTAATGATTTTTCAAGAGCTTTAATTTTCTGCTCTTGGAATGGTACATTAGGGTGGTACTAACTGAGATCTGGTGGGTAAGTACTAGAAGGGTGTACTTAGGAGCAAGGACCTCTAGGACATTATTGTAGGTCTCCTCGAGACAAAAATTTTGATATATTATACATTAAAATCGGATCATAAATAGAGACAATATGAAGAAATATGTCGATGCGCTACCTCTACGATCGGCCAAAAAAAAAAAGAAAATTTTTTCCGGAATCTCCTTCTAAATATGCTTCAAATTAGATGGTGTGCGGATGACTTCATTTTTTCGAGACGGTCTAGTGAACAATGCATTTTTTTTTTATAAAATGCAAGGACCTTTACTGGTTGAAAAATTGCATATTGTTCAAAAATGTTTCTTTTTACTTGCATCACACCTTTGTACATATTTGTATATGGATTTCTCGACAGGGGGAGTGTATAGTTGCATATACATTTCGATTTTAACTTGGCCCAAACTAAAGTTATTATATCCATATTGTGGGTCGTTTTCCTAGATTAGTCATTTATAATAACAGTGTTTTGTATTAATATTACTAATACGCCCCATACGGCATTTATTTCATTATAAAGGATTTCTTCTGATTATTATATTTCTATATTTATATGTAAAATTGTCTGTGTTTTAGTATGTTAATAAATTAATGCTCATAATTTGTTAACTAAATTTGGCACAATTAAAAAGCTTTAAATAATACTACAAACAAATCGAATAGTGTCTGTATAAGTATGTAATTGGCTCAACAGCTTTCAGTAGAGCCACGATGCACATTCAGTTTTAACAAGAATTTTATAAAAAAAACCAAATTCTTGAATATTCCAAGAAAAATTTCCTTTTCATCCCAGTTATGCTGGCGTTTTCATAGTCGCGTGCGTACTTTTGGCGCGTAATTCAGATATCAGCAAAGCGTACCGTGCCAAACGCAACAAGCACGTACATCAAAGAAATAAAGAAAGACAAGCGCTCTTCGCTTGCGATATTTTAAACATTCTATTTTTGTAAGGTCATTGGGTGGAGTTAGTCTACAGAGCGGAGTTGCGTGCATGCATGGTTTGTGAAGTGTTTGGGGGTAGTTACGTGAATTATGTGCAAATCGTGCGCACGGCTTGTTCAGGCATTTTAAATTGTGCCAATGTTTATTCATTTCACCTTTAAGGTTTGGATATTTGGTAAAATGTTGCACATGGACATGGAAGCTGAAAAAACAATTTATCTGAAAACATCTCCTAAATACCAAAATAATCTTAGGAGATGTACAATAATTTTAATCAGTTGTATACTATTTCATATTAAAAATGTGTACCCAATTTAGCGGTGATTGCACAAGATGACACTGCAAAGCAATCTCAAGTTGCATCCGCTTCTTGCCAACTTGAAGAGTAAAGAAAACGCTTGACAACTGAATGAGTGCATTCCACCAATTTGTCATGAAGCCGAGATAAGCTCAGCGGAATGTCAGAATCCGTGACAGTTCACCGACTGAAGCTTTATAACATCTTTTTATGTTCCCCCATCTATTCACTCGACCGTAAAACTTTTGTTATTTTTGTTTCGGGCGCATTCGTGACACTTTAAGGTCATAAAAGTAGTTTACGGCTGAGTTTGAGTTTTAAATTAGAGATGCAAGTGGAACTCAACGACAATGTACAAGAAATGCAAATGATGCAAGAAGAATGACGAATTAATGGGTAATAAAGTAAACTTCTTTGTTTTTCGCATAATAAAGTAACGTTCTTTGTGTTAGGGATCACTCACTTAAGGTTCTTATTCAAACGACAATGGAACTTTTGGTGTATGAAATGTCCCAAATTCAACTAAAGCTAAATTTTAATTAAATATTTTGATTAATATTTTGCGCTTTTATCGAAACTAACCAAAAAGTGTCTAGAACTTTTTCCGGTGTACTACACACATTCCGACAAAGTTGGAAAGTAAAAAAAAGCCATACAATTTTCAGCTCTTTTAACGAAACACAAAAACAAAAATGTGAAAATAAAGGCGCTGACAATCCTTGCAACAATTCAAGCAAATCTGCATGCACACTCACACTCGCTTAAAACTCTTGAGAGCTGAAGTACAATCGATGAATAAAATTGTTCACCAAGTGCACATGAGTGTGAGTTGAATGCATACCAATGCAGAGGAGAAGGTTTTCATTTCTAAATAAAAAAATAAGGACTTTAGCTGGCTGGGATTGAGAGTATGACGAGAGAATGACACACACATTGTTGTTTTAAGAAAAAGTGACTAAAATGAAACCAAAAAGCTGAAAATATAAAAAAAATTTAAATTTAATTTTTTTAGCTGGTGCAGTTCGTTAGACTAGATTGTATTTAAATTTGTTTAAAAAAAATATCAAAAGTGGCTCGCACATACATTCCTTCAGCATTAAGTTTGGACTTATGTGTGGTAAGCACTACTTCCATGGGAGATCCGTAATGTGAGCGCATTAACTCTGCTTTATTCCATTTACGATGTTTTCCAAAAGTAGTGCTTATTTTTAGCCAGGGCAAATGTGTGCAATTTCTTAGTGCTCCCACCCGAGTTTTACTACTGTTTTAAGTAGTTTTCGTTAAATTTAAGTGCTATGGTTGAATTTTATTTGCTGTTTTAAAAGTTTTAATTTTAATTACATTTTTATGGGTGATGGTAGTAAAATGTTCGCTTACATATTATGAATTATGAGTGTGCGAGTACATACATGGCAAGCAATTTCAATTTTAATTTAAATAAATTGCAATTTCATATTCAGGTCATGTCTGCGTGGCAATATCGAACAATTTCCGCTTTTAATGAATTTTGCAAATTGCTGAAAATTTTAAATAATAATTTTCATTACAACAAAAAAGTTTAATTATATATATGTGTGCGTACACATCCTCACGAACACATCTCATGGTGCCATAAATGCAACAACACTCAACCGTCAGCCGCCAGCAATGAAAACAGCAACCGAGGGCGCTCTTTGCAAAATCATATTTCTGTGGTCAAATTGCAATGAATGCTAAAAGCATTCACATACAAATACACGCAAACACAATTTGCGGCTAACCACATACTGTTGCATAGTCAGTGTTGACCATAAAAAAAGGACAGTGTACTGGTGTGTGAATAGCAGGAAAAGCCACTGTGTTGCATCTATGACTAGTAGCGTTTACGTTGGCATTCAAGCGAACAATACTTCGACCACCACATTCACTCGCACAACTGCACAAATAATGTCGCACGACCTTCCCATGCAAATAAACAAATCGCAGTTGTCTCTGCACGCAACACAATTGCCCGGGGAACTGCTGCTTTGGACGAGAGTCGGTTGAAAAACAAAATTAAAATGACAAACAAACTCTGCAAATAACCTGAATTACCTAAAAATGCTTGATTTGATCCTAAAAAGTTCGAAACATTCTATTGAACGTTTTTAATAGCTAATCTAGAAAATTTTACTGCAATTATTTTAAACTTTTAAACAAAATTATTTTCTCACCATTAAGTATGTAAACTTAACAATCAAATTCAAAACCAGTCCACAACTCGAATTCAACCTTACATTTTTCCATGAAAGTCCTTGAAAATATGAATAGATCGCCAAACAATCAATTGAAAGAACACAGCCACAAAGGCAAAAGTTTCGTAAAATAAAATACAAAACCGAATGGATTTCAATTTGTAACCAACCACCAGTCAGATTCCCGTTGTCCATTTCAATTGCAGCAACAATTCAATTACGCTGTGGAATGGCAGAGTGAACATTTTCAAGTTTAAATGCAAAATAAAATGACTCAAATGTTGTCGAATGTAAGTGTAAAAGTTGGCAGTGTAAAATGGAAGAACAATCAAAAAACATGCCGAACTGCTGCCAACGGGGTAACAATAGAACATTAAGCGGAAATTGTTGACATTATCATTTAACAATGACACACACGAACCATATGAAGCGTCTCTGACCGCACGAACAACTTCCTCCATAAGGGAAATACGTAGGCACATATGTATGTGCTTAGAAGAGCATGCCTTGTACTTGTGTCAAATACAAGGACCCTGACATGTGTTTCTAGTAACCACAGTTACCACATTGGGGACAAAATTCTCAAAAATTTCCTGTTGAATTGTACAGAGCACATTTGTTTATTATTTAAGTATTTTTAATTTCGTCTGTGATTTGGAAATTTTAGCAAAAGCATTTGTGTCCTTTGATGTTTTGATGAGAACAATTTTATTTAATACAATTGACGATTGAAAATTTGATTTCACTTTTTTTAAAGAAATTTTTCCGATTTTCATTTTATATGTTTTACACCGTTTCACAAAATTCAACTATGTAGGAAATATCCTTTTTTAAAGGTGTGCTATAATCCATTGATCAAAAACATCGTAATACCATTGACATTAGCAGTACATTGACCTCTTAGGAATAGAAATTCCCCATAATTCTGTCATGCAAATGGACACCGTATTTCCAATTTGAACGTGTCATTTATATTTATTTCTACAATTTACATAAATTTAAAGAATTTTCCAAGCAGAAATGTATAAAACATTGCGTATTTCAATTCGCCCATACACAAGTGTGTGAGTGCGTAATGAATTATTGCTGTATTGGTTGCATTTGTGTTGAACTACAAACACTTACGACTTTCAATATAAAATTTATTGAATGTGTCGGGATGAGCCTATAAATCGACAGATGCGGAATGAACGACTGCGAAAATCCACTTATTCGGCGTGGAACTGAAAGAGCGGAGGAGTTGTTAAAAATTGTTATGAATAAAACCACAAACGCGCATGCATACACACGCAAATAATCGCACACTTTCAGTTGAAAGAAATAAAATACGGTAAATGTGGGTTCGCATTTTATATGCGAGCGCGTGTATTTTGCGGTGAAACCAACACGGAAACACACCCGAACACGAAAGCGCCGGCATAAATCCTTTTGGCGTAATCTTTTAAGCACAAAAGTACACTCACCCATACACAACCGCACACGTATAGCCATTCTCTTGGCGCTTTTAATGTCAAAAGGATCTAAGCGACAAGGGAAGTGGACGGACGGAAGTGGTTGTGCGAGCGAGCATGTTTCATTTTCATAAAGCAGCATTTTCGGTAAGTTAGATTGTACAAATGCTTGAAAAGTTCAAAGCGTGTTGCTGTTTTTTTGATAACTGTATTAGAAAATTATTATTGCTGAAAAATTACATGGAACACACTTCAATCGGTTTAAAGAGTCTTAAGAGCACCAAAATATGAAATGTTTGTGTTTATGTTTATGTAAAGATCAAAGGAACGTCTACTTGAAAATGGTATTAAAAAACCATACTGACTAAAGGAAATGTTTAAAGACAACCATAAATTCCAAGAACACAAATTACGTTCCTTCCAATTCAGCTTTCCGTCACCAAGCATACGCACACACTCGAACGAGTCTTTAACATTTGGAAATGCAATAAAGCCCGCATTTTTCCGAATGCAATATTTGCACAAGTCCTCCATTTACGCTTAGCGCACACACATGTAAGCTGCTTTGTGCTCGAGTGTTTGTTGGAGTATTGTAAAAAGTGGTTTGCACATGGCGCAGTAAAATTGAAATTTCTATTTAATGCTGCAGCACCTGATTCGATCGGAAGTGCCGCATTGAAATAATATTCAACGATGCGTTGCTACAAAATTTAGTAATAAAAGAGGCGAGAAGATGCATACCACTAAATGGAATTTTAAAAGTTTTCAAAGTGGAAATTTCTTATTTTAGATTGATTGATAAATATAAAACAGCTTCAGTATCAAAATAAAATATTCCCAAGACATGACAAGTATAATGTGACAGAATGTGAAATTTTTCTGGGTCAAAATTGCAATAAATAATTTGAGCATAAATTAAAACCAATGTCGGTTCAGAAACTGCATGATAATTTTGATAAACTTTTTTTTAGTGTATTTTCTAAACTTGCTACAGCGAGATTTAACGACCGCCAGCACGGAACACTCTTGAATGCACACCTTTATGCAAACAAGCTGTCCTGAGCGAAGCCCCCCAAGGAACTCAATCGCATGCAAATGTGAACAGACGTTGATTATGTGCAAAAATGTGTGTGTGTGTGCTGGTGGCACAATGAAAAGCAACACTTGCAATTTGCATATATACATAAGTTAGTGCGAATTGTAAGTAAATATTATGTGACGTTTTTAAGTGTCTTATAATGCATTCAACATGTTGCAGTCAACGCCAACATTAACATCGCCCTTATCCGCTGCAACACACTAAACCGTGTAAATGCACACACATACGACGGCATATATTCTACACATTATTACATTAACAAAGATTATCATTTTGTGTCACGGAAGCCTGGCGGAAGTTTGAAAGCACGTGACAACTGTTGTAACACTTCCTGGCTGTAATAGTTACAATTCTTCAAAGCGGCAATTGAAATAGTTTTTGTAACTGAATGCACTTAAACTTTCAAGCAGTTTTTATGCTTAAGAGCAGCCACTACAATATAACCTTCTTTTGCAATTCTTTTGTACTAATTCATCACTTACTGTGTAAATTTGCTGCTCTCTGAATTTCTATCCCTTCGTTGTCCTGCAGAAGTATACGTAAGCTTCAGTCATAAAGTCAATTCGAAGTGCTTCTTTGTCTCGGATTTGCATATGAAATCAGAGGGGATTTCGTATGGAAATCACTTGACAAGCGTCGTTCTGCCTCTTAATTAAATTGTTCTCTTTCTCGCTTATGTTAAATAAATTTGACCTTTAAATTTGGAACTTTCCGAAATAGGATTAAAATTTCAGGATCATGCTTTGAATTCAACAGGGAATATCACTGAAATAAAATACAAAATTTCACCATAAAACCCATTCACTGCAACGTCATTTGCCAAAACTGAAGAAACTTAACTCAAATAATTCCAATGTTTGCACAATTGGCAAATTTCAAGAGCACCAATCAACATACGAACACATGAAGCAGCGCTCAAAGCATGAAAGTTTCTTAACGTCACATTAGAAATGTGTACGAGTATGTGTATATTTTTGCAATGTGAAAGCATTGCGAAACGTTGTGTGCGCCAAGGAGAAATAATTTGCGAATAATAAATTAGTTAATTTGTGAATTGATTGCTCACCAAAGATATTTCTCAACTCTGGCAGTACATTTTCCTTTGGGTGTACGCAAAATCAATCAATTTACTTTACGCAAATAATTTCACTGGAAAAAGTTGAAGGTGAAGCAAATCAATTTTTCCTTTCTGGGGTTCGGGCCACATTACGAAAATTCTGCGGTGAAAAGTTTTCTTGGGTGGAGAAATGAAATGTATGTAAGTACACAACGCATGATATTTTTTCCGCTTAAGAGATTTTTTTGAGCGTTTGTCACATTACATACTCCTGCGGTTCATGAATTTGTGAAAATTCGAAATTCTTTTGAGTTCCAACTTCTTCTTGGGGGCCTCACTTGACAGTGTAGCACTCAAGGGTTAAAGCACAGCACATAAAGTTGTCACGTGCTCACATCCTTCCTCGTGCACACGGGCACTTAAGTAAAGTAAACTTGACCCGTATTGTATTGGCGTGTATGTGTGTTTGCGTGTGAATGGGGGTTTGAATGTATGCAATTTATTTATATTGAAAAGTTTCCTTTTTATGAAGAAAAAAAAAGTTTGTAAACCAAAATTGCAGAAAATGCGGTGAAATTGCCATGATTGAGTTTTCCTACTTTTCTTTTTATTTATTATTGAGTTTCCATGTGTTTGGGGAAATCGTTAACATTCATTGGGCAAGTTCAAGTTTCTGAAAACAGGAAACTGCTGTGAATTGGAAAATTTAAAAACTATCAAATGTAAATTTAAATTTAATTTGAGTTGCGCTGTAAGTTGAATCCGTCAATGATCAAAGCTAATAATTTCAGCAAACTGATGTAAAATGTTAAAAATATTGGTATCGTTGCTTGTGAATAACATTTCCTTCCCTCACCAATTCAAATTACAATTCAACAAAGACCACTGCTAATTATCCTCTAATTATAGCATTCTCCTACACGTATTCATAAAGTCTGTGCTAGACATTGCTCTCTGTCAATGGTTTGATGGCGGCCGCTATGACAACAGAAAGCCATAGATTGAAAAGGAATTCATCGACTGCCACTAGACTGTCGGCATCAGTACACAGGCAGCCACATCGGATCCAGTTGGAAAGAAAAAAGATAGCCAGCCTTTGAGTAAAATCGCCTTATGGAATGCAAAACAGTTATGACTAGTCTCGATTACTTTACGTTAATGAGGAAGCTGTCATAGTGAAAATGTAGTAGTTGTACAAAGAACGATTATACATGACATTAATACACATAAACAGAATTTAAATTCTGAACCGACAAATGAACTTAGTGAGTGGTATCTGTGAACCGATGTTCTGATGCAAGTCAATTTCAGTGACAAATACTTTGTTTGTTACGTTTCCAATAATCAGTGAATGTAAAATTAAATATTCACGCTTTTCTCCTTCTGATGTTCAAAGCTTTAATGGCTGCCGTTGCGTATGAGTGCCTTCATGGTTGTGTGTGTTCCGCCCTCAAGTTTCCTTTTGCAACTATCTCGTAATCGTACAAATCCAATTGAATGATGTGCCATTTACACCTTCTACTGCTTCAACAGATGAAATTACAAATCTTAAATTTTGTGCGCTAAACACTTTTCTATTGTGTAGTTTTTTTATTACCTAGTAGTAAACGTAAACGTAAATAAGAGTATTGTGGAAACCTGTCCACTCTCCAGCTTAATATTGGCAATAACGAAAATAATAACAACCGAAAAGAATATCAATCAAGTGCTGACAACAAACTGCGCTTGACACTTTGCGTGGATATATTTAGGATATTTAAAAAAAAAATCCAAAATTTATACAAGCTTTTCACATAGTAATAAACACAAAATTAAACACACTTACGCTCTCGCATGTCAGCTGT
This sequence comes from Heteromyza rotundicornis, assembly GCA_951394025.1. Taxonomy (NCBI): domain Eukaryota; kingdom Metazoa; phylum Arthropoda; class Insecta; order Diptera; family Heleomyzidae; genus Heteromyza; species Heteromyza rotundicornis. The sequence continues at coordinate 25,532,589 of OX596010.1, forward strand.
CAATTTCGTACAAAATGTCCTGTCAACCCTCAAACGCACACCTACACAAGAGTACGAATTCTGACTATAACAAAGCGAAATAAAATATCTAAAAACTACGTATGTGCCCAATAGGAAACAGAGTGGTAGAAAGTTCGCATTTTTTGATTTCAATAAATAAATAATTTTTTTTTAAATTTGAAAAAAAATGAATTTAGAACAAAATTGTGTAGAAAATTTAACTAATTTCGGTAATTTTTTAATCAAAATTTCTTTTTAAAATAGTGAAGAAATTTTCCTGTCGGGTGTGTTCAAAATCTGAAACGTTAGTACCAGCAAATAAATCAAAATTAATCGACAAAGTTTCGCATCAAATTTCGATTACATGGCTGAAAAGTGCAAAATAGAAAATCGTCCAAATAATACACACTCACGAAAAATTGTTAATGACAAATTTACTTGTTTAGAATTTGCAAAATAATCACCAGTTATATTAGCTAAGATCAATCACATTTCTATTTATTTTTTTTAATTTGAAAAAAATGTATTTGCATTTTTTCACAGCAACTACTAACATATTTGTATTGAGCGTAAAACAAACATACTAAAGTGTAAATACCGAAAAAAAATATAAAAGTTAGGAAGGCATTAGGCTCAGGTTTATCGCCCCATAACATCCATCAACTATTGAAGTAGTAGCAAACACACAAGAGTCAAAAAGTAAATGCTGTACAGTGTACACACTTGTCAAACCTGCGATACTTAAGGGCTTACGAGCAAGTTGTTGGCGGGATTATGGTTTTGTAAGTGGGTCAAAAGCACCTCATGGATTTTGTGTTTGTGTGGATGAAATAATTTGGGTTTAAGATAATATAAATGTTGTCAAAGCAAAGCCATTGATTGGCCAGGAAATGGAAGTACACTATATTTTCACTTAATCCAAAATAAAGCTGGTCTCTTATGAATGCGGCAGTAAATGGAATTTGCTTTAAATGTGAATTTGAATTCGTGCCGAACTTACAAAAACATCAGCCATTTTGTGCACTCAAAAGGAAAAAAAATTCAATTTTTTATTTGTTTTTTTTTCAATTGCCTTCTTTCAACGTAAACAAATACTTGCTGTGTACTTGCAGGTCTTTTGTTAAAAACAACGTAACAAGTCAATCAGAATACAAAAAAAGTTTCCAACGAAGCTCACTTTCAACGATATCGATTGGTTGTGCTTGTTGGAAGTGTATTTCAGAAATAATTTAAGGGTATTTTTTTGAATTTAGGATTTGTGATCAAAAATATTAAACAAAATTCTAGTAAATCCACAAACTTGACAACTTTTTACTAAAAAAAAGCCGAATATGAGCCAAGAATGACAAAGAGCATTTTTATAAATACACCCATTGGAATACAGTAGAAACCATTTTCTACAGCTCAAGCCAAGAAAGAGTTTTGTACTTCCCTGTACCCACTGAATAAAATCACTCATTTAAACCAAATTGAAATCGATAACGTCAAAGCCTCTGAAAACTACTTACCAATACCGGCGGGCGGTACTTTTCCAAATGATTCTACAATGCCCGTTGATGTCATGTGGTGCCTTTGTTAAGCTGGTTATGCCTTCACTCTGAGACAGTAAATTGAGATGCCATTGATGATGCGGCAACAAGTCAGCCGGAGTCAACTCAACGGAACGAAAACAATTCAATGAAATTGATACGAAAATATGCCCAGAGTCAAACTGTAAAAGAGGATACAATCGGAATGTTGGGAGTTGAGAATAGAAAAGAATTGATTTCGATTGGAGTGCAAACTTAAATCAATACCAGATTTATGCTATGGAAAAACACATTACTTGAAAAAATGTTGGTTGTTTAATTGCAATAATACGATTCTCAGCTGGAATGAAATATTCGAGATATTTTGTATTTTGATACCTGATTTGAAATTAATTGAAAATAGCTGCATTTCCATTAAATTTCCCTTCTTCAAATTAAATATCCTTTACAAAATGTACAAAAAGGAAATGTTTGATCCAAAATTTTTTAAATTGCATTTTTTTGTACTTTGCCAACGAACTCATTTGTTTTTCTATGCAAATTGCTATGCAAATCCTTAAAAACAAACTCATCTTATCGACTTTATGCAAAATGCATACTGCGTCGTGTTAACTGACATCTCTGAATCCCTGCTGACTTTTTGCATGTCATTTCATTCCATTCCATTCCACCACGCTAAGCACATCAGCACACCGTGTGAGTGTGAGTGAGGGTGAGGGTGAGCGCAGGTGTAGTATGTAAGTAAATTTTGCGCTGAAACAACTGGAAACAGATTTTTTGTGTCTCGTGAAATATTTATGCAGTTGCTTTAATTTTAAAATATGAACAACTGAAATTCTGATCCTAACGTACACCATTTGCTTGTACACAAGTTCACACTCGTGACTTTCATTCTTACATTTATTTGCACGAACGTATTAAACATTTATACGTCACGGGCTGACATTTGACAACTGAGCACCACCTCCGTTGGGAATGGGCCTAGCAGATGTCTTGAGTAAAGTTGTCAGCATTAAGCCAGAAATTAGATTTTGTCATTTGTATTCAGGCAAAAAGATGGAAGGAAGTGCGTAAACGCCCCCATGCTTTTTTTGTTTCATTCAATTTACAAGCGGAGTGCCTTAAAATGTTCGACAACATTTTAAGATGGGCACCTACACACAAAAATAATTTATACTTTTTACTCCACAACCGTTAGCTTCTTTTGTTTTTGTTGATTGTTCATAACGTATGAGAAAACACTCTTAGAGAAAAATGAAGAAACCTAACACTTAGAATTAAAATAATATATGCTGTGACTCATTCGTGCTTTATTTTCATTTTTAAAATACTTGTACAGCAGTTTTTTTTTCAATGTAAATTAAAATGGTCTAAAACAATTTCATTTTGAGTTGATTAAAGAAAAATATAATTTAAATTTAAAATATATTTTACTAACGAGAATACTTTAAAATATGGTAATTTTTCCCTTTCGTGTATATAACGTCTTGGTCCCCACTGTATGAAAGTTGCAGCAGTAATATAATATTTTTAAATTAAGTAGCTAACTTTCAAGGGCTCACACGTTCCTTTTTTGTCTTTCGAAACGGCAAATTCTCAATTTAGCTCATAAATGCAAATTCCATTAAATAAATTGCATCTCACTTAAGTGCGAAAAGAATGTCAAAGTGCCACATGCACATACACCCACGGACATACATTTACACTAACACATCGCACATACACACAATTGCAATGCATTGCAAGTAAATCAGAGAACTTGAGCAAAGTTTAAAAAGTTTAACATCACTTTGCACAAAGAAATGGAAAATAACGAATAACTGCCAAATGGGTTGTGATGTGCTGCTCAAGCAGCTACGGAAACAGCCAAAAATTCTCCTCGAAACAATGAGGCAAAGACATTGTTAGCAAACTCTGACAGCGACAACTTGAGGAATTATACATGCCAGTGTGTGTTTCGGTTTCTTCTTCGTGGTTGGCTTAATTAAAATTTGGCAAATTGAATTATGTTCTTGGTTTCAGTAGCAGGCACGTGACTTCGCTTCGAAGCGTAATTGAAGAATACTGCAAAGTTACTTCGGAAATTTTCAGAACTTAAATTTTCGTATTTAAATGAATGTTCGAGAGGGGCTACGTGAGTATGGTGAGTATGGATCAAACGTCAAGTACTTACTCCGGTTCTAAGACAGGCAGATATTTTTTATCTATTATTTTCATTATTTCAATGTTTTTAATGAAAAAAATCACAAAACATGACATCAAAAATATAAAAACATTTCATTAGAATTTTAGCCTTAAATCAAGTACAAGCATAGTTTTCAATGACTTTCCTTAAAATCCAAGATTCAGTTATCGGGGTGGTTTTTCAAATGAATAAATGAAAACCAAATTGGAAATCCGACAAAAGCAAATTGTGTTAAAGCTTCGATTTAAAGCCATAAGCCCACGAAACACATATGCCATCCCATTCAATGAAGTTGCAGCGAATGTACGAAGCAGTACAGAATTAAACTGAAGGTATTTCATACATATATCGATTGTTTGCCACAAACCAATTCAACTGCAACTATTTGTGCTTCATACCAATGCGAAATTCCAAGTGATTTCAGCTGTTTAAAAACATCTTCATTTACTCTTTCCGATTCAATGCGACCCTTTGCGATGAACGCACAGCATAACGCAAATGTGTACATACAAAACGGCAACTCAACTCTTTGCCAGTTCTGCTTTGTACCACAAAATAAATTCCAATCAGAAGGACGATGACGACAACAGCAGTATTACGTAAAGCAAACCGGAAATAATTCCAACAAGAGCTGTCATAAAACCCGAGAATATGCCAACAAGAAGAAATAAATGCAAACAGAGAACAAGTTACGGGATTACAATAACAACATCAACCAGAAAAGGCGACCAACAGCCAGGTGCAAACAAATGCCAGGAAAAAAAAGAAGAGTTTCAATTTAAAAAAAAAAAAAATAAAAACAAATCGGAAAGTAGAAAAAAATAAAAATAGGGAAATTGAAAAAAAAAAAGAAAAAAAAATAGTCCGTTCTTTGGAATTCAGAAAATTAAAAGAAACACACAAGAGAACGGAAACAGTTAAGCGGAAATTTTCTTTTTCATTTCCGTTAAGCATCGTTTTGATTTTACTCCGCACCGCACTCTGCAATGGCTTAAAATTCACGTGAAATTACATGAAATATTTTCAGCACTTTCGGTGGGAATAACAGCTGGAAACACAAAAAATCGCAGAAAAACCATTAACAACAGCAACAATCAAAGCGGCATAACATTGCGCTTCTTCTGAATTTACCAATGCGATTTGTTTTTGAGCAGAGTAGACAACAACTAACCAAACCGACCAACACGCATATGTGACACGCACGTATCCTCATGCATTTATGACTAAAACTCAAAGGAATTGGCGCTGTTATCCTTTCTGTTTTGCTTTGTTTTACTACTCGCGTTTTATTATTACATTTTTTTTTTTGTATTTTGGTTTGTTTTTGGGTTTATGATGTTCGCTTTTATTTCATTTTGTTGTTGTTAGGATATCAGTCTCTCCAGCCAACACTCTGGGCTTGCATGTTGCTCAAGGCGTGTTGATATTAAATTTGTGTGCTTCGAAATGTTACTTAAGTATTCGTTGAGTTGGTTGAGTTCGTAAAGTTCGCTGTAAGTGTGCTGTAAGAACTCAGCATGTATGTAAACATTTCATGGCTATGTTGAACTTTTCAAGTTTTCCCTAAAACTTTCAACAAATTTCACACATCAAATCCTGAAACTCGAAGGCTATAATTGTTATCATTGCGATGGACTAACTGACTGTTAACTTGGAAACTTTAACTTTGGATTTTCATCCAAATTGCTTAAGGAATGCACATTTTACCATTAAAACTGTAGCTAAAAAATAAAATAAATTTTCTCCAACCTAAAAAAATATGAGCATATACATAGAATAAATCAAAACACTGCAGGCATACATTTTGCAATGGCAAATCCCAACAGAATAACTAATAACAAGTTAACATATCCACACACACATCATTCATATACTACTTGTGCATTTACATATGTGAAAATGTGTGTGCCCACACCGCTTGATTAGGATCTCATGCCTAAGCGCAATTAATTCGCTCGATGCGCCTTAATTCATTCGGATTTATCAATGTGTGAGAAAAATATCTGTACCGCCTGTGAGAATGCGTGTGTTGGTGGTTGCCGCTTTAATTGGCGGTTTTCTTTCTTCACTAAGAAGCAACCGCCCAAACTTGCTAAAGGAATATCTCTATGTGTCGAAAATGAAATTTTCCAAGTTTAACAAATTTAAGGCTTACGAAACAATCCAGAATTTTGACTCGTACTCCAGATTATTCTATGAGTGTGCAGTTTCTTTATTTCAGAAATATTTAAGTAAGTACGTACTTCCTTGCACCATATTTCAAACAAAAGTTTCACTTCTCAGCATTACTTTGCAGTATTGCAACTTTGCGTTTCAGCTACTCATTTTTCTTGTCCATTTTTTTGTTAAGCATTTCTTTCGAGCGGTGGTTTTTGTTGTGCCTTGATTTATGTAGCTGTTCTTTACCACACACTTTCTACGTTATTACTCTTCTTACTGGTTCATTCGTCATGCTAGTGGATCGCAGTGCGGACCATTTTAACGCATTTCTAATTACTTCCCTTTCGCATAAATTCCTTGTGATTATGTTGTGGTTGCCGTTATGGTCTTAAACTAATTACCCTTGTTGGCTTGTAATTTTATGAATTTATTGTTTGTAAAGGAGAACTTTACATTTTGGTTGGAGCAGATGTGAGAAATTAGTTTCAGAACTAAAAAGGATCTTAGCTTCCTTTTCAGAAAGAAAAAATGCAATTACCAAATACCACTTTTGTTCACAAGGTCTCAAAAAATCATAAGTCGAAGGTATTACTTGGGAAAAAATTCGGTATGTTGGACAGCCCATAATTTGTGTGATATATCTAGACTTATCAACTGACTGAAGACAAATTAAAATGCCGAGAGAAAGCAAAAAAAATTAAATAAAATTGTATGACATTACAACTTTATGACACTCCTGCGAGTGAGTTCTCAAGTCCTATGACCCATATTGCCCTTTGCCGATTAAAAGTGGTAAAGAACCGTATCTACACTAAGGCCAGCTTGAACAAAGACAACATAAGTATATCGAAAGAAAAATAAACTGTAAATTTTCCAATTGAATGTTACTCATACGTACACATGAGCACTCTAAATTCTTCTCAGTCAATTATTTTCAAAACTTTTTCTCCAAATGCATTGTATTGACTTGTGTTCATGTATTTCATATAAAAACACTCCTAATTGCTTTTTGCTATCAACAAAATCGGACTACGAAGTGCCCTGCGCGAACCACTCTTTGCCAAAAGCAGCGCTTATCACTGACCACTAATAAATTACATAAGATAGCAATCTGATGTGTTTAGTAGTTCTTTGCCCAGGCAAATCTAATTAAACAGCATAATAGCGAGCACCACTGCCCCAAGTGGGCCCACTTGACAGCATGAAGGCACTTGACAGCGAAAACATGCTTCAATTTTAAAATTCTGTATCCCCAACCGGCGGGAACAAAAAAAAAAAAAGCTAAAAAAACACAATTGAATTAAAAGACTTAGAAGCATACTGGAGTATGTCCTGCAGGACTTTGTTGATATTGTCGTTTCGCGTTGTTGGTGTTGTCAAATGATAACAAAAGAAGCTATAAAAGGACGCTTAATTGGAAAAATGAAGAAAAAAAATATAAATTGCGCAAATAAGATTAAGAATTTACAACGCTCGCCTGAAAGAGGGTCACCATTTTATGTGGCGGACTGGTTTGCAGGGTGGTGGCCTTTTTTCGTAATACCCGCAAGCTACAGCGCATTACAGAATGTTTAGGTTTCTTCTACTTTTTTTTTGTAAGTAAAAGCTGTTGTTATTTTTAAAAGCCCCAAATTAAGCTTTGTAGCGTCTGCCAAGCCCCGTAATTTGCCAGTTGTTGCATAAATTTGTCATTGTGCGCCTTGCCACAAAGTGTTTATTTAGTCACAACTGTTGCCTTCCCACTACTTTGCATTAATGTGTCAAGTATGAAAATTGCATTTCAGACAACTTTTTTGTATGCTTTACAATCATATACAGGATGAAGCGATTTTAGTGTGTTGCCACATTGATCGTTTTTTGATTTATAGATTTGAGAAATATTATTTTGATTAAATTTATTAGTACCTCCTAATTGGAATTTTCTCGAGGAGCTCAACAGGGCGTATGAGTTACATTTAAGTCTGACTTCGTATATTAGATTCCATACTGCGATGCTAATCTCATTAAATTTAATTTTTATCTTATGGAACACACACACTGATGAGCCTTTATAACTACAAACACACGCATGTACACAAGCAACGCTGTTCCCTTTCAAGCATGACAAGTTTTCGCCTCCATCACTACTACATAATAACAACAACAACACCATCGACGATTACAATAACAGCAGCGATTTATTTGATGTCCTTTATCGACAACATACGGGTACAGCAAGCCTTGGTAAGTTGTTGCACACGCGTCGCCGTATAGCTGTCGTTGGCTTCCGCTACGTACCGGAAATTCGCTGTTTGCTTTGGTGTGTGTGTGCCAATTTGGCCCCCGGGTGATTTATGCGGACGAATTCTATTCCCTTTTTATTACGCGTGACGTGAGATGAGAACGTTTTTGATGCTATTGTTCTGAACCTGTTGGATTCTCTGCCATTGCCTTGCTCTTGTTGTGACTCTTACTTTGCGGTTTTTGCGTGCGACTTTGTGAAATTTTGTTCCTTTAATAAATTTGATTTATTGAATTTTAATCAAAACTTTTTTGCTCACGATTTAAGTGCTTCATTCATCAAATTCAGCCCATGTTGGAATCCTTGACAAGGGATTTCCTAATATTTTAACTGACAATTTGCAAGAAACTTATTTATGTTCAGTCTGACGGTAAGTGGATACACTTATTATTTGAGCATTTTTCTATACGTCCACTCAATATTTCTGTGAACTTTTATTGTACAACATTTTTCAAGCTTGATACATGCTTGGACAATTATGTATGTGAAATCGTATTTTTGTGTGGCCGAATCTTAAAAGTAGATTAATTGCTTCGAGTATATGATCGATGAGGAAAAATTGTCGATGGTTCTGCAATTTAAAGCACGAACGATTACAATTTTTCTGGCCAAAGACAATAGGTACGAAAGCTCAACAAGCGCAATTTATTCGGCTAAAGCTGAACCGAAATAAATATTCGATTTTTATAAATAATGTTTATATTTTGTCATTATTCATTAATATTCCATTGCATACATGTACGAAGGAATAAATATAAATATTCGTAGGACGGAGCATGAAAATAAATGCAGAGGATAAATGTAGAAGAAAAAATCGATCTTAAATGAAGAAACTTGCCAAATGAAAGCGCAGAATTCACAAAAATTGCTATAAAACCTCATGGGAAACCGATAAACCTCCCCTCTATCATCAAGGAACTTTTCCATCTGCAAAAAAGTCTCACTCAGTATCAACCATGGACTTAAACATTTTCCAAGTACTCTGTTATTGGAATTAATTGGCCAATGCAGAAATACTGTTATTGGGTGTCTGCAGATCATGTTTAACATGATTCAAGGCTTACAAAATTGTAAACTTGAAATACTTAATTCAAACGCTAGACTTACCTCCAAAGAACGCTTTGACACGCCAACCCTTCGCAGTTAAAATAGTTTGATTAATAGAGATGTCTAGCTCTATTTGAAAATCACACACTTAAGATCTCGATGGCTATGTTCGTATAGAATACAAATCTTTACAGAATCAATCAGCTACTTTGTACTTTTTCCACTGGAATTCGTTTGTTCTATGCACACTTCAAATACTCGACACTACAAATATGTTTTAAACACATTGGCAAATACTCTGTCAGATTGTTGTGAAAAACTTTGCTATATTTCGGATGAGTGCAAAGCAAAATAAGATGAAAAATTCGAAAAATTTAAGAGACAAAATCGAGCTCACAATGAAATCCACTTAATTAACTCCAGCCACGGCTTTCAAGATTTATGAGCCATTAAATGCGCAACTCGACGGTAAATGAACGAGCGTAGGGTCGTCTTCGCAGGATAATGATGAATCAGAAAATACACAAACGAACGAACGCACATGCAAGTAAGAAGAAAAGCCACCGCGAAAGATTGAATGCTCAAGATTAATGATGCTACCTTAAAGGCGCGCGCGTTCTAATTCCACAAAAACAAATTTTCAAAATTTCCAACGGAAATGAAATCGTATAGGCTTTTAACTTTTTTTATTTTACTTTTTGGTGTATTGCGTGCCACACAAGTGAATTCGTATGATGTTGCGAAGTAACTGAAGATGCTGCTGATGTTGGATCCTTGCATTGCATGAAATTTGTCGTTTTGGGGGCATTGTTTTTATACCGTAAGGGGCATTGCTGCGCAGTAGTTGAACGTCACATGAATCTAATTGAATTGTCTTCAGTCGAAGCAAATTGAATTTGGTTGAATTGGAAGTGGCAATTTTTTGACATGACCACTGGAATTCTTTGGAACAAACGGAAGTTATATTTCGAATTCAGGAGGGGTTTTCCTGTATTAACAATAACAATTAATTTACGACAAAATATTGGATTTCTGACCGTTAATATCACTTAATGAGTCCCATCTCTATTATTTACCAAATCAGCTGTTAAAGCTTGTTCAGTGGGCAAACACATACACACTACATAACCTCGAATTAATTTGATGAAATTTTGTACTTATAATAAAATAATCACAAATAATAATAATAAATACTTGATATTTGAATTACTATAGAAAAGCTAACACTTCTAATGTTTCGCAACATTGTGCTGGGTATTTCTGGCGGTGTCGACAGTGCAGTATCAGCGTTTTTATTAAAAGAAAAAGGTACGTCTATGGAAATTTCGGCATGTCCATATCAGCACTAAATTTCACCAGGCTACAAGGTGCTAGCTGTGTTTATGAAGAACTGGGACGAGTTCGACGAAACGGGCCGCTGTTCGGGGGAGCAGGATTTACGGGACGCGGAATACACCTGCAACAAACTCGGCATCGAATTACGCCAGTTGAACTACGTGAAAGACTACTGGAATTCGGTGTTTACGTAAGTAAAACGTAATAGTAGACCATATAACTTCATACATTTGTTAATATTTGTTATTTGCAGACATTTTCTGGAGGACTATCAAAACGGCTTGACACCCAATCCAGATATACTCTGCAATAAATACATCAAATTTGATTTGTTCTTCAAGTATGCGATTGAAAATTTGAAATACGACGGCATTGCCACCGGACACTATGCAAAAACATCATTCGGTAGTTACTTGGAGGATTATAGAGAAGATGGTGGTAAGAGCAAACCCAAGAAATTCACTTTAACCTGCCTGAATATCAAACGTATTTATGTACATTTCTCAGACGTTCGCCTTCTAATGCCTAGGGACAGCTTTAAAGATCAGACATTTTTTCTATCTGGCGTAAAGCACTCATCACTCCGACGCACAATGTTTCCGTTGGCTAACTGCCTCAAGTCGGAGGTCAAAACATTGGCGCGCAAATGCGGACTCGGCCGTTTGGCCAGTAAAAAGGAAAGTACCGGCTTATGTTTTGTGGGCAAACGCGATTTTAAAGAGTTCATAAGAGAGGTGAGTATTTATACACCCTTTACATTCGCATTCCATCAACTGAAATATTATTCAATATTTAGTATATCCACTCGAAACCTGGGCCATTTATCGACATTGACTCGGGCCGAGTGGTAGGCCAACACGAAGGCATCCACCAATGGACGGTTGGCCAACGTTGTCGACTGCCGGCATTTTTGGAACCGTATTTTGTGGCTCAAAAAGATGTGGCGTCGAACACTTTGTTTGTGGCAGCTGGCAGTAATCATCCGGCCTTGTTTAGCGATATCATACTAACTGAAGACGTTAATTGGCTTTGTGCGACACACATGAATCCGTTGCAGAGTGAAAATGCCCTGAGGTGCCGCTTTCGGTTTCAGCACACGAAACCTTTAGTCGATTGTACGGTTTATAAAGCCGAACACTGTGCAAGTGGCTTGTTCGTAAAGCTGGCTAAACCTTTGCGAGCCATTACTCCCGGACAGTACGCGGTTTTCTACAACGACACTGCCTGTTTAGGCTCGGCCCGAATTATGAGCTCGAAGAAGCAAGCGATCGATGATGAAGTTTTGAGTGATTGTTTATGACGAAGGGAAATTTTAAAATAAACTGTTTGTAACTTTTTTATATTAAACAAAAATTGTGTATTTATTCACTGCTGCCGTTTAATTTTAATCAATATTTAGGCTACTTTACGGTTAGTTTTAACTTTTACGATATGATTGAATGTTTTCTAATCTTTATCACAACTTAAATGTACGGCTAGGATTATTTTTATGCATTACAAATAATTATTAAAATCTATGTTAATTTTAACTATTTTATGGTCCTTATTTCTGTGGTCAAAAACAATAGTCGCTTATGCCGAAAAACTGTTTTAGTTTTGTAAAAATTTGTGTATGGAAAACTCTTTTCAACTTTTTTCTCAATTTTGCTGCGTAAGTCGACTTAAACTCTTATGGTTTTTGACCGCAATTTTTCTTACATTATTTACTTATTTTATTTTTACTGATACTTAAAACATTACAATTACAAAAAATATATATTAAAACGTCTGTGTGTGTGTGTCTGTGTTACGTCTTCTGGTTCTAAATTACGTTTAAATTCATCTTTGCGTCGATTGAATGAACTTTAAATAATATTATTCTAAAAGGGGTTGTCCGGTCCGTTAGAGCTTACAACTAAACAACTTACGCACTAAGTCAACAGTACGGTCAACGCATCTAAAAATTTGGTCAAGTCACTTTGACGTATTTGAATCAGAGAATTATCGAAGAAATCTTGCAGGATGGCCGCATTGCTCTTGTTGGCCGCCTGCTCGAATGCCTTGCCAAAGAAATTTTTGGGTGAATTTTCCCGCACGGGCGGTATGCCCACCAACAGGCACAGACCACGCTCAGCATCTATCGGGCAACTGGCAATCAATGGCAGCTCCGGAGCCTGTCTGCTGCGCGACACCGCCACGTGTCCGTTCAAGATGAACTTCGACAGAAGTGTCAAGCCGTATGGGTAGGAAAAGAATGAATTCTCCTCATTCAGGATATAGTAGAAGAACGACCCCGTCGAATGCACTTGATGGGCCTCAAGGCTGCTTTGCACTTGTTTGAAAATGGCCGAAAACAAAAGCTTGGCATTGTCAATGCCCGCGGTGAATATGTCCTTGTGATTGCGTGCCAAACTATCGGAGGCTTCGAGGAAGCAGTCTTCGGGCGTCTTATCCTTCTTGACCGATTCCAGAATGGCCAACATGGCGTACACGTAATCTGCGCCCGAATAGCGATTGCGATAGCCGTAGTTGAGCGTAAACGAACCGTAAACAATGTCCGGTATGCCGTATTTGTCAGCCAATTTCTCAAACATTGAGTAGAATTCGTGGCGCAGCACCAAATCCATTGAGCCGAACGTTTGTCGAGCATGCAACAGGGGCAGACCCATTTCGACCAACAGCTCATGCAGTTTCTTCTCACCGCGCAACGTCCAAAGCCTCAGTTTGCAGGCCGGGTACATGGAATATCTGAAAGAAACTCGTTCGATTTGACTTTTGTTATTGCAATCAATTTGCTTCGCCTCACCTCATCGATTCCAATACGCTCCAGTGACGATATAGCACCAAATGTAAATCGTTCTCGAAATTGATCTTCGACGCACTCATGTTGTTCTGGTCATTGGTCTTGTTCGTGAGCCGCGACACGTGCGATTGAATGTGCTCGATTTCTAGCGTGTAAACGCTACTCTCAATTTTGCCCAAGATCAGTTGTTCCGTGATGCCCACTATGGCCCACCACAGCAGATCCATATTATCCTTGGACAACTTCCAGGCCAGTTCGAAAATGGCCAACGCCGACGAGCGTCCATAGAAACTGTATTGCGTGTATTCGAACATAACACGATCTCGCTCGTTTTCCCATGTGCGCCGCTGGCGCTGTTTCGTTACGCGGCGCTCGTGTTTTTCCATGCGGCTGAGCTTCTCTGGCGGTGGCCGTACATTGCCATCATTATTCTCCGTATCAGATTCGCCAGCGCCGCTGTCGCTCCCATCGTCATCGCCATCCCCTTCGGAATCCGATTCGCAAAAAATGTGCTCAAAGGCGGGTATGTTTTCCTCCAATGCGGGATCGCCCAGTATGCAAACCTAAAAGTATACAAACCGAAATGTGTCACTACTACTACATATATGTCCCACACTCACCTGACGATCACTGTAAATATTACAAACATCGAGCGGCCTATGCGAATCGCAAATGAAGAAGGTCACATCCTCTTCCGGCTGCAACAGCTCCACAATGTCTACACAACCGCCGCAATTGATTAGAACGACGAATTTCACATCACCTTGGTGCTCGCTGTAGGCTCGCTGCAGTCCAGCCAGTCCCATTATTGGCACCACCGAGTACAACATGTGGTCATACTTAAAGAGCGCCTGCAGGATTTTGCTTGCGCAAATTCCATCGATATCATAATTGACCACGATCAGGATACGTTTGCCGATTAATCGGTTATAGAACTCCTGTTTCAGATCTTGTATGAACATTTTCACATTCACATAAAGTTTAACAAAACATACATTCACTAATCGTGTTTCAGTTTCAATTGTTGTTCTGCTCCCTTGTTTGATTCATTTTATATGCATTTTTAGATCTGTATTTTTAATCTAAATTTATGGAATAATAATTATAATTATATTACTTTTCTTTTCTTTTATATGGTCGAATATCATCAGCAAATTGTCAAGAAAAAAACTATCAAACACACTCGTTGTCGTTCAAAAAAGCGGGAAATCGTCTAATGGTTGGTGTGTTCAACAAGACTTTCCCTTCTCAAAGTTGTACCAGGTACCAGGTATGCATTGTTTTGTGTATACAAAAATATGAAAAAATTGTATCAGTTCTTCAACTGGTCCCAATGTAGTCTATAAAATTGTCAATTTTTTTTTAATTACAAATTTAAACCTGACTCTTTCCATGTTAATAGACCGTTTTCGGTATTAGAACATGGACTAATTAATGTGGTTGATATCTCGATTTTTAAAAGAGTAAACGACTACAAATATCGTATCGCTGCAATATCAAGTTTTCACATCAAGCTATGTTCATTTTTGCAAAACAATAGAAAATAAAAAATAAGTTTTCAAATTGGTATGTTTGCATGGAATTGAGTTTCTATTTCCTCATTTTTCAATAAATTTCGTTACGATTCCTACAAGCCACTTTATCCTATCCTGTAGCTTCTCAGGAACCACGGTGGCTCATCGCTAGTGTATAGACGAATCGCTCACTGAACACATTCCTTGGTAGCGCGAAAATTCCGTGTCAGCTGTTTTAAATTTGTATTTTGATTTTTGCTGAGCTCCTAATAATTTGCGGTTCGTATGCAGTTATTTCCGCACACACAAAATGGATTTCGATTTGTTTGAACTGGATGACGACGACGAAATACTCAGCTCAGTGTGTCTGGAACCGACGCAACACCAGATCGGACTATCGAACGATGCCATACCCGAATTTAACTGTAACGGTGAGGATTCCGCGAATTCCCAGTTTTCGACGGACGGGTTCATAAAGAATGGTTTCATTGGCCACGACCAACAAACAACGACTCTGAGGAAAAACAAGGCTGCAGAGGAAATTTCACTGAGTGCTTACGAGTTTCAGGCTGAACAACTGCATGGACGCTCGGCGATGCAGTACGTCTTCAACGATGCATGGTAAATATTTAAATAAAATCGTCACAAGGGAAATAAAATTACAACTAAACTATTTCCCAACGTATATATAGTATTAACATGCAATACTTGGCGACCAGCGTGCGTGGCCCTATTGCTGCTTTGGAAGAGCTCACGTATTACCAGCATCGACGCAAAGTTACCCAACTCCTTCACCTCTTACTGCACACAACACATACAG
The DNA here is from genome assembly GCA_951394025.1 of Heteromyza rotundicornis. Classification (NCBI taxonomy): domain Eukaryota; kingdom Metazoa; phylum Arthropoda; class Insecta; order Diptera; family Heleomyzidae; genus Heteromyza; species Heteromyza rotundicornis. The sequence goes on from OX596010.1 coordinate 25,548,242, forward strand.
AGCAGTGGCATCAAATTCGACCCATGCAGTTGAGCCTTCGCCGGTTGCTAAATCGTATTACAGAGGCCGACACCTGGAAGTTGGTCTACTTCGCCAATAGTAGCAAGGGCAACGAATGCAATGTGCCGTCCTATCATTTGCTGCACGGTGTGCTCGAATGGAAGTTATTGGATTTAAGTATTTTGCAGAAATACGATAGAGACAGAACGGACACCGATTCCGATGGCTCGACTCAAGCAGGTTCTTCACCATTTGAATGTCAATTGGAGCGCATTTTCGACGATTTGATCACTTGTTCCTTGCATTTGTTTGTCAAGAAGCGTTCGACGGATCTGCTCTTTAGTTCCCCCTTTCCCTGTACCTGTTTCAAGGAGTTTTGGTTGCTGCTCCAAAAATGGTCAATACCTGCGGTAGCAGCAGGCGAAGAGAAGCTAAGTTTTTGGTCGCTTTTCAATAAGGCGATGAATAAGGTTAAGACAAAAATGGGTAAGCTCGCAAAACATTTTTCAAGGTTTAAAAAGAAAAAATAAATTACAAATTTTCCATTTAAATTTTAAAGAAAAATTTTTCAAAAATAAATTGCATTGCAAAAGCTAATTTTTTTTTTTTTCATTAATTTTTTTTTTGGAAATTAAAATTAAAAAAATTTTTTTTTTTACAGATTTTTTTTCACTCAATACGCTAACATTCTGTGAATTCGCTAATTGGATGGTACACGCTGTAACCCGCCTACACGGTTACCGCTCCAATGGCCATTATGAGGGGCCGAACTACCTGCGCGCAACATGTGAGTCAGTCGAGAACTATGAATTCTGCGAGAACTGCACGCAGCAGTTTCTCAATTCGAATCCAAGCGAGGAACAGCTGCGCATCTACATCTGCCTGCTGATGCCCACCCTATTGCAGTGGTGGGGTCCCAAAGTCAACATACCGATGATGCTGTGGGAGTACTTTCACAAGCGCCTGAACGCCTCCTTCTACATATCCAGCGCAGCGCCCTGCCAACTAGCGGTGGCATGTACCAGCGGTAGTGCCTATTTGAAGAAATACCGCACGCTATTGGACAAAGAGCAGCCGGATGCGAACTTGACCAGTTATACACTGTTCACGCTTTTGCTTGGCAAGAGCCTACAGCGACTGATCAACGCCCATTCCAGCCATCAAACGCAAAAGCTACTCGGTCGCATTTACACCAAGTTCAGCCTACAAAAGTTTTTGGCTTTGAATGAGACCGGCATACACCATCTAATCGAACTCTTTTTGGTGCTGGCATTGTCCGGTGACTTTAATGATGTGGCGCCCAAATTGCGCGACAAGCTTTTGTCCATCGCTTTCGAGAAGGTCACCGCGAATAAGCAGACTGCAGTGGCCAGAGGACACATGGCACTGTTGATACTCTTCGCGGAACATCGTTGCGATCTCGGCGAGTATGTGACAAAGCTGTTGCAGCAGCTTTTTGCCATACGGCACGATCTGGCCGTTTCGAAGATTATAGCCGATGGGCTTCTGGATGTGATGGGGCACGCGGACGACTTCCGACGTGGCGAACACCTGCTCATCGACACTTGGCTACCGAACTTGCTGAATAACTGCACTCCCGCCGAACAAGACCGCACACTAGAAGCCTTGCACTTGATATTCGTGAAATTGCAAGGAAACGATCCTTACGTCGAATCGAATGCGAACACTTTGAAGTCTCTGCACGCTTTCATTTTGCCCTTCCTCAAGCAGCAATACGTGACCAACTTCAGCGCCTGGTTGCCGCAACTGGCTGCCGACTTCTGCACACACACGGATACGCAGAGTTTTCCAAAGCTCTTCGGATACTTTGTTGAATCGCAACCGGCAAATCGGCAAGCCTTGCCGCAGTTCCTGCTCAAAATACTGGAGTCCGATAAGAGCTCGTTAGTTGATGCCACCACTGTCATGCAGGTGTGGCTCAAAAGCTTGGTGCTTCTCACAGCTCTGAACGAGGAAGTGGCGAATCTGACGCGGCTCGTTGTTCAGCTGCCGGCATTCAAGTGTATGACCGATCTGGATGCGGATGATATACTGAAAGCTAAAGAGCCGCTTTGCGTTTTTGTGGCAGCAACCGGCAAGAATTACGATGCTTGCTCCGATTATACGAAGCGTTGCCAAATTGCGGACAACTTCAATGCCTACCTGCGCAACTTTGAGAAATGGATTCAGACCGACTTGAAGACGGAGAAGTCCGAGCTTTCTTTTCGCTTCTACAGCTTCCTCGCCATTGTCATTTACAATTGTCCCCAAATAGTGTATGTCAAGTCCAAGATCACTTGCTTCTTCCATGTGGCCATCACACGTTTCGTGCTGCCCACCAGCATACAAATGGGCAAAGCGCCCGACACCAAGCTGGCCCAATTGATACACAAAATTTGGCCCGTTTTAGTGCAAGGAATTGGCCGCTTGAACTTCAAAGCCGATCCGTACATCAACAAAACACTCAACGATCTCATTCAAAAGTGGACGCCGCATTTCAAAATATCGCCCAACTACAAAGTAGTGGCACGGCCTTTTATCGTGTGCCTTCATGGCGACAACTATGACCTCTCTCTGTTCGTTTGCGAAAAGCTCACCAGTATGTTTCTGTCGACACAGCGACGCCAAGCCGATCCCAATGCCTGTCTGGTGGTAACGATATTTCAGGAACTGGTCGATGCAGCCATCCAGCCCACCACGGACGACAACGATGTACGGCGACGGCGTTTGGAGACTTTCATGAAGGGCACTTGCCTGCTGACGCTCGAACACATTATGATGGTGGATGAGATTGTGCCAAGTCGGGGCTTGCTATTGGAGCTGTTCAGGCGCTTAATTGGCAGTGCGATCTTCCAAAGTTCGTCGCAACTCAAAGAGTTATTGGCGGAACATTTGCGAATTATTACCAAAAAACATTTGGCCTACTACACATTCTTCTACTTCGAGCTGATCACTCTCTTTGTGCAAATTTCACATGAGTTGGTGGAGCAAATTATGGACTTCCTGGTGACTGAAGTGCGCATTGTCGAACAGAAACGTGGTGCCGGTGAAGATAATCGCATACGCGGTTGCTTGCAGAAATTACACCAGAGCATTGCGGCGGCAAAGCAAAAAACTCGAGTGTAACTATATGCGTTTTTAAAATTTTTTTGTGGTCGATTCAAAAATTGTTTATATGTATTTAATAGGGGTTTTCACGAGGCCCTGTGCAACGGAGTACTGAGTAAAAGAGTAAAGTGTAAAATAAAAAAAATTTTCTGACAACAAAATGCCTTGAAAAAAGAAATTCAAAATTTTACACTTTACTTTTTACTCCGTTACACTGGACTTCGTGAAAATCCCTAATGTGTATTTTATGTGTAATTTGTTTATATATGTGAAATGTTTTGTTTTTGTTTGGACTGGTTTCCATTGAAGCAAATTTATTGGAGCTTCTTTTAAATTTATTCCATTTTTGTTTTGTTCCAGTTTACTCCCGTTTTACTCTGCCCCATTCCCATTTTGCTTCGATCCATTTTTATTTCGTTCCATTTGCAAGTTTTTCCATTTTGTTTAATTTTCATTTCGTTCGGATACTTTTAAAAAAAGTCTCTTGTATTAAAGAGACGACGTCAAAATCGTCTGTTCGCTATTTTTACACTTGAAAGAAGTAAAGATTTGTAAGCAATCTATTGAGTAATCACTTCGATTGCAATTGTTAAACACTATAATTTTTATTCGAGTAATATATTTTTATGTGTAATGCAATTTTCAATATATTTTATAAAAACAATAATGATATACAATACTCTACACGCTACACTTAAGTAAAATACGTCTGCTTTCTTTCGATCATAATAAATGTCTTGAGCAATACTTTTGAATTTTTGAATCGTGATGGAAGTACATCCACGATTGTAATAATGTTACGTTTTTAAAGCCAATCTCAACAAATTGTCAATTAGGAATGTAAATTTTGATATTATTTTTTTTAATTGTGTAAACAATTGTGTGAGGAATGTGTGAATTTGTGATGGAGAAATGTAAAAAATGTAAAAAAAATTTCGCTGATGAAATGGGCAGGTGATTAGTTTTTTTTTCGTTTCGTTTAAAACTTAAGAACTAGAATAAACAAGAACAAATACATTTCGTTGTTTCCATTATTCAATTGTATGTGACACGCATAAGAATACATTAAAATCTGTTTTTTTAGGATTTTTACTTATATAACCTGTACGAGAAAAAGGCACATTCGTTAATGTTCGGTTAGTAATTTTGTTTTTTTTCTTTTGTTTCTTTTTATAAATTCATTGTTCGGGTTCATATTTGGACGCTACTGTGTACCGAGTCGGGGTGGTCAACTTATAGTAAATATATTTTATTGGCCTTTTGCAATGCGAAACATCATGTCTGCTTACAATAAGTGGTCCACCCTCGCCTCGATATTGAAAAATATTCGAATTTGCTTAATGATATTTTCGATTCTCTAAATACTTAAGTAACTATTGTAGGCCGCCTTTCAACGCCTTCAACGCAAAAAAAATACACAATAGTTTAAAATAAAATAAGGGAGTAACAGCAAAGAAATTTCGTTTTTAAATGCAACACTCGACGAAATGAAACTCGAATTTTAAGATCTAACCTGTTATTAGCGAGATAGCCACGAATCGATTCAACACTGGATCTTCCAGCAATTAAGTAATTGCCAAAGTTTAAAATGAGCAACACACATTGGTCGTTCAGTGCTGCCTCGCTGTATTACGCATCAGCGGCACCAGCAGCGACGGCGGCCCGGCTTGTCTTAAGAAGGGATGCGCCAGCAATTCGGCGGCTGTGGCCCGCTGCGCTGGATCACGCACCAGCATACGATCGAGGAATGACTGCAGACGTGGCGACACCTTGTGGGCGTTCTTCAGGTTCGGCGGCTGCATGTCGCGTATGCGACGCATCGCCTGGAGCGGCGGCTCGTTGAAGAATGGCGGTTCACCGTCCACCATCTCAATGACCATGATGCCGAGCGACCATATGTCGACTTCGGGGCCATATGGCAGGCGTGATATTACCTCCGGCGACATCCAGTAGGGCGTACCGACGAGCGATTTACGCTTGGGCAATTCTTGCGAGACTTGCGCACAGAAGCCGAAATCGGACAATTTCACGCGGCCATCGGCAGCAAGCAAAATAGAATCGGATTTTATGTCACGATGAATTACGCCCTGGAGGGGAAAAAAGTTGTAAAGAACACTGAGAATTAAGAAAATAGCTGAATGGAAATTCAAATGGCCAAACATGGCACAAACAAGTAAAGCGCAAAGTACGAACAAAAGAAAACCAACAAATGAAAGTTTCTTTCGGCAACAATTGTCTGTCGCCCATTGAATATGTCGGTCACGCACGCACCTGTGAATGCAAATAAGCCAACGCCTTCAAGCACTGCTTGCACACAGTCGCAATTTGCTCCTCATCCATGCGCGAATGTGTGACAATGTCTGTGAGAGCGCCGCCCTCCAAATACTCCATGACGACCCACAGTTCGTCGTTGACCAGAAAACTGGAATATGTCTCCACAATGTTGGGATGGTGGTAGTCGCGCATGATGACAACTTCGTTGAAGAGCAACTCTCGGCGTTGC